>LR738712.1:321988818-322147208 GCA_902687465.1 Secale cereale
CCCCCCCCCCCCCCCGCCGCCCCCGCCATGGCTCCGAAAAGCGACAAGGTGAAGAGCGACAAGGCGAAGAAGGAGAAGTCTGAGCAGGCGGCGAAGCTGGCAGCCATGCGAAGAAGGATGGTGGTCTTCCCGCCGAGGCTCGGCCCGAGGGAGCTGCGGGACAAGTACTACTTGTTCTGGGCGAGGGAGACGAAGGATCACCCGCGCACCAGAGTCCTTCCCGCCGTGGCCGTCGACATGTTCCCGGGAGGTTACCACTTCTTCGCTTCGTTCTTCCATTGCGGCCTCTGTCCTCCGTATTCAGAGTTCTTCTGTGATGTGATGAACACGTATGGCCTCCACCTCTTAGATTTCACCCCAAATGCCGTTCTCACCTTGGCCGTTTTCGCGCATATGTGCGAAAACTATGTCGGGGTCCACCCAAATGTAGCTCTTTTCCGCCATTTCTTCACGCCTAGAGTAGAATCTGGATCCCCACTCTCCGGCGGCATCTCCTGGATGTTTAGGCTGAACAAGAAGGAGGCGTACTTGAAAGGAGAGCTTCGCGGCAAGTGGGAGGAGTGGAGGGCTGACTGGTGCTGGGTCATGGAGGATAAGCCCGAGCAGTTTACCTCGCCGCGCCAGACTGCAATAGTGCGCAGCAAGGATTGGAGCGACTTGGCCCCGGAGGACGACAAGCTGCAGATTGCCCTTACTAGGATCCTTCGTCTCCGGATTACCAATCTTACTGTAGGTGAAGTCGGGGCCGATTTCCTCCGCCGCCGCATTGCCCTCCTGCAGGAAAGGAAGAGGCCTGCCTGGGAGTTCGGCAATGCGGAAGACCGCATGAGGCTGCGCCCCGGGCTGAACTACAACTTCACTGTCTTGGAACTCAAGGGGATGGTCCGGGAGCTGTTCAAGCATGACCCCAAGCACCCGGAGTGGTTCAGACCGTCGGTCGGAGTAGTTCCTCCGTGTAACAATACTGTCCTCAGTGCCATCCGCGCGGCAATGCCTGAGTGCGACTCCCACGGGGTCGTCCCCACTTGGCTGGTGCCTTCAGCGGAGACCGTGCAGGCCTTCTTTGATAATCTGGTTGAACGGCCACGCAACCCCGAGGAGAGAAAAGGCCTTACCCGGACGACCACCGACCGGGATGTGGCCTACATAGCCAACAGGATGGAGGACGCCGCCGCAGCTGCAGCTGCGGGTGAGTTCGGGTACACTATGGACGAGGCGGAAGCAGCGGACGCGGTGAGCTAGGCTGAGGAGGAGGAAATCCTCAAGTTGTTGAAGCTCGCGCCCGAGGAGTTTGCCGAGGAGCCTACCGGGGAGCCTGCCGGGATGGGCGAGGCTGCCGGGCAGGGTACTGAGTCCAGCGGGCCCGTCGAGGAGGAGGAGGATGCCGAGTCCGGTGATTCTGATGAAGACTCTGGCGGGTCTCTGAATCTTGACGACGACGCCTCCTCATCCTCAGAGAACTCTCCACCACCCTCAAGTCCTTCGCCACAGCAGAAGAAGCACCTCCGCAAGGCCGCTGAGACGACGAGGCCACAGGCGCCTCGACAGCAGCCGAAGCGCCGTGCGACGCGTGCCACCACGACGAGCGAGGTCGTCAAGGAGGTGCCCCGTGCCCGAGCGACAAGCGGAGGGGGATCTTCCCGGAGTGGCTCTGGTGCCCCTTCTGCCCCTCGGTCCTCGGCGACGACCGGTGCTGGGTCTTCACAGCCCACAGCCCCGGAGCCCGCCAAGCGCCCGAGGGAGCCTTCTCCTCCAGCTCCCCGCGCTGGAGCACGCGAGGCGGGGTTTGACTTCTCCGCCCTCAGCTCCGACGAAGAGGAGGAAGAGTAAGCACTTGCAATTTCAATTTTCCTTTTATTTTTGTTGCTTTTGTCTTCATTTCTTTTTTGTCTAACTCCGATCTTGTTTGGTTTCCAGGACCTTGACCCAGCGGATGGCGAAGAGGGCCAAGATCCCTGTGGTTGATCTCGAGGACGACGAGCCCGCCGCAGCGGCAGGCGACGCGCCAGCGACAGGCTTGCCGGACCAGCCTGCTGCTCCGGAGAGCAGCCCCCTGCGCAGCCCCCAGCGTAAGTCTGGTATTCATTTTCCTGCTCGTCGGGCGTGCTTGAGGTTGTTATCCTTATTGATGTCTTGTTGTCTTGTGCAGAAGTGGAGCCGCAGCCGCAGGAGCACCAAGAGACCGCCCCCGACGAGCCGCTTGTTCCACCCTCCCCGCCAAGGATGAGCTCCCCGGCGAGGGACATCGCTCCGCCAAGGACGGGTACTCCGCCAAGGGCGAGTACCCCGCCAAGGGCGAGCAGCCCGACAAGGGTGAGCACCCCGCCAAGGGAGGGCGCGAGCGGCCCTCCGCCAGCAGGGGCCACTACCACGCTGCCAAGGGAGAATTCCCCGGCGAGGGACCCCGTCATCGAAGAGGCCCGCGCAGGTAAACCCTTGTACTTTCTTCTTCTTGGATTCTTCTTTTCGGATATTTGCTTCACGATTTTTCTTTTCTTTTTCTTCTGTCGTCAGACCCGCCCGCCCCGGAGCCGATGGAGACGGAAACCATCGCCGAGGAGGAGGTGCGTGGCGGTGCTGGCGATGCCACCGCCGCAGAGGGAACGGCCGGCGCCGATGAGCCAGCCGCCGAGGAGACCGTCCCGACCGCTGACGCGGCAGCTGGGGAAGGGACCGGCGACCGCACTGCTGGCCCGGAGGCCGCAGGAGCGCCGGACGCTGCACCGGCCGCCGATCCTACCGCCTCTGCGGCTGGGTCGGGCGTCTATCTGGAGGCCGCCAACGGGGTCTTTATCCAAGTCCCGTGGGCGTCCTCATCAAGGGCACCCGCGGAGGGGGAGACGTTTGACGGAGAAGTTCTTGCCTCCGTCGGGTTGAAGGTTGTCGACGCGCCCGGCAGCAGCGACGAGCCCGAAGAGGAGCAACTCCTGCGTCGACTCCTGGGTTTGTACCGGGCCAGGCAAGCCAAGCTGGAGTCCCGAGAGGCTCTGGCTGCCAAGGCTGGTGCTGATCTGGAGAAGTGCGCCGCGGAGCTCCGCGCCGCCAACCAGGCGGCCCTTCGAAACTTGGCGGAGGAGCGCGAAGAGCTTGCCGAAGCACACCAGGCGTTCCTCCTCGAGAAGGTCGAGGTGGAGGAGCAGCAGCGTCTGGCCGTCGAGGAGCTGTCTCGGTGGGAGGGAGAGCTCAACCAGCAGAAGGTCGACCTCGACAGCCACGAGGATGACCTCACCGCTCGTGAGCAGTCCATTGGCGGGGCTCTGTAGGAGGCGAGGGATGCCGCTGCTGCCGCAGAGACCGCCAAGAGGGATCTGGAGGCCAGGGTGGCGCAGATGGAGTTGAACTTGAAGGCGAGTGAAGACAGGGTCGCCGCGCTCAATGTGGCGCGGGAAAAAGACGCCCACACCAACTCGGAGCTGCAAATCCGCCTCTCCGAGAAGGGCAAAGAGCTCACCGACGCCAGGTACTCCATCGCTGACTTGGAGATGAAGGTTTCTACCCTCACCGACTCGCTTGACGCCGCCCGGTACCACGAGACGAAGCTGAAGGACGATCTCCGTACTGAGAGGGCCTTGCAGGAAAGCGCCGCCGTCTCGCAAAACCACTTTCAGCGGACGGTGGAGCAGTGGACCGAGGAGCTCGTCGCCTCCGCCGCCAACATCGACATGGAGATGGTGGCGCTGAGGGCGGAGCACCTCGCGTACTCCCCCGACGAGAGTCTCCCCCACAGCGCCAAGCTGAGCCTGTTCTTCAGAGGAGTGGCGCCGGCCCTCGCGCGGCTACGGGAGAAGATCCCCGCGCAGCTGGCTGACGAGGCGCGCCGGCTTTGCATGGGTACTATGGAGCGGGTGTTGTCGAAGATCGTCTACCGCAACCCCGGGATCAACCTCGTCAACGTCCTCCGGACCCTACCGCCCGAAGCCGACCAGGAGGCGTTGAAGGCACAAGTCGCCCATATCGTAGCCAAGGTGGGCAAGATCCAGAGGATCGACAGAGACCGAAGAGACTAGGCACCTTGCTTCCCTCGCCGCTGTCGATTAAGTCATAGGTAGTAGTTGTTTAGAACAGCGGCAAGTTATCTCTGTAATATATACTTTTATTTCGGGTAATCAATGCAATGTTATCTCCCTTGCTTTAGTCCCTTCACTTTGTATGCTTTCCACCATAAGCTTTTAGGGAACTTGCCGGCAAAGGGGACCCTTGCCGCGAGCGCTGAGTGCGGGACTCTTAGCAGCCTGCTAGCAAAGCCCTTGTTGGCAAGAAACCTTGCCGCAGCTAGTCGCAGCACACTTAGATTGCTGAGCGAAATCGAAAACGAAGTAAGGGCGCGACACTTGTCGCAGCTCACTTAAGCCGTTGAGCGTGCTCGAAACAAAGTAAGGGCGCGGCTAGCCACGGGTAGGTTCCTCCGCGCACGGGTTTTCCATACAAAGTGTGGTTGTTCAAGGAAGAGAACAAAAAATTTAAAAATTTAAATTGCTCAAAATCTGGCAACTTAGCTTTCATGGATTGTTTGCTTCCCGGCAAGACTTTCCTTTCTTGAACAGCACTTGGTCCATACCCCTATCTCCTCCCCCCCGGCAAACTTGTGCGCGAGGGACCCTTCTTCTGTTTAAGAGAGAAAGAAAAAAAAGGGGGAAACACAAGTATGGAACCTTGTGGCTCGTTGTTGCTTACCCGGGATGCGTGCTGCACAAAATGTCAGATGATACATGCAAGCAAAAAGAAAGGTATGAAATGACAAATGGTGCGAAGCACAAAAGTTTTACTGATGCACGGTGTCTGCGCCCGGCTTTGTACAAAGGTTTACATGCAACAACGGCAAGACTTGTACAAAAGGTGGTTGCCGGAGCGGATCACGGCAACCACGCCTTACGGGTGAAACTTGCGAAGATGCTCTATGTTCCAGGAGTTTCTCACCGGTAAGCCTTCTTCGGTCTCAAGGCGGACAGCGCCAGGCCTTGTGACTTGTCTCACCCGATAAGGGCCTTCCCACTTCGGCGTCAACTTGTTGGAGCCCTTGGCGGACTGAACGCGCCGAAGCACAAGGTCGCCTTCCTCGAGACTCCTGGCCCTGATCTTGCGGCTATGATAGCGACGCAAGGCTTGCTGGTATCGAGCAGCTCGTACAGCAGCCTGGAGATGTTCCTCCTCAAGGAGCAATGCATCATCTTGTCGCAGTTGCTCTTGCTCGAGCTCGTCGTAAGCGAGCACTCGAGGAGACCCGTATACGAGTTCTGTGGGGAGAACTGCCTCTGCTCCATAGACGAGAGCAAAGGGTGTCTGTCCGGTGGCTCGATTTGGTGTCGTCCTGATTGACCAAAGAGCCGCCGGCAACTCCTTTATCCAGTTTCTTCCACACTTGTGCAGCCTGTCGAAGGTTCTTGTCTTGAGCCCGCGCAGCACTTCAGCATTGGCCCTCTCCGCTTGACCGTTACTCCTTGGGTGAGCAACAGAAGCAAAGCAGACCTTGGCGCCAAGGTCTTGGACGTATTGCATGAAGGTGCGACTCGTAAACTGTGTGCCGTTGTCGGTGATGATCCTGTTAGGGATCCCGAAATGGCAAACTATTGATCTGAAGAACCTGACTGCTGACTGTGCCGTCACCTTTCTCACTGGTTCCACTTCTGGCCACTTTGTGAACTTGTCGATTGCGACGTACAAGTACTCAAAGCCCCCGACGGCGCGGGGAAAGGGGCCGAGGATGTCGAGCCCCCAGACCGAGAAGGGCCAGGACAAAGGGATCGTCTGGAGAGCTTGAGCTGGCTGGTGAATTTGCTTGGCATGGAACTGGCACGCTTCACACTTGGTTACTTGTGCAATTGCATCTTGGAGGGCTTCTGGCCAAAAGAAACCTTGCCAGAACGCCTTCCCGACAAGTGCTCTTGCGCCAATGTGGTGACCACATATGCCTCCGTGTATCTCTGCCAACAGCTTCTGTCCATCTTCCCGGGAAATGCACTTCAATCTGACACCGTTGAGTCTTCTTCTGTACAGTTCATTGTCGACGAACTGGTACATACTTGACTGTCTGGTTATTCTTTCTATCTCTTCTGGCTCATCGGGAAGTTCTCCAGTTTGAAGCAAACGGACAATTTGCTGTGCCCATGCTGGAGCCTGAGGCTCAACAACAAGGACTAAAGGCATCAGGGCTGCTGCGGGAACCTCAGCTTCTACGACAAGAACCTGCGGCTCTGTCGGAGCTGAGGGTTCCCCGGCAAGTCTGCCGGGGCGAGGCTTGTCGGGAACGCCTGCTTCAACTGTACAGACCCTTGGGTCCGCAGGAGCAAACCGTTCCTCAGCATCTTGGTTGTTGATCCTGGGGACTTTGGCGGCGGCTTCAGGAAGATCCGCCGGCAAGTAGTCACCGGAGACCAACTTCCTCTTCTTGCTTTGTCCAACTGATGGTGTGACGGATGGCTGCGTTAGCTTGAGCACGAAGACCCCTGGTTCCACAGGTAACTTCATGGCAGCACACTTTGAGAGGCCATCTGCGATATCGTTCTGAGCTCTTGGAACGTGCTCCATCTGCAAGCCTTCAAAGTGTTCTTCAAGCTTCCTCACTTCATCGGCATAAGCTTCCATCAAGGGACTCTGGTAACTCTTGTTCACTTGTCGGACCACCAATTGCGAATCTCCCCGCACGATCAGTTTCTTGATCCCAAGTTCGGCCGCAATTCTGAGGCCGGCAAGCAAACCTTCATACTCAGCAGTATTGTTTGTCGATTGCTCCTTGGGAAAGTGCATTTGGACAACATACTTGAGGTGCTCCCCGGTGGGTGCGACAAGTAGCACACCGGCACCGGCGCCTTGCAGCGAGAAGGCACCATCGAAGTACATTATCCATTCCTTGCTTGTTTCTTGGACGGGGATGTTTGTCTCTGGTACTTCTTCGTCTGGTGTTGGGGTCCATTCCGCTATGAACTCTGCCAATGCTCGGCTCTGTATAGTTGAAGTACTCTCAAACTTAAGACCAAAGCTTGACAATTCCAGTGCCCACTCAACAATCCTGCCTGTTGCTTCTGGATTTTGCAATATCCTTTTCAATGGAAAGCGAGTGACCACCGTTATCTCGTGTGCTTGGAAGTAATGGCGCAGCTTCCTTGAGGCCATGAGGATACCGAAAAGCAACTTTTGCACCCCAGAGTATCTTGACCTAGCCCCCTGCAGGAGGGAACTTACAAAATAAACTGGGCGCTGCACCATCTTCTTTCGCACTTCTCCTTGTTCCTGCGCAGACTTGTCCTCGTCGGGGCCAGAGCTTGTCGGGAAAGCCCCCTGCTTGTCGCTGGAAGTACTTGCCGGAGCTGCGGGCTCTTCCTCTGCCTCCCTCTCCACTACTAACGCAGCACTAACCACTTGATTGGTTGCCGCTAGGTACAGCAGCAACTTCTCTTGCGGCCTAGGTGCGACAAGTATCGGAGTGGAGGACAGGTATCCTTTCAAGTCTTGCAGCGCTGCCTCCGCTTCTGGAGTCCATTTCATAGGACCTGCCTTTTTCAAGATTTTGAAGAAAGGCAGGGCGCGTGCTGCAGACTTTGAAATGAACCTGCTGAGGGCGGCCACACAACCCACAAGCCTCCGTACATCCTTGACGCGTTTCGGGGCTTCGATCTGCTCGATAGCCTTGATCTTGTCGGGGTTGGCTTCAATCCCCCTCTGGGACACGAAGAACCCGAGAAGCTTGCCGGAGGTTACTCGGAAGACGCACTTCTCGGGGTTCAACTTGAGCTGTAGCTTGCGCAGATTGCCAAAGGTTTCTTCTAAGTCTCGAACTAGGGTAGTCTTGCTCTTGCTCTTGACCACTATGTCATCCATGTAGGCTTCTACGTTCCTGTGTATCTGTGGCTCAAAAGCAGTGTGGACCACCCTTGCAAATGTTGAGCCCACATTCTTCAATCCAAAGGGCATGCGTATGAAGCAATATGTGCCACATGGAGTGATGAATGCAGTCTTCTCTTCATCTTCCTCAGCCATGAATATCTGATGGTCACCTGAGTATGCATCGAGAAATGAAAGCAACTCGCATCCAGCCGTGGAGTCCACAATTTGGTCGATGCGCAGCAAGGGAAATGGATCCTTGGGACATGCTTTATTCACATCGGTGAAGTCTATACAAAGTCTCCACTTCCCATTGGCTTTGCGCACGACAATTGGATTGGCCAGCCACGTGGGATGAAGTACACCTCTAACAAGGCCTGCTGCTTCCAACTTCTTGATTTCTTCGGCGATGAACTCTTGGCGCTCCACCGCTTGCTTCCTGACCTTCTGCTTGACGGGCCGCGCATGAGGACAAACAACAAGCTTATGCTCAATTACCTTCCTGGGAACGCCGGGGATGTCAGACGGTTGCCACGCAAACACGTCAACATTCGCCCGCAGGAAGGCAATGAGCGCGCTTTCCTATTTGGGGTCGAGTGTAGCACTGATGGTGAAGGTACCACCAGTGCCGTCCTCCTTGGCGGGCACCTTCTTGGTTGCCGGTGGAGCTGTCATTCCCTTCTTGCACTTGCCGGTGGAGCTCGATGGTGCGTCCTCAACGGCAGCGCAGCACTCCGAAGAGGTGCGTTTGCCGGAGTGGGCCCCAGAGCTCTTGCCGGACTTGGTCTTGGACTTCCCCCCGGGAGCTTCAGCGGCAAGTGTTTTGCTGTCCGCCGCGGCTGTTGCATCCCGGTAGATCTTGTCGGCGCAGATAAGCACATACTTCTTGTCGCCGGGGACAGAGATGACGCTTATCGGCCCCGGCATCTTGAGCATGTTGTACGCGTAGTGGGAAGCTGCCATGAACTTGGCGAGCGCAGGACGACCAAGTATCCCATTGTATGGCAATGGGATATCGGCAACATCGAACGTGATCCTCTCCGTCCTGAAGTTGAGCTCTCCACCAAAGGTCACCGGCAGCGTGATCTTCCCCCTCGGCTTGCTCCTTCCCGGGTTGATTCCTTGGAACCTCCCGGTTTCCTCGAGCTCACTGTCGGGGATCTGCAGTTTCTTGATCACAGCGGAGGAGATCAAGTTGAGGCCTGCCCCACCGTCAACCAACATCTTGGTGACCTTGAGGTTGCGGATAGTTGGTGAAACCAACATCGGCAAGCACCCGACCGCAGTTGTGCGGTCAGGGTGGTCCTCAAGGTCGAATATGATGGGCGTGCCGGACCATTTCAGCAGCCTGCGCGATTCGACGGGTGGCTCAGCTGCATTCACTTCCCGCACCCATTGCTTGAGTTTGCGGTGGGAAGTGTGCAGAGAGGCACCTCCATCGACGCACAAAACTTCTGTGGCCTTCTGGAACTCCTGCTCGCTGTTATCTCCGTCATCCATATCCTTGTCATCGTCTTCGTCTTCATCCTTGTCGCGGCCCCGGGGAGGTCTGTCTCCTTGCCGCTGCTTAGCCTTGCCGCGGCGTCCTCCCCGGCCGTTGAACGGCCGCTTCTTGCTGGGCTCTCCCCCGCCTCCTTGGGCCTTCTCCTTGTCGCGACGCTCGCATTCAGTCTTCTACTGTTCTACGAGGTACTCTACTCTCTTGCAGTTCTGGAGATCGTGGCCCTTGGTGCGGTGGATCTTGCAGTACTGCTTGTCGGAGCCGTCCTGCTTGTCGGCTGCTGCTACAGGGGCGGCCTCCTTGCCGGAGCCACCAACCTGTGTCTTCTTGGCGGGAGCCTCCTTGCCGGACTGCTCGACAACCAGTACCTCCTTGTTCTTCTTCTTCTTGTTCCGCCGCCGGTTTTTCTTTGCCGGGGCGGCATCCTCGCTGTCGCTTCCTCCTGCATCGGCATCCTCTCCGGGGAGTCTCCTCCCCTCTTTAGCACGTGCACATTTGTCAGCCAGAGCATAAAGCTCGCTGACGTCCCGGATCTTAGTCATTGCCATCTCCTCCCTCATCCGGCGGTTACGCACGTTCTGGTGGAACGCGCTGATAACCGCGGCAGGGTGGACATCGGGGATATTGTGCTGAACGCGGCTGAACCTTTGGATGTATTTGCGCAGGGACTCTCCCTCCTTCTGGGCAAGGATGTGGAGATCGCTCTCCTGGCCGTGGGGTTTGTGGCCGCCCGTGAAGGCGCCAACAAATTGGTGGCACAGATCTGCCCAAGAGGAGATGGAGTTCTCCGGCAAGTGCATAAGCCAAGATCTGACGTTTGGCTTAAGCACGAGCGGGAAATAGTTGGCTAGAATCTTCTCATCGCGTCCCCCGGCAGCCTGCACCGCAATGGTGTAGATGCTGAGGAACTCAGAGGGGTGTGTCTTGCCGTCGTACTTCTCGGGTACGTCGGGCTTAAAGTTCTTCATGCTAGGCCACTGGACTTGCCGCAGCTCTCGGGTGAACGCAGGGCAACCTGCCGCGTACGGCAAGTCGCCTGGTTCACCGGGCGCGTGCATGTCGACAGCGGTCCCGGCGCGCTGATCAGACTGTCTTCTGGCTTCTCTTCGACGCTCGATATGAGTTCGAGCGTCTTCTTGTCGCCTGTCCTCAAGGACTTGGCGCTAATCGCGGCGAGCCCGCGGATCCGACGACGCCGTGGAGTCGTCGTTGACGTTGATCCGGCGGGTCGGCGACTTCTGCTTCCGCGGCGGGGAGTGCACGGTAGTTGCACCCCCGGCGGTCTTGTCACGTCGGCCTTCACTTGGTCGACTTGCCGCGGCCGTGAAGTTGCCGGCTGCTGCGGCGTGTCGTTGTTGGCGAAGGCGATGAGGCTCTAGATCGTAGCCCTCCAGTCTTCGGCCTTGTCCGCCGCTGGAGGGAAGTCGAGGAGCAGCTGAGCCCTGGCTAAGGCTTCTGCTGGAGAGGAGGGAAACGGTGGCGAACGGTGCGAGGAGCGGGATACGCTCGGACTTCTAACCGCGTTAGAAGGAGCATGTTCCCGTCCCGGCGACCGCGCCCTGCTCGTGCCAGGACGTTGGCCTTGAGCGTCCCGTGACCCGCCGGCCTGGCCACGTCCCAGCAAGCGTATGGTACCTCCGGTACCACGTCGCTGCTACTGGTCTGACACCTCCTGAGAGGGACGTGGTGCGTGCACGGACACCGAGACCTTGGAGTTCGCCCGGTCGTCCGTCTTGTCCTTGGACTTGGTGGCGCCGTGAGTCTCCCCACCGGCGTTCACCCTTCCGCCGGCGTCTCCCCCACCAACCGTCGGTTCTGGTGGCGGCGGGATCGACGCGGACGGGCCTCCGACCTCCGAAGCCTTCTTCTTCGGAGGCATGTTGATGTAGTCGATGAGGTTGATGGAGCTGGTGAAGTTGCTGAAGGTTGCGGCCGCGTGAGCGCCGGATCAGGTTCGCACAACCTCGACGCCCCCTACTTGGCGCGCCAAAGATGTCGGGGAAACTGGACGCCCACGAACACCTATGGGACCGGAGCCCCTTCTACGGTACGGCAGGGGTGCGGAGGGAGCACGAAGAGCGGATCGAGGAGCACACGCGGGAAGTTTACCCAGGTTCGGGCCACGCGGACGCGTAAAACCTTACTCCTGCCTTGGTTGTATTGAGTTCTTGAGCTCGGGAGCTTGAAGATCTACAGTACTAGCTGCACCGAGCGAGGGAGTGGTCTAGTTTCTGGAATCCAACCCCCTCTACGTTGTGCATGGGCCTCCTTTTATAGCTCAAAAGGGGTCACCGACAGGTGCCAACGCAGAGGAGGGTAAAAATGTAAAACTGGTGGTGGTTGTAACAGTGCATGAACAGTGTATGAATAGTGTATGAATAGTGGTCTTCACGTAACTTTGATGGTGGGGGACAAAGGCATTGAATGCCCGTCGCCGTCGCCCCAAAAGCGTCCGTCCATGCGTCTCCGTTCGCCACGGCGATAGCCTCGTCACCGCGGCTTGCCACCGTGTACCCTAGGCTGCACAGCCATCTGCCACGTGCCCCCTGGAAGGGCCCTAGGGCGACGCGTGGCCAGATGAGCTGGAGCACAGGCACACAGTGTAGGCTTCCCCTGGCAAGCACCTTGCCGGGGTCGCAACCTTGGCGGGCCCGAAGTTTGCCGCTCTCCGGGTCCTGCCGGGGCGTATGATGCACCGCGATATACCTTCTTGAGGTGCCGTTCTTTGGCCTTCCTGGCAAACTCCTCTTGCCAGGGTCTCGTGCTGGAATGATAACCTTGATCCTGGAGCGGCCTTCCCGGCAAGCTCCTCTTGCCGGGGTCTTGTCTCTTAACTTGAATACTTTGTTCTTGAATGGCTTAAAGGGGTCTAGAGTGGGCTTTGGCGGGCGCGTGGTGAGCCAGACCATGGGATGCTGCTACTGCCCGTGCACAAGTCGGGATACTAAGGTACCCCTACTTTAGTACACCGACACAGTCTTTCCGAAGGGGTCCCCTTAACCAGATAGATAGGCCGGTACACCTACAATCCCCCTACATCTACTAGCCCATCATGGAAAAGTTTCCCACAACTTACTCAACTATGCCAGAGCCCATATTGGCATGTGGCTGCACATGGAAGTTTCTAGTCATGAAAATATTATATGATCCCTTTGAGCCTGGGTGGCATTCCAATAGGACAATCACACGAAAACCCCGGGATTTCCTAGGACAACACTGGCATCACCAGGTGTCCGGGAAATCCACTGGTTCACTCCCAGGGTGCCCCAAACCAATCCACCCAGATGTGTATTCAAGTAGCCACCTTAAGTTGAACCATTAATTAACAACTCACATCTGTCATGGATTTCACTCAAACCCAAACCACGTCTACGAGCATAGCAATGGCAACCTAAGCAAACGTAGAAGTAACTCCCAGGGTTTGAAAATAATGCAGGTAATAGGTTCTACCTCAATCTATTTCCCAGTCCCACAAGTTAATAGATCCTACTCATGCAATGTGTTTGAGGATATAACTAATGCAATGAAAACTGGGTATTGGAAAACATGATCAAAGTGTGAACTTGCCTGCAAAGTTGATGAAGATGATTCGCACTCAAAACTCTTGATCTCTCTACTCGTCACACTCCGGTCAATCTATCGTAAGCAAGCAATAGTAACCACACATAAGCAATCACTCAGAAAGATCGGACAGGACGAATAAACACTTCAGAAAACTTCGAAAACACACGAATGACTCTTGGAACATATTTTTTTCCCAATAGTACCAAAATTATGTGAATTTGGCCTTATCATAAAGTTTAGGTCAAGAGCTTCGATTTGCAAAAAGAATCAACTGAAACGGAGTTATGAAACTCAAGTTATGATCAAATGAAGTTTGAATCTAAAACTAGTTGAATTCAAATTTTAAAATTTTCAAAAACATGTTGAAGTTGTATTACTGGAAAGAGGGGAACGTAACGAACACGTGGGCGTTGGTTTCGTTGGATTTGGAATAACTAGTAAAAAGTTAAGGCCGTTTGAATTTTAGGGACTAAACTGTAAAAGAAGATACTACAACTAGGTCCCTGACTACTAAACAGAAAAGGAAAAACTAAAGAATGAACGTTCACTACTGAATCCTATACAGCGAACGACCTCTAATTAACTAAAAAAACAAAACCAGATCTAGGGTTTTAACAGAAAAACCTAAACAGAGAGCCGGGCGGTTTATTACCGTTTCGGCCGGTTCGAAGGAAACCGGCGGTTCGGGCGAATCAAACCGGATCGGGCGGGTCGGGCTCAGACCCGGCAGGCGGTGACCTCCGGCCGGCGAGGCGGGGCAAGCGGCGGCGGGATGCGGCACGGGGCTGGGCGGCGAGCGAGGCGAAGGGCGGAGGGCGAGGCGCGTCTGCGGCGGTGAGCAAGGGCAGCGGCGGAGGCGCAGGCAGCGGCGACAGCAGCAGCTTCGCGGCGGTGGCGGCGGGCGAGATGTGCGGCGGCGGTGCAATGAGAGGCGAGGGGAGGAACAGGGCGGCGGCAGTGCGTTATATAGGCGGAGGGGGTCGGGGCCTGGCTTGGGGAAGGGGCTAGGTAGAGAGGCCGGGGCGACCACGGCTCCTATGGCGGCGGCGGCGCTACCGTGCGGAAGGGGAAGTCCCGACGGGAACAAGGACGAGCTGGGCCGGCCCAGGTTCGGCGGGAGAAACATTTTTTTTACAGACAAGAAAACGAATAAAAGCAAAATAAATAAAAATATCCATAGGCATATTATATATCAAAATTTGCAGAAAAATCAGCCCTACAACATGAACATTTTTCTACAGCCAAATAAAATCCTCACAAATTCCAATAAATCAAAAGATGCTACTGTTGCAATAAAACCAGTAAAGATCATTTTTAAAATACCAAAAGACTTCAAATTTATTTATCTCCAATTTTCTGCTATTGGGAATCATGTTACCCTATTTTCCATGTAGTTTATTTTTGGAGAAAAATAATTTGAATAAAACCCAAATAACTCAATATTTGAAATTGAGTTCGAGAAAAATCAGAAAAACTTCCAACTCATATTTCCTATAATTTGAAGAAGTCATTTTATCTTCTCTCAGGAAAATCATTGAGTTGCATAAAGTTTCTGGATTGAAAATATTTGGAGGATGAAATTCAAAATCCTTTCAAAGCCCTTTATCATTTAAAAAAATGGAAGAAGTCATATTATCTTCACTCTAGGGTTTTGTGTTGAAAAGAAATTGAATTCCCTCGGAGATCAAAAACAAAGTGAAAGTTTTGGGAAAGTCATTTTATTCCCTCTCAAATAACTTTCAAAAGTTTCAAATTTCACTCAATTTCACTCAGCACATCAAACAGCAACCAAATCTATCTATTTATTATAACATTCCAAAAGTTAGAATTTTGGGATGTTACAGGCGCCTACTAGCAAAAAAGTTAATTCGGTTGAAACTGATTCTTTGAGTGAAAAAGTTGATGCTCTTATGAAAATGGTTGCTATTTAAAGTGCTCCTATTGATCTTAATGATATGCCTTTGTCTACTTTGATTGAGAAAAATAGTGATGCTTGAATTTTATCTCTAGAAATAATTTCAACAACAACGCTTATAGAGGAAATTTTAATCCTAGGCCTTTCTCGGGAAATTCCTCTAATAGTTATGGTAATTCCTATGGTAACTCTTCTTCTTATAATAATAATAGTAGTAGTAGTAGTAGTAGTAATAATAATAATAATAATAATAATAATAATAATAATAATAATAATAATAATAATAGGAATGCCTGTGATCCAGAGAACAATATTTAAGAATTTATCAATACTCAAAAAGTTTTCAATGCTTCTATAGAATAAAAATTGAATAAGATTGATGATATGTCTAGAAGTATTGATAGAATTTCTCATGATGTGGAAAATCTCAAGTTGCAATTTTTTGTGCCTAAGGTTGAGGAATCAATTAAGGCCCTTGATGTCTATGAATGAAAGTAAGAAAATAACCGCTATACTTAGAGCTAGAAGAGAATCCTTAGAAAAAGTGTGTTCTAGTGATTACTTTCATAAAAATGATGAAGATCTTAAAATGATTGGTGTTTATTCTATCGATTCCTTGTTTATTAAAGTTCAACTTGATGATAAAGGGACTGAAGAAGAGTCAACTTTAGTTAGAAGGCCTCCCGATGATTTGGAGGGTGAAAATCTTGTTGAGAAAATTGATAAAAATGAGTTTGGAGAGGTCAAAACTTTAACGAGTGATGTGCCCACTCTCTTGGATTACAAGGACTTTAATCATGTTAGTTGCTCTTTGATTGATTGTATTTCCTTGATGCAATCCATTATAAATTCATCTCATGCTTATGAACAAAATAAAGCTTTTACTAAACATATTGTTGATGCTATGATGAAAGCTTTAGAAGATAAGTTGGAATTGGAAGTATCAATCCCTAGAAAATTACATGATGAATGGGAACCTACTATCAAAAAAAAATTATGAGTGCAATGCTTTATGTGATTTGGGTGCTAGTGTTTCCACTATTCTGAAATATCTTTGTGATGTTCTTGGTCTTACCAATATTGAAGATTGTTCTCTTAATTTGCATTTGGTGGATTATATTATTAAAAAGCCTTTGGGAAGGATCAATGATGTTCATATTCTTGCGAATAGGAACTATGTACCCATAGACTTTATTTTTCTTGACATCGATTGCAATCCGTTTTGTCCTATTATACCTGGTAGACCGTTTTTGCGCACGATTGGTGCAGTTATTGATATGAAAGAAGGGAATATTAAATTTCAATTACCCTTGAGAAAGGGCATGGAACACTTCCCTAGAACAAACATCAAATTGCCTTATGAATCTATAATGAGGGCAACCTATGGAACATCCAATAAGGATGACAACACTTGAGATCTTTGAATTATGCCTAGCTAAGGGCGTAAAACGACAGCGCTCGTTGGGAGGCAACCCAACTTGTATCCTTTTGCTTTTTGGTTTTCTTGCTGTTTTCAATGAAATACCCAATAATACCTCTAGTTTGATGTTTTTTTTGTGATTTGAATAAATGTTTGTGCCAAGCAAAGCCTTTGGGATGATTGGGTTGATGGTTGATTTGATCGCATTGGAAGATTCAGAAACTTTTGCGTCCAGAGTTAGAATTTGTGACGACTACTGGAGCGTTATAAACTCTTGAATTTTTTGGCGTTATCAATATACAAGTTTCCACGTTATCCTAATTTTTAAGATTTTTTAGAGTTGCAGAAGTATGGTAAAAATTCACATCTTTACAGACTGTTCTATTTTTGACAGATTCTGTTTTCGCTGTGTTAAGTGCTTGTTTTGTTGATTCTATGGTTTCCTTTGATGAGTTTTTGCAATACAAAAGTTAGAATACATTAGATATAATACAATTACAAAATAAGAATTGGTTCTCTATAGTACTTAGAGTAAAGATTGGTTTTGTTATACCAACATATTTCATGAAGTTTTGTTGAGTTTTGTGGGATTGAAGTTTTCAAGTTTTGGGTGAGATCGCGATGGATGAAGGAATAAGGAGTAGCAAAAGGCTAAGTTTGGGGATGCCCAAGGCACCCCAAGATAATATTCAAGAAGTATAAAGCAACTAAGCTTGGGGATGCCCCCGAGTGGCATCCCCTCTTTCTTCTAACGATCATCGGTATTTTACTTGAAACTATATTTTTATTCTTCACATATGAGTTTTGCTTGGGGCGTATTGTATGATATGAGTCTTTGCTTGTTTTTTTTTAATTTTCAATACGTATCTTTTTTGCACACACCTATTTAGGAGAGCCAAATTATTCTATGCTTGCTCCTATGCTTCACTTAAATTTTGTAGAGCTTTGGAATTGCTCTAGTGCTTCAGTTATATATTTTTGAGCATGGTGTGCTTTGTTACTTTTGAAGAAGTTCTCTCTTGCTTCACTTAGATTAATTTGAGAGAAAGAAATATTATGCTCATGTTCTTCACTTATATTTGTTTGAGCTTATCACAAGCAACATATAAAACTAGTCCCAAAGTGATAGATATCCAAGAAGGATATAATAAACACTTTCATGAAGATCATTGGACAAAGTAAACTTGATTCTTTGTAATAGTTTTGAGATATGATGATAGTGATATGTCGGGCATGTTAATGAGTAATTATGTTTTTGTAAGAATATTGATGTTAAGGTTTGTGATTCGCTATGCAAGAATGAAAGTCAATAGTCATGCAATGAAATTACATCCTACTTGTGTTGCATTATTCGGTGTTAGTTATATTTAATGTTCTCTTACGATGGTTTTCGTTCCTTGGTTGGTCGCTTCTCAACCTCTTGCAAGCCTCCACCTTGTATTAAGTAGAAATACTACTTGTGCATCCAAATCCTAAAACCCAAGTTATGCCAAATGAGTCCACCATACCTACCAATATGCGGTATTTCCATGCCGTTCTAAGCAAATTTGTATGTGCCAATTCTAATTTCAAAATAAATTTCTCTTTTGTGTGCATGTATGATACGTCCAAAATGCATCACTATTTTGTATCGTAATTCATCTTTATTCATTGATATATTTCACATTATGATGATGTTCTTATGTTGTTTTGGTCTATTTTACACAGTTTGCAACTTTCCGGTGCCGGAACAGCAGACGCAGGATTCAGCAGGAAAAAGTGGATACTGAGTTGCTGAAGAAGAACACCTCCAAATTACCTGAAAATCGACGGGAGGTATTTTTCAGACGAATAACGAAGACACGCAAAAGGGGAGTCAGAGGGGGGGCACAGGGTGCCCAGGCGGCCTGGGGGCGCGCCCCCCCTGGCCGCGCCGGGGGGGGCGCCTGGAGCCCCTGGCCCACCTCTGGTCGCCCCCTTTTGCATATATGTTCTCCGTCCCCCGAAAACCCTAGGCACGGGACTTTTTACGAAGTTCCGCCGCCGCTTCGAGGCGGAAACCTACAGAGAAGAAAAGGGCATCTCCGGCGGGCAGATTCCGCCGGGGAGATCACCTCCCGGAAGGGGAGATCGTCGCCATCGTCATCACCATCATCACGGGCATCATCGAGATCATCATCAACATCATCCCCAACACCAGCACCATCTCCATCTTCATCCAAATCTCATCTTCCCATCGCAACTTGTTTTGTAACTTGTACTACCTATCCTCTCTACTCCATCGGTGTTGATTACTACTTTGTGGTGAATGCTATTGAGTTTTGTTGGAGAAATATTATTATGTCCAGATTGTTTATCACATATTTATCCCCACTGATCATGATCTCTTTTATGTCTTGTGAGTAGTTACCTTAGTTCTTGAGGACATGGGGAAAGTCTTGTTGTTAGTAGTCATATGCTGTTGAAGTAATATGTGTTGTTTGATACTTAAGTTGTGTTGTCATTCTACTAGTGGTGTTGTGTGAGTCGAACACCCAACACTTCGCCTTATTAAGGACCTAGGAGAATGCATTGTGTATAAAGAATGCTTATGGTGGGTTGCCGGAGTGACAGAAACCTGAACCCCAGTTCGCACGCTTTTGCATAAGGGAATAATGGATCCTCGATCGTATTGCTATGGTTAGGCTTTTGCCTTAAATTCTATCTTGTATTTGCGGATGCTTGCAAGGTGTTTAATCATAAGAGTGCATTCATCTTAGTCTAGAGAGTGCACTAGCATAGATCCACCCACTCAACACTTATCAACACATATCATAGTATCGATACGGAATATGGCGAAAGCACATGACTACCTCTCCCGTGTGTCCTCAAGAACGCTTTAGTTTTTATAAGTTCAGTTGCTAGGCCTCTCCTTTGCTAAGAAAGGATTGGGCCACTTGTTACTCTCAGTATCTTTTACATTACTTGCCTTTACATTCCTGTTGCTTATATCGAGAAAACCCCTAAAAGTTATCTTTCAGTGCATGCAGTAATTTCTTGCCCAGAATCGCTTATCAATACCTTCTGCTCCTCGTTGGGTTCGACACTCTTACTTATCGAAAATGCTGCAACAGATCCCTTACGGTTGAGGGTCATCAAGTACCGTTTTCTGGCGCCGTTGCCGGGGAGCGTAGCGCTATTGGTAAAGTGAAACTGGTAAGAAAGTCTTTTTATAATTCTGTTTTTATTTTTGCTATTGCTGCTCTTTGTCCTTATGGATAACCCTATTATTGGAAAGTTGCTTGCGGGAAGACACCCCACACCTGTGGTGGTTGATCCCCCCGCTACTGAAATTGTGCCTTATAAAATACCAGCTGGCATTATCAATTATGTTTTGGCTAATCGTTATGCAGGAGACAGACATCCCGGTGAACACTTGCTATATTTGTCACGACTATGTTCATTATTTAAGCTTGCAGGTGTATCGAGGGAGTTTGTCATGAGGAAATTGTTTGTCGTATCCCTTATAGATAAAGCTTCAGATTGGTATGGGCTTCTCGATAACCCACACTTGCTGGACTGGCAGGAGCTTATGTATCTCTTTTATACTAAGTTTTATCCTCTTCATGAGATTCATCGAGACAGGAATTATATATATAACTTTAGGTCTCGTGACGGAGAAAGCATTGCTCAAGCTTGGGGGAGATTGAAGTCCCTAATGCTCAAATGCCCTATTCATAAGCTTCCCAAGGAAATTATACTTTCAAATTTTTATGCCAGGCTTTCTCGTCAGGATAAGGAGATGCTGGATGCCTCCTCTAGTGGGGTATTTCAGAAGAAGAGTGTTGAAGAAAGGTGGGATCTCCTTGAAAGAATCCAGAGGAATACTGAAGATTGGGAAATTGATAAAGGTATTGAACCCGCTATAAATTATGAACATGATTATATTGAGAGCTATGTGGAAACTGATTACTTCAATACTTTTTGCTCTAAGATTGGTCTTGATTCCCATCTAGTGATTGATTTGTGTAAGAATTTTGCCTCTCACGTTGAGTCTTTTAAAAAGAAGAAAGACCAGCACCATGCACCTTTTAAAGAACCACCTGTTGATATTTATGTTGCTGAGCCTATTTTGCCTGCAGTTATATATGAACAGCCTCCTTTTCCCACGAGGATAAAGGAGCACTCTCTTGTGACAGGCATAATGAATAAAAGTGAGAGAAGAGTTGATGAACCTGAGGACCAGATCAGGGTCGATCCTCGAGTTGCATTCATTAAAGACCTTGTTACTGATGATGTTTTGGATTCCAATATAACTTTTTGTGCTGTTTCCACTAACCTTGTCACAGCCAAGAACAAAGGCCCAATTTCAGGTACTCCGGTGGTATCTGTTAAAATAGGAGATCACAATTATTATGGGCTATGTGATTTGGGATCGAGTGCAAGTGCTATTCCTTATTCACTCTATGAAGAAATCATCGGTGAGATTTCCCCTTGTGAACTTGAAGAAGTTGATGTTACTATTCATCTTGCAAATAGATCAACTATCTCTCCTATCGGAATTGTGAGGGACGTTGAAGTCCTATGTGGAAAGGTAAAATACCCTACCGACTTTTTGGTACTTGGTTCAGCCAGGGACAATTTTTGTCCCATCATTTTTGGTAGACCTTTTCTTAGAACTTGTGGAGCTATAATAGATTGCAAGAAAGGTAAAGTTTCTGTTGAATTCGATGGTGAGCCATATGAATTTAATTTTTCTAAGTTCTCTAAGCAGCCTCGTGGTACTGATTTACCTAGTGATGATAAAATTATTGAAAGTATTGCCTCTATTGCTATTCCCCCTGATGATCCTTTGCAGCAATACATGGAGGACCACGAGAATGATTTACATATGCAGGAAAGAAATGAACTAGATGAAATATTCTTGAGGCAGCTTGCTATCCTGAAGCACAACCTTCCGGTTGAACCTTTGGGAATTTTATCAAAACCGAAAGAAGACCCGGTGTTCGATCTTAAACCTCTTCCCGATACGCTCAAGTATGCTTATTTAGATGAAAAGAAAGTATATACTGTTATTATCAATTCTAACCTTTCAGGATATGAAGAAGAGCGATTATTGGAAGTACTTCGTAAACACCGAGGCGCAATTGGCTACACCCTTGATGACCTTAAGGGGATTAGTCCATCTATCTGTCAACATACTATCAACCTTGAGCCTGATGCTAAACCAGTTGTTGATCATCAACGACGGTTGAACCCGAAGATGATGGATGTCGTGAGAACTGAGATTCTCAAGCTTCTAGCCGCAGGTATTATCTACCCTATAGCTGACAGTAAGTGGGTATGTCCGGTACATTGTGTTCCTAAGAAAGGAGGTACAACTGTGGTTCCTAATGATAAAAATGAACTAATACCTCAGAGAATTATTATTGGATATAGAATGTGTATTGATTACAGGAAGTTGAACAAGGCAACCAGGAAGGATCACTACCCGTTGCCGTTCATCGACCAAATGCTTGAAAGGTTTTCCAAAAATACCCACTTTTGTTATCTCGATGGTTATTCTGGCTTCTCTCAAATTCATGTTAACACTGTCGATCAAGAGAAGACCACTTTTACTTGTCCTTTTGGTACTTATGCTTACAGATGTATGCCTTTTGGTTTATGTAATGCCCCTGCTACTTTTCAAAGGTGTATGTCTGCTATCTTTCATGGTTTCTGCGGGGATATTATGGAAGTCTTCATGGACGATTTCTCCGTCTATGGAACTTCATTTGACCATTGTCTTCACAACCTTAATAAAGTTTTGCAGAGATGCAAGGAGACAAATTTGGTACTCAACTGGGAGAAGTGCCACTTTATGGTTAATGAAGGAATTGTTCTTGGTCACAAGATTTCCGAAAGGGGAATTGAAGTGGACAAAGCCAAAATCGAAGCTATTGAGAGGATGCCCTATCCAAGGGACATCAAAGGTATTCGCAGTTTTCTCGGTCATGCAGGTTTTTATAGAAGATTTATTAAAGACTTTTCTAAAACCTCGAGAACCCTCACTAATCTTCTCCAGAAGGATGTTCCTTTTGCGTTTGATGAAAATTGTAAGGAAGATTTTGAAGTCCTTAAGAAAGCTTTAATAACTGCTCCTATAGTACAACCACCTGACTGGAATTTACCTTTTGAAATTATGTGTGATGCAAGTGATTTTGCTGTTGGACCTGTTTTAGGACAAAGAGTTGATAAGAAATTGAATGTTATACATTATGCTAGTAAAACCCTTGATAGTGCTCAAAGAAATTATGCTACTACTGAGAAGGAATTCTTAGCTGTAGTTTTTGCTTGTGATAAGTTTAGGCAGTATATTGTTGATTCCAAAGTTATTATTCATACTGATCATGCTGCCATTAAATATCTTATGACAAAGAAGGATGCCAAGCCAAGGCTTATCAGATGGGTACTCCTTCTTCAAGAATTTGATTTGCAGATTGTTGATAGGAAAGGGGAAGACAATCCGGTGGCGGACAATCTTTCAAGAATGGAAGATATACCGCATGACCCCATCCCAGTTAACGATAGTTTTCCAGACGAGCAACTTGCCGTTGTAAAAATACAACCTCTTTCCGACCCTTGGTATGCAGATTATGCTAATTTTATTGTTGCGAAGTATTTGCCTCCAGGTCTAACATTTCAGCAGAGGAAGAAGTTCTTTCATGATTTGAGGCACTACTTTTGGGATGACCCACATCTTTTCAAAGAAGGTCCCGACGGGATCGTGAGAAGATGCATTCCGGAACATGAGCAGAAGGACATTCTCAGACGGTGCCATGATAGTCCCTATGGAGGACATCATGCCGGTGAAAGGACTGCACATAAGGTTCTTCAATCAAGTTTTTATTGGCCTACTCTCTTTAAAGATGCTAGAAATTATGTTTTAGCCTGTGATAAATGTTAGAGAGTTGGTAACATTAGTAGAAGGAATGAGATGCCTATGAATTACTCACTAGTGATTGAACCTTTCGATTGTTGGGGTTTTGATTTTATGGGTCCTTTTCCTTCTTCGCACAAGTACACTCACATTTTAGTAGCTGTTGATTATGTGACCAAGTGGGTTGAAGCAATCCCCACTGAAAGTGCTGATCACAAAACATCTTTGAAAATGCTTAAGGATGTAATATTTCCTAGGTTTGGTGTACCAAGGTATCTCATGACCGATGGAGGATCACACTTCACGCACGGAGCTTTTAGAAAAGCTTTGGCTAAATACGATGTTAATCATAGATTGCTTCACCGTATCATCCTCAAACTAGTGGGCAAGTTGAGCTCACCAATAGAGAGATTAAGTTGATCTTGCAGAAAACAGTAAACAGAAATAGGAAGGATTGGTCAAATAAATTAGGAGATGCTTTGTGGGCATATAGAACTGCTTACAAAAACCCCATGGGCATGTCCCCCTATAAGATGGTATATGGCAAGGCTTGCCATTTGCCATTAGAGCTAGAGCACAAAGCTTTCTGGGCTGTTAGAGAGCTTAACGCTGACCCAAAACTAGCTGGTGAGAAGCGTCTCATGAACTTGACTTCTCTAGATGAATGGAGAAGTGAAGCTTACGAGAGAGCTAAAATGTTCAAGGAAAAGGTAAAAAGGTGGCATGATAGGAAGATTTTGAAACATGAATTTAATGTTGGTGATAAAGTTTTGTTGTTTAGATCCCGTTTCAGGTTTTCTCCAGGTAAACTACTTTCCAGGTGGGAAGGATCATTTCATATTGAAGAAGTTTATCGGTCTGGTGCAATTAAGATTAATAATTTTGAAGGCACCAAACCTCAAGTTGTGAATGGGCAAAGACTTAAACATTACATAGCAGGAGACCCTGTCGATGTTGATGTGAATATAATATACACAACAACCCACGAAGAACATGTTGCAGCCCTGTTTCAGACGCCACCAGAAGCAGAATAAAGAAAAGGTATGTAGTACGGTAAGAAAACACCGCAAACCATCATAAAAGTTCCGTATTACGAGTTTTTGTAAAATTAGTAAAATTCCGAGTCGAAGTGGAGCCGGAGACGACCACCAGGGAGTCCAGGCGCCCCCCTGGCGCCCCCCCTGGGCCGCGCCGGCAGGCCGCCTGGACACCCTGGTGCCCGTCTCCGACCCCGCTTTGGTCAGTTACTTCCTTTCTGTGCATAAATTTTTCCTATATATTTGCCCGGGTTGTTCCGGCAACGTATCTTGCGATTTCGCGTGTTTTCTCTTCGATCTGTTTCTGCCAGGAAATCTTTCAGCTAAATTTAGGTGCCATGGCTTCTCCAAGTTCCCCCAAGGACGCGTTCGTCGTCAACGTCATCAACCCTTACCTCGCTGAGGTGAAGAAGCACCCTCAGGTTATTCAGATGAAGGAAGGCGTCCTTCATCAAGAAGATCTGAAGGGACCTATCAAGGAGGGGAGCGTCCAGGCCAGGCTGGAAGAAGTGGAGCAAGAAGTCTTCAAGTACAAGAAGATGACCGAGCGTGGTGTCGAAGCTAACTTTGACATCACCAACGAGCTGAAGAACTACTTTCTGAAGGAGATGAAGGAGATGTGGGAAAGAATCGCCGCGTCTGAAGACAGAATTATAGAACTACAAGGGCAAATTAATGATCTACATAACCAGAACTGTGAGTATGAACTAAGGTTTCTACGCATGGGTTTGGGTGCTGAATGCAGGATCCAGGAGACGAGCTTCTCATATGAGACTGGAGAACCCCTTCCATGGAAGAGTTTCGCCAAGAACTACTTGATCAACGCCAACAAGGATGATGAGTGAAATCTCCGTGGTAATGGCATTCCCTTGGCTTGTTCCAAGCTTGGGGGAGTGCCCGGTATCTCTATCTTTTACCTTTTGTCTTTCAGAAGTCAAGTAGAGTCGTATCATGTCTAGGGAGATTATTATATGAGATAGGTGTGTGCATTGAGGTCTATCACCCCCTTGGTGAAGAAGTGTATCCGTGTGTGTGGAGTCATTTATGATGGAATATTAATGAGAAGTTTATCGGTTCCTTTTTGCTGCACTCGGTATTCTCTTCACGCAATCGATCTTATATGATGATTCTTATGGGGAGTATTGACCTTATGTCAGGTATGGCTATGAAACTTTATTTAATCTTGGCAAATATAGCTTTGGTCATAACAACAAGCATGATTTTCTTAAAGTATCAACATAGCCAAAACCTTTATGTCATTATGCTTGAAGTGTTATGTTGACAAGGAAGACAACTTGATGTGTTATGCTTATTTCAATGTTCATGCTTTATAATGCTTTGCATCTTAGTCATCATCAATTGTCTGCTCTTTCAAAACCTTTGCTAGCCTAACTCTGTACTAAGCGGAATTCTGCTTGTGCGTCCATACCCTTAAGCCAATACCTTCCATATGAGTCCACCATACCTACCTACTCGTGGTACTCCACTACCACCTCCTAAAGTATATAATTTATGTGTTATCCTTAAATGTTAAAAATCTTTTATTTTGTGCCTCTGCTTTAGCTCATGAGGAAGTAGTAGCTAATTCATGACCTTTTTGAGTTGGACAAGCTTCACCCCGGGATTGCATGTATAATGTGCAAACCCATAATACGAAAAGGAACTGGCATTGAGTGCGCCCGGCTTAAGAATAATATAACAAGCAAACCCTCCTTCACGCTTTGTTCATGAGAAATCCGAAAATTTGGCAGTGATAAACAAAGGAGAATAAGAGGATGTTATCGTCCTCAAACGGGAGCCGTTCCTCGAAACTTGTCCAGTTCAAGAAGTAATTGAGTTATCTATTAGCATTCGTTGACGAATCATGCACCTCTCAAAAACTTGTTTTCATTCTGTTTGATTTGAGGATAGCACATGAGTTTTCCCTACTACCCTAGAGCAGGGCCTATCTTTTAATTTTAAGTTGAGTCAGTTATTCCTACTTCCTTCTATTTCTCAAAGAGAGCAGACGTTTGATGTTGATAAGGATTCATGCATATAAAGCTGCATTAAGATTTGTCATATCATATCCTTGTTGACATTATCATTTGATAAGTAAGTTGTTTGTCATGCCCAGCTAAGGCAAATATCTTCCCTTGTGTTAACACTTTCACTTCTTGCTTACTAACATGTTATTTCAAAAAGCTTCAATTAATCCCATCAAAATATAAGAGCAAAAGTTAAAATTATTTGTTGTTCTTTGACCAAAGGACATGTTTGCCATTATATAATGAGTTTCCTTGGTCCTACTTTCGAATATAAGTGTTAACACTTTTTCATAAGAGCCTTATGAGTTGAAGATTGCTGCTGAGGATATTTGAGTTGGTGAAGAGACTATGATGCTTCTTGTCCGCATTCTATTTATCGACACTTCAGTCTCTAAACTTGTGGACAGGTTTACCGAGTTCATATTCGCTTGGGGACAAGCGAGGTCTAAGCTTGGGGGTGTTGATACGTCCAAAATGCATCACTATTTTGTATCGTAATTCATCTTTATTCATTGATATATTTCACGTTATGATGATGTTCTTATGTTGTTTTGGTCTATTTTACACAGTTTGCAACTTTCCGGTGCCGGAACAGCAGACGCAGGATTCAGCAGGAAAAAGTGGATACTGAGTTGCTGAAGAAGAACACCTCCAAATTACCTGAAAATCGACGGGAGGTATTTTTCAGACGAATAACGAAGACACGCAAAAGCGGAGTCAGAGGGGGGCCACAGGGTGCCCAGGCGGCCTGGGGGCGCGCCCCCCTGGCCGCGCCGGGGGGCGCCTGGAGCCCCTAGCCCACCTCTGGTCACCCCCTTTTGCATATATGTTCTCCATCCCCCGAAAACCCTAGGCACGGGACTTTTTACGGAGTTCCGCCGCCGCTTCGAGGCGGAAACCTACAGAGAAGAAAAGGGCATCTCCGGCGGGCAGATTCCGCCGGGGAGATCACCTCCCGGAAGGGGAGATCGTCGCCATCGTCATCACCATCATCACGGGCATCATCGAGATCATCATCAACATCATCCCCAACACCAGCACCATCTCCATCTTCATCCAAATCTCATCTTCCCATCGCAACTCGTGTTGTAACTAGTACTACCTATCCTCTCTACTCCATCGGTGTTGATTACTACTTTGTGGTGAATGCTATTGAGTTTTGTTGGATAAATATTATTATGTCCAGATTTTTTATCACATATTTATCCCCACTGATCATGATCTCTTTTATGTCTTGTGAGTAGTTACCTTAGTTCTTGAGGACATGGGGAAAGTCTCGTTGTTAGTAGTCATATGTTGTTGAAGTAATATGTGTTGTTTGATACTTAAGTTGTGTTGTCATTCTACTAGTGGTGTTGTGTGAGTCGAACACCCAACACTTCGCCTTATTAAGGACCTAGGAGAATGCATTGTGCATAAAGAATGCTTATGGTGGGTTGCCGGAGTGACAGAAACCTAAACCCCAGTTCGCACGCTTTTGCATAAGGGAATAATGGATCCTCGATCGTATTGCTATGGTTAGGCTTTTGCCTTAAATTCTATCTTGTATTTGCGGATGCTTGCAAGGTGTTTAATCATAAGAGTGCATTCATCTTAGTCTAGAGAGTGCACTAGCATAGATCCACCCACTCAACACTTATCAACACATATCATAGTATCGATACGGAATATGGCGAAAGCACATGACTACCTCTCCCGTGTGTCCTCAAGAACGCTTTAGTCTTTATAAGTTCAGTTGCTAGGCCTCTCCTTTGCTAAGAAAGGATTGGGCCACTTGTTACTCTCAGTATCTTTTACATTACTTGCCTTTACATTCCTGTTGCTTATATCGAGAAAACCCCTAAAAGTTATCTTTCAATGCATGCAGTAATTTCTTGCTCAGAATCGCTTATCAATACCTTCTGCTCCTCATTGGGTTCGACACTCTTACTTATCGAAAACGCTGCAACAGATCCCTTACGGTTGAGGGTCATCAATGTACCGCTCATGAAGCAGCGAGGGGTGGCTAATATTTTTTATGCTAGATGTGTTATTCTCAAGATGAGTGTTTATTCACTTGTCATTGCATGAGAGTATGGTAGTAATAGGGATTCCCTGTCCCGAAATGAAAAAGAAATTTTACTTTATGTTGTCAAATAATAAATTCCTTGGAAAGTGTTGGTATGGAGGGCACCGGTGGATACGGTTAGCCATGGCTTGTGAAAGTTTGGTGGAAAAAGGAATAAACTTTATTTTATGTTTGGGAACCGCCTATGATATATCTAGCATGGAAAGTGTTGGGAACTCTAAGTCGTTCTCGTTGACAAGAAAAGCATGCCACCAAAGATAAATTTTTCTCTCAATTTAAGCTTTGAGCTCTGGCACCTCTACAAATCCCTACTTCCCTCTAGGAAGGGCCTATCTTTTTATTTTATGAAATTTTTATTTTTACTTGAGTCTCCATCTTCTCTTATAAATCACCAACTATGGAACACTATTATCCCACTTAGCATTGGATGTAGCTAATATTTGGATGTGTTGCATGATTGGATCAATGATTGAGCATGATGGGCTAGGGATAACTTGCTTTATTATTGATATTTTGAAAATACATAGTTGTTTGTTGATATGCTTGAGCATTAAAGTCCTCATGTCAAAACTAGACTATTGCTTTGAACCATATAAAAGTCCAATTGTCCATGCTATAAAGAAAAGAATATGTGATGAACATGATAGGCAGCATTCCACATAAAATTCTGTTTTTATCATTTACCTACTCGAGGACGAGCAAGAATTAAGCTTGGGGATGCAGATACATCTCCAATGCATCTATAATTTTTGATTGTTCCATGCTGTTATATTATCATTCTTGGATATTTTACAATCATTTTACAATCATTTTATATCATTTTTTGGGACTAACCTATTGACATAGTGCCAAGTGCCAGTTGTTGTTTTTGCTTGTTTTTTACATTGTAGAAAATTAATATCAAACGGAGTCCAATGCAGTGAAACTTTTTGTGGATTTTTTTGGAATAGAAGACACCAGATGGGCTAGAGAAGTACCTGGGTTGTGCCCACCTCGGTGGCCTCCCTCACCACCTCTTCGCTCTATAAATAGCTCCTACCTCTAGAAACCCTAGGGGAGTCGACAAAATTTTGTTCCAGCCGCCGCAAGTTCCAGAACCACGAGATCCAATCTATAGCCCTTTTCTGGCACTCCACCGGAGGGGAACACGATCATGGAGGCGTTCACCGTCCTCATTGGTGCCTCTCCGATGATGCGTGAGTAGTTTACCACAGACCTACGGGTTCGTAGGTAGTAGCTAGATGACTTCTTCTCTCTTTGTATCTCAATACAACGGTCTCTCAGAGATCTATTTGATGTAATGACTTTTTGTGGTGTGTTTTGTGGTGTGTTAATTGGGATCTATTATGATCAGATTTGCCTTGATTTTATACCCAATTTTGATTCTTATAGCCTCGTATTTCTTCTTCGACATTTGGGTTTCGTTTGGCCAACTTGATCTATTTATCTTGCAATGTGAAGAGGTGCTTTGTAATGGGTTCGATCTTGCAGTGTCCGTTCCCAGTGATAGAAGGGGAAGCAAGGCACGCATGTATCGTCGCTATTAAGGATAAAAAGATGGGGTCTATTCCTACATGAATAGATCTTGTCTACATCATGTCATCATTCTTATTGCATTACTCCGTTTTCCATGAACTTAATACACTAGATACATGCTGGATAGCGGTCGATGTGTGGAGTAATAGCACTAGATGCAGGCAGGAGACGGTCTACTAATCTTGGATGTGATCCCTATATTCCTGATCATTGTCTTGGATATCGTCATAATTATTTACTTTCTATCAATTGCCCAACAGTAATTGTCTTCCCACCGCATGCTATTTTCTCGAGAGAATCCACTAGTGAAATCTACGGCCCCCGAGCCTATTTTCCTATCATATACTTTCAGATCCATATTGTCGTTTTCCTTTTCTTTTATTTGCTTGTTTTATTTTTAGATCTATTTTATCAAAAAACCCAAAAATACCTTTCTGCGTTTTATTTGCTTTTATTCGCGTATATCAATCTACTACAATTTTATCCTATCCTTACGTCACTTTTTGGCATCACCGAGGGAAATACCTTACCATTGTCGTGTTGCATCCTCCCTTATTCCTTGGGGAAACACTGACGGATCTAAGCGACATCACTCCCCGCCGCCGAGCTCCACCAGAAGATCCTCCTCCCCCTCCTCGTCACACACGCATGCAGCGACGGCGCTGAGGTGGGCCTCCTCGAGTGCTCCCATGGCGGTAGACGGTGTCCGCCCCGTGCGCCCACCTAGTGGCAACGACAGCGTCTATAATTAGGCCACCATCCACGAGAAGAAAACAAAGAGTGATAGAAAAATGGTCGAGGAGGTGTGCGTGATGCCATGACGATGCGGAGCCTTGACGAATGTAGAGGAGGTGTGCATGACGTTGTGACATCGCTCGAGGGCGAGGTCACCGTCGGAGTCGAAATATTAGGGCCCGTATAGGTACTTGGTGTGCAAGTTGTAGATGAAGAGCGCGGTGCCGCGCCTGATCCGGGAGACGGCTTCCAGCCTCCCCTAGGGCAGGCCTAGCACCATCTACCTGAAGCACTCCGGCCAGGTCTCACTACTGCACATGAAGAAGTACCTCGCTGGCAGCGGCGAGATGTCATCTTCAGGGGGTCTGCCGCCGGCTGAGGCCCAGGGATCTTGCGCTTCGGAGGGGGGAGGCGTCTGTTGCCATGGACATAGAGGCAGTGCGGGGAAGAGCGGCCTAGGGATTTGGATCTCCATCTCGATTAGGAAGAGGAGAGGGACTTAGGGAGGAGGCGACAGCGTTCTTGGAAGGAAGCGAATTGAGGGAGGAGAGTGTGCCGCAAATTGCGTTTAGGTTTATGCATGAGAGGCGAGTGAGAGACATTGGATCATCAGGTCATTGACTACTCAGATTGGCAACACTCGGGTGATCCAGGGGAGAGTCGTTCTGCGTTCTCATTGGTTCAAGATATATGTCATTTAAAATAGTTTTTCAGTGTTGAAAACGAAGGGGGTTTGTGAAGCAGCTACCAAGAATATTTTGCCAAATGACAACACTAAAATTTTCCTAGAAACTAGGTCACTTCTAATGACACAATGCGAAGGTTTTTTTTTGAATTTCTTATGCCCATTTCAAAATGCGGTCAAAACGGCGGGCATGAACGTTTGTAGCTCGGGGTTGAGTCTTGCAATTTTTTTGGAGTATCTCTGATTAAATAGATAGTTATGTACCCAGAAATTATTTTTGGAGAAAATAAAGAGCAAACTATGAGGCAACTATAGTTTAAATTTGACATGCTTCCTGTTGAATTGATGCATATTTGTCTTTTTCACGAGAGTTGGATCAAAAGATTTTGACACCCAAAGGTTTGGATAATTGTACATTAAATGTGGCCTAATATAGTAGAAAAATGGTTTGCTACAATTTTACAACAAATATTTGGTAGGTTCTTGAAAAAAGGAAGTCATTTTGGGAACTTTAACAATGGAAAATGGAATTTTCATGCAAAGATAATCAAAACTTTCTTAGGCAACATTGTTTGTCATTCCAATATGCAAGCTTGTGCAAAACATGATGTCATTTGAACAAGCTATGCCATGAATATTGCCATAACATTGGTCATTTCCCTTGAAAGTCATGGATCTTCATACATGATAGCTCGTTTCTGAGAACACTTCTTAAAGACCTTTGTCGTAGTCCAAGGTTGTTAATTTTTTGGAAACTAGGTCACATATAATGAGACAACGACGAAGGTTATCATATTTTTTATTTTTTATGCCCGTTTTAAAAATGTGGTCAAAACGGCGGGCACAACCGTTCATAGCATAGTTTTTTTAAATGACCTCTCATTTTGAATAAGCGTGGATATTGGAGTGGCAAAGAATGTTGCCTAAGGAATTTTTCATTTTCTTTGGACGAAAATTTCATTCTCCATTTTCTGAGTGTCCAAAATGAGTTTTTTGTGAAGGACATACCATATATTTGTTGCCAAATTGGACAAAATCAATTTTCTAAAATATAAGGTCATATTTAAAGTACAATTGACCAAATTGTTGGGTTTCAAAAGCTTTTATCCACCTCTCGTGAAAAAGACAATTTTCCGTTGATTTAGTTAGAAGCGTGTCAATTTTGAACTGCAGCTGCCATATAGTTTGCTCTTTATTTTTTTTTCTAAAACTCATTTCTAGGTACATAAGGATATATTTAATCATATAAACAACAAAAGTTTTCCAAGGTTCAACCACAAGCTAGGAACAGTCATGCCCGTCGTTTTGACCGCATGTTGAAATGGGCATGAAAAATTCAAAAAAACAAAAAAAGGAAAACCTTCGCATTGTATCATTATACGTGACAAGGTTACCAGGAAAAATTAATAAACTTGTAATACAACAATTATTTTAGAGAAAGTGTTCTCAGAAATGAGCTATCAAGTGCGAAGATTCATGGCTTTCAAGCCAAATGATCAATCTTATGGCCACATTCATGCCATAGTTTGTTCAAGTGATCTCATATTGTGCAGAAGGGTGCATCTTGGAATGGCAAACAATGTTGCCTAAGGAATTTTTCATTTTCTTTGGACAAAAAAATCATTTTCCAGTTTTTGAGTGCCCAAAATGAGTTTTTTTTTGTGATGGACCTATCATATATTTGTTGCAAAATTGGACCAAATTAATTTTCTAAAATATTAGGACATATTTAATGTACAATTGACTAAATGGTTGGGTGTTAAAAGCTTTGACCCACCTCTCGTGAAAAAGACAAATTTCTGCCGATTCAGGAGGAAGTGGGTCAAGTTGGAACTGCAGCTGCCTCATATTTTGCTCATGTTTTTTTCCAAAAAAATATTTAGGCACAAAAGTATATATTTAGTAAGTGAAACACCAAAGGTTTTCCAAGATTCAACCATTCGCTAGGAACGATCATGCCATTTTGACCGCATTTTGAAATGGGCATGAAAAATTAATAAAAATAAAAAAATTGTAAAAACTTTGAATTGTGTCATTATATTTGACCAAGTTACCAAAAAAATATTAAACTTGTAATACGATAATTATTTTTAAAAAATGTTCACAGAAATGAGCTATCATGTGTGAAGATTCATGGTTATTAAGCTAAATGATCAACCTTATGGCCACATTCATGGCATAGTTTGTTCAAATGATCTCATATTGTGCACAATGGTGCATCTTGGAATGGCAAACAATGTTGCCTACGTAATTTTTCATTTTCTTTGGACAAAAATTTCATCTTCCATTTTTTGAGTGCCCAAAATGAATTTTTTTGTGAAGGACCTACCATATATTTGTGGCAAAATTGGACCAAATCAATTTTCAAATATATTAGGTAATATTTAATGTACAATTTACCAAATGGTTGGGTTCCAAACATTTTTATCCACCTCTCATGAAAAATACAAAATTCCGCCGATTCAGCTGGAAGCGGGTCAAATTTGAACTGCATTTGCCTTATAGTTTGCTCTTTATTTATTCCAAAAATAATTTCTAGGTACATAAGTATCTATTTAATTAGAGATACATGGTGTGGTGACGGGACGTCGAGGTTTGAACAGTGATCGAGGGGCCCAACTCCAGAGCGCGTAACCTAGCATGCCAGCCGCATGGTCACCGCGTGACTGTGGCGTTGCCCCGCGTTCTGGGAAGCCTAGGCATGTCTGGTGGGTTGGGCACTCCCCCTGTAGGAAGAATAATACAACAAAGGAATCTCACGAGGGGACTGGACTAAGCTCAAACATGAATTAGCAGCCAATTGTTTGATTAGTAAAGTACCAAAGTGGACAGAAATATGGATGTTGAAGCTGCGCTCAAATGAATGAACGGATTGAGCTGAAATTTAGCGGAGATGGTAATTTGGTCATATCAAAGCACTGTAAAATTTTGATACCATTTGGACATTCCAAAGTTGTGCTTACTTCACAATGCTCTTCTCTGGACATAAACTTGGGAAAATTATTGAGAGAAATTGGCTGAATGAAACGAGCTCAAATTTGGTTGAGGGAAGGTATATAGGCAGAAACAAGCCCTAGCGAACTTGCAGCAATAATTAAACAATATAAAATATAGTTGCTTCACAAACTGAAAATATGACCAGAATAAAAGATTGGATGATGAGCTCACATGGATTTCTGGATAGAGCTCAAATTTTGTTGAGAGTGATGATTGGAGCATAGAAGATTTGGAAAAATCTCAGATAATTTGGATAGTCCTAGCTACTACTTCCTTCACAAAGCTTCTCTTTGGATAGAAACTTTGGAAATTTGCTGAGGAAGATTTACTAGGCACATGGAGTTGAATATAGGCCTGTGGTAGTGATTTGGATATGGAAGAGTTCTCAAAAGGTTTGGGGGCAATAGGAGGGGTCTAGATAGCACTTGCTTTGCAATGTGCCAATCTGACCAGAAAATAGAAATTGACGCTAGTATCACATAGGTGATTGGATTGAGCTGAAATTTGGAGGAGACTAATTTGGGCATATGAAGGCAGTGTAAAAATTTCATACCATTTGGATAAATAAAAATGGTACTTCCTTCACAATGCTCTCCACAGAACAAAAAATTGGGAAAAATATTGAGGGGAATTGGCTAAATTAAATGAACTAAAATTTGGTGGAGGGAGGTTATATGGGCAGAGTTATATGGGCAGAGGTTGAAATTTTAAGCAATTATAAAGCAAAACAAAATATAGTTGCTTCACAAACTGAAAATGTTAACAAAAACAAAGATTGGATGGTGAGCTCACATGGATTGTTATATGGGGCTCATTTGGTGGACAACTATGATTTGGGCATATAGAAGAGGTGGAAAAACTTCAACTCATTAGAATATTCCTATCTAGTACTTCCTTCACAAAGCTTCTAGCTGAACATAAACTTTGAAAATTTGCCGAGGAAGATTTACTAGACAAATGGAGCTGAATTTCATCATGAGGCAATTATTTGGATAGGAAAGAGTGCCCAAAAGTTTTGAGGGCAATCAAGAAAATAAATATAACACTTCCTTCACAGAGTGTTTTTCTGAACAAAATAGGAAATTGAATATTCTTGAATCATTTTTGAACTAGGTAAGGAAGGTTTTTGACATATTTGAGGAAGATATGATACAAAAAATTTATAAGAATTTTTTGGGAATTTTGGGAATGACAGAAATGTAGGTTGCTTCACAACCTAGGGCCAAAATTGACACAAGGACATGACACATAGGCAAAAATTGACACATGAACATGACGCATATGCAAAACCGATGAGGTGGCGCCTAGTCATAGCAATGAACCACAATTTACAAGGCTATGACCATCTATTATCATCTAGAAATAAGGTTGCAGACCAGTATTGTCTGCTTTACGACCATTTTGTGTAAGGTAATTACGACATTTCTAACCAAAATGGTCGTTATGGTTTGTGGTTTGGAGCCCCCCCGAACAGCTTATGACCAATTGATCTCAAATGGTTGTAGATTTACGACCATTTCTTCTAGGGTCACTGATAGAAGGTCACAAGCTGACATATTTATGATAGAAATATGCCCTAGAGGCAATAATAAAGTTGTTATAATTATATTTCCTTATTCATGATAAATGTTTATTATCCATGCTAGAATTGTATTGACCGGAAACTTAAATACATGTGTGGATACCTAAACAAATATCATGTCCCTAGTGAGCCTCTACTAGACTAGCTCGTTGAACAACATATGGTTAAGGTTTCCTAACCATAGACATGGGTTGTCATTTGATAACGGCATAACATCATTAGGAGAATGATGTGATGGAAAAGACCCAACCATTAGCATAGCATATCATCATTCAATTTATTGCTACTGCTCTCTTAATGTCAAATACATGTTTCTTCGACCATTAGATCATGCAACTCCCGGACAACGGAAGAATACCTTGTGTTCTATCAAACATCACAATGTAACTCGATGATCATAAAGATTCTCTACATGTATCTCGAAGGTGTCTGTTGGGTTGGCATGGATCAAGACTGGGATTTGTCACTTCGTGTGATGAAGAGGTATCTTTGGGCCCTCTTGGTAATACGAAATCACAAGAAGCTTGCAAGCAAAGTGACTAAGGAGTTAATTGCAAGATGATGTATTACATAACGAGTAAAGAGACTTGCCAGTGACGAGATTGAACTAAGTATGGAGACACCAACGATCGAATCTCAGGCAAGAAACATACCGACAGACAAAGGGAACTACTTATGTTGTCATAAAGGTTCGACCGATAAAGATCTTCGTAGAATATGTAGGAACCAATATGGGCATATAGGTCCCGCTATTGGTTATTTCCCGGAGAGCCATCTCGGTCATGTCTACATCATTCTCGAACCCGTAGGGTCCGCACGCTTAACATTAGTTGACGATATAATATTATATGAGTTGTGTGAATTGGTGATCGAATGTTGTTCGGAGTCCCGAATGTGATCACTGACATGACGTGGAGCTCCGGAATGGTCCGTAGGTAAAGATTGATATATAGGATGAAGGTATTTGGTCTCCGGAAAGGTTTCAGAATGTATCGGGTATTTATCAGATCACCAGAAAGGGTTTAGGGAGGCCCCGAGAGGTTATTGGGCTATATGGGCCAAATGAGGGGAGCCCACCAGCCCACAAGGAAGGAAGGGAGTTGGCCTCCCCTTGCCTTCCCTCTCCTGCCCTTTCCTTCCCCCGAGAGCAAATAAGGAAGGGGCGCGCCTAAGGGCACACACCCTAGGGTTGCCCCTCGCCCCCCTAGGAGTGCGTATGGGCTGCCTCCCCTCCCCCACCTATATTTATGAGAGGAGGAGGCGCCCAAGATACACCACGATCCCCAAGCCGTGTGCAGTGCCCCCTCTCCCTCTAGTTCTAGTTCGTCCTTCGTCCACGTTCGTTGTGCTTGGCGAAGCCCCGCAGATAGATTCAGCACCACCGTCGCCATCCCGTCGCGCTTCCAGAACTCATCTACTACTTTGGCTCTCTTGCTGGATCAAGAAGGTGAGGATGTCATCGAGTTGAACGTGTGCTGAACACGGAGGTGCCATACGTGACCGGGACAGATCGTGAAGGTGTACGACTACATCAACTACGTTGATAAATGCTTTCGCTTAGCGATCTTCAAAGGTATGAAGATGCTCTCCCCCTCTCGTATCTATGCATCTCCATGGATAGATCTTCCATGTGCGTAGATTTTTTTATATTTTCCATGCAACGTTCCCCAATAGTGGCATCAGAGCCAGGTCTATGCGTGATATGCACGAGTAGAACACAAAGAGGTTGTGGGCGGTGATGTTCATACTGCTTACCACCAATGTCTTATTTTGATTCGGTGGCATTGTGGGATGAAGCGGACAGGACCAACCTTACATGTCCACGTATATGAGACTGGTTCCACCGACTGACATGCAACTCCTTTTGCATAAAGGTGGCTGACGGGTGTCTGTTTCTCCTACTTTAGTTGAATCGAATTTGACTACGACCGGTCCTTGTAGAAGGTTAAAATAACAAACTTGATAATCACCGTTGTGGTTTTGCGTAGGTAAGAACGGTTCTTACTAGTTGCCCATAGAAGCCACGTAAAACTTGCGACAACAAGGTAGAGGACGTCTAACTTGTTTTTGAAGGGCATGTTGTGATGTGATATGGTCAAGATATGATTTGATATATGTTGATGTATGAGATGATCATGTTTTGTAACTTTTTCACAGCTTGCATGTCGATGAGGACGACAACATGCATGAGCCTTAGGGTTGTCTTTAATTATTGTATCACCTGCGTGCCAATCACTTAAGCGCCATGTAATTGCTTTACTTTATCACCATGCGTTAGCAATAGTTGTAGAAGCAATAGTTGGCGAGACGACCCCCAACGCAATGATGGAGATCAAGGTGTCGTGCTAGTGACGATGGAGATCATACCGATGCTTTGGAGATGGAGATCAAAAGCACAAGACAATGATGGCCATATCATGTCAAATATTTTGATTGCATGTGATGTTTATTCTTTATGCATCTTATTTTTCTTAGAACGAAATAGCATTATAAGATGACCCCTTCACTTAATTTCAAGATAAAAGTGTTCTCCCCGAGTATGCACCGTTGCTAAAGTTTGTCATTTTGAAGCACCATGTGATGATTGGGTGTGATATATTCTATGTTCACATACAACGGGTGTAAGCCAGTTTTGCACATGCAGAATACTTTGGTTAAACTTAACGAGCCTAGCATGTACATACATGGTCTTGGAACACTGGAGACCGAAAGGTCGAACATGAGTCATATAGTAGATGTGATCAACATGGAGATGTTCACCATTGATGAATACCCCATCTCCCATGATGACCGGACATGGGTTAGTTGATTTGGATCATGTATCACTTAGACAACTTGAGGGATGTTGATTTAAGTGGGAGTTCATTAGTAATTTGATTAATTAAACTTATATTTATCATGAATTAAGTCTTAATAGTATTTGCATATCTATGATGTAGATCAATGGCCCGTGCTACCGTTCCCTTGAATTTTAATGCGTTCCTAGAGAAAGCTAAGTTGAAAGATGTTGGTAGCAACTACACATTATCCTCATTGCTGCACAAAATAATTATGTCCTTGATGCACCTCTAGGTGAAGGACCTATTGCAGGAGCTAATGCAGATGTTATGAACGTCTGGCAAGCTCGATATGATGACTACTTGATAGTTCAGTGTGACACGCTTTATGGCTTGGAACCAGACTTCAAAAGCGTTTTGAACACCACACAGCATATGAGATGTTCCAAGAGCTAAAGTTAATATTTCAAGCTAATTCCCAGGTTGAGAGATATGAAGCATCCAACAAGTTCTTCAGCTGTAAGATGGACGAGAATAGTTCTATTAGTGAACACATACTCAGAATGTCTGGGTACCACAACCACTTGACTCAGTTGGGAACTAAGCTCCCAGATGAGTGTGTTATTGATAGAGTTCTTCAATCCCTGCCAGCAAGCTATAAAGGCTTCATGATGAACTATAATATGCAAGGAATGACTAAAACAATTTCTGCCTTCTTTGCGATGCTGAAATCGGCGGAGGTAGAAATCAAGAAGGAGCATCTAGTGTTGATGGTTAACAAAACAACTAGTTTCAACAAAAGGACAAGGGAAAGAAATGGAACTTCAAGAAGAATGGCAGGCAAGTTGCCGCTCCCGTGAAGAAACACAAATATGGACCCAAGTCTGAGAGTGAGTGCTTCTACTGCAAGGGTAATGTCACATCCCTAGTTAGCACTTGCATTAGGACTAGCTAGAGTGTGCATCATGTCTACTTATCAAAGAAACTTGAAATGGGAATGACAGAAACCCCAGCACCCCTCTCCTAACAACTAGGGTTTGATAAAATCTTTTCCAATGTACCCAAAATGCCCTTCAAAAATGTTCATCATTTCTGCCTTGGTCTCAAACCTTTGTCAAAAATGGTGCACAATTTTCTAGGACCTCTAAGGTCTTTGGATTAAATCATATGGTATTTGTATTTGGGCATTTAAATGCTATAAAATATTTTAAATGCTCAAATAATCATAAACTATAATGTTCCATACTGTTCATATTATATACAGTGGGCATGATTAGTTTTATGAGATATAAAAATGTTCTGGCATTTATTAATTAAACAAAGTTGCAAAAGAAATGAAACAGAAAAGAAATAGGAAAAGAAAAGAGAGAAAGAACTTACCTTGAGCCCAACACTGTTGCAGGCCGGCCCAGCCCACCAGCGCCGCTCCTGTCGCCTTCCACCTCGCGCCAGTAGGCAGCGCGCGTGGCCACCGCGCGCTGGCACGCGCCCGGCCACCTCCAGCCTGCTTGCCTGCATCCCCGACGGCCTGGACGCCTCCATGCGTCGCCACGCAGCTGCCCCGACCTCTCTCTCACTTCCCCTCGTCCTCATCTCCTTCCCCTGGCTCCCTCCCTCTCCTCACCGAGGCCGCCCGTCGCCGCCGTCCGCCGTTGCCGCACTTAGAGCCTCCCCTCCTCCCGTGAGAGTGTCCAGAAGGATCGCCGCGACGCCCTCTTCCTCCTCGCTGATTCACGGATCGCCGGGAGCCCTGCAACGCCTTCACGCCGTCGTCCCCGTCCTCGGATCACCGGAGCTCCTCGCCGTCGATTAAGGAGCTGCAGAGCGTCCCCGACCTCTCCGTCGAGCTCGCTAGCACCGCTGTGAGCCCCTACGCCGAATCCCTCCCTCCTCCGCTGATCACCGAAACCCGCCGCCGCCGTGCTTGCCGCCGGTGATGCTCCGGTGACCATTTGGTCACGGACGCACGTCCATCTCGCTCGCCGCAGCACGTAGATGAGCTAGGTGCCACGCACGCATCGCCTAGGCCACCGCAGCCGCGTCTCCACACACGCCCGAACGCCGGCCGCCGCTATCGAGCTCGTAGCCGTCGCCTCCGGCCACCACAGGCCCGGCGACCACCACCATTCGACGCGCATCGGCGAGGGCACTCCAACGCGCCCAACCGCGGCTCGAACCATGCCCTGTAGGCGATTTCCGAAGCTCGCCGCCGTGTTTGGCCTCGCCGGCGTCACTTCGCCGGCGAGTTTGACTCGTTTGACCGGGGGGTTGACCACCCCTGGGTCACTGACGTGTGGGCCACCCCACCCCTAATTAGCTAGTTTAATTAAGTAAATGCTAATTAAATCAGTTAGTTAGTTTAGTCACTGACCCGTGGGCCCAGACCCCACTGACAGCTAATTAGTTCCTAGATTAACACTAATTAACTTTGCTAATTAGCTATGACACTGACATGCCGGGCCCACATGTCATGTTTGACCTGGACCAGCTCCTATTGACCTGCTGACGTTAGCATGAGGTCATGCTGACGCAGTAAAGAGTTTCTGAAATTTAATTTAAATCTTAAATGATTTATGAATTTCAGAAATTACCCAAAATTCTAAAAATCATATAAAATCAACCGTAGCTCAGATGAAAATAATTTATATATGAAAAATGATCAGAAAAATCCAATCTTTCCAATGGCACTGTTTTCATGCATGTTTGAGCAAGTTAACCTTGTTGTATATATTAAAACATGATAATGCACTTAATTAAATAATAGCTAAAGTGCCAATTTGAATCTTTGATTCAAATAGGCTCAAACCCTTCTGGTTATAGTTGCATTAGCCCAAAACACATGCATCTTGCCATGTCATGAGCATGCATCATATTGTTGCATTTGTTTGTTTAATGATTGTATCGCCGGTATTCTCCGTGTTAGGTCCTGCTCCCGAGGATACTGCTGCGTATCCAGCTGAAGAGCAGTACCCGACAACCACTTTGTCAGGCAAGCAATCATTGATCATTCCGATACAAACCCAATCTTCTCGCTCCTGCTCTCTTTTACTGCATTAAGGCAACAGCGTGTGAACTGCTACTTGTTGCGGTAGTTGAACCCTATTCCCTTGCATGACCTGTCATTGCCACAGTAAATAGTTGAAACCCAGTAGCATGTGTAGGAGTTGATTGAGCCATGTGATGTGTGATCCACCATGCTATTTTATTATGTTGCCTGCTATGCTTAGAGTTGTGTCTGGTCTGGTTCATCTGGGTGATGGATCAGAGTGAAATGATCATACCGATAAAGAGAAGGAAGTGTGGAATATGCTTGGTAAAGGTATCGATGAAAGGCCATGTAGGAGTACGTGGTGGGTTGTTTCATTGGAATCGTCCATAGGACCCGAGATCTGTGTGTGTGATTCAAGTTACAGTTACTACCACACATTGGGCCCTGAAATATGACCCCGCTCGACTTATCGACTGCCATGTTCTCTGTCCAGGAGTTGCAACTAGTTTCTGGTGTTTGTAGTTTACTGGTGGTCGTGCACATCGCTGACCCTCGGGGTGGGCTGTGATGCGACAGGTACGTGGCACGGTGTACCGGTTGCCCGTTTGGTGACTCGGGAACCCTGTACACATCGTTTGGGGCCGTGAGCGACACCCCGGCCGGATCTCCCCACGGATGGAACCCAAATAGGCGATAAACCTGGACGAGATACTTGAGTGGTTGGTTAGGTCGTGGTCTACACCCACGTCGGCTTTCGCTTGAAGTCTGCCGAGCACATGTCGTGTGCAGACGCTAAGTGGTGAAAACATGTGTGAAGAAGTACACCCCTGCAGGGTTATCAATCTATTCGAATAGCCGTTGTTCGTGGTACAGACTACTTGGTTACTCTTACAGTTCATAGACAAGTTGATGGATACTACTAAAAGCCTTAAGATAAGCGTGAGTGCCGTGGATGGCCCTTCCGTAGGATGACGGAAGAGGATCCTCGGTAGTGTATTGTTGTGGTGAGTAGAGGACTCGTGTTCGTAATAACATCTTGCAATCCGTTGAGAGTTGTAGTATAGGTTAGCCAAGAGTCAAAGCTGGCTTTCTGCTATGAACTCCACTACCCCCTTTGATAATGTTGCATGTATGATAGGTTCTGTGGTAAGACTTGCTGAGTACCTTTGTACTCATGTTTGCTTAATAACTGTTGCAGAGGAGAACCCTGCCCCTGCTGATGGGTTCTACATAGACGTTGACGTCGACGAGTAGCTTGACACCCAGACAGAGATCTGGAGCTTGTGAAGGGCCTTGTAGATAGTCAGGCTACACCAAGCCTGTTTTATTTCTAAGTTGTCTGTACTCAGACATGTAGCTTCCGCTTGTGCTTGTATGACTGTATGACTTGAGTGTTGGGTCATGTGACCCCTACCTGTATGGATATGTTATGTATGGCTCTTGGAGCCTCTTAAATAAAGTACTTTGAGTCATAGAGTTCTGTTGTGATGCAATGTTGTATTTGCACATATTGAGCATATTGTGTGTATGGTTGAAATGCTTGGTATGTGTGGGATCCGACACCTAGTTGTTTTCCTTTGGTAGCCTACCTTACAGGGAAATGCCTCCTAGTGATTCCAATGAGCCTTGGTAGCTTGCTACTGCTCGGAACACGTAGGCTGGCCGGCATGTGTCCTTCTTCGTTCCTGTGTCTGTCCCTTAGGGGAAATGTCACGCGTTGTTCCTTTAAGTCCATGTAGCTTGCTACGACTTGGGTTCATACGTTGATGACCGACACGTTCGTTGCTGGGTCATGGATGCCTGTCTCTGTAATCTAGTGCCACTTTTGGTTTATAACTAGCCATGTCGGCCCGGGTTCTCTGTCATATTGATGCTAGCGACACTGTCATATACGTGTGCCAAAATGCGCAAACGGTCCCGGGCCAGGTAAGGTGGCACCCGTGGGGTTACCGTGCGTGAGGCCGCAAAGTGATATGACGTGTTACAGCTAGATCGGTGTGACTTAGGATCGGGGTCCTGACAGCGTTGGCATCAGAGCTGGACTGCCTGTAGGTTTCTCAAGCCAAACTGGTCGATGTTGAGTCTAGAAAAATTCTTAGTTATATGTAGGGGAATTGATTGTGGAAGGGAACGTAAGGCTCTTTTTACTCCTTTACCTTATGCCCTTCTGATCTGAGTCAGTCTATTCTTTCTACGGGGATTTAGGACTAGGCCTCTTATCCTTACTAGGTTCACGTGTTACTAATCCGTAGACTCTTAGGATTGTTGGTTTCAAGCCTCAGTTCAGTTTCTATCCTTTTAGTATGATGATTGTTGGACCCGGAACCTTGATATGGAATTGTTGAGTGGCTATGCTATCATTTGTATGATGTCTCAAATCTTTTTTTGAGCATTTACAGTTGTTATGCTGCACGATTTCTTCCAGAAACACTAATGCCTTTGCATTACTTCGTGTTTCAGATGTCTGGCCGCACCCCTCACCAAGTGGTTCGTTTGACTCGGTGCATTAATGTGCCCGGTCACACGGCCATGCTAGTCCGTGTGTGACTGAGACCGGTTATCGCTGGTATCCTGAGTACACCGTGGAGGAACAGTACCGGGATTTCAATCAGAGTCAGTATTTCTGCACAGTCCGGATATACCCCTCATATCCCGGAGCTAACGACCCCATCCATTGGTCTTATGGACTCAGGGTTACCATCGAGATGGTAGTACAGGATGCCGCCTATTCGATGATGACCATTCTCCGGGCTAGGCATGCCCTGTTGCTGAACACTGAGTTCTGTTACATGCCAGCCTCACTTCCCGGAGAGGAAGGCTACTACACTGGTCTGTATGCTGATGCTGCTCATGAAGAGCCACTGCTTCAGACTACTGTTCAGATGCTGGAGGATAGGGACCGTGAGGTCCATGCCCTCCGAATGGAGCTGTATAACACTCGAGCCGCGCACTGGACTACTTTGACACGGCTTGCACCTGCTGTGCACGCCGGATATCTGGACATGCGGGATTTGTACCCCGTGCGGACTCGTCTGCCTGATCGCATGGATTGGCGTGACGTTGGGGGTATTACACCTCCACGTGGACGTCGGTTACCACCAGCATCGGGACCAAGGCCACATCCATGTCCCTATGGTCCACAGCCTTCGAGTGCTCGCGAGTTTCAAGATCCGTCTGTTCCACTTCCAGGCTACGGTGGTAATCTTTACGAAGACTACTACGGGAATGTCTGAGCTAGACCGTGGTAGTAGTAGTATTGTAGTAGTTGTATTCCCACAGTCCTGTGCGTCTTGTGGAATATGACTTAGTGTGTACTGAGTTCCGGAGGTGTAGTTAAATAATGTATAGGAGCTTGGAATGCCTCTGATGGGATGTATCGTCTTTCACCGCAGTTGTACTTTAGCCTTGGCTTGTACTAAACTACGTATGGTGTGTATGACCACTGGTGTATATATAGCAGTTTCTATATTACCATGTCGTACGGATGAACATCTCTACATTCCGTGCCATCCATTACATTCTGCACTCCTATGTCAAATTTTTGCCATCCTTGTCTAAACCGTTGTTTTGTTTTCCTAGGATGGTCAACACTCGCAACACTCCTGCTGCTCAGGAGCAGGGTGAGGCTAGTTGGGCTAGAGATGGGAATCTGCCCCAGCCACTCTCCTTGGCGGAAGTTATGCTCGAGGCAGAATGGAACAAGAGAGAGACCAACCGTCTGCTGGAACGCATAGAGCAGAACACTGGGTTCCACCAGAGGAATGACGTGGTGTCAATCAATGACTTTATCAAGATGTGCCCACCGAAGTTCCATCACTCTACTGAACCCCTGGACGCGGATGATTGGCTACGTAGTATCACCCACAAGCTACACTCTGCCCGTGTGGCCGAAGCTGACAAGGTTACCTATGCCGCCTACCATCTTGAGGGCCCTGCCAGTCTTTGGTGGGAAAACTTTGAAGCTATGCGTCCTGCTGGCCAAATCACTACTTGGGTTGAGTTCAGTGAGGCATTCCGTGAACATCACATTCCGGAAGGTCTCATGGATCGCAAGCGGGAGGAATTCTGCAACTTCACCCAGGGCCGATTAACTGTAGATGGCTATAGTCGCGAGTTTGGCAACTTGGCACGCTATGCACCTGAGGAAGTATCCACCGATGCCAAGAAACAGGCAAGGTTCCGCAAGGGACTCAGCCCTGAACTCCGCCGAGATCTACGTCTGCACGAGTGCACTTCCTTCCAGAAGTTGGTAAACAAGGCTATCAGTGCTGAAACGGGCCAGACCGACTTCGAGGCCACACGCAAGCATACTCAAGACTTTGGTTCCTCATCCGGCTCTGGCTCTCACAAGCGCCGTGTGTGGGTTCCTAACACTGCTCTGCCACCCAAGTACATACCGAGGCCATCCTATGAGGCGCCTCGCCAAACTCAACAGTATGCACCTGCTAAGACCTATGGAGGACCACCTTCCAACTTTGCTCCACGCACTAGCACTGTGACTTGCTTCAAGTGTGGAGAACCGGGACACTACATGCGTGAGTGTCCTCAGAACCAACCAGGAAAACCCGTTGGCCGTGGTAAGCCAACCGGCAAGGTGAATTATGTCAAGCCAATCCCCACTGCACGTGGTCATGTCAACTATGTCTCTGCTGAGGAAGCTTATGAGGATCCTAACGTCGTCCTTGGTATGCTTCTCGTTAACTGCCATCCGGCATCTGTTCTTTTCGATACTGGAGCATCACATTCGTTCATATCTGAGAGCTATGCTCGAATGCACAACATGACTTTTTGTGACATGCCTACTTCCATGGTTATTCAAACTTCTGGTTCAAAGTGGGAAACCTCTAGGGTAAGCCATGGAAATGAAATCCTTGTCGATAGACTTATTTTCCTAGCATCTCTAATCGCTCTCAAGTCCTCGGACATAAACATCATTTTGGGTATGGATTGGATGACAACTCATTACGCCAAGATTGATTGCTATACTAGGACCGTTCAACTAACACACCCATCCGACAAGATAGTCAATGTCTTGACCCGAATGGCTGAGCGTCAGCTCTACTCTCTTAATGCTAGCCCTCTACCAGAACTCGAAGATATCCCGGTAGTCCGTAACATTCCGGATGTTTTTCCAGAAGAACTGCCAGGAATTCCACCTGACAGAGATGTCGAGTTCGTGATAGATCTTATTCTAGGAACTGTCCCAATCTCTAGGAGACCTTATAAGATGGCACCACTAGAATTAGCTGAGCTAAAGAAACAACTCGATGAGTCCTTGCAAAAAGGTTTCATCCGTCCTAGTTCCTCCCCTTGGGCTTGCCCCGTCCTCTTCGTCAAGAAGAAGGATGGAACGGAGCGGATGGTTGTAGATTACCGACCTGTCAATCTGGTCACCATAAAGAACAAGTATCCGCTCCCCAGGATCAACGACCTGTATGATCAGCTCGCTGGATCCTCAGTCTTCTCTAAGATGGATTTGAGGTTGGGTTACCATCAAATCAAAATCAAGAATGGGGACATTCCTAAAACGGCTTTTGTTACCCGTTATGGTCAATATGAGTACACTGTCATGTCCTTCGGATTAACCAATGCCCCAGCCACCTTCTCCCGGCTCATGAATTCTATATTCATGGAGTACTTGGATAAATTTGTCGTGGTATACCTCGATGATATACTCATCTATTCCAAGAACAAGGAAGATCATGCTGAGCATTTAAGGCTGGTATTGACGAAACTTCGAGAGCACCGCCTTTATGCCAAATTCTCCAAATGTGAATTTTGGTTGCCGAAAGTAACCTATCTAGGTCATGTGATCTCTGGCAAGGGTATTGCTGTCAATCCCGAGCGAGTTCAAGCCGTCCTTGATTGGACTCCCCCTGAATCGGTCAAGCAAGTTAGCAGTTTTCTTGGCTTAGCGAGCTATTGCCGACGCTTCGTCGAGAATTTATCCAAGGTTGCTAAACCTCTAACTGAGCTCCTCAAAAAGGATAAAAAGTTTGAGTGGACCCCACAATGCGAGTCTAGTTTTCAGGAACTGAAAAGACGCCTGACATCTGCACCTGTACTGGTACCACCAGACTTTTCCAAGGATTTTATAATCTATTGCGACGCCTCGCGACAAGGACTAGGTTGCATACTCATGCAAGATCGTCAAGTGATTGCTTACGCATCCCGACAGTTGCGTCTACATGAGGATAACTATCCTACTCATGATCTAGAGCTTGCAGCTGTAGTCCATGCACTCAAAACATGGCGACATTACCTCCTTGGTAATCGCTGTGAAATCTTCACTGATCATCAAAGTTTGAAGTACATCTTCACCCAACCGAATCTGAATCTCAGGCAAAGACGTTGGGTTGAGTTGCTCACAGACTACGACTTAGGAATCACTTATACCCCTGGAAAGGCCAATGTCATGGCTGATGCGCTAAGTCGTAAGTCTTATTGTAACAACTTGATGTTACACCAAGGACAACCACTTCTCCACGAGGAATTTCGTAAGCTTAACCTTCACATTGTTCCTCGAGGATTCCTTTCCACCTTGGTGGCGAGACCTACCCTTATGGATCAAGTTATAGCTGCCCAGAAGCGTGATAAAGGTATATCCCGACTCCAAGAGAGCATTGCTAGCGGAGTTGCTAGAAGTTTCTCTATGGATGATCGAGGTGTTGTTTTCTTTGAGAACCGTGTAGTGGTTCCCAAGAACCACCATCTACGGCAGTTAATCCTTAAGGAGGCTCATGAATCTCCTCTCACAATTCATCCCGGTAGTACCAAAATGTATCAGGACCTACGTCAGAGATTCTGGTAGACTAGGATGAAGAGAGAAATCTCTCAATTCATTTCTAACTACGACGTTTGTCGTCGAGTCAAAGCAGAGCATCAACGGCCTGCTGGCACCCTTCAACCTTTAGCTATTCCTGAATGGAAATGGGACAAAGTCGGTATGGACTTCATTACCGGGTTTCCCAGGACCTGGAAAGGGAATAATGCTATCTTCGTCGTTATCGACCGCCTCTCTAAAGTAGCTCATTTCCTGCCTGTTCGAGAGAGTATTACCGCTAGCCAGCTAGCAGACTTGTATGTCTCTCGGATAGTATCACTTCATGGTGTGCCATTGGAGATTAACTCAGACCGTGGAAGTCTTTTCACTTCACGATTTTGGGAAAGTTTCCAGAATGCTATGGGAACTCATCTCTCCTTCAGTACCGCCTTCCATCCCCAGTCAAGTGGTCAAGTGGAACGAGTCAATCAAATTCTGGAAGACATGCTTCGAGCCTCTGTCATCTCTTTCGGTATGGATTGGGAGAAGTGTCTTCCATTTGCCGAATTCGCTTATAACAATAGTTATCAAGCCAGCTTGGGCAAAGCTCCCTTCGAAGTTCTATATGGACGAAGGTGTGGAACACCTCTTAACTGGTCAGAAACCGGGGAAAGACAATTCTTTGGCCCGGATATGATCCAGGAAGCAGAAGAGCAAGTTCGCATTGTTCGTGAGAAATTGAAAACAGCCCAGTCTCGTCAGAAGAGCCAATATGATAGTCATCATAAGGCTGTGACTTTTGAAGTCGGCGATAAGGCTTACCTTCGGGTTACTCCTCTTAACGGAACCCATCGCTTCGGTATCAAAGGCAAATTGGCCCCTCGTTACATCGGTCCTTTTCGCATTCTTGCCAAACGAGGAGAAGTTGCCTACCAATTGGAACTACCTCCGCACCTATCCAGAGTTCATGACGTGTTCCATGTTTCTAAACTCAGGCGTTGCTTCTCGGATCCTATCCGCGGAATGGACCACGAAACGCTTGATCTCCAGGACGATCTCACATATCGAGAATACCCCGTTCGTATTCTTGATCAAACCGAGCGCACCACTCGACGCCACAATATCAAGTTTCTCAAGGTTCAATGGTCACATCATTCCGAGAGTGAAGCTACTTGGGAAAGGGAGGATCGTCTTCGACTTGAGTACCCCACCCTCTTTCCGGAGGAACCCGAATCTCGGGACGCGATTCTTTTAAGTGGGGGTGAGTTGTCACATCCCTAGTTAGCACTTGCATTAGGACTAACTAGAGTGTGCATCATGTCTACTTATCAAAGAAACTTGAAATGGGAATGACAGAAACCCCAGCACCCCTCTCCTAACAACTAGGGTTTGATAAAATCTTTTCCAATGTACCCAAAATGCCCTTCAAAAATGTTCATCATTTCTGCCTTGGTCTCAAACCTTTGTCAAAAATGGTGCACAATTTTCTAGGACCTCTAAGGTCTTTGGATTAAATCATATGGTATTTGTATTTGGGCATTTAAATGCTATAAAATATTTTAAATGCTCAAATAATCATAAACTATAATGTTCCATACTGTTCATATTATATACAGTGGGCATGATTAGTTTTATGAGATATAAAAATGTTTTGGCATTTTTATTAATTAAACAAAGTTGCAAAAGAAATGAAACAGAAAAGAAATAGGAAAAGAAAAGAGAGAAAGAACTTACCTTGAGCCCAGCACTGTTGCAGGCCGGCCCAGCCCACCAGCGCCGCTCCTGTCGCCTTCCACCTCGCGCCAGTAGGCAGCGCGCGTGGCCACCGCGCGCCGGCACGCGCCCGGCCACCTCCAGCCTGCTTGCCTGCATCCCCGACAGCCTGGACGCCTCCATGCGTCGCCACGCAGCTGCCCCGACCTCTCTCTCACTTCCCCTCGTCCTCATCTCCTTCCCCTGGCTCTCTCCCTCTCCTCACCGAAGCCGCCCGTCGCCGCCGTTTGCCGTTGCCGCACTTAGAGCCTCCCCCTCGTCCCGTGAGAGTGTCCAGAAGGATCGCCGCGACGCCCTCTTCCTCCTCGCTGAGCCACGGATCGCCGGGAGCCCTGCAACGCCTTCACGCCGTCGTCCCCCTCCTCGGATCGCCGGAGCTCCTCGCCGTCGATTAAGGAGCTGCAGAGCGTCCCCGACCTCTCCGTCGAGCTCGCTAGCACCGCTGTGAGCCCCTATGCCGAATCCCTCCCTCCTCCGCTTCGTTTGTGCCACGTAGCTGCTGCTCCGCTGATCACCGAAACCCGACGCCGCCGTGCTTGCCGCCGGTGATGCTCCGGTGACCATTTGGTCACGGACGCACGTCCATCTCACTCGCCGCAGCACGTAGATGAGCTAGGTGCCACGCACGCATCGCCTAGGCCACCGCAGCCGCGTCTCCACACATGCCCGAACGCCGGCCGCCGCTGTTGAGCTCGTAGCCGTCGCCTCCGGCCACCAAAGGCCCGGCGACCACCACCATTCGACGCGCATCAGCGAGGGCACTCCAACGCGCCCAACCGCGGCTCGAACCATGCCCTGTAGGCGATTTCCGAAGCTCGCCGCCGTGTTTGGCCTCGCCGGCGTCACTTTGCCGGCGAGTTTGACTTGTTTGACCGGGGGGTTGACCACCCCTGGGTCACTGACGTGTGGGCCACCCCACCCCTAATTAGCTAGTTTAATTAAGTAAATGCTAATTAAATCAGTTAGTTAGTTTAGTCACTGACCCGTGGGCCCAGACCCCACTGACAGCTAATTAGTTCCTAGATTAACACTAATTAACTTTGCTAATTAGCTATGACACTGACATGCCGGGCCCACATGTCATGTTTGACCTGGACCAGCTCCTGTTGACCTGCTGACGTCAGCATGAGGTCATGCTGACACAGTAAACAGTTTCTGGAATTTAATTTAAATCTTAAATGATTTATGAATTTCAGAAATTACCCAAGACTTCTAAAAATCATATAAAATCAACCGTAGATCAGATGAAAATAATTTATATATGAAAAATGATCAGAAAAATCCAATCTTTCCAATGGCACTGTTTTCATGCATGTTTGAGCAATATAACCTTGCTGTATACATTAAAACATGATAATGCACTTAATTAAATAATAGCTAAAGTGCCAATTTGAATCTTTGATTCAAATAGGCTTAAACCCTTATGGTTATAGTTGCATTAGCCCAAAACACATGCATCTTGCCATGTCATGAGCATGCATCATATTGTTGCATTTGTTTGTTTAATGATTATATCGCCGGTATTCTCCGTGTTAGGTCCTGCTCCCGAGGATACTGCTGCGTATCCAGCTGAAGAGCAGTACCCGACAACCACTTTGTCAGGCAAGCAATCATTGATCATTCCGATACAAACCCAATCTTCTCGCTCCTGCTCTCTTTTACTGCATTAAGGCAACATCGTGTGAACTGCTACTTGCTGCGGTAGTTGAACCCTATTCCCTTGCATGACCTGTCATTGCCACAGTAAATAGTTGAAACCCACTAGCATGTGTAGGAGTTGATTGATCCATGTGATGTGTGATCCACCATGCTATTTGCTTATGTTGCCTGCTATGCTTAGAGTTGTGTCTGGTCTGGTTCATCTGGGTGATGGATCAGAGTGAAATGATCATACCAATAAAGAGAAGGAAGTGTGGAATATGCTTGGTAAGGGTATCGATGAAAGGCCATGTAGGAGTATGTGGTGGGTTGTTTCATTGGAATCGTCCATAGGACCTGAGATCTGTGTGTGTGATTCAAGTTACAGTTACTACCACACATTGGGCCCTGAAATATGACCCCGCTCGACTTGTCGACTGCCATGTTCTCTGTCCAGGAGTTGCAACTAGTTTCTGGTGTTTGTAGTTTACTGGTGGTCGTGCACAGCGCTGACCCTCGGGGTGGGCTGTGATGCGACAGGTATGTGGCACGGTGTACCGGTTGCCCGTTTGGTGACTCGGGAACCCTGTACACATCGTTTGGGGCCGTGAGCGACACCCCGGCCGGATCTCCCCACGGATGGAACCCAAATAGGCGATAAACCTGGACGAGAGACTTGAGTGGTTGGTTAGGTCGTGGTCTACACCCACGTAGGCTTTCGCTTGAAGTTTGCCGAGCACATGTCGTGTGCAGACGCTAAGTGGTGAAAACATGTGTGAAGAAGTACACCCCTGCAGGGTTATCAATCTATTCGAATAGCCGTTGTTCGCGGTACGGACTACTTGGTTACTCTTGCAGTTCATAGACAAGTTGATGGATACTACTAAAAGCCTCAAGATAAGCGTGAGTGCCGTGGATGGCCCTTCCGTAAGATGACGGAAGAGGATCCTCGGTAGTCTACTGTTGTGGTGAGTAGAGGACTCGTGTTCGTAATAACATCTTGCAATCCGTTGAGAGTTGTAGTATAGGTTAGCCAAGAGTCAAAGCTGGCTTTCTGCTATGAACTCCACTACCCCCTTTGATAATGTTGCATGTATGATAGGTTCTGTGGTAAGACTTGCTGAGTACCTTTGTACTCATGTTTGCTTAATAACTGTTGCAGAGGAGAACCCTGCCCCTGCTGATGGGTTCTACATAGACATTGACGTCGACGAGTAGCTTGACACCCAGCCGGAGATCTGGAGCTTGTGAAGGGCCTTGTAGATAGTCAGGCTACACCAAGCCTGTTTTATTTCTAAGTTGTCTGTACTCAGACATGTAGCTTCCGCTTGTGCTTGTATGACTGTATGACTTGAGTGTTGGGTCATGTGACCCCTACCTGTATGGATATGTTATGTATGGCTCTTGGAGCCTCTTAAATAAAGTACTTTGAGTCATAGAGTTCTGTTGTGATGCAATGTTGTATTTGCACATATTGAGCATATTGTGTGTATGGTTGAAATGCTTGGTATGTGTGGGATCCGACACCTAGTTGTTTTCCTTTGGTAGCCTACCTTACAGGGAAATGCCTCCTAGTGATTCCAATGAGCCTTGGTAGCTTGCTATTGCTCGGAACACGTAGGCTGGCCGGCATGTGTCCTTCTTCGTTCCTGTGTCTGTCCCTTAGGGGAAATGTCATGCGTTGTTCCTTTAAGTCCATGTAGCTTGCTACGACTTGGGTTCATACGTTGATGACCAACACGTTCGTTGCTGGGTCATGGATGCCTGTCTCTGTAATCTAGTGCCACTTTTGGTTTATAACTAGCCATGTCGGCCCGGGTTCTCTGTCATATGGATGCTAGCGACACTGTCATATACGTGTGCCAAAATGTGCAAACGGTCCCGGGCCAGGTAAGGTGGCACCCGTGGGGTTACCGTGCGTGAGGCCGCAAAGTGATATGACGTGTTACAGCTAGATCGATGTGACTTAGGATCGGGGTCCTGATAGGTAATGGTCACGGGAAGCGGAACTGCCCCAAATACTTGGCGGATAAGAAGGATGGAGAAGTGCACAAATGTATATTCGATATACATGTTATTGATGTGTACCTTACTAATGGTCGCAGTAGCACCTGGGTATTTTTTACTGGTTCGGCTTCTCATATATGTAACTCGAAACAGGAGCTGCAGAATAAATGAGGATTGGCTAAGGACAAGGTGACAATGCGCGTCGGGAATGTTTCCAAGGTTGATGTGATCACCGTCGGCACGCTACCTCTACATCTACCTTCGGGATTAATTCTAGACCTCAATGATTCACTACTGTAGGATGCCGCTAGCAGAGACCCTTTGACGAAACAATGTGCGATACATTGATCACAAATGGTGATGTAAAAAACCCATAAAAAAGATGCAAAATGTTTGCGATGAATGATACATCAAACATGGTTCAGATTTTAGTTGCGTGTGTGATGCGGGGCATACGGTTGATCCATACAAACTATTTGCGATGAGACAGAGCAGCAGAAACGAGCAGCCAGATCAAGGTGTGTGTGATATAAGGCATACAGTTTGCTCCGATGAACCGTTTGCGATGATCGAGGTGAACACAAATGATTCGGCATAAGAAGATGTGTCTGATACCCGGCAAACATGTCAGTAATCAGAATTGTGTGCGATTATTAGACAACACATACCGTCTTTTTTTATGAATTGTGTGCTCGTTAGGGAACACAGTTCAAGAAACCAACTTGTGGGCGATAATGTAGAAGATCTCTGTGGAATACGTATTACTAACCGTCTGCGATGAGATTGAAAGGATAAACATAGATAAAAAATTAATATGAGCAAACAAAAACAGAGATATATACAGTCCGCTTAATTTATAGTCCTTCTTCTTGTTGTTGTTGTTGGATGGCCTCGTGACATCGTCTTCGCGAGGATGCTTCTTGCCACTGACCGTTGGCTTTTCATCGCCGCCGCCGTCATCATAATCATTGCTCTCGTCGTCGTCCTCCTCCTCGTTCGACCACTCCTCCTCATCATCATCATCGTCCTCTTCTTCATCCTCCGACGGCTCCTCGTTTGTCTGGTTGTCATCTGATGACTCCGGAGGCAGCGTCCCTTCCATGATCCAGATATAATCGAGGTCTGGGCTCGATGCCAAAGTCATGGAACACGAGCGGGATGATTCCGATGTTGACCTATCATTGGGCGCCAGACTGCTGGCTGAACAGTCGTCCTTGCTGTCGCTCGACATGGGTGCGGTCGTATAAAAGCCGCGAGAAAGCGGGATTGCAAAGTGTGTGGAAGTGTGTAGCGCGGCCTGCCGGGGACGATGAAGATGGTGAACACTTAAGCTGGGTATATAGAGAAGAGGAAATGCCAATTGAAGCAAGGGTTGACGTATTATCTAATCGCTGATATAATCAACGACAATTATTTATACCCGGCCGTTCCAAATTACCGGGGTTGCCCATGACTCCTATTGCCTGATTTGTTTTTTCAGGACAAAAACAAGGACCGAGTTTTGGGATTATGCACCGGTACCGGTACGAATGGAGTAGGATAGTTGGCAAGCAATACATTGAGCTCTTCTAATTGATGAAGCCAATAATAATAAAACTACAAAGAAAAAGGAAAAAAGACAAAGGAAAATATCAGCATGATCAATGGCATAGGACCTAGATGTGCATTACTTTGAGCACATCTAGACGTGCTTTAGCAATACTGTCAAACAAAACCCCTAATCATCATTGCAAACAATACACACTACAAAAAAGACAAATCCGTGACATTTTGGGCCGAACGAAACTTTTTTCTATCATACTTATGACACTTCTATGACGATAATTGTGACAAAACCTGGTATCATCATAGATGTGGTGGGGTCCTACTTCTATGACAAAAACCATGACAGAAAATGGGCTTTTCGTCCTGGGCGGGCCAGAGACGCAGCTGCATGACATTCTTTGGGCTGTCCATGATGGAAAAAACCGTGGTAGAAGCGAGGGCGAGAAAAATATCGAGGTGTTCCCGGGTACGGTTGGTGGTCGGGGCTGAGCGATGCACGTTTCTCTCGTACACGCACGCGCGTGGGTGCGAGGCATTGCGCTCTAACTGAACCCGAGCGAGGCGTTGGGCTCTAACTGAATCCGAGCAATTGCACTGCAGGCTACGCGTTACTGAACCCGAGCGATCGATCGATGTCTGTTAACTGAACCTGATCGAGCGATTCCTTCGCTACTGCTGCTAACTGAAGCCGATCGATGCTGCCTCTGCATGAACAGTGAGCGTTGCTAGGAGGGTTTGGATGAATAGTTCCCGGTGGGGGTGGCTGAACAGGACCACGTGGTGTTGCCTCTGGATGAACTGGACCCTGATCGATCGAGCCGGTTGGGGCTAGATGAACAGGACCCCGTGGAGGGCTGGATGAACAGGACCACCCCGTGGAGTGCAGGATGAATGGTAGACGGTGGAGGGCAGGATGAATAGTAGCCCGTGGAGGGGTGGTTGAACAGGAGCCCGTTGAGAGGGCTGGTTGAACAGTAGCCGGTGGATTAGCGCACGGTGGAGGCTGAATAGTCGCATGTGGAGGCTGGAGGAGGTCGACGGTGGATGAACAGTAGCCTGTGGAGGCTGGAGGGGGTTGACGGTGGAGATGATCGGTATCCAGTGGAGTCCCATTTTGCGGTACGCCACACCCCTCCCGATGAACATGACCCCCATTTCGACCGTAGCGCTCCAACACAAGTCCGTTTCCTCCGTTTTGTGATACGCCACATCCCACCAGATCAACACGACCCCCATTTCGACCGTAGGAGGTCCGTTTCCTCCATTTTGCGGTACGCCAGACTCCTCCCGATGAACAGGATCCCGTTTCGACCGTGGCTGATCGAACACAAGGCTGTTTCCTCCGTTCTGCAGTACGCCAGGCCTCGTTTCCATCAGCTGTTCCGTCCAAGCCCTCCTGATGAACACGACGACGCATTCCGTTCCGGCCGAGCTGGTTGGCTCCCCATGAACACGACGACGATGCTGCTTCTCCGTTCCGACTCAGCCATGTACACGAGCCCTAGCCGTACGTATGCGCGAGTAGGCGTTCGAGACCCTACCCGTATGTACGTACGTGGCCGTATTTTCTTTCTTGCACAATTGCCACTGTACGTACGTGTACATGCTACGTGCGCGCCTCTACTACTACACGTGCACGCTTTGTAATGCCCAGGATGGAGTTATACCTCCTACGTGTCGAGGCACAACTTAAAGGCATAAGTCCATCCTAGAATGATCTCAAGTTTGGTAATCCTTGCACATCTCATGTAAAAGAGGGGATTGTAAACATAAATAGTTGACTTACACTCGCCACGTCACACAAATACAATACATGTCTCAAACATCAAACATTAAGAATATCACAACCCTCTAAGGGCAAAACCAAATGTCAAGATACCAAACTTAAATAAATAAACCACAGGCGGATCGAATCCTAGTAGGAGTCTCCACTACTGATCATCCGGATAACGAACATAGTACCGACTACGCTCCTCGTCATACTCCCAATCCAGCTCGGTGCCATCACCTGGATAGCTCACAGCTGGACCTGCATCTGGTGTGGTGAAGTAACTGTGAGCCACAGAGGACTCAACAATCCCGTTCCCGGGTAACAAGACTATTTAAGCCTTGGGAGAGGATAAGGCTGAAGAAAAGAATAAGTGTCTGCAGCAGCAACTAGCAACTAGCTTACGTGAAAGAGAGCGAGAAGAGAAAGCCTCGGACGAGAAGTGATCACGAAGTGATCCTAACTACAAGCTCAACAAACATAACCCCTCCGTGTTCAACTCCCGAATCCCTATTCGGAAATTGATGGTCACGGAACACACGCTGGTAGTGTATTAGAAACATTGTGTCAAGTTATCTACAACCGGATATTAACAAGCTCCCATCTGCCACATAACCGCGGGCACGGCTTTCGAAAGTTCAAACCCTGCAGGGGTGTTCCAACTTGACCCATTACAAGCCCACGATCCGCGGAGTCGCAACTCCAAAGTGGGAAGACCCGAGTATTCTCGGAATCCCGTGCTCAAGATATACCGAACTAAGGTAAGGCTAATCCAGCAAATCCTCCCGGCGTGTCGACACCCTGATAGTAGCCGCGCGTATCTAAGTCTCAGGACACGACCGGATGGGTGAAGCTACGGGTTTTTACCAGACCTTGAGTTTCCTCGAGGTGGCCCCGCAGGCTCCCCGTTTCTGACCAACACTCATGTGGAGCACTGGCCCGGGGTTGTTGATTAAGAAAAAAGGTTTATAACTCCCTATGCAAGTTTAGTTTGTTATTAGGCAAATAGTACCAATGTTGGGACTTGCTGGAAAAGACTTAGCACTTAGCGGTTTATCGAGGGGGTCCCATACACCCCAACCGTGTTAGGAATGCATAATCAAGGAACATAACACCGGTTTATACGGTTCCTAACGGCATGAGTGGAACACATCACCAAGCAAAAGGCTTAGCCTTCCACCCTTGCCAATATATAGATGATTTCATTTTAAGCATTTATATAGTGTGATAAAACCCAACCAAACTTCATGTGAAGCAAGCATCTTCGATCTTCACCTGCAACTAGCAATGCTATAAGAAGGGGCTGAGCGAAGCGTACTTAGCCAAGCAACGGTTTGCGTAGGTAGGGTGGTTAAACATGGAAATGGTTACATGTAGGAGGCTGACAAGAAGATCATGGGCATCGAGGAAAAACTATAGAGCGGAACTACTAGCAATAGGCAAAGATAGTAATGTTATCGGGGTTCGGTCATCTTGCCTGAAGAGAAGTCGTTCGGATCGTAAGAAGGGTCCTCGTGCTCAACCTCGTTGGAAACCTCATGCTCGTACTCGTACTCGGTCTCAGCTTCCGGCTCTAAACAAAACAATCACACCAAGCACAAATCAACAAGATGCAATGCGCACTCGAAAATGATGGATGCATGAAGGATGCACTAAGGATGCACACGGAGCACGGAAAATAGCACTCAAGAAAAACACCTCAAAACATGATAATAATATGATATTATGAATCTACACAGAAAATCAATCAAGTTTCATATAAGATTCGCTGAAATCGGAGTTACGGGCTAAAAGTTATGCCCGAAACAAGAAATGAGCGAAAGCTGAAAATTACAGCAACATAGCAACTTCGGAGCACAAAATAATTAAGCTACAGCACTCAAACAACATGTCAAAGAGCATGAACACAAACTAGACATATCCTACAGCAATTAAGTCCAAAGGTGCACCCCCAAAGGAGCCACGGATCAATAGCAATGAGCTTGGACATATTGAACTTGACAATAAAATTCTGGCAGCAGAATTTTATTGAAACTTTGGAGCAAAAGATAAACATGCTACAGCCACTCAAATAAGCATGTGAGAACATTAATGGAAAGCCAACAATATATACTACAAGGAACAATCAAGATCCACTCCAAAACTATCATGCTTTGTCCTAGAACATCACACGAACATGGCATCGGAACGTTACAGATTTCAGACTTGGTGAAAATCCACTAAGTCCTAAAACAGCAATTTCATCATGGCATCTAAAAGAGCATGTTTAAGTCACCTCGAAACTAAACATGGCAAGTGGTAAGCACCTCATCAAAGTACACATGATGGTGATTCCGAAACACACAAGCATGCTTCATGGAGATAAACACAACGATAGCAATGAGCTCAACAAGATGGCATTTCATAACAAGTGAAACAACATCACAGCCACATGGCACTTTGCAACGATGATAAACATGGCAAGAATAAATCTATCATGCAACCTATCACATACAACATGTAGATCATGGCAAGACGAACATGTGTACATGTCATTTGCATCATTCCGACAAACGAGCTAAAAGATATCACATGGCAAAGATGACATAAAAACATCACATAACAGCAGTTTATATCACGATGCACTCTTGCAACAGAAAAACAAGCACCTAGATGATCTCTAACATGCATGACACCAAAAGATAAAACGTAGCGCTATTCACCACGAACGTCTGGACATGCTATTTGCGCGAAACGGAGCTACACACAAAAAGATATCCTCAGTTGAAATATGCATCACAAATCAAATCATTAAGGACTTAGCAGAAAAAGAGAGGGGAATCAACCTTGGATCTGAAAAAAAAAACACAGTCAACGGGCCACGGCCCGCGGCGGTGGATCTGGCCCGGGGTGGAGCTGCTGGACGGAGTGGCCTGGAGGGAGAAGCGGACGGGCCACGGCCTGGCGACTTCGGCCCGCGGGAGGCGGCTGGGCTCGGGCCCCTGCGGAGGCGCGGCCCGCTCGGCGGCTGGAGCGGCGAGGCATCGGTGCTGGCGGTCGCGCCCTCGGAGGGAAGTGAGCCGGCCCGGTGGGGAGCCTCGCGGAGGCGCGCGGAAGGCGGCTTGGTGTGGTGGGCCGCCGCGGAGCTGCGGGAGGAGGGAGGCCCAGCTCCGGCGCGGTGAAGTGGCGGCCCAGGGCGGCGTTGAGGCGAAAGGGCCTCGGTCGAGCGGCCTCTGGATCGCGGGGATGTGGCCCGCGCGGATCGAGGCCTGATCTGGCGAGCGGGAGGCCGAGGAGCTGGCGATCTGCGGCTGGGCTCGATGCGGGGGCGTGTTGGCGATCGGGGATGTGGTCCCGATCTGGGAGCCCACGCGGAGGAGCGATCGATGCGGCGGGAGGCTTCGACGGCGCCAGAAGGATCCAGGCGATGGGCGTTGACCCAGGCCTCGAGGCCGGCGGCTGCTTCGGCAGGAAAAATGCCGTGGGATCGAAGGAAAGAGCTGCCAAGTGGAGAGGAGGGGGTGGTTGGATCCAGAATTTTAGGGGGAAGTGGAGAAGAAGCTAGGAAAAACCCAAAAATAGACCTAGGGTCTATTATATAGCAGATCTGCTAGGGTTAGGGTTGGTGGGGGATTTAGGTGTGCTAGGAGCCCTCCGATCGCGATCCGACGGATCCGATCGCGGGGGTAGTTAGGATGGGCCTAGGGGATGTTAGTGGGCTGATGAAGGGGTGTTTCCAGGACACAAAGTGAAGGCAGTTTGGACCCACACGAATAACTGTTGGGATAGCAAACGGAGTCCAAACGCGACGAGATTTGAGAGGCGGGTTGCACACAACAAAACAACAACACACACAACAACACACACAACAACCTCGCGGCACACCGGTAACGTAACACGCCCAAACACCAAAGTAGGCCTACGGGACGTCACGGACACGTGAGGGAGCTCCGGAACGCGTAACGGACAACGGGAAGGAACGCGTGGAACCGGATGCAACCGACAACACAAATGCAATGCAATGCACATGTCTACATGATATGAATGAATGCCACACACTCACACAACAAAACGACGAAACCCGAAAGACAAAGAACCCGAAATGGAAATAGATGAAGCCAGAGATATATTATATACCCAAAAGGGAAAGTATTACATTCGGGGCATTACAAACTCTCCTCTACTACAAAAAGATCTCGTCCCGAGATCTAGGACTGGAAAAATGAAGGGTACTCGGAACGAAGATGATCTTCTCGTTCCCACGTAGCCTCTCGGTCGGTGTGATGTGACCACTTGACTTTCAGAAATTTGATGGACTTGTTGCGGGTCTTGCGTTCGGTTTCTTCGAGAATTGCAACGGGATGCTCTCGGTAAGACAGGTCTGGTTGAAGATCAATCTCTTCAAACGGAATCATGCGCTCAGGTGCCTTGAAGCATTTGCGAAGTTGAGACACATGGAACACATCATGAACATTGGCGAAGTTGGGAGGGAGCTCAAGTTGATAGGCTAGATCGCCTCTTTTGCCAAGAATCTTGAAAGGCCCGACGTATCTAGGAGCAAGCTTTCCTTTGATACCGAATCTTTGGGTGCCTTTCATCAGAGACACACGGAGATAAACATGATCATCAATGTTGAATGCCAAATCATGATGCTTGCCGTCATAGTAACTCTTCTGGCGCGACTGAGCGGCCTTGAGATTCTCACGTATGACTTTGCACATTTCTTCGGCTTCTGAGATCAAGTCATTGCCAAGAAGTTGACGTTCGCCTGTTTCAGACCAGTTGAGAGGGGTACGGCACTTTCTGCCATAGAGGATTTCAAACGGTGCTTTGCCGGCACTTGCTTGAAAGCTGTTGTTGTAAGAGAACTCGGCAAATGGAAGGCAGTCTTCCCATTTCATGCCAAAGGAGATGACACAGGCTCTGAGCATGTCTTCTAGAATCTGATTCACGCGCTCGACTTGACCACTAGTCTGAGGGTGAAAAGCAGTGCTGAACCTGATCTTAGTGCCCATGGCGGACTGAAAGGAGTCCTAGAACCTTGAAGTGAACAAACTTCCACGGTCTGAGGAGATAACTTGAGGAATGCCATGTAGGGACACAATTCTGGAAGTGTACAGCTCTGCCAATTGGGCTGCATTGATTGATTCTTTGGCTGGAAGAAAATGAGCGACTTTGGTAAGCTTGTCAATCACCACGAAGATAGAATCATTTCCTCGCTTGGATTTAGGAAAACCAGTGACGAAGTCCATTTCAATGTGGTCGAACTTCCACTCGGGAATAGGAAGAGGTTGGAGAAGACCGGCTGGACATTGATGTTCTGCTTTCACTCTTCTGCAAACATCACATTCATTCACGAATTGGGCAATCTCCCTTTTCATGCGTGTCCACCAGTAAGATTGCTTGAGATCTTGATACATCTTGGAACTGCCAGGATGAATAGAAAGGAGAGAATCATGAGCTTCTTCCATTATGAGCTTCCTGAGATCACCTTTGGCAACAACGAGTCTGTCCTCGAAGAACAAGGTATCTCTCTCATCAACACGGAAGCACTTGTATTTCAGAATGCCCTTAGCAATAGCATGTTTCACTTTCTTCACCATGTTATCACTGAGCTGGGCCTCACGGACTTGATCTTCCAAGGTAGGAGCAACTTGAAGATTTGCAAGAAAACCCTGCGGAACAACTTGGAGGTTGAGTTTCCTGAATGCTTCACAAAGCTCAGGCTGGTACGGCTTGATAAGAAGGCTGTTGCAATAAGCCTTTCTGCTCAAAGCATCTGCAATCAGATTCGCCTTGCCAGGAGTGTATTCAATGCTGGGATTATACTCTTGGATCATTTAAACCCAACGAGTCTGGCGGACGTTCAGATGCGGCTGTGTGAAGATGTACTTCAAGCTCTTGTGATCAGTGAAGATGTCGACCTTTCTGCCCAACAACAGATGTCTCCACGTAATCAAAGCATGTACCACAGCTGCTAGCTCGAGATCATGTGTGGGATAGTTCTTCTCACTTGGCTTGAGCTGCCGAGAAGTATATGCCACAATTCTCTTATCTTGCATAAGCACACCACCAAGACCTTGAAAAGAAGCATCACAGAATACTTCATAGGGCTTGGATTCATCTGGAGGAGTCAGAACTGGAGCAGAGACAAGCTTTTCTTTGAGAGTTTTGAATGCCACTTCACACTCTGGAGACCAAAAGTATTTGACATTCTTCTGAAGCAAGTTGGAAAGAGGCTTGGCAATCTTGGAGAAGTTCTCAACGAACCTTCTGCAATAGCTGGCAAGACCCAGAAAACTGCGGAGCTGCTTGACGTTTTGAGGAGCTTCCCAGTTTACAATTGCTTCAACTTTCTCGGGATTAACCGCAATACCGTCAGCTGAGATGATGTGGCCCAGGTACAAAACCTTATCGTGCCAAAACTCGCACTTGGAGAACTTGGCATAGAATTTATGCTCTCGGAGTCGATCAAGAACCAGACGTAAGTGCTTTTCGTGATCTTCTTCATTCTTGGAAAACACCAGAATATCATCCAGATACACAAGCACAAACTCGCCAGTATAGGGGTTGAAGATGTAATGCATCATCCTCGAAAAGGTAGGAGGAGCATTGGCGAGACCAAAAGACATGATGGTATACTCGTATGAGCCGTAGCTCGTTCTGAAGGCCGTCTTGGGAATGTCTTCCTCGCGAATGCGAATTTGATGATAGCCCATTCGGAGGTCGAGCTTAGAGAACACTTTAGCTCCTTTGAGCTGCACGAAGAGTTCGTTGATGTTGGGGAGCGGATACTTGTTCTTTATTGTCTTCTTGTTCAATGGCCGGTAATCAACGCAGAGACGCTCCGTGCCATCTTTCTTCTTGACAAATAAGACACCACAGCCCCAAGGAGACGTACTCGGCCTGATGAGACCCATACTCTCCTGTTTATCAAGCTGCTTCTTCAATTCCTTCAATTCATCCGGAGAGAGCTTGTACGGACACCGGCATGCTGGCTCAGTACCCGGCTCGAGTTCAATAACAAATTCCACCTGACGGTGTGGAGGCATGCCTGGAAGTTCTTCAGGAAAGACGTCTTGATATTCGTTCACCACCGGAATTTGAGATATGGCATTAATTTCGCCCTTATCATCGACAGAGAAAAGCCTGATAGTGTTATCCCTGGAGGCAAAGATAATCACATCTTCATCAGAATGAGTCATCTTGACTTCTTTTTGAGCACAATCAATGTGAGCATCATGCTGAGAAAGCCAGTCCATTCCGAGGATGAGGTCGATGTCGGAATTAGCAAGAACCACCGGAGAAGCCAAAAATCGATAATCACCCATGCGAATAGAAACATCCGGAGCAAATATGTTGGAAGACATACGTCTCCCCGGAGAAATAACTTGCAACTTCTGAGGCAGACTTTGGATGTCAACATTATGCTTGGATGCAAATGGTTGAGACATGAAAGAACATGAAGCACCCGAATCAAAAAAAACTTTAGCAGGGATAGAGTTCACTGGAAGGTTACCCAAAATGACATCAGAAGAATTCTGCGCTTGTGCTGCATTCATCAGATTGACCCTTGCTGCCTTTGGATCACGCCTGACAATAGCTGAACTCACAGGTGGAGGAGGTGGAAGACGCTTCGGATTCGGACATCTGTTGGCATAGTGACCTTTCTGAGTGCATTTGTTGCAAGTCACTTCTGAGAGAGGACGAAAATGAGAACCACTGGACTTGGAGCCTTGAGACTGAAACTGGTTCTTCGACTGGTTGCTCGGGTTGGGTGGGTGGGAGAAACCACGTCCACTAGAGTTCTTGTTGTTGGAGTTGTTGGAGTTGTTGTATGGAGCTCGAATCACTGGAGGAGGAGGAAGCCAGAATTTCTGATGCTTCGAGACCATCTGAGACGATGAGGAAGAGTGAACGGCATCTCGAATTCTCTTCTTAGAAGCCTCCATCTTAAGCTGAGCTGCTTCTTGTTTCAAAGCCATGTTATAGAACTTGTCGAATTCATCCGGCTCGAACAAGGTGAGAGCAAGCTGAAGTTCATCTTTGAGACCTCCACGGAACTGGTAGATTTTGCTCTTGGCATCAGGAATGTCTTGCTTAGCATAGCGGGCGAGGTTTTGGAACTTGACATTATACTGATAGACTGTCATAGAGCCCTGCTTCAGGTTGCGGAATTGCTCACGGATACCCTCGATGACACTTGTAGGAATGTGGTGCGAGCGAAAATCCTTGCAGAAATTCTCCCAAGAGATCACTTGACCTGGCCTGGAGTCTTTGTACTGCTGCCACCAATCAGCTGCTTGATCTTTGAGTTGGAAGGCTGCAAACTTCACATAATCATCTTCCTTCATGTTACTGCACTCAAAATGCTTCTTTATGTCGGTTAACCAATCTTCAGCATCAAGAGGGTCGACACAGTAACTGAAAGCTTTAGGATTGTTGGCCAAGAACTGGTTGAGAGTAGCATGGTGCTGCTGGTTGAAGAAGTTGCCTTGGTTCCCTGGAACACCCTGATTAGCTTGATTAGCTTGCATCTGCTGCATCATCTGCATCAATATCTGAGTGTTCTGAGCTGTAGTCTGCATAATCGCTCTCCAAGCCTCAGGCGAAGGAGGAGGGGAAGGAGGACGATCTGGGACCTCTTCCACCTCTGGGTTAGCATTGGGAACCTTTTTCAGAGCCATCCTGAAAAGAGATGACCACGAATCAGCAATTGATTGACAAAAGGTATAAGCTGAATCAATGGAATGAATTGCAACAAGTCTTCACAATAATCATTCGAACAATAGGAACGAATGGAATCATTCAAACAAGAGGAACGGATGAAATTCTCAGTTAAATGATAACATCAGTCTTCACGAGAAGCCACATAGGGGACAAAAGGATAAAATAAGAAAACAACAAGGTACAGACGGGAACAAACACAAGAGAGGAGTTTCGTTCTAACATCTTTGTGCTGAAAGCATGTGAACGCGTTACGAAAAGGTTTTGCAATCCCCGGATCAGCATAGCCAAGGACCCTTTAAGATGCAACTCCTGATAGTAACATCGGTCATAAACCACTTCACTCAATGTAGAACCCCAAACTCACAAACCTGCATCCGTTGGAAGAATGCCTACGATCTACTGGATAAACCCACCTATAGATTTCCGAAAGATTCCAGTTATGCAATCAGGTGTTGGGGATACACGGGAAGCACCGCGCAATCAACTCTAAACCTACATCCAGGTGTATCCATCCTTCAACACATAACCAGTCTTTCTCGAGAACTGTGTACCTCAGACCTTCGAAAAGCATCCACTATAACAAGCTATGGCAATACTCCCGAACTACCTCCCCAGTACTGGGTGATGTCGGGGTTATCTTGCCACTGGCCGTATAGGAGAGATTTTCGATGTCGGCCGTCTTAAGTATTTAGTACTGCCGCGATATGCTTGTGACGACAATACCCCGAAGCTCAACTCCCCGGGACACTGCCACAACCCCTAATGTCAGGAGGCATCGAGAACAATATTCTCATCACAAGAACATCGAAACAATCCCATAATACTCGCGGGATTCCTAAAAAAAATTTGGTGCAATTTTTGAAGATAGGAGAGACAAGAGTAGTCGTCAGGAGTCCTCACCAGAGAGAAAGGGGATGAGAAGCAAAGAAATCCTACTCTCCGATATAATATAGGACTCAAAATGTTTTCGGTGTGTGCCTAGACTCGACCGTCAACGATTCGATCAAACAGTGGGGGCTCCTAGGTCGGAGAAGGCTCTGAATACCAACTTGTAATGCCCAGGATGGAGTTATACCTCCTACGTGTCGAGGCACGACTTAAAGGCATAAGTCCATCCTAGAATGATCTCAAGTTTGGTAATCCTTGCACATCTCATGTAAAAGAGGGGATTGTAAACATAAATAGTTGGCTTACACTCGCCACGTCACACAAATACAATACATGTCTCAAACATCAAACATTAAGAATATCACAACCCTCTAAGGGCAAAACCAAATGTCAAGATACCAAACTTAAATAAATAAACCACAGGCGGATCGAATCCTAGTAGGAGTCTCCACTACTGATCATCCGGATAACGAACATAGTACTGACTACGCTCCTCGTCGTACTCCCAATCCAGCTCGGTGCCATCACCTGGATAGCTCACAGCTGGACCTGCATCTGGTGTGGTGAAGTAACTGTGAGCCACAGAGGACTCAGCAATCCCGTTCCCAGGTAACAAGACTATTTAAGCCTTGGGAGAGGATAAGGCTGAAGAAAAGAATAAGTGTCTGCAGCAGCAACTAGCAACTAGCTTACGTGAAAGAGAGCGAGAAGAGAAAGCCTCGGACGAGAAGTGATCACGAAGTGATCCTAACTACAAGCTCAACAAACATAACCCCTCCGTGTTCAACTCCCGAAACCCTATTCGGAAATTGACGGTCACGGAACACACGCTGGTAGTGTATTAGAAACATTGTGTCAAGTTATCTACAACCGGATATTAACAAGCTCCCATCTGCCACATAACTGCGGGCACGGCTTTCGAAAGTACTAACCCTGCAGGGGTGTTCCAACTTGACCCATTACAAGCCCACGATCCGCGGAGTCGCAACTCCAAAGTGGGAAGACCCGAGTATTCTCGGAATCCCGTGCTCAAGATATATCGAACTAAGGTAAGGCTAATCCAGCAAATCCTCCCGGCGTGTCGACACCCTGATAGTAGCCGCGCGTATCTAAGTCTCAGGACAAGACCGGATGGGTGAAGCTACGCGTTTTTACCAGACCTTGAGTTTCCTCGAGGTGGCCCCGCAGGCTCCCCGTTTCGGACCAACACTCATGTGGAGCACTGGCCCGGGGTTGTTGATTAAGAAAAAGGGTTTATAACTCCCTATGCAAGTTTAGTTTGTTATTAGGCAAATAGTACCAATGTTGGGACTTGCTGGAAAAGACTTAGCACTTAGCGGTTTATCGAGGGGGTCCCATACACCCCAACCGTGTTAGGAACACATAATCAAGGAACATAACACCGGTTTATACGGTTCCTAACGGCATGAGTGGAATAAATTACCAAGCAAAAGGCTTAGCCTTCCACCCTTGCCAATATATAGATGATTTCATTTTAAGCATTTATATAGTGTGATAAAACCCAACCAAACTTCATGTGAAGCAAGCATCTTCGATCTTCACCTGCAACTAGCAATGCTATAAGAAGGGGCTGAGCGAAGCGTACTTAGCCAAGCAACGGTTTGCGTAGGTAGGGTGGTTAAACATGGCAATGGTTACAAGTAGGAGGCTGACAAGAAGATCATGGGCATCGAGGCAAAACTATAGAGCGGAACTACTAGCAATAGGCAAAGATAGTAATGTTATCGGGGTTCGGTCATCTTGCCTGAAGAGAAGTCGTTCGGATCGTAAGAAGGGTCCTCGTGCTCAACCTCGTTGGAAACCTCGTGCTCGTACTCGTACTCGGTCTCAGCTTCCGGCTCTAAACAAAACAATCACACCAAGCACAAATCAACAAGATGCAATGCGCACTCGAAAATGATGGATGCATGAAGGATGCACTAAGGATGCACACGGAGCACGGAAAATAGCACTCAAGAAAAACACCTCAAAACATGATAACAATATGATATTATGAATCTACACAGAAAATCAATCAAGTTTCATATAAGATTCGCTGAAATCGGAGTTACGGGCTAAAAGTTATGCCCGAAACAAGAAATGAGCGAAAGCTGAAAATTACAGCAACATAGCAACTTCGGAGCACAAAATAATTAAGCTACAGCACTCAAACAACATGGCAAAGAGCATGAACACAAACTAGACATATCCTACAGCAATTAAGTCCAAAGGTGCACCCCCAAAGGAGCCACGGATCAATAGCAATGAGCTTGGACATATTGAACTTGACAATAAAATTCTGGCAGCAGAATTTTATTGAAACTTTGGAGCAAAAGATGAACATGCTACAGCCACTCAAATAAGCATGTGAGAACATGAATGGAAATCCAACAATATATACTACAAGGAACAATCAAGATCCACTCCAAAACTATCATGCTTTGTCCTAGAACATCACACGAACATGGCATCGGAACGTTACAGGTTTCAGACTTAGTGAAAATCCACTAAGTCCTAAAACAGCAATTCCATCATGGCATCTAAAAGAGCATGTTTAAGTCACCTCGAAACTAAACATGGCAAGTGGTAAGCACCTCATCAAAGTACACATGATGGTGATTCCGAAACACACAAACATGCTTCATGGAGATAAACACAACGATAGCAATGAGCTCAACAAGATGGCATTTCATAACAAGTGAAACAACATCACAGCCACATGGCACTTTGCAACGATGATAAACATGGCAAGAATAAATCTATCATGCAACCTATCACATACAACATGTAGATCATGGCAAGACGAACACGTGGACATGTCATTTGCATCATTCGGACAAACGAGCTAAAAGATATCACATGGCAAAGATGACATAAAAACATCACATAACAGCAGTTTATATCACGATGCACTCTTGCAACAGCAAAACAAGCACCTAGATGATCTCTAACATGCATGACACCAAAAGATAAAACGTAGTGCTATTCACCACGAACGTCTGGACATGCTATTTGCGCGAAACGGAGCTACACACAAAAAGATATCCTCAGTTGAAATATGCATCACAGATCAAATCATTAAGGACTTAGCAGAAAAAGAGAGGGGAATCAACCTTGGATCTGGAAAAAAACACAGTCAACGGGCCACGGCCCGCGGCGGTGGATCTGGCCCAGGGTGGAGCTGCTGGACAGAGTGGCCTGGAGGGAGAAGCGGACGGGCCACGGCCTGGCGACTTCGGCCCGCGGGAGGCGGCTGGGCTCGGGCCCCTGCGGAGGCGCGGCCCGCTCGGCGGCTGGAGCGGCGAGGCAGCAGTGCTGGCGGTCGCGGCCTCGGAGGGAAGTGGGCCGGCCCGGTGGGGAGCCTCGCGGAGGCGCGCGGAAGGCGGCTTGGTGCGGTGGGACGCCGCGGAGCTGCGGGAGGAGGGAGGCCCAGCTCCGGCGCGGTGAAGTGGCGGCCCAGGGCGGCGTTGAGGCGAAAGGGCCTCGGTCGAGCGGCCTCTGGATCGCGGGGATGTGGTCCCGCGCGGATCGAGGCCTGATCTGGCGAGCGGGAGGCCGAGGAGCTGGCGATCTGCGGCTGGGCTCGATGCGGGGGCGTGTTGGCGATCGGGGATGTGGTCCCGATCTGGGAGCCCACGCGGAGGAGCGATCGATGCGGCGGGAGGCTTCGACGGCGCCAGAAGGATCCAGGCGATGGGCGTTGACCCAGGCCTCGAGGCCGGCGGCTGCTTCGGCAGGAAAAATGCCCTGGGATCGAAGGAAAGAGCTGCCCAGTGGAGAGGAGGGGGTGGTTGGATCCAGAATTTTAGGGGGAAGTGGAGAAGAAGCTAGGAAAAACCCAAAAATAGACCTAGGGTCTATTATATAGCAGATCTGCTAGGGTTAGGGTTGGTGGGGGATTTAGGTGTGCTAGGAGCCCTCCGATCGCGATCCGACGGATCCGATCGCGGTGGTAGTTAGGATGGGCCTAGGGGATGTTAGTGGGCTGATGAAGGGGTGTTTCCGGGACACAAAGTGAAGGCACTTTGGACCCACACGAATAACTGTTGGGATAGCAAACGGAGTCCAAACGCGACGAGATTTGAGAGGCGGGTTGCACACAACAAAACAACAACACACACAACAACCTCGCGGCACACCGGTAACGTAACACGCCCAAACACCAAAGTAGGCCTACGGGACGTCACGAACACGTGAGGGAGCTCCGGAACGCGTAACGGACAATGGGAAGGAACGTGTGGAACCGGATGCAACCGACAACACAAATGCAATGCAATGCACATGTCTACATGATATGAATGAATGCCACACACTCACACAACAAAACGACGAAACCCGAAAGACAAAGAACCCGGAATGGAAATAGATGAAGCCGGAGATATATTATATACCCAAAAGGGAAAGTATTACATCCGGGGCATTACACGCCTCTACATCGACCAGTATGTACGTACACGTTCGCGACCAGAATGACAACGCTACGTATGTTTCGACTAGGTGGGTTCCGACTGTCAGGCACTTCCTTGCGTGTGAAGATGTAGCTGGTGGGTCCCAGAAGTTAGGGGGGCGAATCGGTTTTTTGCCTGGACGCACTTCCTTGCGTGCGAAGATGTAGCTCGTGGGTCCCAGCAGTCAGGAGGAAATGAATTTTTTTGCGAAATACGGTGGCCCGTCCGGTGGGTCCCTGCTGTTAGGTGGAGGAATAATTATTTTGCACGTAATAAGGAGGCACTTCCTCGCTGCGGCCGTGGCCCCAGATGTCAGCCTCTCCATGTACGGTCCACGTCTGATGGAAGTCGTTCCTTGACCACGTTGACCACGCCACGCCGAGAGCACCAGGGCCGTGGACGACGGCGAGGCCTAGGAAGGGGATGACGTGGAGCCGGGGAAGACGCGGAAGTGGATGCCCACGCGTAGAGGAGTACGAGGGTTCACTGGTTCGCTGCGGTGTGAGGCTGTCGTCGCCGGAGAATAACACGGGTTGTGGGTGAGTAGAGGGATGGCCTGGCCAGCGGTGGGAATAGTAGGGGGCGGTGAGGCTTCCGCGGGAGCACAGCCGGCCACGGGAGGCAGGAGCATGCGGCACGACCGGCGCTGCTTTGGGCGGCTGGAGCAACAAGACCAGAGGTTGAAGAAGCACTACGGCCGTTGGATGGACATCGTACGGTCACTGGAGCTAGAATCGTTCATATTGACTAAGTTGACAAAGCACTCCGTCCCCGTCAACTTAGTAGGCCCACAAGTCAGCCTCCCACCAAGGTGGGTCCCAACCAGCAGGGGGAGTATTCATTTTTTTGTACGTAATAAGGAGGCACTTTCGGTGGGTCCGAGCAGACAGCTGGGGGAACGTTTTTTTGCGCAATATGGTGGCCCGTCCGGTGGGTCCTAGCAGTCAGGGGGAAACATTTTTTTGCGAAATACGGTGGCCCATCCAGTGGGTCCCTGCTGTCAGGTCGAGGAACCTTTTTTTTCGCGTAATAAGGAGGCACTTCCTTGCTACCGTAGTGGACCCAGCTGTCAGCCTCTCCACGTACAGTCCACGTCCGATGGAAGTCGTTCCTTGACCACATTGACCACGCCGCGCCGAGAGCACCAGGGCGGTGGACGACGGCGAGTCCTACGAAGGGGACGACGCGGAGCCGGGGACGACGCGGAGCCGGGGAAGACGCGGCAGTGGAAGCCCGCGTAGAGAGGAGTACGAGGGTTCACTGGTTCGGCTGCGGTGTGAGGCTGCCGTCGCCGCAGGGCCTGGCCAGCGATGAGAATAGTAGGGGGTGGTGAGGCCTCCGCGGCAGCATAGCCGGGAGGCAGGAGCATGCAGCACGACCGACGCTGCTTTGGGCGGCTGGAGCAAGAAGACCAGAGGTTGAAGAAGCACTATGCCGTTGGATGGACATCGTACGGTCACTGGAGCTAGAATCATTCATATTCACTAAGTTAACAAAGCACTCCGTCCCCGTCAACTTAGTAGGCCCACAAGTCAGCCTCCCACCGAGGCGGGTCCCCACTAGCAGGGGGAGTATTCATTTTTTTGTGCGTAATAAGGAGGCACTTCCTTCCGTGTGAAGATATAGCTGGTGGGTCCGACCTGTGAGCGGTGGGAACATTTTTTTCGCGAAATACAGAGGCCCTTCCTGTGGGTCCAAGCTATTAGGTGGAGGAATCATTATTTCGCGCGTAATAAGGAGGCATTTCTTTGTGTGCGGCCGTGGACAAAGCGGTCAGCCTCTCCACGCACAGTCTACTTCCGATGGTGTCATTCGTTGAGCACGTTGACCACTCCGCGCCGAGCGCATCCAAGTTGGTGGACGACGGCGAGGCCCCGGACATCAACGAGCCGGAGATGGGAAGACGCGGGAGTAGAGTCGCAGACGGAGAGGTGCACGAGGGTTAACTGGTTCTGGTGTAGTGTGGTTTGGTAGTCGATGGAGAAGAACATGAGGTGTGGAGGGGTGGAGGGATGGCCTGGCCAACGGTGGAGTAGCACTTCACAACGAAGCGTGCTAAGCAGAGCTGCTAGCAGCAGGAGGCGTGAGCAGGTGGTCCCGGCGGCGCTGGAGGAAGAAGACGAGAGATTGAAGATGGATGCCGGTCGTTGGATGTAAATCCAACGGCTAACGATGTCAGAATCATTTGTTGACTAAGTTGACAACGACTTGCATTGGCTTCGGCCTATTGGCCCACATTTCAGCGTCCAAAAATATGGCACGTATTCAACCCTTTTTTTCAGAATTTTCAGTCTTTTTTTTGCGGGGAAGAATTACAGTCCATTTGATCTCTTTTTTTTTTGAATTACAATCCATTAGTTGGGCTGGGTGAACAAATAATGTAGCGCCCATGCGGCCCATTTATATTTTTCCTAAAAAATTACAGGCCATTTGCACTTTCTCGAAATAAACAATTTTGCTGGGTTGATTCTAATTATAGTGTTGGGGTGGGCGCAGCAATGTTATCAAAAAATAAATAGGGGCTGAGCATTTTTATATATATATATATATAAATAATAAGTGATTTATTATTACATTGGTCCTTAAATCTTACCAAGCTTTTGTACACAATCACCAGGATTTTCGTTGCCAAAAAAAATCCAGGATTTTTTTGTTAAGAAATTATTTTTATAAGTTAACAAGATGTGGGATACTGTTTTCTTACATATGTAAGTATTTGTTAAATATATGATGACAATAACACTAATATATAATAAAATAGAAAATAATTTAAATATATATAATATAGTTAGAAGGGACACATAAGTTGGACCAGGCGTTCCTATTCTTATATAGTAAAATAGAACAAATCTCTGCGTTTTCTTAAAAAAAAATATAAATTGGGCTGCCGATGTTTCAGGAAAAATAAAACCTCGGATGGGAGGTCCAAAGGCCGGTCGATGCATGACGGCCCTCAAGAAAATACAAACAGGCCTATGGACCTCCCATCCGAGGTCGTGGGCTGCGCATGTTCAAAAAGAAAGCCTAGACGGGGCAGTCCAAAACCCAACTAGTACTTGCTGCCCCAGTGATAATAAATGATACATGCCAGCTCCCTGGCTTCGTTGTGAATTTATCTCCTATAGTAACTACGTTGAAGCACCTAAAAAATGTAACTATGTTGACAAACCCCTGGGCCCCAACGTCGGTATAGCATTAGGAGGAAGTATTTTTTTGATGATGCACTTGCTTGCATACGGCCATAGACCTGGTGGGTCCCGACTGTCCGCCTCTTCACGCACAGTCCTCTCGAGGTTCCTCTCGTTTGTTCAGCATGTTCACAAGGGCAGACAGCGGCGTCGCGGCGAGCGCACAAAGGCGCAGGAGACCCGACCACCTGAGGAAGTGTCTTATTAGTAACGACACAACTGAACTAGCCCAGTGGCCGAGTGACACTACCCGACAGCTGTTCCGACCGGGTTCGATTCCACCTGTGCAGAGAAAATACCTCAAAATTTTTTGCCTCTGGCTTTATTGACATGTGGATCCCAATTGTCATCTACGCACACCACGTCCTACACATGCCAAAACTTCATCCCTCGTTTTCTCTGTTTTTCGCATAGTCGACATTGTGTGGACATTTTCAAAATAACATATCTTTTTTACTGTGCATCATATGATGATGTGCTATGCATGAATGTTGATCAGCATGATGTTAACTAGCTGGTAGTTCCATTTTCGACCATGAATATAATTTCTAGCATGATGTTAACACTATTTGAAAAGACCGTCTTAATATAAATGCTCTGCCTCTGAAAGTTGCAGTTTCTTATCTGAAACTGAACTTGGAGTTTCTTATCTGAAACTGGAAATTGCAGTTTCTTCTCTAAGAATCACATTGTCTGCACTTTTATACTCCTATGAAACTACATTTTTTTAAGTGCATATAAAATATCTCCAATTTTTTTGCCTCTGCCTGTATTGACATGTGGGTCCCAATTGTTATCCACGCACACCACGTCCTACAGTTGCCAAAACTTCGTCCCTCGTTTTCTCTGTTTTTCGCACACTCGACATTGTGTGGGCATTTTGAAAATAGCATATCTTTTTGACTGTGCATCATATGAAGATGTGCTATGCATGAATGTTGATCAGCATGATGTTAACTGGCTGGTAGTTCAAGTTTCGACCATGAATAAAACTTCCAGCATGATGTTAACACTATTTGAAAAGGCCGTATTAATATAAATGCTCTGCCTCTCTAAGTTGCAGTTTCTTATCTGAAACTGAACTTGGAGTTTCTTATCTGAAACTGAAACTTGCAGTTTCTTCTCTGAGAATCACATTGTCTGCACTTTTATATTCCTATGAAACTACATTTTTTAAGTGCTAAAAATAGATCTCTGGAATTCATAAAATACTTCATATGCCCAATACTGAAAATATGAAATTCAAAAGACATTCATATCTGAAAGTACTCTTAAAATACACAACACAAAACACAATTCACAACCTGCAATTTTAAGGGCCAACTGTTTTTCTCCTCTTGCAGTTGGGTTAGGTCGACGAAGACTCCACCGGCTTGCTCTAGCACGATACCCTCACAAAATGGCACCCTGTAGTTGCTCGATCCTTCAATATCTGGTGGATGCTCCATCTGGGATCGATACTCCACAGTGAGCGCCACACATCCCACTGATTGTGGTGGATGCCAATGCTTAGATGGAGCAGGGTTGGTGTCGGTAATTTTTACTTGGCACCTTGCACTGTGCATATATGCCGGTTCCATCCATACATTTGTGCAGTTCCACCAAAGTGCAGCTGAATGACCTTGTTTGCACAGATAATGAAAAGGCATGATTAGATTATAGTGGCACTAGTTGATGAAACATACACTAATAAACAAAAGAAAATATTACATCATACAGGAAATCGACCCAAGTCTCCCCGATACACCTTCTGCCAGTGATGAACATCAGTGTAGAGCGGTAGTACAAGGAGGGGCCTTGAGACATTCAAATCTCTATTTTTGTGCAGATCAACTAAAATTAAGCACACCAGTTTGCAGAAACGCTTAAACATTAGCAATGGGACTAGTTGATGAAACATACATTAACAAAGAGAAGCAGTTTCTTTGTTTACATTGAAAATGAAATGATAGAGAGGACACTCGCTCTATTTTAATTATATCATTACTTCATTTTATCAGTGACACCAGGGTCGAGCAGGTGGCAAACGAGGTGTATCGTGCGTCGTAAGGATGAAGGCCGAGGGTGCTTAGACTAGGATGCTGAAGCTGGCTCTTTTAGTCCCTATCTTCCCCCTGATGATTCTATGGTAGCATTTGGGTTGTAATCCAAACTTGGTCGAGCTGGTGCTGCGTCCCCCTACCTACCTAGCTTATGTGGCAAACTTGTCTCCTGCTAGTACTCAGTCCATTCTAGTAGTAGTTGCATAACCCCCTCTTTCGATATATAAAAAAATAGTGGCGGTGCCAAAACATTGCCTCAAATTAATGGTGCCACTAGATTAAGGTGCAAAATAATAACACTACTGCTTTATCATGGCAGTGCCAAAACAGTAGCACAAGAGCAGGATCAACATGCAGGATCTTTGGCAGACGGTCAGACCAAAAAGGAACATACCTCGTGATGGGAACCATATCTGCAGTCAACGCCATCGTAGAAGGGATGACACCGGTCAGCAACATGGATGATTCAATTCATTGGTCCTTTTGGTGCAGTTCACCTAAAATGAAGCAATGTTCCATGAGCTAGTAGCTTCTCTTTTTGTAAGAAAAGGGCTCCAGCCCCAGTTCCATTTCCATCAGAAAACGAAAAGAAGCAACTTATCTTAATGGGAAATTTAGCAGGACATGAAAAAAGTGCCATTGATTCATATTACTGGAGGTATTACATTGAAAACAACATTGTTTTAACGTGTCCTTACTTTTAACAGTGCGACTGCTACATTTTACCAGTGGCATTACATAAGAGCGGCTCGGGGCAACAAACATTAGAAGAGGATATCTGGGTTGGTCCCATTTTTGTTCGGTATATAGCCACCTTATACTGTGTGAGGCTAGCAAATCTAGCGCTGGACTTACTCTGTTGACTTGTCCCCCAGTCCCCACTTTCTTTCCTTTTTCAACGAATAGATCGAGTTTATATTGAGTTTGTACCGCGTTCCCTTTATTTACCTATTAGACCTAGAGACCAGTTGTATAGCCAGTCTCTGCTACTTTTCGCCCCCGTTATTTCCTCTTTCGACCAAGTCCTAGATTCAGGTAACAAATCTCCCCCCACCCCACCCTCTTTTTTCCTTATTTGAACCAAGTACTACTAGATTCGAGTGCATGAACTAGTTTTACCTCTTAACAGTAAAAAATAGGTGTTTTTCGAACAGCCGATCGATCCTATCTACACGAGGGCCCCTGAGAAACAGTAAAAGATACAAATGCAGCAACGTCAGGAGCTTGGGAAGTAGAGCAAGGCTGGTTTTGAAGGAAGTTATACCTGAGGGTCACCGGGATGTCGCTAGGTGGGCGGCGGGAGGCCGGATCTGCCCACACTACGACAGCAAGGAAGAAGGGGTGGGAGGCCCTCCCTTGCCAGCGATGCTTGGGAGAGAACGACAAGGCATGCTGATCGGGACGCGCCGGCAATGGGTAAGAGCCGTCACCGAGGACGACCGCGTGAACATTGCACCTTCTCACCTTCCCCGGCGGAGAGGATCCGGTTGGATCTGTGACCAGCGGTGAGTAGAGAGAGAGAGTGTGGCCACCGCTGTCGTGTTTAGATCTGAAGAGGATGAGATAGTGTAAACAGAGCAACACTAGCAAGCAAGCGCGGAGGCTCCTGCCTATATAGTGGAGTACTAGTTTTCTTTTGTCTACCGGCCGGAGCCGGCTTGACCTCGGCAATGACTACCGAGAAGTCTTCATGCACGTGCCCCGGAGGCGCAGTTGTCGTCATTTTGATCTGAAGCACCGGATTATAACATATAACACGAAAAAATGCCACATGACAAGAAATCATAACCTCACTGCCCAAAGGAGACAAGATGAATCCCGACGGACAAACTAGACGAGGATCAAAGCTCAAATTAAAGATAAACTCGTAGAAAAGGGGTCCGTCGATAGATGTCCTAATTAACATAGCCGGCTTGACCTAGATGGTAGCCGAGTATTCTTCGTGCATGTGCCCCCAATGACTAGCCTAACTCAGTTCTCGCTGTTTAACCCTCGCAGTGATCTGAAGCACATGACACCTGATACGTCCAAAACGTATCTATAATTTCTGCTTGCTCCATGCCACTTTTGGATGATATTGCTATAATATTCATACACTTCCATACACTTTTGATCATATTTGGACTAACTTACTAATCCAGTGCACCCCAGTGCCAGTTTCTGTTTTCGGCTGTTTTTGTATTTCAGGTTTTCATGTTTCGAGAACTACCCAGAAAAATCCAGAAAAATTATATAAAAAATCAGCGATCCGGAAACAACACTGCGTCCGAAGGGCAGCCTGGGGGGGGGGGGCACAGGGGCTCCAGGCGCCCTGTGGGCGCGCCCCCCCTGGGCCGCGCCGGGGGGGCTCCTGGGCCCCCCGAGGCTCCCCCGGTGCCCTACTTTGGCATATATTTAAAGGGTCCTCCGTAACCCTCAGAACAGGAACTCTTTTCGCGATCCCATCTCTGTTCCACCACCGCCGCCGCTTCCAAGATCGGGAGCACCAGGAGAACTCTTCCCGGCACCCTGCCGGAGGGGAGGATCACCACCGGGAGCTTCTCCACCACCATGGACGCCTCCCGGATAACTCGTGAGTAGTCGCCCTTGGACCATGAGTCCATGACCAGTAGCTATGTGATGTTCTCCTCCCGTTCTTGTGCTTCACTAATTAGTCCTCGTGAGCTGCCCTACATGATCGAGGCACCTATGTAATCCTTATGCTGTTGCTATGTTGAGTTTGCTGGGATCCGATGGATTATGAGATTATGTTCAGATTGATCTTGAGTAATATATTTGATTCACCTCTTTTATATTTTAGTTCATAAGTAATTCTTGCATGTTCTCCGTTGTTATTTCTTGCTTTGGCCGAGTAATAGGTAGTGACTCCAAGAGGGAACGTTATGCTCGATTGTGGGTTCATGCCCCTCGATGACTAGCTTGAGTGACAGAAACATGAGTCTAGGGGATGTGCTGTTGCCACAAGGGGGAAAACAACGGTGCTTGTGCCCGCGGGTGCAAGGATTGTTTACTTTACGCAAAGTTCTTTTAATGCAGTTGTCTGTTGCATTGAGTTTACACTATGGGTGGGACTCGCAACTTAATACCAGCGAGATGTTCTGGATAGATATCTCAAGGTGGATGATTAGTAGTAGATATTGATGGATTTCGGTCTACTTACTTTGGCGTACCGCCCATGCTTTGAACCTCAACCTTTCTTGCAATGTAGTCAGCATTGGTTTGCGTTCGTGGTCCTGTCAATTGCCCAGCTGTAATTTGTTTACCTCACATCGCTGTTTTATCGTCTTTTGGGAGAGAGACATCACTAGTGAACATCATGAGACTCCGGTCCATATTACCATCATTGATCACATCCACTATTTACTTTTCGCTATTTACCTACTATTGCAAAAACTATCTATCACTACTATCATTGCTTTTAATCCTTTGTGAACTACAAGGCCGGAGAGATTGACAACCTCTCTGTACTCGTTGGGAGCAAAGTTATTTGTATCTGTGTGCAGGTCCACGTTGATTGCTACTAATCTGGCGCCGTAGCAATTGACACCTACTTGTTGAACCTAGGAGTCTCTGGGGATTCGATCCTTGGCATCTTTGCTATGGGAAAACACTTCTACTTACTGCATCTTACACCTTCCACTTGGGGCAACCAACGAGGGGTTCGAGGCCCATCAAGGAGTATTTTCTGGCGCCGTTGCCGGGGACTCCACTCTTCAGGATAGGGGAGTTGCATGCTATCTTTTACCTTTGCTTTTTAGTCTTGTTAGTTTACCTTTCATTTTTGCTTTAGTGCCTTTTATCGAAAATCCCAAAAAAATAGTTATCTTGCTTGCTTGCTACTATGGGTTCCACCGAGAACACCAAGTTGTGTGACTTCACTAGTCACAACAACGATGACTTTATCAGCACACCTATCACTACACCTGCCACTTCAGCACCTTCATATGAAATTAAACCTGCTTTACTTAACTTAGTTATGAAAGAACAATTCTCCGGTGCTGGAGATGATGCTGCTTTACACTTGAACAACTTTGTAGAACTTTGTGATATGCAAAAGTACCAAGAAATAGATGGTAATATTGTTAAGCTTAAGCTTTTTCCTTTCTCCTTGAGAGGAGGAGCTAAAATTTGGTTTCAGTCTTTGCCTAGAAATAGCATAGATTCATGGAACAAATGCAAAGATGCTTTTATCGGAAAATACTATCCACCTCCTAAAATTATCCAACTTAGAAGTAACATAATGAATTTTAAACAATTGGATAATGAACACGTTGCCCAAGCTTGGGAACGTATGAAGTCTCTTATCAAGAACTGCCCTACTCACGGTTTGACTACTTGGATGGTTATCCAAACTTTTTATGCAGGCTTGAACTTTACCTCGCGGAACTTGTTAGATTCGGCCGCGAGAGGAACTTTTATGTCAACTACACTTGGTGCTTCCACAAAGCTTCTCGATGAGATGATGACTAACTATTCCCAATGGCACAACGAACGCGCTCCAACAGGTAGGAAGGTAAACTCTGTCGAGGAGATTTCCTCCCTCAATGAAAAAGTTGACTTGATCATGTCTCTACTTTCGAAGCAATCTACTGTTGATCCTCGTGATGTTCCTTTAAATTCTTTGAATGCTCAAGAACAAGTAGATGTGAACTTTATCTCTAGAAACAATTTTAACAACAATGCTTATAGGAGTAACTTTGGTAGCAATTCTAGACCGTTCCCCTCTAACTCTTATGGGAACAATAATGCTTATCCTAGTACCAAGAACTCCAATACTGAACTAGAGACTATGCTTAGAGATTACATCACTACCCAAAAAGCCTTTAATAAGAATGTAGAAGAGAAACTACATAAACTAGATGATCTTTCTTTTAAGGTAGACCACTTAGCCAATGAGGTAAAATTGCTAAAAATTGAAACTTCTCCACTTAAGGAGAGGGAAGTCATCCCTATTAATGCTACTCAAGTACTAATTAATGAAAACATTAGGATGATGGCTAAGCTAAAAGAAAGATGGGCTATAGAAAGGGAGGAAGAGGAAAGGATTAAGAGCCTTCCTACCCACCACACTGTTGCTACTATCCAAGTTATTGAGGATGTTCACACTCTTAGCACCCAATGTACTCCTGGTCCCAATGGACCTATTAATGGTGATGCTATAACTATAGAAACTACCAACCAAGTGAACCTTATGGACACCACTACCACTTTACTTGATGCTCGTGACCTTGATTTTGATAATTGCACTCTTACCAAAGTTATTGATTTCCTTCACAAGATGTCTAGAGATCCCCGCACTAGCACGCTTAACCTTGCCTTCACAGAGCATATCACTAATGCTCTCATCAAAGCTAGGGAGGAGAAATTTAGAGTAGAAGCCTCCATACCTAGAAATCTAGAAGATGGTTGGGATCCTATGATAAAAATTTATTTGAATGACTTCTCTTGTTATGCATTATGTGATGTTGGTGCTAGTACCTCTGTTATGCCCAAAAGGATATATGATATGCTTAAATTGAAACCTTATGATTCTTGTTCTTTTGGTGTTCGTCTCGTTGATTCTTCCATAAAGAAACCTTTGGGGAGGATCGATGATGTTCTTATTGTTGTCGATGATAATTATGTGCCCGTTGATTTTACTATTATGGATATTGAATGCGATCCTTAATGTCCAATTATTTTGGGACGTCCCTTTTTGCGCACCGTTGGTGCTGTCATTGACATGAAAGAGGGTAATATAAATTTCAGTTTCCTCTCAAGAAAGGGATGGAACACTTCCCTCGTAAGAAGATCAAGTTACCTTTTGCGTCCGTTGTACGGGCTAGCTATTCTTTTACTCTTGATAAAACTTGATCTATGCATTATGCCTAGCTTAAAGGCATAAAAGAAAGCGCTTTTGGGAGGCAGCCCACATGAATAAATTTTTTGCTTTTGTTTTGTCTTGATGTTGTTTACTGCTGTAGCATCATCATTGTATCTTTTCTTTTCATATTTGTGCCAAGTATAGCCTCCGATTGCTAGAAAGTTCAAAAGTTGTGAGGTGCTGTCCAGGAAACAGATTCTGTCCTTGGATAGAAAAATTCATATAAAATCACCAAATCATCTTTTTGGTCTAATTTTTTTCGACAGCGTTCTCTACATAATTGCCTTTCGTGCGTCAGTTCTGAGTTTTTTGATTTGAGTAGCAGAAGTATCCCGAACAGGTCAATTACTGCCTGCTGTTCTGTTTTTCACAGATTCTGTCCTGTTTTGCCTTACCTTCACTTTGCAAATTGAGAACTTGTTTTTTCTTTGCAAAAACCTTTTGGCAATCTTGAGAAACAGTAGAACTTCAAGAATATCCTTATTTCCAGCAATGTATAATTATTTTATTAAGGGTACTAACCTCGCTAATCAGATTATGATGAGTTGTGTATGAAGGGAGTTTTCAAGTGTGCGAGGGAAGATGATAAAAAGATTCAGGAGTGTCAAGCGCTCAAGCTTGGGGATGCCCCCGTGCACCCCCAAGAAATATTCAAGGATACTCAAGCGTCTAAGCTTGGGGATGCCCCCGTGCATCCCCTTCTCCATCAACACTATCAGTTCGTCTTTCGTTTCGCTATATTTTTATCACTTCATGTGTTATGTGCTATGCTTGGAGCGTCTTGCTTTTAGTTTTCTTTTTAGTTTTTCATAACGAGTCGGAACCCAGCATTCCTTTATGTGGGAGAGAAACACGCTCCACCTCTACCTAGAACATTACATAGAATTTTCATGTCTATCTATGCTGTGTGTGTTCTTTGTCTTTTAATAGCTACTATCGTGCTCTGCTCTTAGTATTCATGCTTATCTTTTCAAGAGCTTTTATTTAGTTGGTTGCTTGAACTCTCTTTAATTACCATGCTCACCTTATTAAGAGAGTTTGCTTCCGTTGCATGGGTTAATATGTCTATGATAAAGATGCTACTTTCATGGTGGTGCTTAGTAGTTCAGGTTTTCTTATGGTTAATCTCAAATAGCTGGGGGGTTCCCAATGTGTTATTGGAGTACCAACTTGGTTTGTTTGCCTATGATATGGTATGGTTTAGTAATATCTTCCTTCGAGAATTTATTTTGATTGACTTGGCGTATGCTCACGCATATTCAAGACTGTAAAGAAAGTCTGTCAAGCCTTGATGATCTTTTGTTTCTAAGTAGCGATATAACTACCATGCCTGATTCAATATTGCTTTGTCGCTCTGCATGATTATGATCGTCATTGCTCTCTTAGTTGGTCGCTCTCAGTCTTTTGCTAACCTCCACCTGCACTAAGCAAATTAACCATGCAATACATAGCTCATGGGAAAGTAGCCTAAAAACTATTGTGGTAAAGAATATGTTCCATATGTATCTTATTTCTTATAAGTTGCTTGCTGAGCGGTAACCATGTTTCTGGGGACGCCATCAACTGCCACACTTTTGTTGAATATCATGTGAGTTGCTATGCATGTTCGTCTTGTCTGAAGTAAGGGTGATTTACCGTGGGTTGAATTAATATGCATATTGTTAGAGAAGAACATTGGGCCGCCAACCAAAGCCATGCATCATGGTGGAAGTTTTAGCTTGGACCTTAATCCTCAATCTCTCATGAGAATATGCCTATGCATTAAAGAGGAGTCCATCATCTATTTTCTATGTTGTCCCGGTATGGATGTCCTCAAGTTGAGATCTATGAAAAACGAGAAATCAAATGCGATCTATCTCCTTGGACCTTTGTACAGGTGGCATAGAGGTACCCCTTTGTGACACTTGGTTAAAACATATGTAATGCAATGATAACCCATGGGGATCCGAGCTAATTAGGACAAGGAGCGAGCACTATTAGTATTCGATGCATGAGGCTTGCAACTTATAGGATATTTTATGCATGACACATATGAAGTACTACTACCGTTGACACAATTGCTTCCATGTTTTCAAAATAAAAAGCTTTAGCACTTAACCTTTCTTTTACCTTTATGTTGAAGCACCAACTACTGAGAGCATGATTGTCATTCGGAGTGTAATGTGCATTGTCCCAAAGTAGCATTGTCTTTTGCATGATTGTGATATCGTTTATTCTGAAATGATTGTATCTAGTCATCACTTAAACCTTGAAGGTGCCCTTGCATTTATATTTTGCATCACTAAAGGGGGCAAGCTAGATATCACTTTATCATATTTGCACATCATGTTCATTGCAAATCTTTTTGATGTTTCAGTTTCATGTTGTAAAACTTTCAGTCATTTGTGATTTTCTCTTGAGGCAACTTAATTACTTTAGAATCATTGTCTCAGTAAGCTTTTGTCATATGACTATGAGAAAGTCCTATATGGTTAATAGCATGTCACCACAGAAATTATTCTTGTTATCATTTACCTACTCGAGGACGAGCAGGAATTAAGCTTGGGGATGTTGATACGTCCAAAACGTATCTATAATTTCTGCTAGCTCCATGCCACTTTTGGGTGATATTGCTATGATATTCATACACTTCCATACACTTTTGATCATATTTGGACTAACTTACTAATCCAGTGCACCCCAGTGCCAGTTTCTGTATTCGGCTGTTTTTGTATTTCAGGTTTTCACGTTTCGAGAACTGCCCAGAATAATCCAGAAAAATTATATAAAAAATCAGCGATCCGGAAACAACACTGCATCCGAAGGGCAGCCTGGGGGGGGGGCGCACAGGGGCTCCAGGCGCCCTGTGGGCGCGCCCCCCCTGGGCCGCGCCGGGGGGGCGCCTGGGCCCCCCGAGGCTCCCCCGGTGCCCTACTTTGGCATATATTTAAAGGGTCCTCCGTAACCCTCAGAACAGGAACTCTTTTCGCGATCCCATCTCTGTTCCGCCGCCGCCGCCGCTTCCAAGATCGGGAGCACCAGGAGAACTCTTCCCGGCACCCTGCCGGAGGGGAGGATCACCACCGGGAGCTTCTCCACCACCATGGATGCCTCCCGGATGACTCGTGAGTAGTCTCCCTTGGACCATGAGTCCATGACCAGTAGCTATGTGATGTTCTCCTCCCGTTCTTGTGCTTCACTAATTAGTCCTCGTGAGCTGCCCTACATGATCGAGGCACCTATGTAATCCTTATGCTGTTGCTATGTTGAGTTTGCTGGGATCCGATGGATTATGAGATTATGTTCAGATTGATCTTGAGTAATATATTTGATTCACCTCTTTTATATTTTAGTTCATAAGTAATTCTTGCATGTTCTCCGTTGTTATTTATTACTTTGGCCGAGTAATAGGCAGTGACTCCAAGAGGGAACGTTATGCTCGATTGTGGGTTGATGCCCCTCGATGACTAGCTTGAGTGACAGAAACATGAGTCTAGGGGATGTGTTGTTGCCACAAGGGGGAAGACAACGGTGCTTGTGCCCGCGGGTGCAAGGATTGTTTACTTTACGCAAAGTTCTTTTAATGCAGTTGTCTGTTGCATTGAGTTTACACTATGGGTGGGACTCGCAACTTAATACTAGCGAGATGTTCTGGATAGATATCTCAAGGTGGATGATTAGTAGTAGATATTGATGGATTTCCGTCTACTTACTTTGGCGTACCGCCCATGCTTTGAACCTCAACCTTTCTTGCAATGTAGTCAGCATTGGTTTGCGTTCGTGGTCCTGTCAATTGCCCAGCTGTAATTTGTTTACCTCACATAGCTGTTTTATCGTCTTTTGGGAGAGAGACATCACTAGTGAACATCATGAGACTCCGGTCCATATTACCATCATTGATCAAATCCACTATTTACTTTTCGCTATTTACCTACTATTGCAAAAACTATCTATCACTACTATCATTGCTTTTAATCCTTTGTGAACTACAAGGCCGGAGAGATTGACAACCTTTCTGTACTCGTTGGGAGCAAAGTTATTTGTATCTGTGTGCAGGTCCACGTTGATTGCTACTAATCTGGCGCCGTAGCAATTGACACCTACTTGTTGAACCTAGGAGTCTCTGGGGATTCGATCCTTGGCATCTTTGCTAGGGGAAAACACTTCTACTTACTGCATCTTACACCTTCCACTTGGGGTAACCAACGAGGGGTTCGAGGCCCATCAACACCTAATTTTGCGAGATGACAAGAAACCTTTTTTTAGATTTCTCACCAGAACTACAACCCTGTACAACACGGCCTGCACGATATGTAGACGATAGCCAATCCAGGCGTGTTTGCTGGAGTCTGGTCACATGCATGGACGAACTGATCTTCCGTGTCTTGCAGGGATTGTCTAGGTACCAACGTATGTACTTCTATTAACTCACCCGACTTGCGGGGCCGGGGAGTGTGCCTATGGTCGGTTCTCAATTGCGGTCCCACATGTGTGTGCAAACGCAATATGACGCGCGTTCCATTCGGAGAGCGGCGTGCCAGACCGACTGACCGTCTAGGGTGCGACACAAAGGCGACAGGCGTGCTGTATACTCTGTACATGTGTACCGCCGTTTTCTTGAGGCTTTGCTCCATGGCGCAATCCATGGATACAAAATTAGTATACTATACTATTTAAAAGTCGGGGGCGGGGCTTTTCCCGCGCGGTAGGCGGGTCAGTTCCGCCTAGTCGGTTCGACCGAGACGCGAGAAAATGAGGGAGTAGGCTGCTGCAAACTTAGGGTTGTGTGATTTGACAGTGAGTTAGTGCTGAACAGGTGGGGCCCGGTGATTTTACTTGCCATTATCATTTTAACTGCCAAGCCGGATTCCTGACCACCTCCATACAGGTGCCTCTCCCGATGCTCCACCATGTAGAGGCTGGCTCTTGCTTGAGAGCCCACTCCTCCACTTTTACCTTTGCCTCTTTCCCCCACATATGCAAAAATGCCATGTAAATCGGGCTTATAGCCACTATTGTACTTGATCCTACAGGTGCTAAGCCTGCCACATAGGCATAAAGTCCGATGTGCCAAGTTAATTAAGAAGAGAGAGACTAGTTTGGTGACCCCAGGAAGAAACGGTGATAAGCGCGTGTACCTAGATAAAGCAAACTTAGCAACAAAAAACTAAGCCATTTAATGCCCATAGCACTTCAGCTAAGAACCATTTCATTGGAAGAGGTCGCTCCTTGTCAAATGCAATAAATACTACGAGGACAGCGATAGAGAGAAGTAAACAAAAAAAATACTCTTATAGCCAACCTTATAGCTAACCTTGTTGTATGAGTGACTAAGTGATGACTATGTATGACATGCCAACATCAGATAGCCTAACACACCGTGTTAAATCTCCAAGGGCGCGACCACGCGAGCGAGGTGATGGTCATTGTAGGCGCGGCCAAGATACGGGCTGCTGGCAGCCCTAGGATATGAGATCGAACGGTCGCATGCTAAGTTGTTGAAAATTTGCAGAATAACCCTCCAGGATAGGATATTCACCCATAGGTCTAGAATCACGCCATGCAACCGTTCGATCTGAGATCCAAGGGCTCTCCGAAGCCCGTATCATGGGAGAATGGAAAGCTTCGTATCACGTGTAATTTTCCCGACGCTTGACATGACATCGAAAGCCATTTAATTGGGCATCGAGTAGACATGACATCTAATTGGGCCCCCATAGTACTGTGCATGAATCCATTTATCCACCAGGCAAGCCACTACCCTGCCATTCGCACGCGCCCCCACTCGACATTTTCACAATCGATAAACGCTCCTAGTCGTCCCATCCTTGCACGTTACAGCAGTTCCACTAATCCTAACCCTCATCCCAAATCCATGGCGTCCCAAATCTCCATGATCCGCGGTGAGTACAAGGTTAGAACCATCACCGACGATGAGTTCGATGTCATCTACACCCGTTCTTCCGCAACAGTGAAAGAATGCCTTGCTCGCTTCAAACGCATGTTCGAAAACTCAAATGATGAGTGGGTCGTTGGGCTAGATGTTGAGTACACCACATTCCTGGGAAGCGAGAAGAAACTAAAGGAGGCAGAGAAGAAGAAGCCCGCCATGATCCAGGTTTGCGTGCATGACTCACGCTTAGTCTATCACTTATGCCATGCCGATGTTGAGTTCGAGGAATTTAAGAACTTCCTCAAGGGCGGCCGAGTCAATTTTTTACTGTAGACATTAGGAACGACAAGGAAATCCTGGGTCAGATAGGCCTTGTTGTAGGCGACCCCTTCAACCTCCAGAAGGAAGGGCTGGTGCCCTCCCTTGATCAGCCTTCAATGTTGACCCTGGCAGGAGCCATGGTTCATCATATGTACGGTGAACTGAAGAAACCTCCGCACACATTTCATCGTGCATGGCAGTGGACTGTACTAGATATAGACCACATCCACTACGCTGCAATGGATGGCTACCTTTGTTTCAATATCTACTAGGGTTGGATGAAGAGCAAGAGCTAAGTGTGCAGTTCAAGCAAAGAAGTATCGCCCAAGAGGAAGAGGGACAAGGACAAAGTCGAGGACGTGGACAAGGACTCTGAGTAAGGTGGTAGTGTCATTGCTCATGGTGGTTCTAATGCAGTGTCTACCGGATTAGTTGCTTAGTTTAATTTCTGATGTGCTTAGTTTTATTTGAGGGGTGCGTTGTGCTGAGCCCCCAGCAAAACTATGTTATGTTTCTTCTCGTTATATTTCGTACATTTCATCTTTTAGTTGGTATAGTACTACCACTCGTTTCTTGACATTATATACGCACAATATATATATGGCCAACATCATATAGCCACCAGTTTAGTTACCAAAGAATTTCAGGGTGCTTAGTTTTGTCAAAGAATTCCAGGGTGCTTAGTTTTATTTGAGGGGTGTGTTGGGCTGGACACCATTAACTTATCATTGTGAGAATCGGCTTATTTTTGTCATGTAACATGGTCAACGGGTTTGACATGAAAATAACAATGTCTAATGGCATTTCTGAGCAAACATCTAACTTAACGATGGCATTTTTAGATATCTAATTGCATTTTTGAGCAGGCATCTCACGGATCAATGGCATTTTTTGAGTAGTTGTAACTTCTAATGGCAAAACTGAGTAGTGAGATACAACCAGTGGCATAAATGATAAAAACCCAAGAATTAAGTAGGGATAATTTCTTTATTTCTTTATTTCTTTATACCTTTGTGTATGAAACAAAATACGCTACCTCCCGTCAGATTTTCTTTACAGAGGCAACATAGAACTATATGAGTGACCTGTTAAATTTTGGAATTATTTCGGGTTCGTTTGGCCTTTTTTATACATTAATTGATTTTCTGGTCATTTAATGTGCATAATTCAAATTTGAACTAAAAGCACATGCTCCCATGCACCAAAGTTGACTAAAAAATCACATGTGTGTCCTCGGGTGAATTGCTAGGTCCCATGCAAGAAATGGGAATGAAATTCAAACATCTGTGCATTGTGGTTCGACCGAGAACATTGAGAAGCTTGGTTTTAAAATTCTTGTAAATCCAAAACACGCCTGAAAATCATGAAACTTGGCATGGTGTCATGTCATGGTACTACCATGCTATGGTAAAAAAATTGCAGAATAGGAACAAGTTTTGGTATAAGTTTCTTGCAAACCGGAGCTTCTCTCAAGAAGGCTCGTGGTTCTGAGAGGGAACGTGTCACCTTTGTGTGCATAATTCAAATTTTAAATACAAGCACATGCTCCAGTGCACCAAAGCTGGTTGAAAAATCACATGTGTGTCCTCGGGTAAATTTCTAGGTCCCATGCCAGAAATGGGAATGAAATTCAAATATCTGGGCATCATGGCTTGGCTGGAAACATTGAGAAACTTGGTTTTTTAATTCTTGTAAATCCGAAACACGCATGAAAATCATGAAACTTGGCTTGGTGCCATGACATGGCACCAACATGCTGTTGTAATTTTGCTGTCCGATTTGCGAAGGTGCACACATTAACAATCAACAAAGTCATTTTGGAACAAGTGCTATCACGTTACAATCGGAAACACAAGTATTATTGAAACCATGGGCGTTCTATTTACCATTTACGTGCCGCCACGTATCCCTTTTCTTATTACCTAGGAGGCGCCGTGCAGGGTAGCTATTTGAGTACGGGAGGCGTGCGATCAGACCCCTGCGCGTGCTTATCGGCAGGAGAGCCCTTTGACCTCCATCTGCCATCCACCTCTCTCCCAAGGTCTCCATTAATGGCGCTCGAGCCTCTGTTTAATGGCGTGACAATGTCTCACTCGATTCAGATTTAAGAGAGAAAAAAAGTAAATCTGAAAAGTAAATTTTGCACGGATCTTGATGTAAGATCCGACGGACATATATAGCATCTACTGCGACTTATAGCAAGACTGATGAATATATATAAGGATGATGAGAGTGGATAATAATTGTCTTACATAATTAGGAAGATAATTAGAAAAGCCACATGCGGCTACGCCTGAAATACATAAGGGCAAAAGAAGAAGGAAGACGCATACAACGGTCTGGCTCGCTGATCTCTACTTTCTTTATGCGCTGCAGGTCGCAGAGACTAGTTCTTGTGGCGGGCGATGATCTCTTTCATCAGTTTCATGTCCTTAATACGCTGCATAGCAGCATCCATGGATTCCTTCACCAGCCTGTTGCGCTCGATGCGGAGCATGGCATTCTCGTCCATAAGTTTCTTGATGATGACGCCCGTCCTCTGCAACATGGCAGCAGTCTCCTCCTCCTGCTTCGCCCTTCCGACAATCTTCGCCCTCAGCAGGTCGCGCTCGCCCCGGAGCTTTGCATTGCCCTCCCCCAGTTGCCGGATGACGCCGGTAGCCTCGTCCTGCATCCTCTCCTAGCCGGAGATCCGATCCATCTGGCTATGGACTATCGCATAAATGCTCCTGTAAGAGTCCTCGCCTGCCCGCGAGAAATTTTCCCAGGCTGCCGCGGCGTGGCGGGACATCCCTGCTGCTTTGGTGGCGCGGCGGGACATCTCTGCTGCTTCCGCGGCGTGGCCAGACCAGTCTGCTACATCGACGGCACGACGGGACCTCCGTGCTGCTTCGGTGGCGCGGCGGGACCTCTGTGCTGCTATTGCTGCGCGGTTGGACATGTCGGCTGCTTTCGCGGCGAGGCGGGACATCTCTCGTGCTTCCTCTTCCATGCTCACCTCTCCGTGGTGGAAATCTCTCGACCCAGAACTCACGCTGGCTATGGCTTGATTGACTTGATTATTTTTTGTGGTGGAGGAGTTGAGAAGGAATGTGCAGTCATCTTATAACCGAGTACTACTCGTACGCTCCTAAGTGGGAAACCGTTTAGGTTGTGATCGGTGTGAACATGTTTGCAATTAAAGATAGCGTGGTAGTAGTAGTAATTTGGAATGTGACGAGACGCGCTCAAAATTTATTGACGGTTCTAGTTTTGAAGTGCGGCACTATTCCCGGATGGCAGAATGTCGACACATTTTCTCGGCCATGGTGTAGCATATGCCATGGTACTAGTTCTTTTTCTACTGCTGTGTACGTGCAAAAATTGGCACCGTCGGATACATATCTTACGCTTGGTGTTCGACAGGAATAGCCTCATGGCGAGCTATAGACTAGTCCTTTTTCAGACGCATTACACCTATCTCTCGAGACTTCTCGCATGCACCATCACTGCTCCCTAGGTCGATGCCACCCACATACAGTTGTACTCTAAGAAGAAGTGCACGCACGCACTCGTCCTCTCTCACACACGCATCTGTAGCTACGAATTGTAGTGTTCTCAACCATCCGATTGGCTCTATCATAGGTTTCACGTTGCTCCTTGGCCTTGAGATTGAGATGTTTTAAACGCGGAGGCTAAGATGGAGGCGCGAGGTTTTGGTTAATGTGCGGGCCGCACACGGCACCAACACGACACGAGCATCGTTTTCCTGGTGCGCATGCAGTCGGGTGAGTTGTCCAAGTATAGACACAACCAGGCCCTCATTGGTATCCGCGCCTTGACTTTGCCTGGTGTAATGCCCAGGATGGGACTATACCTCCTACGTGTCGAGGCACGACTTAAAGGTACAAGCCCATTCTGGAATGATCTCAAGTTCGGTATCTTTGCACGACTCATGTAATAATAGGGATGAAATTGCAAAAGGATAGTTGGCTTACACTCGCCACGTCACACAATTCATTACATAAGCAAATCATCATCCAAATAACATCACAACCCGACTACGGGTGAAGATCCAAATGAAAGATACCAAATACATAAAGCCACAGGTCCGAATCGCCCCTAGTAGAAACCACTACTGATCTTCGGGATAGTTCACATAGTATCGACTACGTTCTTCATCGTACTCCCGTACAGCTCTGTGCCGTCACCTGAGTAGTTCACCATAGTACCTGCATCTGGTGTGGTGTAGAATCTGTGAGCCACGGAGGACTCAGCAATCCCGTTCCCGGGTAGCAAAACCATCTAAGCCTTGGGTGTGGAACAAGGCTGAAGAAAGATAAAAGGTTGCAGTTGCACTAGCACTAGCTTACGTGTTTAGAGCGAGAAGAGGAATGCCACGGACGACAAAGTGATCACGAAGTGATCCTATCTAAACACGTCAAACATAACCCCACCGTGTTCACTTTCCAAACCCCTTTCGGAAAATGACCGTCACGGTTACTCACGCTGGTAGTGTGTTCTGAACATGGTGTCAAGTTCTCTACAACCGGATATTAACAAATTCCCATCTGCCACATAACCGTGGGCACGGCTTTCGAAAGTTCAAAACCCTGCAGGGGTGTTCCAACTTGGCCCATTACAAGCCCACGATCCGCGGAGTTGCAACTCCAAGGTGGGAAGGCCCGAGTATTCTCGGAATCCCGTGCTCAAGATACTCGGACTAAGGTAAGACTACTCCAGCAAATCCTCCCAGCGTGCCGACACCCTGATAGTAGCCGCGCGTATCTCGCCTCAGGCCACGACCGGATGGGTGATCCCACAGGTTTTTACCAGCCCTCGGGTTCCCCCAAGGTGGCCCCGCGTAACCCCTAGTTTGGACCAACACTCATGTGGAGCACTGGCCCGGATTGTTGATGAAGAGGGTTTATAACTCCCTATGCAAGTTTTAGTTGTTTAGGCAAATGTAGTACCAATGTTGGGACTTGCTGGAAAAGACTTAGCGCTAAGCGGTTTATCGAGGGGGTCCCATAACCCCAACCGTGTGAGGAACGCATAATCAAGGAACATAACACCGGTTTATACGGTTCCTAGGGCGGCATGAGTGGAACAAATCACCAAGCAAGAGGCTTAGCCTTCCACCCTTTACCAATATATAGATGATTTAGTTAAGAGTTTACATAGTGTGATATCCCAACAAATACTTCAACATGAAGCAAGAATCTTCAAATCTTCTCCTGCAACTAGCAATGCTATAAGAGGGGCTGAGCGAAGCCTACGTAGCCAATCAAAGGTTTGCATAGGTTGGGTGGTTAAACAGATTCATGGTTACAATAGGAGGCTGACAAACAAACATGGGCATCGAGGCAATAAGCTAAAGAGCGAGACTTCTAGCAATAGGCAAAGATAGTAATGATATCTTGGTCAGGTCATCTTGCTTGTCGAGTCGTCGATGGGATCGTAAGACGGCTCCTCGTTCTCAACCTCGGTAGTAACCTCGTTCTCGAACTCAGTCTCAGCTTCCGGCTCTACTCAACACAAGAACACAACATGGCATGAAATCAAACAAGGTGCAATGCCCAATCAACAGGATGCACGTATCATGCACTTAGGATGCACTGCAGATGCACTTAGGATGCTTTACATGACAATATAGGAAGCACCCCAGAACAACACAAGAACAAGACAATATGCTCAAGCTAGTAGGACGCAAGACAGATCTATATAGGATGCAAAACATGGAAAAGTAGGAAGCACAGAGAAACAACATAAGAACAACAAGTTTAAATGAGGACGGAAACTACTTAAGACCAATCCGGTAAGTCCTCATATGCATAGTTTGAAATTAGACCAGATCTGATCAAACCTTAATTTAAAGTTGTTAAACAGCAAGTTAACATGCACCATGGTAATCTACACGAAATTCTAGTCAAGTTTCATATAAAGTTTGTTTAATTCGGAGCTACGGTCTAGAAGATATGAGCAAAACAAGTTAAGCATGGCAACGGTGCAAGATGCACCCAAACTTCAAGCAAACATACTCCAAACATGTAAACAAGATGATATTATGATTCTAAATGCAAAATCACACAAGTTTCATGTAGGGAACGCTCAAAACGGAGCAACGGACTAAAAGATACACCCGAAACAAGAAACAGATGCAAAGCTGAAATTAACAGCCACAAAGCAACTTTGGAGCAAGAAATATATACTCTACAACACTCAAACATGGTGACAAGAAGCATGGACATGAAATAGACATATACTATAGCAAACAACTCCATTGGAGCATCTCCATAGGAGGCATGGATCAATAGCAACAAGCTACAACATTTTGATCATGACACTAAAAACCTGACAGTAATATTTTATAGCAACTTGGGAGCAAGAATTGAATATGCTACAGCAACCTAAATGAGCATGTGAGGGCATGAATGGATAGACAACAACATATACAGCAAGGAATGATCAATGGCCACCCCAAAACTAACATGGATTTTCCTAGGGCATCAAGCAAACATAGCATCAGGATATGACAGATTCCAGACTTAGTGAAATTTCACTAAGTGTTAAAACAGTAACATTATCATGGCATGTTTGCGAGCATGTTTAAGTCACCTCAAAGAATATCATGGCAAGTGGTTTGCACCACAGCAAATAACACATGATGGAGAATGCAAAACATATGAGCATGTGACATGGGGACAAACACATCAATAGCAACGAGCTCCTCAACTAGGCATCTCGTAACAAGTTACAAAACCTAACAGCCACTTGCACTTTTGCAATAGAGATAAACATGGCAATATGTACTCTAACACGCAAGCTATAGCAACCAACATGTAGAGCATCTCATGATGAACATTTTGACATATCATTTGCTTCATTTGGATAAACATGCACCAAGTTATCACATCTCAAACATGGCATGAAAATAACAAGTAGCAGCAGTTTATATCAAGTAGCACTCTTGTCATGATGATTAAGACATCTAGAAGGACTCAAACAAACATGACACAATGGAACAAAACGTAGTACACATCACCACGGTCATTTTGACATATCATATGCACAAATCGGACATACACACAAAAAGTTATCGCGATCACAATAAGCCATCAGACAACAAAACAAAAAGGACTTAGAGGCAAAAATCACCTCAGATCTGGTCAACGCGGTCAACGCGGGTTGCGGGCGGAGCGGTTCGCGGGCGTGGGCGCGGACCCGGGAACCCGCTAGGGTTCGGGGCAGCCCGATCTGGATCGGCTTGGAGCTCGGGCGCGGTGGGATCGGCGACCGGAGCGGCCGGCGGCGAGGCGGCGCGGGTGCGGACCCACGGGGGCCGGGAGTGGGCCTGGCGGGCCGAGCGGCGGCGCGGTGGCGGAGTGCCACGTGTCGGGCGCAGAGAGGCCGAAGGCGGCGGCGGACACGTCCGGTCAGGGACGGACACGTCCGGCGCTGCGGGAGGAGGAAGAATTAGGGTTTTTTGGACGAAAATGGCATGGGGGGGGGCGTTTTTATAGGCACAAGGAGCTAGGAGACTCCAAATGGGGAGAGGTTTTCGGCCACGCGATCACAATTCGACGACCGAGATGATGGGAAGGGTTGTGCTGGGTTAGTGGGTTGTTGTGGAGGGGGTCTTGGGCCTCAAAGAGGAGGTACTTTTAGCCCACTAGGTTAACCGTTGGAGTACCAAACGAACTCCAAACGCGACGAAACTTGACAGGCAGCCTACACGTACCAAAACCACATCACATGACTAGTCTCACGTCATTCCGGAAACGTTACACGGCCAAACACGATAGAAGGACTCGGGGATGCCACGGGCACGTGTGAGAGCGTCAGAACTCGAAACGGACAACGGGAAGAGACGAGTGGGACCAGATGCAAGTGACAACACAAAGCAATGCAATGCACATGACAACATGACATGGATGAAATGCACACACGCACACGACAAAACGACGAAACCCAAAAAGAAGAAGAACCCGGAATGGAATTGATGAAGCCAAAGTTTATATATTGCCATATTGGGAAAGTTTTACATCTGGGGCATTACACCTGGTCATAGTGGAGAGTAACATAGACCAGTTACTAGTCTATGTTACTAGTACCTTCATAGTGGGTAGTGTCACATAGTATATGCATAATTTGGCGACGAGCCCTCTCTGTATGAACCACCTTTTTTCTTTAATTACATCTTGTTAGTTTTGCTCCATGGCGCAATCCATCGATACTACTACTGTACAAATGTATACATTTTTTAAATGGTTAGATGGCGGGGCAGTCTAGCTTGGTCCTTTTCACGAGAGGCGAGGGCCTTTGTGATTTCATGACTTATTACTACTGGAAGGCTGGGCCTTGTGATTTGATTGCTCGTATAAATGTTCCGACGACCAGAGGAGGAGCAAAGAACCGTGCGGTATACTCAAGTTTTCCACTAGAGTACGACGGAGGAGCACGAAACACGGCAGCCCAATGCCATATCCTTCCATATCCTGGGAGCCATCGCCTACCCGTGAGAGATCTTTCGAGGTCTCTGCGTGGCGGTGAACCCTCTTTTTTTTCTGCAGCCATGGTTGCCGCTCCCTTGTTACGAGTAGTTCTCGACCTAGAGCTCTGCACACCGGCCATGGCAAGGACGGACGAAGAAGGAGGACTTATGAGGAGGAAGGTAGAGTAATTTCCGATTAGGTAGTTCCTCTTTTTATAACCTAAGTACTAGCACTAGTACTAAAACCTGCATGGAACACGTTCAGGTTTGGTACGTACTGGTAGGTGTAAGCAGGCTTGCACTTAATTGTAGCACTAGTACTTTCGAATGTGATGGAAACAAGGTAAAGATTAATTGATGGTTTTTGGTTTCGAGGCCCGAAACGGCTCCCGATGAGTTTAGTGGAACATAAATTTCAAGTAGACTACACTGCTCAGATGTGTAAATATTATGTTACTGTAAAAAATTGGCACAAAATACGTAGGAGACCAATGGAAGTACTACTAGCAACCCATGATTTAACTACTCGCATGCGCGCAGTGGAGTACTAATGTCTTTCTTCCGCCCTCACGTTCACTCAATTTGCATGCGCTGTATTAATTGACCATCAATGAAGTGAAGGACTTTACACGCGTCAAATTATCACATGGGGTGGATTGGTACAAAATTGTGTCCGCCCATGTACCCACGTGTGCGTGCGAGGGAATGAGTGCATGCGTGGCGTGCGTGCACATCTTCGCTTCGTGCATGTACCGCCAGTGCGGCTCAGGGAGGACGAGTACATTCCTCTGGAACCAACAACACGTCAATGTGATCAATCCACACAAGGATGTCGTGACAACGCCTCCACATGTGCCACGTGGCTTCATGAACTGTAAGAGAGACATTGTGTAGCGTGCCATTGTGTTTTGCACATACTCGAAGTACTAGTAAGGTACACGTGCATTGCACGCTTCATATTTTGCAACCAAATTACGAATAAATACCACACTATAGCATGTAAGCTCTGAGTCATACATGCCTGATGTAGACCTTCGTTTAATTCTTACAGTTCATATCATTCAAAATCAATTAGTTTTTATAAAAAACCTAGGGCCTCTTTGATTCTTAGGATTTCCAAAATGCGGGAATAGGAAGAACATGGGATTAGAGTGGAATGTCATCTTGAATCCTATAGGATGGTACGAGTGTTTGATTGTGCATAGAAAAAACACAAAATTCTTTCAAAGAGGTTTGAGTGGATGGGATGTTTCCTATGAAATCTAGTGCAAATGAATCATATGGAAAAATTGCTATGGTTTACAATCCTACGAATCGAACAACCAAGATAGGAAAAATTCTTAAGGATTAGAATCCTCCAAAATTCCTTCGAGAATCCTTTGAATCAAAGAAGCCCTTAATCTATTTTATGATTCATGGAACTATGCACTGTAAAGCATAAAGTAAAAACAAATAATGGCAGTTCAACTAGAAAAAAAGTTTGGGCAGTTATGATACGAAATATTCTAGAACAAAGGAGAACCACTGTTGTTTTGAGATTTGTGCATTATGCTTAATTTCAACCATGGAGTCTGCTAGATTGTACATGTGGCAAAATCCGGTGGGGGGCTAGAAGATGGTGCGAGGGGCCGAGTGGAGGGAGACTATGAAGGAGTGCACAACTGCGAGATCGATATTTAGAGAGAGGGGACAAGAACGTGTGCTGTTGCGCGCAGTGGCGGAGCCATGAAAAATGTCCCATGAGCTAGGGGGCAAGCATTGCTAATCATTTACGAGGAGGGCCAATTCATCAACTTAAACCATTTTTATGAGCAATTGTCTAATGATCACATTCATATTAGCCTTGATATATAGTGATGTTGGTGGGGGGGGGGGGGCAGGGCCCTTGCCGCCCCCTGTCTTCGCCATTGTGCGCGTATCTGAGAGATGAAGCGGAAGACATGGATGATGATAGGAGGGCGTTGGATATATAATTAATGTGGGTGTATTAGCTATATATGTAATCCTATATAGAGAGGTATAGATTGATCGATGTGGCCGCGGGAAAGAGGGTGAGATCTCACTAGATATATAGATTGATCGGTTTATGTGGAAAACTATGAAAGACCTTGCTATACACACACACACACACACACACACACACATAGAGGAACATCGATCGTTGTGCATGCACGTGAGAGATAAAGAATGCCCGATATGATGGAGAGGGGGATGTGTGTGTGTGTGTGTGTGTGTGTGCCTTCATGGGAGACCGACCTGAAGAAAAAGATTGCATGTGTGCGATGGATAATGCCGACTGGTAGTGTGTGTGCATGCATGCATGAGAGAAAGTTAGTGGTACAATTATAAAGACAAGACAAATGTGTGGGTGTAAAAGACTAGGTGAGGTCATAATCAATGTAAAGTTGAATTCAAATGTTTGAATAAGAGATCATGATGTTTGAAACCCATGCATGCATGAATATAACGCAGATTTGCGCGGTGTGGTTTGGAAACGAGCATGTTGCAATGCATACACACTGAACAAGGTCAGATTGGTTTGAATTTGAGATACCGATGGCAGACATCGTTTGGCCACATTGCATCCATGCATGGACACACTATTCTAATTGGAGATGATGGGTGGCTTTCACATCACATATCTGTATCTATACCTCTATATATATATTATATTTTTTTATTTTTTATATAGTGTGCAGATAACTTTAACTTTGAAAGATGGTCGTTGCATGAGGCCAATCCGATGGTGCAGAGCTAGCAAATTTGAGCACTATTGGTCGTTGGATATCATCTAGATTCCACCAGATTTTGCCACATGTACAATCTAGAAGACTCTATGGTTGAACTTAAGCATAATGCACAAACCTCAAAACACAAGCACTTCTTCTTTGTTCTAGAATCTTCCATATCAGAATTGCCCAAATGTTTTTCTACATGATTTGTTTTTACTTTATGCCTTACAACACACAATTCCATGAATCTTAAAATAGATTAGCTTTCTTCTAAAAACAAGATGATTTTGAATGAAATGAACTATAAGAATTAAACAAACATCTACATCATGCATATATGACTCAAAGCTTACGTGTTATATGTCGGTGTATTTGGGTCGACACCTATGGGATCACAAGAATCCCTACTACGGTTGCGGGGCGCGGGGTTGAGAGAAGAGCGGATCCAACAGTTAGTACACGGTTCGTTTACCCAGTTTCGGGCCGCAAGGATGCGTAAAACCCTACTCCTGCTTTGGTGGATTGTATATATGTGTTCTTCAGCTAGCTATGGGGCGTGAGGAGCTCCAAAAAGCCGAATCCTCCTCCTGGTCGCCTCGGGCCTCCTTTTATAGGGAAAAGGGGTTGCTACAGTAGCACACAGGAGGTGGAAAGGGTACAGTGATGCGAGGTTATCCCACGTACTACATGACAAGGCGCATTTAATGCGCCCTGCTAAGGTGTCCTTGCTTTATCGGGGACGGGGGAGACATCCGTCTTGTCCGTCGCCGCTCCTTCTTGTGTCGACACGCGCCCTGGCCAGCGATGCCTGAGATGCCATGTAGGCAGGCAGGCAGCTGAGGTGGCGCAATGGTGGGTCTTCCACAAAGATCTGCATGTCACCACGTAGGTGCCTGCCCAGCTGGTTGGGCCGGCAGCTGCATAGGGCGGCGGAAGCTTAGCTGGCGTGGGCCTGATGGTGGCCCTGCGGATGTCCTCGGCAAGGGCCTTGCCGGGGCCCCGACAAGGGTCTTGCCAAGGCGCCTGCTGTCATCCCCGGCAAGGTGCTTGCCGGAGGTCTTGTGGTCTTCCTTGGCTGGGATCCCGCCAAGGGTCGTCGTCTTCGTGCGTGTCTGATCTTGAATGTCTTCACAAAGATCTGCATGCCACTATGGGGATGTCTCCCGAATCCTTGCCCCATGGGGGCATGGCGGAATCAAGGGTGATTCGCTCCGTGGGCGTGGGGCGAATTGCCGCGGCAAGGGTCTTGCCGGGGCTGCTAAAGCCGGCCCCCGGCAAGGATCTTGCCGGGGCTACTGAAACTGGCTCCTGGCAAGGACCTTGCCGGGGGAATCCACTTCGTCCCTGTGCTCTTTGTGGTCTTGTTCTCTTGGGCTTCAGTTCCATCGAGCTTTGGTCTTACCCTGGCTCACCTCCCTCGCCATGCTTGGTGTGGTGGTGCCCGTGGCTCAGACTGCCCGTGCACAGTCATAGGGGTACAAAAAAGTGTACCCCTCTTTTTGTACACCGACAGGAGCCCCTGGGCCTGGGCCACATATAAGCGCGACGCGTTGTTGGGCTAGGCCCAGAACGGTGCGCGGGCAGGCGGGACGGTTTTCATCGTGGTAAGATTTTTCGCGCGCTGTGCCTCCCACGACCCGCGTGCGTGGCGCGGGGTGGAGGGGCGTGCGTGACGTGGGCGACATGCGTGGGGCGGTTTCCGTAGGCATGCGTCACGTCGCAGTTAATGCGAAAGGAGGCGGCCCGCGTTCCTCCCCCATAAGAAGGAATAACCGCGGGCTCGCTGCTCACTTCCTCCGCTTTCCTCGCGCCTCTTCCAATCTCAGAGCCGCCGCTTCCTCTCTTCCCTCCTTCCGAAGCTTTCGCCGTCACCTGCCACCGTTGCTTCGCCCTCCCCCTCTCTCAGTCCTCCAACCTTGCCGCCATGGCGTCCAAACCCGCCAAGGGCAAGGGGGCGGCCAAGGGCTCCGGGACGATGGAGCCGCCGGAGAGCACGCTATTGGGGGACCGGACGAAGTCCGCCTTCTTCTTCCCGTCGACGGTTGACGTGCACGAGCTCTGGGCCGCCTTCAAGCCTCTTTGGGGGGTGAATACGGGGGGAAAGAATCCGGGACATCCGGCGACGCGCGTCATCCTTGCCGCCTGCGCCGAACCTGGCCCAACTCGGTACCCCTTCTTCGTCGACTACTTTTCTTGCGGGTTATGTCCCCCCTTCTCCGATTTCTTCTGCGATATAATGCACACCTTCGGCTTCCGCCTCTTGGATTTAACTCCATATGCGGTGGCCTGCATGGCTTTCTTCGCGCACCTTTGCGGAGGCTTCGTCGGGGTGCAGCCCAACACGGCGCTCTTCCGCCATTACTTCTCCCCTCGGATCCAGCCGGGAGGTGCCATCTCTGGGTGCATCACCTGGATCCCAAGATCCAAGGGGGCGTACCCGGATGGTGCCGTGAAGGATAGGTGGGACGAATGGCGTGGCCGGTGGTGCTGGATTGAAGACGAAGACCCGCCAAGATTCTGCAAGGTCCGCCGAGTGCCGCCGGTCCGTGGCAGCGTCTGGAGCAACGTCGACGCCATCGACGGGAGGCTCACTGTCGCCACCACCAGGATTCTCCGTCTCACCCAGGCCGGACTCACCCTTGAGATGATCGGGGCGGACTTCATTCGCCGTCGGATCGCTCCGTTGCACAACAAGGGGAGCCCAGCCTGGCTCTTTAGGAATCCGGCTGACGTTATGTGACTCGGCCCTGGCCTCGATCACAACTTCACGGTGATGGGACATGCCCATTTCTTCCAGCGGCTCTTCCAGCTTGATGTGGGTCACGACGGCGAGGTCGAGCGGACCGGCAAGGCTGTGAGGGTTGCCGTAAAGGCCGGCAAGGCCACCAAGGGGCAGTTCTTCAAGCTGCTAGTGGGGGTGGTCCCGCTGTGCAACAATTCACGCCAGTCCGAGATTATCGCCATGATGCTGGAATGCAACGCGCACGGCCCTGTCCCGTGCTGGAAGGAGCCGGCGGACGAGGACGTGTAGAAATTCTTCGACTCTCTGGTTGAGGTGTACGTCAAACTTGACGCCGAGCCATGGCTCGTCATGGACACCACCCAGGCGGAGCTGGACTACATCGCCCCTAGGGCGAGGGAGGCGCAGCTTGCCATGGAAGCCGGCAGCGCCGGGGGTGTGGAGGACAAGGCCGCAACGGCTGCGGAGGAGGAGGAGCTTGCCCAGTGGGTAGCGGCCGCCGGGGAGGCTAGCAACGCCAACACTGGAGCTCCTCTTGTTGAGGACGTGGCCGATGAGTCGTCGTCGGAGGAGGGCGTGGCGGCGGGCTCGACACCAGCCAGGGGAAGAGGGTGAGTCCTGTGGCGGGCTAGCTCCGGCGAGCCAGTCCGGCCCGGCAGGGCCACACAGCCTCAATTGACCCTGGAGGGGTCCGGGCGCCACACAAGGGCCATGGCAGAGAGGAGGCTGACGAAGGCCGCTGAGAAGAAGAAGGCAACAACTCCTTCTCCAACCGGGCGCGCACCAACTCCGCCTTCTTCGCCTCCCCCGGCAGACGTTGACTCGGATGTCGACGCGGAGTTCCCTTTTGATCTTGCGCCTCTTAGCCCGAAGAGGAAAAGGAAAGCGGTGGAGGAGGAGGAGATGGACGACGAGTAAGTACTCCGTCCCTTACTGCCGTTTCCACTCCCCTGAACTATGCCACTCATCTTGATCTGTTTTTGCTTTTGCAGGGATGCAGAGACGTTGGCCCAGAGGATAAAGAGGGCAAAGGCCTCGGCGAGCAGCCAGCCCCCGGCTGGGGCTCCAGAGACACCATTGGTGGTGTTGAGCAGCCCTGACGATAGCCCCCGGCACAGCCCCCAGCGTAAGTTTGTCACCCTCCTCTTACTCGACATGTGGTAGGTGTTTGATGCTGTGGTGCTGACCTTGTCGGTTTTGTAGGACGGGAGCGGTAGCAGGAGGAGCCACAGGGGGCTACCCGCAACACACCACCCCCATCGACTACGCCACCGCGAGGGGCGTCCCCGGCAAGGGCACCAAGCATGGAGCCCGCACGCATGGAGGAAGAGGGGAACTTGGGCGCTGGTGGCTCTGCCACGACGCCAAATGCTGGCGGGGAGGGGACTTCTGCTTTGCAGCCTGGTACTGGTGAGTCACCTGTCCTCTGCCTCTGCTTTTCCCTTATCCTTTTTCTTGGCTTCATCATCCCCATTATTGCCCAGGCCTTCCTACAACAGACACGAAGGACGTGGACATCGTCATCGGGGATATTGTTGAGGATGCTGCGGCGGAGGCTGACAAGATTGCCGCCGAGGAGGCCGCCAAGGAGGCTGACAAGGCCGCCGCTGATAAGGCCGCCACTGATGCTGCCGAGGGTGCCAGCGGTGGGCCTGCCGGGGAGGCCGGCAAGGCCACAGCCGAGGAAGAGGCGGTTGATGATCAGCCTTCTTCCTCCACAACCTCGGGCCCCGGTAGATATCTGAAGGTGGGCGACGATCTCTTCGTCCATCTTGCAGGGGCATCAAGCTCCCGAGCTCCCGCCGGAGGGGAAGTCTTCGACGCCGAGGTGCTCGCCGCCACCGGGCTCGAGGTTGTTGATGAACCGGGCGTCGACGGCGATGGCTCCCGAGAAGGGCAGCTCTTCCGTGCTATGGGGGCCAATTTTTGGAAGCTCCAAGCGCTCTACCGTGCCCGTCTGGACAAGGTCAAGTCCAGGATGGCAACGGTGGACGAGGCGGAGGTGGACTTCAAGGCGCGCATTGCTGAGGCGCAGACCTAGTTCCACCAGACCCGCGAGGAGCAGAGGGCCTTCCAGGAGGAATTGGCCAAGCGCGATGCAGAGCTCACCATGAAGATGTCTGACGTCGAGAAGGCCCAAGAAGAGGCAGCGAGCTTGGCTGCCGCGGCCGAGGCCGCTCGAAACTAGCATCAAGCCGCCTTGGATTCCCAGGAGGAAGACCTCTCCGCGCGTGAGGCGAAGCTTGCCGCAACGCTCCGCGGCAAGGATGAGGAGCTCGAGGTCCTTGTCGAGCGGCGGACTCGCGAGCTGGAGCAGAGGCACAAAGAGGCACTCGATGCCCAGGTTCTGGTCCATGCCGGCAAGGTGCAGGAGCTAGAGGTAGAGCGGGACGAGCTGAAGGAGCAGGCCCACAAGCTGTCCGACGAGAGGAACATGCTCAACTGCGCCTTGACAGAGGCGCAGGGAGCGGTCATCAACAGGGCTGGGGAGCTCTCCGAGGCACAAAACTCCATCAGAGATCTCAAGCTGAAGCTGGAGAATCTCGAGAAGATGTTGTCGGAGGGCTCGGCTCGGGAGGAGACCTTGACCAGGAGCCTAGAGGAGGAGAAGCAGCTGCGGGTGGACGAGGCCGCCTCCCACCAGGAATATGTGGCGAGCGAGAACAGATGGATCAGCCGGCTGGAGAACATCGCCGGCAGGGTCACCTCTCAGTTGGCCCTCATGGGGATGCCAAACGTGAGGTATGCCCCTGAGTGGAGCGGGACCGTCAATGCAAAGCTGACCCTGTTCTTCGAGGGCGTCCTCGGCGCCTTGGCTGATCTTCACTCCAATAGAACGGCCACGCTGGCCGGGGAGGCCCGGCAACTCTGCCGGGGGGTCATGACCAAGGTCCTCACCAAGATGGCGTACTGGAATCCTGCACACGACTTCGAAGCCGCGATGGACAGCTTGCCGGAGGGCACTGACCTCACGGTGCTCAAGGAGCGCATCAAGCCCGTCATCAGCTGCATCGACGAAATCAAGAGGGTGGAGGGCCAGCACCGGGATTAGGCATCCCGTTCTTCTTCGCTGCTGCGGGTTCATGACCAAGACAAATTTTATCTTTAGTTAGAACCGCAGCAATGACATGATGCAATATAACTTTGAAGCACTTTTGGAATTATGCATGTTATTTCCCTATTTGCTGCCTCTTTGTATGTCCACCCTTCGCTAGCTGAGTAGGCTTGCCGGCGTGGAAACCCAAGGCGGCGTCTTGGGGACGGGTCCCCATTGGCCTGTCGGGCGAGCATGTTGCCAGGTGAGCCACCTTGCCGCCCTTAACACAGCCGCTCAAACTGTCGAGTTTCACTCGAGTCAGAGTCGAGAGCCTTGCCAATTGCGGAAGGATACCCTACCGTTTCCAACGCAGCCGTTTGAACTGTTGAGCGGACTCGAAACAGAACAAAGGCATTGCCGATCGGGAAGGGCCCCATTTGCGTGCAGGTTTCTTTTTGTACAAAGAATGACAGCTCCGAGGATAATAACCTTAAATAATAGAATGGAAATATCCAGGGTTCAATGTAACTTAGCTTCTATTTGTAGCCGCTCAAGTGCTGATCTTCCGGCCTCCTTCCTTCTCAAAGAACCACGAAGACGAAGGAGCGCTGGGCCAACTGCTAGAGCCGATTCTCACAACTGCGGTATCCCCTACCTGGCGCGCCAAAGATGTCGGTGTATTTCGGTCGACACCTATGGGATCACAAGAATCCCTACTACGGTTGCGGGGCGCGGGGTTGAGAGAAGAGCGGATCCAACAATTAGCACACAGTTTGTTTACCCAGGTTCGGGCCGCAAGGATGCGTAAAACCCTACTCCTGCTTTGGTGGATTGTATATATGTGTTCTTCAGCTAGCTATGGGGCGTGAGGAGCTCCAAAAAGCCGAATCCTCCTCCTGGTTGCCTCGGGCCTCCTTTTATAGGGAAAAGGGGTTGCTACAGTGGCACACAGGAGGTGGAAAGGGCACAGTGATGCGAGGTTATCCCTCGTACTACATGACAAGGCGCATTTAATGCGCCCTGCTAAGGTGTCCTTGCTTTATCGGGGACGGGGGAGACATCCGTCTTATCCGTCGTTGCTCCTTCTTGTGTCGACACGCGCCCTGGCCAGCGATGCCTGAGATGCCATGTAGGCAGGCAGGAAGCTGAGGTGGCGCAATGGTGGGTCTTCCACGAAGATCTGCATGTCGCCACACAGGTGCCTGCCCAGCTGGTTGGGTCGGCAGCTGCATAGGGCGGCGGAAGCTTAGTTGGCGTGGGCCTGATGGTGGCCCTGCGGATGTCCTCGGCAAGGGCCTTGCTGGGGCCCCGGCAAGGGTCTTTCCGCGGCACCTGCTATCATCCCCGGCAAGGTGCTTGCCGGAGGTCTTGTGGTCTTCCTTGGCTGGGATTCCGCCAAGGTTCGTCGTCTTCGTGCGTGTCTGATCTTGAATGTCTTCACAAAGATCTGCATGCCACTACGGGGATGTCTCCCGAATCCTTCCCCCATGGGGGCATGGCGGACTCAAGGGTGATTCGCTCCGTGGGCGTGGGGCGAGTTGCCACGGCAAGGGTCTTGTCGGGGCTGCTAAAGCCGGCCCCCGGCAAGGATCTTGTCGGGGCTGCTGAAACTGGTTCCTGGCAAGGACCTTGCCGGGGGAATCCGCTTCGTCCCTTTGCTCTTTGTGGTCTTGTTCTCTTGGGCTTCAGTTCCATCGAGCTTCGCTCTTACCCTGGCTCACCTCCCTCGCCATGCTTGGTGTGGTGGTGCCCGTGGCTCAGACTGCCTGTGCACAGTCATAGGGGTACAAAAAAGTGTACCACTCTTTTTGTACACCGACACTATAGTGTGGTATTTATTCATAATTTGGTTGCCAAATCTCATGCGTGCAATGCACGTGTACCTTACTAGTCTAAATGGTGTCTGTGTGTGTGTTGTGCGTGTTAAATACATTGTATGTAGTATATCATACTAGTCTAAATTGTGTTTTTTTGGTACACATTAAACTTGTTCTCCCGAAATTACAAGCCGCGCCTTGTTTTGCAAAAAAATTCAAGCTAGTGTCCTGTCTATCTTGCTGCGAAACTCCCGCCTCTTCAACTCGCGCCTTGTTAGCCCGAAATATTTAAGATATATCTTTGTCTCGTTGTGGTCCAACAACTCCCTCCATCTCAACCCACGTCTTGCTATTCCAAAATTTCAACGCGCACGAAAACTCCCACCTCCTGTGAAATCCCGACACACGAAATGCCCGTGATAACCCTGAACCGAAAGAACCACCTCAAATCGGTGGGCGTACTTTCATAACTTACCCCACATTTCGGACAAGCGCGTCCCTAAGCCATGCTTCCCCACTCCCATCCAATCCGCCCGCCCATCCGTACACCGAGGCCGGAAAAACCGGCGAAGCCCCACACCCTCCTCTGTCCGCCACCCAGCCGTAGCCTCTTCCCCGACGACTTCGTCCACAACAACACCTCGACGTCCCTCATCCACCATACCGGATGAGGATCCGTCGTCGATCTAGTCACCTTGTCCTCCACCTCCAAGGAGCTGCCCCGATGTTCCCCTCGTCTTTCACGCCACCTCCATTCCCACACCACCGTCTTCACCTGCACCGCCGGAAGAGCATCATCATCACCGTTTCCTCGAATGAAGGTGCGGCCTAATCGGCGCCACCAAAGAGGTTGTACATTAATCACCGCATTTTCTTCTTGATTCGATCTCACGGTGCTACCGGCGCTCGGTCCCGAGCCGACACGGAGTAGCTCCATCCACGGCGGGGTCGCCGGCTACTTCCTCCATGGCGTCGCTCCCTCTGCGGCGACGTCCACATCAGTAGGAGATGCTGCTGCTTAAGCTCTCGCTGGCGCTGCTGCTCTGCTCTTGCTCTCGGTCCCCTACCTGGTCTGCTCTTGCTCTTGCTCTTGCTCGCGTTGCTGCTCTCGCTCTTGCTCTTGCTTGCGATGCTGCTCCGATTTAGCTACACTTCAGTCGACTGAATTGATTTTTGGGTCAGTCAATTTTCAGGGGGTGGGGGGGCTCGCCGGAGTTAAGGAAGAACCAGCCACAGCGGGGAGGGGGGCTCGCCTGAGAGTTACCCCACTATCTATCGTAGGGTTCAGGGTGGGGGCGGTGGTCACCGGCGGTGGTGGGGCGTTGGTGAGGGGATCACCGGAGAAAAAGCTCGGCATGGGGGGCCTACAGGGATGGCCGGGGCGGTGGCGGACCGGCGGTGGGGAGTGTTTTCGGGGCGGGCGGGGTGGTGCACCGCCGGCCGCAGGCGGCGGGGGGCGGCTGTTTGGCCGGTGGTGGCTGGCGGCGCAGGTGGGCGGAGGTTGAAGATGAACTGCATGCCCTTGATTTCGTATCCAACGGCTACAAAATCGGCTGACCAGAGATGAAAAAGTCAGTAGACTGACGTGTAGCCTCACCTCTAGTGCGTTTAGTTTCGATAGTAAAATTCAGTTTCGACGGCAAAATTCAGTTTCGACAGTTAAGTTCAGTTTCGACACTTAAATTCAGTTTCGACAGTTAAGTTCAGTTTTGATAGTTAAATTTAGTTTCGACAGTTAAGTTCAGAGATGAGCGGCTGATGTATACATCTAGCACTTTGTGGTTATGTATTTTACGTCATCTATTGGAGATGCTATTAGAATTCCACGCAGATTAACGTTGGCTCTGTTGTCCTGCTTCAGGCTCGGTGTTGTACAACTCACCGGAGGTGCTCCAACGACGAAACCCTCCATCACAGCGGAGCAGTACCTCGGGCTCCATCTCCAGACGCCTAAGATCTTCTTCCCCTCCTCCGACAGCCAAGTCAGCCGGAGCATCCTCACCGGCCAACCCAATCACGCTGAGATCGACATGGCTTCGCCAAAGAGGTTGTACACTTCTTGTGGTTTGACTTAATCTCACCATGCTTCTTTGTATCCTGTGATCTTCCAATTCTTGTGAACCAAACACCCAGATTGGCAGAAATCCTGTGTTTTTAAATTCTCTGTTTTGCACGTGCATTCCTAACCTATTCATGTATATTTCCTATCCCTGCGTTGTTAGAATCCTCACATTCAAACAAGCCCTTACACAATTACTTCTGTTACAGATATGTGTCAAAGAAAACCTTGTGTGGCTTGTCCTGCTCCTGCGGTGATGTGTTCCACCCCAGCTCAGCTGCTCCAACGACGGAAGGTTTCACCACAGCAGGGATCCGCTCTCCAGACTGTCTTTCGCCACCTTAGATCTTCTTCCCCGCCGCCGACAGCCACGACAACTGCATTACCATCATCAACTGAGAAGATGACCTTGAAGACTACACGGGTCCGCAAGAGAGGTCGCACTCTTCTGTGTCTGCTTACGTTATGCATCGCTTAATATGATGACATGCTACTTTATCGTCGTGTTCACCTATTAGACTCCGACTCAGGTCCAAACTTATGCTGAAACTTGAGTTTTAAAATGGTTGTGGGGTACATATTGGGGCAACAATCAGTACTGTCTACTATCTGGTTAATCTCGGGTTTCTACTATGAGTTTCATGTTGGGTGCAAACAAACATTAAAGGAGACATTATCTGTATTTTTTTAACTAAAGCTATTATCTGCCTGCTATCATTGGTTTTGGGTCTATCCACAGTTTGCTACCTTCACTCTGGATTTGTGCATGCACTCCTTACATAATCTCACTATGTTCTATTCCTATGCATGTCAGTTATTGTACACAATGGAACTGAACATGTAGAGCAAAAGAGACGAGCCTTGTGTGGCAATAAAATTTCATGCAGACGTCGCTCCAAGGTGGGCGCAAAGGCAGCCCCCCTCCACCCATTTCGGATCGTAATCAAGAGGAAGATAACTCCTCAGAGGAGGATTCAGAGACAGATGACCAGTCCTATCCCCCCCCCCCGAGGTGCATGCTCTAACTTGGCAGGGTTATGTTGCTCATATCGTGCGTATGGTATCTTCCATTGCTATGTCATTTTCTTAGTTTAGACATGATTTGCGTGAATGCCACCTATTTAGTGTCTAATTACCATATTTGTGAATTGTGCAATGCCATCTTTTTGCAAGACATTATATATGTGAATTATCCAATGCTATCTTGTTGCAAGGCATTACATATTTGAATTATGCAATGCCATGCTGTTTAGCCAAGTGTCATATATGTGAATTATATCATGTCGTCCTTTTTTTTGTATTTCTCATTGCTTTTGTCGACAATGTTTGTATATTCAACTGCTCTTCCTGTGCATCAGCCATTTGAATTTGTGATGGAGAAATCTGGAGTGAAAACAAGGTCTTTAGAGCAGACAATGCTACCTGGTGAAGCAGATAAGTTGTTGGTTACAAATGGCTCCACAGAGGAGGATTCAGAGGCAGATGACTAGTCCTATTATACCCCTGAGGTGTATGCTCAAACTTGGCAGGGTTATATTACTCATATCATGCATATGTTGTATTGCAATGCTTAGTTTTTACATCATATACAGGATATTGAATGCCATCTCCTTAGTTGACACATCATATATGTGATTGCCCTCTGCTCACTTCCTTAGTATTGAAATCATATATTCGAATTTTACCATTCCATGATGTTTACATAGACAACATGTATCTGAATTATGGCATGCCAACCCATTTTCTAAAGACATAATATAGTTATATCATCTCATCCTGTTCACATAGTCATCATATTTTGAATTATGTCATTCTATCCGTGAATTATCATGCCATCATGTTTCCATCGACAACATGTTTGTGATTTATGGCATGCCAACCACTTTAATAGACACATCATATAGTTATATCATGTCATCCTATTTACATAGTCATCATATTTTGAAGTATGTCATTCTATCCTGTTTAGTTAGCCATCATACATGTGAAATTGTGTCTTGCTATCCTGTTTAATTAGCCATCATATATTTGAAATTATGTCCTACTATTCTCTTTGGTTAGACAACATAAATGCGAATTATTTCATGCCCTGTTTTCTTCCCTACTATCCATTGCACCTGTCTATCTTACAATGTCTGTACATTCAATTACTTTTCTTGTTTATCAGCAATTTCAATTGGAGGGGGTGATGGCAGTATCTGTGGGAGTGAAAACACGGTCTTCAGAAAAGATCATGCTACCTGTCTATGGAGATAGAACCATAGTTATACTTGCCCAAGAACCAGCCCCACCATGCATAACCCAGACTCACGCAGATTGTACCCCTACCCAGTTGGACGGAGAACCAGCTACACCCCTTCTAACCCCAACCCCAGCAGATAGTAACCCAGTTCCCATTGGCACGGCATCGTCTCCACCACAGAGCACCCAAACACGAGCAATTAGTAAGGCAACTGCAGTGCCCAAAGCACGAGGACCACCACTCCAAACCCCAAGTCAACGCTTAAAGCAGAAGAAGAATTGTTCTCAGGTCAGGTTCCGTAGCTATGGTTCATACTACTTTGCTCTTGCATCACTGTATTTACTCATACCAACTAATTTCAAATTTGAAGGATGCAATGTTTTAAAGCTATTTCTTTAACGTGTTTGCTGTTATAACTTGCTCTATGTTGATTTCAGTTTCAATTGAATAAACAATTATGTTCTCATGCCATGCACATTACAAGTGTTGTTATTGCTGTGTAGTTTCCCACACTTATATTCTGTCTATGCTGCTTTGTCTTAAATATATATTATTTGAACTGTATCTATCTTGATTTGGCAACATAAACTAGAATGATATAGATATATGTTTGTTTCATGTTGTTATCCTGTCCACCTTACTACTGAACTGGTTTGCCAAAACGAGTTTCATATACTACAGTGCAAATATGTGATGTGTTTGTTTGTTTCTCCTTTAGAACGTGGATAAAATATTGGAGAAGAGTACCCCATTATTCAATGGTAAAGGAAGTAATGCATATCAGGTTCAAGATAGTGAGACATCCCTGTTGTTCTCCAAGAAAGCTGATCAAAACTATATTGAAGTAACTGAGACAACCCCAAAGTCCTGTCTTGATGTAGTGTTCGAGTTACTGGCTACTACTGTGTAATGCCCAGGATGCGACTATATCTCCTACGTGTCGAGGCACGACTTAGAGACATAAGAACATTCTGGAATGATCGCAAGAGTGGTATCTTTGCACATCTCATGTAAAAGTTCAGGGATGAAAGAGTAAAATAGATGGCTTACACTCACCACGTCACACAATGAATACAATAGCATACATTCATCCAAATAACACATGGTCCGACTACGGACAAAATCCAAACGAGAAAAGATACCACAAATCACAAGGCCTGATCGCCCCTAGTAGGAACCACTACTGATCATCGGGATACGATACATAGTAACGACCACACTCTTCATCGAACTCCCACAGAAGTTCTGATCCATCTCCTGCATCGTTCTCGGCGGTACCTGCATCTGGTGTGCGTTGTAATCTGTGAACCACAAGGACTCATCAATCCCATTCCCGGGTATCAAAACTAGCAAAGCCTTAGGTGTGCAGAGGCAATAAAGTGTTTGCAGCAAGCACTAAGCAACTAGCGTACGAGTTTAGAGCGAGATGAGAATATGTGCCAATGGTCGCCAAGTTGATCAATAAGTGATCCTAGCTACTCACGTTCATACATAACCCCACCATGTCCACTTCCCGAAGCCCTTCGGAAAGAGACCATCACGGTTACTCACACATGTAGTGTATCTTAAGGATATGGTGTCAAGTTATCTACAACTGGATATTAACAAATTCCCATCTGCCACATAACCGCGGGCACGGCTTTCGAAAGTTCAAAACCCTATAGGGGTGTCCCAACTTAGCCCATCACAAGCTCACGATCTACGGAGTCGCAACTCCAAAGTAGGAAGACCCGAGTATTCTCGAAATCCCGTGCTCAAGATATTTCGACGAAGGTAAAACTAATCCAGTAAGACCTCCCGGCGTGCCTACACCCTGATAGTAGCCGCGCGTATCTCATCTCAAGCCACGATCGGATGAGTCATCCTACAGGTATATACCAGCCCTCGAGTTTCCCCAAGGTGGCCCCGCAGTCTGCTCTATTTGGACCAACACTCATGAGGAGCACTGGCCCGGGTTGTTGATTAAGAACTCGGGTTTGCAACTCCCTATGCAAGTTTTAGTTGTTAGGAAAATGTAGAACCAATGTTGGGCCTTGCTGGAAAAGCTTTAAGCAGTGCGAATTATCAAGGGGGCCCCATAAACCCCAATCGTGTTAGGAACGCAAAATGAAGGTACATAACACTGGTTTATCGGGTCCTAAGGTGGCATGAGTAGAACAAATCACCAAGTAGAAGGCCAAGCCTTCCACCCATTACCAATATATATGTGCATTAATTTAATTAAGATCTATATTGTGTTATCCCAATAAACAAGTCCGAACATGGAGCAATTTTCAAAGTTCACCTGCAACTAACAACGCTATAAGAGGGGCTGAGCAAAAGCGTACTTAGCCAATCAATGGTTTGCTAGGAAGGCGATTAGAGTGTTTCATGGCAACAATAGGAGGCTAACAAGAGAAGAATAGGCATCGAGGCATAGCTAAAGAGCGCGACAACTAGCATAGGCAAAGATAGAGGTGATATCGGGGAACGGTCATCTTGCCTGTTACGTCGTCAGTGGGATGGTAAGACGGCTCCTCAAACATAGTCTCGACAAGATCCTCGAACTCGGTATCGGCTCCCGGCTCTACCCAACACAAGAGCACAACAACGGTACAAGATCAATTACGGTGCAATGCACAATCAACATGATGCAAGACATGTCATGTGATGCAAGCATGAAGTGTGTATGCATCAGGATGGTCTCGAGCCTAAAGGATAAGACGATGGAAACGGCTTCATCTTGGGCAACCAAGCAAGCCACTGGATAGAGGGGAAGATTTCAGTCGAAATCGATAAAAAGATCACGGGAAACGGATGCATGGTTTGCAAATGACAAGCAAAACACTACACGATGCAATCTGCCAAAAACAACGAGTTTCCCACTAAGTGACCAAGTTTAAGCATGCTACAACACTCCAACAAGCAAGCAAAAGGCATGGAAATAACATACATAACATGCTCTTCAAAAATAACCACATGGCTACTTCTATAACATACTAGAACATGTCACACACAGCATGGCAAAAGTGCAAAAGTTTATCCAGACTTTGTGAAATCTGGGCATGGCAGCAACAACAACAAGTAGGCATGTTTGCAAGCTTGTGCAACTAATCTGAAAGCATAGCATGGCATGAGAATGTAACCAACAGCAAGAAGACATGTTTGTGAAGCTATTCGTGGCAAGAATATGGTCATAGGATGCATAGAACACTGGCTATTCACATAGCAAAATTGAACTTGCTGATAACAGGCTGAGAGAAACATTTTATAGCAACTTGAGAGCATGAAAACAACAAGCTACATCAACTCATCATGGAAAACAAGAGCATGAATAGCTAGAGCATAACATATACATCAAGGAACACCCACTGGACAACTCTAACCATGCACAACAATGATGGTGGCATCATGGAAACATGGCATAAAAATTAACAGATTCACCCTTAGCAGAAATTTAACATCACGATGGCATGTTAACAAGATTGATGCACTCATATCAAGACATATCATGGCATGAAACTAAATATATCATATATAGCACATTCCAATGAGCAAAACTCATGTAGACACCTAGCTCATATGACTCATGGATGAATATACACGAACAAGCCCAAACATCATCTCATAACAACTTCAGAAACTTATCAGCCACATGCACTTTTGTAATAGGGTTAAACATGACATAGTGCAACCTAAAATTTATGCAAATGCATCCATCATGAAGATCATCACAAGACGAACATCTGGACATATCATACACTCCATTTGGACCAACATGCACCAAGTTGTGACCTCACGAACATGCCAACAAAACGTTACAGACAACTAGTGCTGAAATAGTAAAATCACGATGCACTCTTGCAAGGAATATTAAGACATCTAGATGTAAGGTTGTTAGGATCGCGATTTTGAATCGGATCGGAGCTCTGATGGTAGGATCGCAAATCATAGAATCTTCACTATCACGATCGTAAGAACGTAGATTCTATGAACTAAAATCGTAGAATCAGAGGGGTTAGTTTGGATCGTAAAGTCGTAGAATCGTATAACAGAATTGCGATTCTGACAACCTTGTCTAGATGAACCATAACATGCATCAAACTGATGCTAACATGTAGAGCACTTCGAGATGAACATTTTGATATATCATATGTGCAAATCGGAGCACCGAGCACAAAGTTAAGACATGTCAAAGAGGGCATAAAATTTACACGGATCTGGGACTTAGAGAAAATTACCCCCCCTCAAAAAGTCAACGGGACGGAGGGATTCCGGGACGGAGAGATCCGGCTTGGGGACGGCATGTTTGGTTCGGATCCCGGTGGATCTCGTCCCGATCCACCAGATCTAGACGAGGAAGACGGCGGTGCGGCTCCGGCGAGCTCCGACGGCCGGAGTGAAGGACGGGACCGCCGGCGACGAAGGCCGGCGGCTCACCGGTGGTGGTGCGGGCCGGCGAGGTGGCGAGGTGAGGCTGGGCGGCGGGGCCGGCGTGTGGCGGCGGCGGTGAAGCTTCGCGGTGGCGGCCGGCGGTGATGGCGCCTGGCGGCGCGGCGGCGGAGCGGGTTCGTCGCAGCGGCGGGGGCGCGCGCCGGCGGGAGGAGTCGGCGACCGAGGCGCGGGGCGGACGTGCGGGGCGGCCTCGGGCCGCGGCGGGCCCGGCGGCGCAGGGAGGAGCTAGCGGCGGCGGTGTCACGTGGCGCACGGTGATAGGTCGGGCGCGGCGGCTAGACGGGTCCGACCGTGGATGGACGCGTCTGGCGGCGCGGAGGGACTCGAGCTAAGGTTTTTAGCCGAAAAATAGAGGGGATGGGGCCTTTTATAGGTAGAGGGAACTAGGAGTGTCCAAATGTGGTGCGGTTTTTGCCCACACGATCACGATCCGGCGACCGAGAGGATGGAGGTGGTTGTGTTGGGCTAGTGGGCTGTTGTGGAGGGGTGCTGGGCCAAAAGAGATAGGGTTTTTTTGGCCCACGTGGTCAACCGTTGGAGTATCAAACGACCTCCAAATGAGACAAAACTTGACAGGCAGTCTACCGGTGATATACCAAGACCACTTGACAACTCTCGGCCCATTCCGAGGATGTATTCAACCCACTCACGAAACAAAGGCTTAAGAGGTGCGACGGGCACGTGTGTGAGTGTCGGAACTCGAAACGGACAATGGATAGAACGGAGACGATGCAACTACACACGGATGCAAGTGAGACTATGCCAATGCAATGCATATAATGAAAATTACATTGTGATATGCAACACATGCACAAGGCAAAAAAACGAAGAAACCTGAAATGAAGGAAGAGCCCAGAATGGAATTGATTAAGTCAACGATGTTTATATTGCCATAAAAGGATGATGGCACCAGCTCTTCGAACTCGATGCCTGAATCAGTTCGGCTTCTTGAGTCTCAACTTCAAGTTGAAAGACATCGATCAGATGTTATGCGATAAGAAGCTGAAGGACTAAGGAAGTCCCTGCAGAATTCAGATGCATACTTTCTGGTGCAACAACAAGTGCTGGAGGATTTCAGCGCCAAACAAGAGAAAATTAATAAGCTTGCTAAGCATCTTGCCAGCATTATGGGTACCCAGGATATTGTTTCTTGAGCTCTTCTGAAGTGGTTTTAGTTCTGGACTTGTTTTTCTGCGGCGTTTATATGCTGCTTTGTTCCCTATATTTGCATTGGTGGCGAACTTTGATGCCCAGTGGATGTAATATGTGTAATAGTCGTGATAGCCTAGCTTATGTTGCTTGCCTATATATTTCCTTATTGTCTTGTTTATTTTTTTTCTTGTAGTCAGTGCAGTTCTTTTTCCATGGTTTGCTAGTGGCCGCAATAGCCTTTTTTTGAAAACTAGGCCACATTAACCATGGGCTACATATTTACTATAGTTAACATGGGCCTCTTACGGGCTGTAGAAAGAATGGGCCTTCTAAGGGCCGTAGAAACAATGGGCCTTCTACGGGGCGTACAAACAATGGGCCTTATACAGTCCGTAGACAAAATGGGCCTTCTACGAGCCATATGATCGGTTGGCCTAACATGGGCCAATAACAGACCACATTATGGCCGTAAATGGGCTAGAGTTGAACTCGTCCGTTCATGGGCCGACCATAACGGGTCGTCGTTAATCAGCCGTATTTGATGACACTATGAAAACGGCCCAACGTATTAACGGGCCACAAACGGGCCGACTGTAACCACGGGCTGAATTTGGCCCACAAGCAGAAAATGACAGTAACGGGCCGAAAGTAAACAAATGCTGGAAATGAGCCCAAGAATAAATGGGCCCTGAGAAGGCTGAAAGATAACTTGGGCTGGAAACGGCCCAATAGCATAATGGGCCGTTAATGGGTATAAAGTGAAACACTGTTCATTACGGGCCAGTTTTACCACGTGTCGTTAATGGGCCGAGGGTTACTAAGGACCTCATATGGGCCGAAGAGGTAATGGGCCATACATGGGTCGGAAGTTAAAATGGGCTGGAATTATATTGGATGGTCCAGATGATGCTATTGGGCCTAATTCGGATAGGCCGTAAACGGGCCCTGGGTTAGCGGGCTGTAAATGGGCTATATGCGAACAAGCCGTTAACAGGGTTGCCGTAGGCTGGCCCGTCACCTTTTGACCAAGTAAAATGGGCCGGCCTTTTCACAGGAATGGGCCTCTATTGGGCCCTGTTCATTACGGGCCAGTTTTACCATGGGCCGTTAATGGGCCGAGGGTTATTAAGGGCCTCATATGGTCCGAAAGACGTCATGGGCCATACATGGGCCGGAAGTTAAAACGGGCTGGAATTATATTGGACAGCCCAGATGACGGTACGAGGCCTAATTCGGATAGGCCGTAAACAGGCCCTGGGTTAGCGGGCTATAAATGAGCTATATGCGAACAGGCCGTTAACAGGCTTGCCGTGGGCCGGCCCGCCACCTTTTGACCAAGTCAAACGGGCCGGCCTTTTCACAGGAATGGGCCTCTGTTGGGCCGTGCCACGTGTCGACGTATCATATGCGCTTTTGGTCCAATGAGTGGATGACATCTGTCCCAACGGTGAGCCGACATGTGTTTCCTCCAGCTAATGATGATTTTACACGTGGAAAATCCCCATTGGTCGGGGCTGTTAACAGGTTATCGGATCCAAAACCGGACCCGATAGCTTAACGGCGTTCCGTTACGGTGGATGCCATGTGTCAGTCACCCTTGACGAAAGCACTTCCGTGACGCGTGATTTATCGTCATGGAAGTGGACACTTCCATGATGATAATTCTGGTAATGTCATGGAACAATTCTACGACAGCACATGTATGACTATCTTGATTCTCTCATAAATTTGTCATGGATGTACATGGATGACAGAAAACGTGACATACTGTGACAAACACGTATCATCCTGGAAGTGTATTTTTTTTGTAGTGACATAGAACATGGATAATGCGACAACCACAACTACACATGCTAGTTCCTTCTTGTCTCTTGCTTTCATCTCTTGCATGTGATTGATTCTTTCTTGCTTCATCAATTGATTGTACATTCCAGATCAGCCAGTTTCTTTTTCAGCTTTACTTTATCTTCTGTGAGCTTGGTGATAACACTGCGAGCCCTGCCATGCCATTCTTCATCCAACCAGTTAAGAAAGGCACAAGCCTCATATCCCTGCCAATGTTAAATAGTATTCAGGATGAGCGGTGGCATTTACTCAAGTCAAATGATGAACTTAGCACTAACCTCTAAGGGGCAGGAGTGTGCCCGTGCACAAAACTTAGTAAAATGAGAAACCGCCTGCCAATGTCGAAACCCTCCTTGCATACACGTCGAGCAGGAGTGTGCCTGTGCATAGAACTCTGCTTTTGGTACTTCTCGATGGCGCAAAACTTGGAGTCAAACTCTTGTTGCGGGAGTCTAGAGTCATGCTCTGGATCCGGCGACAGATCGCTTTCCTGGTGGGGGGGTGTGGTCATTCAGGACGGATTCTGCAAGGAGCTACTTTGGACATGCTAAAAAAGACCGGGATAGAGTGGAACCTGATAGGACGATTTGAATCCGTAGTACACCTGCCTTCTAATGACCTTAGGCAAGTGCTCGGCTGCAACCGTCGTCGTGGCGGCGCTGCCGAGAGCGGGGACATTAGCGGGAGCAGCCGCACTGAAACCATCAGCACCACTCATCCGCATTCCCCCAATGTCAGTGCCATGAGAGGGAATTTGCAAGCTATCTAGGAATTTGGGAGAAACTGGGAAACTATGGCGATAAGCAAACGACCGGGAACTACTTATGGCACTATATGTTGTGTACGACACACTGTTTATACATGTCGTTTGTGTTAGGTATTACAACTTCACACATGATTTCTGCATCAAACCGTGTGAGAAGACAATGTAGGTCAGACACGACTGTCGTTATATAACTGTATGTGACCCTGTACTTATAATTGAGTTACGGTGATACCGTGTAAACAGCCGATTTGCGGATATCCATCAAAAATAAAACAGCCGCTCTGCAGATAGACATGGCGGCGTTGGCCTAGGCAACGTCTACCAGATAAGAGTTCAATCCTCGGTCGATGGGCGGTGGCGGCCTCATAGGAGGTCAATCCTCGGTCTGCGGCGGGAGATAGGAGGACCTCAGCCATTGAGGTCGGCGGAAGTGTGATTGGAGCACATCCATCGCAGTCGATGGCGGGATAGTGGAGCTCGAACTTCAGGCGACAGCTGCACTAAGCTTTGCTCCTCGACCCTGCTGTCTCAGCGTGCCGCCGCATCGTGCTTCTCTGTCTGCTGGGTGGAGGTCGCCATGCAACTAATTAATTAAGGTATTATTTTCATGAGTGTCTTAATTAAGGTATTCAATTCCTAAGGGTAGTGCTGCAGTACTCTACGTGTAAATTGCTGGGTATTATTTTTTGTCATTGCACGTCTGGATAACAATATTGAGCGCCCTAAGTAATTATGAAAATAAAACCTTGTGATTTATGCACGCATCTTTGGGCATCAGTTAATCCATGTATGTCGGCGTCCTGGGAACCAGGGTACCCAAACTTGCCTGTCTGCGGGCCGCAGCGCACTCCTGCCACGGCCTGGTACGGCCCAGCTGATCGACCAGCTGCTCAAGAACCTCGCGAGGGGGCTAGACCTCGCGAGGAGAACGACGTCAAGACACCCTCAGGAGCGGCCTCGGCAAGGTGCTCCGGAGGGGCGGAGAATCCAAGGCCAAGCCTGCCTCAGGAGGAGGCGGTGATGCACCGCGCCAGTGGGTGCCAACGCCCGCCAGCGGCGCAGTTATCGTTTCGGTGCAAATGAGGAAGCGCAGGCGCAGGTTCTCGAGGAGCGGGATAAAGGTTTCCCCATTGGTGCAGCAGGAACGAAGACCGCAAGGACGACACGGAGCATGTCACCACCGAGCCCACCACCGCGTCATCACCTGATCCTTTTGCACGCGAAGACTGCTTTTGTCTGGGTAGGAACGTCCTTGTGTTCCCGCTCGAAATGGCCGTTGTGGGTTCCCTTCCCGCCTAAACATTTCGGAGGAAGATGACCCTAGCTGCCTATATAAGTAGCTAGGATCCCCACTATGGAGGGGAAGGAAGCAGATCCATAAACTCTGCCTCCACGTAAAGGCGCAAGAAATCTTGCCTTCCGACCCTCCTGAGCTCTCCTCCTGAGCTCAGGAACCACTTTACTAGTTCATATTCTAGCCCTCCTAAGGCCAATCCACCAAAGAGGGAAGTAGGGTTTTACACCACAAGGTGGCTTGAGCCTGGGTAAACTCTTGCGTGCTTCACGTGTTGTTTGCTTGAATCTCTTCACTGGACGAGGGTGAGACGCTAGGTAGACAGGAGTGGGAGAGATCTTCGTTCACGCCCCTATGTTCGAACTTCTTGGGTTTGCGGATCTTGTAATCCGACATTTGGCGCGCCAGGTAGGGGGCGTGTCAAGATCTTGCCTCTCCGACGACCTCGTCCCGCTCTCGTCCATCGACCCTGCGTCGCCCAGCTTCAATAGATCGCGACCCTGATGGCAGAAGCGCATCAGACGCGCGCGGAAGCCCATGGCGCCCGCGCCGCTCGAGCGTTGCCCTTAGGCTACGGGACTCGCAGTCACCCGGCCTTGATCAGGGCCGATGGCACGATGAGAATCACCGACCCGCCGCTGGGGGACCGGCAGCACCCACCACCCACACGACGCTAGAGCCGCGCAGCAGCAAGCTCACGGGACCGGCGCGAAATGGCAAACATGAGGGCCGCGCTACTGGTGGCGAGGGAGGTGCTAAGGTGCCGGTTGCTGATACCGGCCACGACGCACTGCTCCTCAGGTTGGCCAAGCTCCTCGATGCCGCCAGCACCGGAGCCGAGCCATTCTGCTTCCACACAACGACGCCAGGAACCGGGTGCCGCGCCGGCCGCGCCCGGTCGCCCGTATGGTCAAGACATGCGGCGACCTACGAGGGCGACATGGGGTATGATCCGCTAAACCCTGCGTATGACGCTGCCCCTCTGCCTCGACCGCAGGATTACGATCAGGCGCCAGGACGAGGGGGGTCAGGGGTAGAAGGCCGAGGGACAAACCCCCCGCTCTTAGCCCTCGACCTTCCGCCGTCGTCAACGACGGCCATGGAGCGCAAATGAAGCACCGCGGGTGCCAGCAAGGGCCGGCACACGCGGCACTGGCTGTAGGCCTCGGGCTGGTAGCATCTCTGGCCCGGAGCCTCGGCAGGCCAAGGAGACACTCCAGGTACCGCGTCAAGACACAAAGGGAAGGGAAGGCTCGGGTGAGGCCCTCGTCCCCCCCACGCATGACCCGTCGCGCATGAGCCCTCCCTGCATTTCACCAGGGGCTCGCCGGCGGCGGGTATGATGTGTGTGGGGAGGGGCCTTCTCTCCTTCCGTTCAGCCTCAAGACGCTGTGCCTCCCAGTGCACCATGCCCCGGGCAGCGGAGGGTGCGTCTGGAGGCGGTACGGCAGCCCATCCTACACACACCAGGAGGGCCCAAGACCGCGGCTCCATCCCCCTCCTCACGAAATCCCGTACCCGCTGGGCCCGACCCTAATCAGGAAGGGCTCAGGGGCCATTAGGAGCATGGGTAGGGCGGGGTACCCCTCGCACCTCAGGACGCCGCGTCTCCGGACAACGTTAGCCCCCAGGGGCGAAGCGCGCTTGGAGATCGCCTAAGCGGTGTACCTGGTGCTCGGCAGGGGGGATATGGCCAAGGTCCCATCCCCCCATCATGCGTAGTGTCCTACCTCATGAATGCCGCCTTCTGGTGAGTTCATGGCGGGAGAGGACTAGCACGGGGCGGGGCTCTCGAAGCGAAGGGGCGGGCACGTCAGAAGATCTCCGCTCGTGACACTCTAACGTAATAATGAGTGGGGCTGTACATGCCCCGGAGTCCCCGGAGCGTCGCCCTAGGGCCTCGGGGGGATGCACCATGCTACGCGCTGGCCGTCGACACTGCCCTCCAATGGCTATGCCCACACCCGCCGGTGATAGCCCTACGCTCCGCGCTGGGGAGAAGATCGAAGACCTGCTCAGGGGCCTGACGGGCCCCCTCCTTTTGCCATTCGCCTTTGCCTCCTCTATATCTGCTTTTTCAAGCCGATCCCGTGGCTGCGCAACTCGTTTCTTGAATAAAGGGGGAGAGTTTTTGTCCGTGTTTTGCGATTTTCGCTGAGTTTTTCCTTCGCTGAGTCCATTTTTCGCCTTGCTCGGCTGACCCGGGCTACATCCGCGACCCCGCCCAATCACTCCTCGCGAGCAGGGGCCGAGGCGCGGGCACACGTTCTGTCTAGTCCACGGCCGGACCGCCAATCACTCTTGCGCTCACTACAGGTACTCGCGAGGCGCGCCCGGACGAGGTCAGCAGACACTCCTCTACGAAAGGCAACAAGGGCCTGAGGCCCCATCCTTACAGTGCTCAAACCCATTTTTACATCATCAAAAGCTTAAGTCTTGTGACATTCATCTTACCTGGCTCTGGAGCCACAACCAAAAACAAACTTACAGCAGGAGCTGGACTAAGCATCGACATCTTCGTCAGAACCGCCGACGTTGCCCCCCTCAAGCACCGGTGTGCCATCGATGGCTAGAACGAGCTCCGTCACCAACACGTCCACGTGATCGCTCACCCATCCCTCCAAGGGGCCAGCGGCATCCTCAGGCGCAGGCTTCAGCAAGGCCCCGAAGTCTGTATGAGGGTCAAGACAGAGCAAGTTGCCAAAGATGCGGGAGACCGCACTCCTGAGGAAGCCGCGGCTCTGCTCCTTGACAAGCTGCCGAGCCTTCATGACCCCACCGTCAAGACGCTCCACCACTCTGGTAAAGAACCCGAGATACCCGACGTCATCATCAACCAGAGGGTCGTCGACCCTCGAGTCAAGAAGCTCACTTAGGGCTCGGCCGGCCCGGTGCCGCAGGGCCTCGAACATCTTCGAGCGGGTGTGCTGCATTCCATAGGCTCGTTCGGCCTCCTCGGAATTCCGGGCCGCGTGGGTGGAAATGTCTTCCACTTGCTTGTGAAAGCAGGACAGTTCCGCCCTGGCAGTGGCGCGAGCCTTCTCCGAGGCCCGCTCGCGGCGCTCCGCCGTGGCACATGCCTCCTTCGACACCTACTCACGACGCTCGGCTGCGGCGCGAGCCTTCTTCGACACCTATAGACGGCGCTCGACATTCGCCAGTTTGCTCTTAAGAGCCGTGACCTTCTTCTGGTGCTCCTTGCACTTATCAACAAAGTGAGTCTCGTGAAGCCCCAGGTTCTCGCGGTAATCCTTCCGAAGACCGTTTGCCTCCTTGGCAGCCTTCCTCGCGACGACCTCGCGATCATCAAGGTTGCCCTCGGCTTCAGCTATCTGGCGCTCCATCGTCTCCAGGCGTTCGCGCTCCATATTCAGCTCCATCGCCTCGAGTGCCAGCGCCTCCACTCGCGCCGAGAGGCCCGCCGGGCTGTCATCATCGGCCGCAGGTGCGGCGAGGGCAGCCATTCGTGCGCAAACCTGACGCTCGAGCGCGGCGTTGGAGGCTTCAAGCTTGCGCTCATGCTCCTCAGCTGCTGTGCGGCTGCGGCCGGCGTCTCGGGCCTCCTCCAGGGCGCGGTCACAAGCCTCCTGAGCCGTGGCGGCCAACGCTTCCGCCTCCTTTAGTGCGGTTTCGTGTTGCAACTAGCTCAGGTTAACGGCGGTCCTCAACCGGTGCTAGCCCTGCGCGAGAAGCAGACCCTAGGCCTCAACGCGCCTATCCACTTCAGCAACCTCGACCTCGAGACGCTTCAGGGCGTCTGACACCTCCCGCACAAGATCATGATGGACCGCGCTCTTGCGCAGCGCAAGTTCCATGAGGCGACCGGGCTCGTCCTCGACATCCGCGCTGCCCAAAGGGGGCTCCCCTTCTCCCTTTCCTTCAGCGTGCGCCTCGGGGTTAACCCCAAGAGCGCGCGCTGCCTCCGGCGCGAGGGGCAGGCGTGGTCCTAATGGGCGGTCAGCCGTCCAGGCTGCCTCAAGAGCTTGCTAATCCATGATGAAGACAAGCCCCGGGGCACGGGACGGGCCCCCGACGCACCAAGAGCTGCTTTGCCCCAGAAGCACTCGGGGGCTAGGAGCATGAGCTACGTAATAAGGTCCGGGCGCGGCCTCGAGAACCTGTGCGAGGCCTCCCGAAGACCCAGCATGGACCGGAGGAGGGATGCGGGCAGAGGCTCCTGCGAGCCTCGTCGAGCGGCTCGAGAGTAAGCCAGAGGAGACCCTGTGGAGCAAGGGGTCAGGAGAACCATATTGGGAAAGACAGGAGGAGCTGAGGGACACGCACCTGCCCGGTACAGTGAGCTTCATCCTCTTCAGAGCCCTCGGGGCAGGGCCAGAGCTGCTCCTCAACCTCCACCTCTTGCCTAGCACCGCGAAGGACGACAGGAGGCCGCTTGAGGCAGATGCGCCTAGGCCCAGGCCAGGGCTCCGGCGGACGCCCGCGGCCGGTGCCTCGTTCCCCGATGCGATGTCCTCCGGACTCGCCTCGACCGGAGACTGCTGCACCTCCCCTTCAGTAACTTCAGAAGCCAGCGGCGCCTCGGTACCTTCCGCCACTTCCGTCGACACCGGCGCCCGTGCTTCGTCTGCTTGCTCTGAGGGCAGAGTGGACCCTAGACCAGGGGCTCCGCTTGACGCGTCCGCCCTGGAAGGGAAGGATGGGCTCGCGAGCCCCGAAACCACCACCAAGGGATCATCATGAGGATCAGAGGCGCCCCCCGGCAACAGTCCCACACATCGAAGTGGGGCATCTTTTCAGCAAAAGCTCTTCCGGCCACAGGGGCCTGGTACAAGGGAGTCGCGGAGACAGGGCATGCTTCGGGCACCCCGTCGACGAGCAGCCGCAGCAGCCCCTGGAGCGTCTCAGGAGGGAGCTGCTTCCGCTGAAGACACGCGCGATCATCAAGACCTGAGAGGGCCCACATTGGGAAAGAATGGAGCTGAAGTGGGGCGACATGGAGGACAAGGAAGTCCCTCAACACCATCGCCAGGGTCAATCCGTTTCTCCCCAGGCTGGCCAGCCGACGCATAACTGGCTCCGCCCGCGAATCTGAGAGGGCCTCGTGCCCCCAGCCTGAGTTCGGCACCGCCGGCGCATCGGGGAGGTGGAACTGGGGGCTGTACGCAGCAGCATCAACGTACACCCAGTATCGGCAAAATCTTGCTATGGTCGGATGAAGCGAGAATTCGATTCCGGAGGCAGCAGTCACTTCCACCACGTGCAGTGACCCGAACCCCGAGCGCTATCCCCTGTCGACCAAGGAGAGAGTGAAGAAGTGGCGAAGCGGGGCCACAGACGGGGAAACGCCAATGAAAGCTTTGCATAGAAACGCAAATCCAGAGAGGAGGATGATGGACCGAGGGTCCAGGTGCAGCGCTCGAATCCGATATTGCGTGAGCACCGCATAGAAGAAGGCGGAAAAAGGGCGAAGGAGACCCCAGAAGATGGCGTGGAGATGAAGCTGGATGTCGTTGGCGCCTAGCTCCACCGTGGGCCGGGAGGCAAGCCAGACCCGGGTCGGCCCCCACTCATTAGATGTGTCAGCCAAGGCACGACGCACCTTGGCCAGACCCTCCTGGTTCACCACGAGGGAACGGCCCAGCGCTGGCTCGAGCACTAGCGGTGGTGCGGCAGACTCGCCGCCCCCCTCTTCTTCGCCCTGCGCGGCATAGCAGCAAGGAAGGAAGGGGCAGAGAAGGTAAGTAAAGGGAGAAAGCGATTGGAGGGCAGAAGGCAGGGGCGGCATCAAGAAGGTCTATCGATTGTGCGATTGGCAAAATGCACGACTACCAAGACTGCGTGGGAAGCGGGGTCGCCCACGTCCCATCCAAGCGTCGCATGCCAGCCTGGCCCGCAACCTTTGGGGCCCGTGGAGCTTCATACTCGACTAAGGCTTAGCCTTGAAGCCAACTCCACGTGCGCCTTGGGCCCGGGGGCTACTTTCGGCGTCCTGGGAACGAGGGTACCCAGACTTGCGTGTCTACGGGCCGCAGCATGCTCCTGCCACGGCCTGGTACGGCCCAGCTGATTGACCAGCTGCTCAAGACCCTCGCGAGGGGGCTAGACCTCGCGAGAAGAACAACGTCAAGACCCCCTCAGGAGCGGCCTCGGCAAGGTGCTCCGGAGGGGCGGAGAATCCAAAGCCAAGCCTGCTTGCAGGAGGAGGCAGTGATGTAAGCAGTGACGCACCGCGCCAGCGGGTGCCAGCACCCGCCAGCGGCGCAGTTGCCATTTCGGTGCAAAGGAGGCAGCGCAGGTGCAGGTTCCCGAGGAGCGGGACAAAGGTTTCCCCATTGGTGCAACAAGACCAAAGACCGCAAGGACGACAGGGAGGATGTCCCACCGAGCCCACCACCGCGTCACCGCCTGATCCTTTTGCAGGCAAAGACTGCTTTTATCAGGGTAGGAACGTCCTTGTGTTCCCACTCGAAATGGCCGTTGTGGGATCCCTTCCCGCCTAAAAATTTCGAGGGAAGAGGACCCTGACTGCCTATATAAGTAGCTATGATCCCCACTATGGAGGGGAAGGAAGCAGATCCATAAACTCTGCCTCCATGCAAAGGAGAAAGAACTCTTGCCTTCCGACCCTCCTGAGCTCTCCTCCTGAGCTCAGGAACCACTATACTAGTTCATATTCTAGCCCTCCCGAGGCCAATCCACCAAAGCAGGAAGTAGGATTTTACACCACAAGGTGGCCTGAACCTGGGTAAACTCTTGCGTGCTTCACTTGTTGTTTGCTTGAATCTCTTCACTGGACAAGGGCGAGACGCTAGGTAGATGTGAGTGGGAGTGATCTTCGTTCACGCCCCTGTGTTTGAACTTCTTGGGTTTGCGGAGGCCGTAATTCAACAATGTATTAATGTTGGTGTTTTGTTTTTCATTACCATTCATGTGGTGCAGATGGAATGATCTCAATGGATGAAGAATCGGAGAACCAGAGATTTTATTAGTGGCGTGTTAGAGTTCATGAATTTGGCTGAAAGTACAAAGAGGAGAATTGGTGATGCGGATTACATCTTGTGTCCATGTACTTATTGGGCCAATACAGAGTCAAGTGAAGTTGGAGATGTCCAGTGGCACTTAATCTCTATGGGATTCATGGATGGATATACACTGTGGACCAGACATGGTGAAGAGCAGGTCATGGATGAATATACCCAGGGCTGCGAGATGCCAAACAACGGAAGTGTCACATGGATGTTGAATCTAACATCAGGGCAGAGGCGTCAAGCTACCAATGGAACACCGAAAAGCCAAAACTCCAACTAGAAAACCAAGACGTCGACGCAGATGACGATGATCTTGATATGCCAGATTTTGCTGCTATGATTGCAGATTTGAAGGGCCCCAAAAAGGATATGATTGGGTACAAGGATATGCCAACCATTGACACGGACCCCAAGAAATAATTGTATCCAGGTTGCAAAAAAGAAATACTCCAAGTTGAGTGCCACCTTGGTGCTTCTCAGATTTAAAGCATCAAACGGTCTATCAAACAAGGGCTTCACAGAGATGTTAGGTCTTTTCAAAGAAATTCTTTCGGAAGATAATGTGCTCCCCAGAAGCACGAACGAAGCGAAGAAAATTGGTTGCCCATTGGAACTTGAAGTACAAAAGATACACGGTTGTGTGAATGATTGTATATTTTACCATGGTGAGTATAAAGATTTGCGTGCATGTCCCACATGCAAGCAAGCCCGATACAAGCGAAGGAGAGAAAATGACAAGTACAAATTGGACGTCGAGATCAAGACATGAATCTCGTTAAAGGTTCTTCAGCTGTGGTGTTTGTTTGACTTTAATTACAAGGTTGAGGCGTTTGTTTGCAAACCCTAGAGAGAGAAAGAGGTTGTGGTGGTATCATGATGAGCGAACTACCGATAAATAGATGAGGCACCCGAAAAATGGGGCTCAGTGGGAATTAATCGACGACAGGTTTCAAGACTTTGCCAAGGATCCTAGAAGTATAAGGCTTGGGAGTGTGCTGATGGGATGAATCCTTTTGGCGATATGAGAACCAATAACAACATATGGTTTGTGCTTCTATGCATATATAACCTAGATCCTTGGTAGTGTATGAAGAAAAATTACATTATGATGTCAATGATTATCCAAGGCCTGAAGCAGCCTGGAAATGTCATCGACATTTACTTTCAGGTATTGGTAGAAGAACTGCTGACAGTGTGGATAGATGCACCTGCTGTAAAATGTTATGATGCTTACAGAAAGTAGATTTTCGATCTACATGCGATGCTGGTGCACACTATTCAAGATATGCCAACATTAGGCAACACATCAGGGCAGAAATCAAAGGGAGATGTAGGGTGTGTCACATGCATGGATAGGACAACTAGCAGATTTCTTCCCAACTCGCGCAAACCCGTGTATTTGCGTCATCGTAGGTTCTTACGGAGAAATCACCCATACCGAAAGATGAAAGCTGAATATGATGGTATGACAGAGTAGATGTGGGCCCAAGACCCTATAACGGGGATGTGGGCCACAACATGGCTAAACAAATTAATGTTGTGCTTGGCAAGAAGCCAACTTTGACGATGAAGCAAACACCCAAGGGTCAAGTGTTTAAGAAGAAATTGGTGTTTTGGAAATTACCTTACTGGGAGATTCGACGTGTATGTCACTGCATTGATGTCATGCACGTAGAGAAGAACATATGTGAAAGCATCCTTGGTACTCTGCTCAAGATTAAAGGTAAAACAAAGGATGGTGATGTTGCACGGCTCGATATGCTTGCTGATCATTCAAAACGCAAGTGTGAAGCAGAAGATGATGAAAATTTATCAAAGCTCTCCAGAGTTACAATTTCAGTACAAAAGAAGCAACACATTTCTTCACATATTTGTTGTCAATTAAGACACCCTCTTCCTACTCTGTAAACACCAGAAGTCTCGTGGATGTGAGCTCAGGTAAAATGAAGTTGGGACACATGAAGTCACATGATTGCCACATAATGTTGACACAAATCCTCCCGGTGGCCATCAGGAATCTGATCGACAAAGATATAAGAAACACACTCATTGAGCTCTGTGATTTCTTCAACCAACTATGGTAGAAAGTTGTAGATCCTAAAGAGTTGGATCATATGCAAGAGGATATTGCAATAATATTGTCCAACCTAGAGATGTTTTTCCCACCATCATTCTTTGATTTCATGGTCCATCTCACTATGCACCTTGTCGACGAGATAAAGTATTGCGGTCCTGTGTTTCTTCGCAACATGTATCCCTTTGAGCGGTTCATGGGAATACTGAAGCGCTATTTTCGGAACCAATACCATCTAGAGGCAAGCATCCTACAAGGTTATATCACAAAGGAGGTGGTTGTCGGATTCAGGGCTCTGAAAAACCCAAGAAGTTCGAACACAGGGGCGTGAACGAAGATCTCTCCCACTCACGTCTACCTAGCGTCTCGCCCTCGCCTGGTGAAGAGATTCAAGCAAACAACAAGTGAAGCACGCAAGAGTTTACCTAGGTTCGGGCCACCGTGTGGTGTAAAACCCTACCTCCTACTTTGGTGGATTGGTCTCAGGAGGGCTGGAATATGAACAAGTACAGTCGTTCCTGAGCTCAGGAGGTAAGCTCAGGAGGGTCAGGAACTTTGCGTGGTGGCCTAGTTTATAGATCTGCTCCACTTGGCTGGGCTTGGTTTCAATTCTCCCTCAATGATGAGGATCCTATCTGCTTATGTAGGCGGCCAGGGTCCTCTTCCCCGAAATGTTTAGGCGGGAAGGGATCCCACAACGGCCATTTTTGAGCGGGAACACAAGGACGTTCCTATCCTGACAAAAGCAGTCTTCGCCTGCAAAAGGATTAGGCGGTGTCGCGGTGGTGGCCTCGGAGGTGACATCCTCCTTGTCGTCCTTGCGGTCTTCGGTCTTGTTGCACCAAAGGGAAACCTTTGTCCCGCTCCGCGGGAACCTGTGTCTGGGCTGTCTCCTTTGCACTGAAACGACAACTGCGCTGCTGGCGGGCGCTGGCACCCGCTGGCGCGGTGCATCACTGCTTACGTCACTGCCTCCTCCTCAGGCGGGCTTGGCCTTGGATTCTCCGCCCCTCCAGAGCACCTTGCCGAGGCCGCTCCTGAGGGGGTCTTGACGTTGTTCTCCTCACGAGGCAACCCCTCGCGAGGGTCTTGGGCAGCTGGTCGATCAGCTGGGTCGTACCAGGCCGTGGTAGGAGCGCATTGTGATCCGCAGATAGGCAAGTGTGGGTACCCTAGTTCCCAGGATGCTGATAGTAGTCCCCGGGCCCAAGGCGCGCGTGGAGTTGGCTTCGGGGCGAAGCCTTAGATGAGGACAAAGCTCCGCGGGCCCCAAAAAGGATGCGGGCCAGGCTGGCGCGTGACGGTTGGATGGGACGTGGGCGACCCCGCTCCCCACGCCGTCTCCGCAACTGTGTGTCTTGACAAAAAGGGGCCGTCTCCGATAAGTGGGAGTTGTCTCATCCCTTCCTTTCTGCTCAGATCTCTTCCTCCTGCCTTCCTAAATCGCCTGCATCCTCCAGCACCTACAACAATGGCGAAGAGGAACAAGGGTACTGCGCCCGCGTCCGGATCTGCTTCTTCCCTCGAGGTGGCGCTCGAGGAGTCCTCCATCACCAAGGAGGAGGACTACTCAGAGGTCCAACCTTTCTTGTCAAGCATCCACAACGAGCATGGCCCGACGGGGATCTGGGCCGGATCCACCACGACGCGGATCTTGCCGAAGTCCTGCTACCCCTTCTTCCTCCACAGCATCTCCGTGGGGCTCGTGCCACCCTTCTCAGAGTTCTTCTATACCATCCTGGAACATTACCAGGTGCATGCTCTCCACATCCAGCCTCGCTCCATCTTCGTCCTGTCGCTCTTCGCCTTTTACTGCGAGGCGCTCGTGGGGGTGAGGCCGACTGTCGCCCTCTTCCTCCACTTCTTCTCCATGCGCCGGTACGACGAGGGTCCGTGCTCGGGCCGCGTCTCCTTCATCTTCCAACGCCAGGGTTGTCGGCTGATGGGAAGAAGATAGACTCCCACCGGAAGAGGTGGGTCTATCTGGATGCCCAACGCGTCCATCCTCTGCTGGCGCTGCCTACCGCCCGTCCGGCGAAATGCGCCGGCTGGAGCTACGCGAAGCTCACCGACCCCCTTGCCGAGCCTGTCCTGGCAAGGATTGAAGCCGACCTGGGTTCGAGGCTTGAAGGGGGCCAGATCATGAAGGAGTTCTTGAGGCAGCGTCTGGCGCCGCTGCAGGCACACTCACGCCCCATGTGGGAGCTAATGGGCGACGACGATAGGCTCCGGCTGCGCTCAGGAGCGCTGGCCTAGCCCGATCTAGACTTCACCTCAGTCACACTCCTAGGGATGGTTCTTGAGGACCTCTCTGGGACCCACCTGCTGTCGTACCGCCGCCCTAACAAGGTCGAGCTGTTGAAGGTCGTGTCGGGTTTTGGTGCGCCCGTGGATGCTCCGCCCACGGTTGACGTGTCTTCTGGCGCTGACGACTAGAGTGACGAGGGGGGTTTAGAGGAGACCCTGGACGACGAGGGGGACTCCTCCGAGGTGTTCGCTGGAGCAATGATGTCAGGCGCAGGTGCCGCTGAACGGTCCCAGGCAGCCACTCCATGTCGATCCGAACGCGCTGCATCCGGGGGAAGCAATGTGGCGAACCCGCCGAGGAGTACCATGCCAGCGAATCTGGCGACCACGACTGCGCCCAGGACTTTGGCCTTGCGCCCTGCCAAGATCCGGACTACCGGCACACCCATAGAGCCAGCGGCTGCTGCTGACCTGTTGGCGAAGAGAAGGGCGTGCCTCGCCTCTGATGAGTAAGTGTGCAATTTCTTGCTATCCTTAGTTGTTGTGTCCCTGATGTGCTTCTCCTGATGTAGTAGCCTAGGCTGTGTGATGAAGAAGGTGAAGGGGGAGGTCACGTCGTGGTGCCCTGCCCCTCTTACTGCTGATGCGACCGCATGGAAGGATGCCACGACGCTGGGCGTCTCGGCCAACCAGGCCACCGAGCATGCGGTGGCGGCATCGCTTGAGGGCGTCCGTGCTGCCTGCGAGGTCACGGCGGTTCCTGCTCTGGCTGCTCCGGCGAGGGGGGCCAGAGCCCCCTAGCCCCTGGTTGAGCAGTCAGTCTTGTCGGTGCTCGTGCGCCAGCTGGCGCAGCCCGGCCCTGAGTCCTTGGAGGCTGCCTCCGCCGCGCTGGGTCGGCTTCGCACCGAACTTCAAGGCGGTGATGGCCACGCGATGGAAGGATGCCTGGGGTTGATCCATGGGTGGCTCCTGGTAGACGAGTCTGTGTGGGCCTCCTGGAACCAGGCCTCAGCAATGGCTGCCAATGGTCAAGAGGAACCTGTGCCGGCCACACGGGCACGCGACGCCGCGCAAGCCGACGCTGCGTCCCTCAAGAAGCGTTGCCTCAAGGCGGAGAGCGAGCGGAAGGCCCTTCGAGAGGAAGGCACTGGTCGCGCCCTGGAGCTCGAGAGATTGGGGAAGGAGCTCGAGGCGCAGAAGGCTAAGACGTCCCGGCTGTAACAAGAGCAGCTTGCTGACCGTGCGACCCTGGAGAAGCTGAAGGTTGAGGTTGAGTAGGCCAAGGCGACCCAAGCTGCACGTGACAAGGAAGACGCCCTTGCGGCCTCGGCAGCAGTGAGTCGCGAGGCCCTTGCCGCCTTTGATCTTGAGGCTCGTACAGCGCTGCAGGCCTCCTACGGGGAAGGGTTCAAGGAGTCTTTGGCCACTCCGGAGGAAGGCCCCACCAGGCTTCTTGCCGCGCTCGTGAAGTCCCTGCGCGAGGTTGCGGCCGCAATTGGCCAGTTAGCCGACGTCGAGAGCCGCGGGCTCCTTACCTTGGTTCTGACGCAGGTGTGTAGCCACCTAAGTCTTCGTGACCCCACTCTTGACCTGGTCTCGCTGTCCGAGCCCGTGACCACAGTCATGGAGGGCACGGCTGCCGAGGCCTTGGGGGCGAAGGTCATAGAGCTGGTGGAGGTGTTCCTTCAAGCCACTGCTACCGTAGCCGAGGAGGTGGAGACGGGTGATGATGCGCTTGGTGATGCCTGATCTGCTCCTGTCCAAAGAGAGAGGTGCGAGTGCCTCGGGGAGGCATAAGAACTTTGCTTGAATTTGAAAAACTTGGTATTATTGTAATAGCTAGATGATTTTCGCGCTTGCTTCCTTTCATGTTTGCTTAGGTGCTCTGCGTCGGCAGGGCCCAACCCCGCGCATACTTCGATCGCCATTGAGCCCTCCGGGTGACCGGGGTTATCGTAATAACTAGACTCAAGGGATGAGGGGCTACGTGGCTAGTGAGGACCCTGGGTCGCGATGCCCAGGGGTCCCCCTTGACGTTCAAGCGATCCCGTTTGCGTTCTGCATCGGCAGGGCCCAACCCCGCGCATAGCTCGATCGCCATTGAGCCCTCCGGGCGACCGGGGTTATCGTCATAACTAGACTCAAGGGATGATGGGCTACGTGGCTAGTTAGGCCCCTGGGTTGCGATGCCCAGAGGTCCCCTTTGACGTACGAATGGCTCTCATGAAGGAGAATGAACACCATACCTTGCTCACGAGCCTTCGCCTGGGATGGGGGCGCGAGAAGGCCAGGTGTCTGGGAACCTGGTAGGGTGGCATCTGCCAGGCGTGACCCGAGTATAGCTCCCGTGCCTAGCCCCCCTCGCGACACCCATCCAAGGAGAAGCTCTGAGCGTCGTGAGCTGAAAAGCTCCCTAAGGTTGGTGCGACCACTGGGGGCCGCCCTCAGTTGTTTATAACTAGCATGGAGCATAGAGCTACCACACTTGTGCGGAGTGTGGGCATAACCGCGCCTCGGTTGTAGCGGCCAGCGCGGAGCTTGGTGCTTCCACTAGTTCATGGGCATAATCGCTCCTCGGTTGGATCTGCCAGCGCGGAGCATGGTACTTCCACTGGACCGTGGGAGGGAGCCTCTCACCGGGAGAGACTCTGGGGCGTGTACAGCCCCGTCCTGACACGTGGCCTGCATGGTAGGACAACTAAGGTGTATATGGGCCCTGCTCAGGATGAGCTGAACAACTCTAAGGAAGTTCTCGTCAGCTTACGCATCACTCACGAGACCCTACCCTGAGGCGGGTTGCGCCTGAGTCTTCTTCTGCAAAATGTGAAAAGAGAGGTCTTGTGTCGAACTACGCCGAGTGGATCTCTAGAGGGTATCGCATGAGAAGGCCGCAGCACCAGCGACCCCAGGAGGTGACGTCACGGGAATGTCATGCGAGACAGAGCTCAGCCGCTGGATTTGTCGGCGCTGCAGGGACGGACCTGAGCACAGACGACGTGCCCAGTCTTCTCATGCAACGATCCAAAAGAAAAACAACTGGTGCACGGTTCCCGCGTGAGCGAGGCACCTCCCACGGCCCCCTACTTACCCATCCGCGATTAGCCCATGCGAGAACAAGGCACCAAGGACCACGGGAGGTGACGTCATGGGAATGGCTCGCGAGATAGAGCTCAGCCCTTGGGTTTAGCAACGCCGCAGCGACGGACCCGAGCACAGACGCCATGCCAGTCCTTAATCATGGGGCGGTCGCGAGTGGGCTCACAAGGGCTCATGACCTTAGTGGCGGTGAGGACGCGAAGCATGCGGATAATGTGAATGGAAAGAAGCAACTAGCCTTGATCATGCACGAAAAGGAAGACAACTGTGGGGGAACAGCCCCCAGCAGTCCGAGGATGATGCAGCCCGAGGGGCACCCTCGATTGGATACCTGAAGCGTCACCTGATACTTGTCGAAGAAGAGTTGGGATAGTCGAAGACTTGAGCCATGCGGGTTGCTCCCGAAGATCGCCAGGCTCCTGAGGCCCAGGGGCTCAGAAGGCTCTCAGTGGTCGTGCGGGTCTGGTTCTTGCTCTCTACGTACCGCCTGCCACTGAGCCTCGTGAGCCCCCAAGGCCTGCTGCGCGAGATGCTGGAATGTGGCAGGTGCATTGCGGAAGCCGAAGAGTGTGCGGACGTAGCTGCATGGGAGGGCCCTCCTCCGGCCGACCGCCGTCGGCCATAAGGGCTCCTGAGAGGCGGCTCGGTTGAGACCCGCGATGTCAACACAGACGCGGAAGCGGTCACTCGGGCCGCGGGCAGGTGAGCTTGGGGTTGTGCGGTTACGCCCACCGCTGATGAGGCTTGCGTACTGAAGTTCCTCCGTAACTTGGTCGATGAAGTCCTGAGCCCCCAGCGCTGAGTGGTTCACGCTGGGCTCACAAAAACGCGCGTCAAGACATGCTTGCAGGTGGTGCCCGAACACCTCCCTCGAGACGCTGGTCAGTCCGGAGACACTCCAGAGGAGAGCCCCCAAGCCCGTCAAGAGAGGGGCGTCGGGCACGCCCCCCTGTGCGAGGATGGAGGGCGCCTTGTCAGCAGGCACGAGTCCTGAGGCGGGGCCGTCAGGAGCCCCTGCGTCCTGAGGTTCGTTGACGGGCTGGTTCTTCTTCTTCTTGGGGGCGGTCTGCAGGGCAAGGACGGCTCCATCCTCATCGGAGCATTCGACCACCGCAGTCTGGTAGGCGCGCTCCAGGGAACGCACTGCTTCCTTCTCGTCGGAGGCGATCCTGATGACTCCGCCGCTCCCAGGCATCTTGAGGACGTTGTAGCCGTGATGGGTCGCCGCCATGAACTTGGCGAGGGCAGGATACCAAAGGATGGCGTTGTACGGGAGGTGGATGTTGGCGACATCGAAGTCGATGAGCTCGGTGTGGTAGTTGTCGTGGTCACCAAAGGTGACGGGAAGGTGGACCTGCCCATCGGGAGTGTGGAGCCATCCGTGACTCCGTAGAATGGCTTGGTCGGGTGGAGCTGACCGTAGGGGACCTGGAGTGTCTCGAAGGTTTGGACGGAGAGGACGTTGAGCCTTGCTCCGCCATCGATGAGGGTCTTGGTCACGATAACGTTGCTGATGGTCGGGGTGCAGAGCATCGGGAGAGAACCTGGGCCGCGGTGCACTTGAGCTGGTCCTTGGGGTCGAAGGCGATGACTTGCTTGGTCCACCTGAGGTTGCACGCGGCGTCAGGCCTGGGAAGCACCGCATTCACCTCTCTGGCGAACTGCTTGAAGATGCGGTAGGAAGCCGGAGAATGGGCTCCTCCCAAGATGCATGCAACTACACGTGGCTCCTGGAAGCCCCCTACTCCATCTCCTTGGTGGTCGTCGTCATTCCTTCTTGGCGGTAGTGGCAGCGGAGGCAGGCCTCCATTGCCCTGAGGGCGACCCTCACGAGGCTGGTCGCACCAGGGGGTGCCACAAGGCTGCTCCTGCTAGTGGTCTTCACGAGGCTGTTCCCGCCATCCTTGGCGTGAGTTCCTGCCGTACCAACATCCTCCAACTTGGCCTCCTCCACGGCTGTAGCCACGGTTGTCGCGCTCAGGGCGCTGCTCGACGCGCCCACCGCGCATCGCCCTGAGCTCCTGGCAGTCGTTAGTGTTGTGCATGTGGACGTTGTGGAAGATGCAGTACGGTCGGTTGTCTGTGGGGAGGTCGACGTAGCTGCAGCCACGCTTCACTTCTGGCTCCACTGCCAGCACGTCGGGTCCCTTGGGCTTCGCTTCCTTGGCCTTGGCCTTCTCGTCGTCCGCCTCCGCCTCATGCAGCTCCTGGAGGGAGAGGCGTCCTTCCTCCGCCCTGGCGCACTTTGCCGAGAGCTTGAACATCTCGAGGGATGTGCACAGGTCCTCGTGGATGGCGAGCTCCTCCCTCATCCTGACGTCGCAGACGCCATCGGAGAACACCGAGATGATGGACTCGTCCGAGACCCTAGGGATCCGGAGGCGCATGGTGTTGAAGCGTTGGATGTACTTTTGCAGGGTCTCTCCCGGCTGCTGCCTCACGCGGCGTAGATCCGCAGCTGCCGGGGCTCGGTCCCGGGTGCCTTGGAAGTTGGCAACGAAATGCTCGCGAAGCTCTTCCCAGGAGGAGATGGATCCCACGGGGAGGTTCAGGAGCCAGGAGCATGCGCCATCCTTGAGAGCCATGGGGAACCAGTTTGCCATGACCTGCTCGGTGCCGCTAGACGCCTCGATGCTCAGCTCGTAGAGTTGGAGGAACTCCGTGGGGTCGGTGGTGCCGTCGTAGCACGGAGGCAGGTCAGGCTTGAACTTGCCGGGCCAGACGAGGCGCCGTAGCTCAGGAGCTAGGGCATGACATCCAGCCACCCTCATGATCGCAGGCGCCCCCTGCGCCTGCGGTGCTGGTTCTTGGGGCGCTGGCGCCACCACCTCCTGTGGCGCGCGGTCTTGGGGATGCGGGCCAGGGGGCCCGCGAGCCCCTGCCTGGGGATGCAGAATCACCTGGCAGCTCTCCTCGTCGCGCGCATGGGCTCTGCGGGGCGGCTCATGCCACGGAGCCTCACGTCGGACCTCCTGGCCGGCACCGTAGAGTGGAGGCGGAGCCGGGACTCCGTGGCCTTCGTTCCCCGCCGGGGGCGACGGGGAACAGGAGGAGTGCGTTGGTGCAGGTGCTTCTCCAGTGGCGTTGACGAGCTCGGTGATGCGGTGGAGCCACTCGTCGTAGAGGTCACCTGCCAGGCGGTAGCGCAAGAGCTCCCGCGCCATCAGCAGCGCAGGCTGCTGGTAGACCGGCCCGCGACGGACCAGCGAGGACGACGCCGCGGCTGGTGAGGTGAAGGCGTTGCCGTGCGGCCATGCACCGCATGGACGATGGCAGCGACGAGTCCTGCTGCTCGTGGCCGGCCGGGTCGGTGGCGGCGTTGGCGACCGGCGAGTTGGGGCGGAGCGGTGCACCGTTGCCTGCAGGCGCCGTCTGAGCGACGTTTGCGGTGCGGCGGGCGGCGCGAGCTCGGCATGTGTCCACCATGGCTGTGGAGCGAAGTCGACGACGAGAGCGGGACGAGGTCGTCGGAGAGGCGAGATCTCGACACGCCCCCTACCTGGCGCGCCAAATGTCGGATTCAGGGCTCCGCAAAACCCAACAAGTTCGAACACAGGGGCGTGAACGAAGATCTCTCCCACTCACATCTACCTAGCGTCTCGCCCTCGCCCAGTGAAGAGATTCAAGCAAACAACAAGTGAAACACGCAAGAGTTTACCCAGGTCCGGGCCACCGTGTGGTGTAAAACCCTACTTCCTACTTTGGTGGATTGGCCTCACGAGGGCTCGAATATGAACTAGTATAGTGGTTCCTGAGCTCAGGACGTGAGCTCAGGAGGGTCGGGAGGCAAGTGTTCTTGCTCCTTTGCGCGGTAGCCAAGTTTATGGATCAGCTCCACTTGGCTAGGCTTGGTTTCACTTGTCCCTCAGTGATGAGGATCCTAGCTACTTATTTAGGCGGCCAGGGTCCTCTTCCCCTGAAATGTTTAGGCGGGAAGGGATCCCACAATGGCCATATTTGAGCGGGAACACAAGGACGTTCCTATCCTGACAAAAGTAGTCTTCGCCTGCAAAAGGATCAGGCGGTGACGCGGTGGTGGGCTCGGCGGTGACATCCTCCTTGTCGTCCTTGCGGTCTTTGGTCTTGTTGCACCAAAGGGGAAACCTTTGTCCCGCTCCTCGAGAACCTGCGTTTGCGCTGTCTCCTTTGCACCGAAACGGCAACTGCGCCGCTGGCGGGCGCTGGCACCCGCTAGCGCGGTGCGTCACTGCTTACGTCAGTGCCTCCTCCTGAGGCGGGCTTGGCCTTGGATTCTCCGCCCCTCCAGAGCACATTGCCGAGGCCACTCCTGAGGGGGTCTTGACGTTGTTCTCTTCGCGAGGCTTAGCCCCCTCGCGAGGGTCTTGGGCAGCTGGTCGATCAGCTGGGCCGTACCTGGCTGTGGTAGGAGCGCGTCGCGGCCCGCGGACAGGCAAGTCTAGGTACCCTGGTTCCCAGGACGCTGACATTGGTTGAGTTTTGCATCAAATACATGAAACAAAGACCTATAGGTTTGCCCCTCTCTCGCCAAGAGGGAAGACTAAAAGGTAAGCCGGTCCTTGTTGGCATGAAAATGGCTGCACCCAGAGAATTGGAAGAGAAAGCCTATTTGACGGTACTGCTTAGCAGCCCAGTTCTCAGCGCTTATGCCGAAGAACATTCGGCAGAGATACACCAAAGCTTCTAACCAATGGTGCCTTCATCATATGTGGAGATGAAGAAGCACATTAAGAACTACGCCGAATGGCTGAAGAATCGTTTGGCACAAGGATCCATCGATGGCATTGCTACGTGGTTGGCACAAAAGCCATCACCTATGGTGTTGACGTACCAAGCATATGACATAAATGGACACACGTTCTACACTAAGGAACCTGGTATGAAGACCTCATATCGGAACAACTCTATTCAAATAGAATGCATGACTGTAGATGACGTTGATAAAAGGGTATACTATGGAACCATAAAAGAGATTTGGGACCTTAACTATGTGAAAGTTGAGGTGGAATTATTCAGGTGCGCATGGATCCCTCTTGGTAATGTAAGGGTTGATGATTACAGGAAGACATGTGTTAACAGGACAACGATGGCATATCACGCGGACCCGTTCATTCTTGCCAGCGATGCTACCCATATTTTCTATGCGGAAGACCCCTTGCATAAGAACTGCCATGTAGTGATGCATGGGAACACGATGGTACTAGGTGTCGACGATGTTGGCGATGAGGAGGAGTACGATGAATTTGCTGAGTTCCCAGCCAAGGGATCACGTACCCATCTAACAGAGAGGCGTAAAATCATCAGAAAACCCAAGTTCATTCGGGGTAAACGTAATGACCCAAGTTCCCCCATGTACATGGGAATTAAGCCGTAAGACTAGTCTTTATGCCTACCTTGCAACTTAATTCGTTTAATTTAGAAATGTCACGTGTACTGAATTTGTTAGTTATACCCGGTTTTTTGTTGATGCAAGAAACGTTAATATGTTGACCTTGATATGCTGTCAGCTCAGGCAATAATATGAACTGTTTATTATTATTATATTTATTATTATTACTATTATTATTATTATTATTATTATTATTATTATTATTATTATTATTATTATTATTATTATATCATAGAGGTAGCACACTCAATTGATCTCACTCCAGTATGTGTGAACAAAAGATATGCAATCTGGTTTGCGAATAGCACACCGTTCGTTCATGAAATCCGTGTGCCGACCAAACCCCGCGCGCGATCTGAGTCATGCTTTCTGATTGGCCAGAACCCAGACTCCACGGTTCGTACATCTGCACTGTTGGATGCTCCCAGATCGAATGTCATTCCTCAACCCTTTCGACAACAAATGTAGTTCCGTCTGTAATTTTATTTTTATGCACAAAATGCATTTTAAACTCAAAAAATGACTTAAATATAGCTCACGATACCTGAAATGTGCTAGAAAATCAAACTCGTGGTACAATAGTGATTGCGTAACGTGGAAATTTCTATGAGGCCAAACGATGAAGTCATCGGCGACTGGAGTTTGAATTGAAACGTCTCCTTTTGGAAGCCATGATCCTTCATGTGAGATGCTCCGGTTTCGAAGGAGTGATCATCAAAACTTGTGCAAAACTTTAATTTTTTCCACAGGGTCGAGAGAGAACGCCACGGGCACGCATTGATTTTGATGATGTGCGGACTCCATCTGAATTTATTGTAATTAAAATAACAACTAGGCCTATGCCAGTGGCCGCACCTCACGGCCGAAATGTTTGAAACTTCTCCCCGCTTCTCGAACAAATGGATGAAAACTCGCAAAGCGATGCACAAATTATTTGTACACCTTTGATAAGGCTGGCCTGTAATGCCCAGTATGAGACTATACGTTCTACGTGTCAAGGCACGACTTAAAGGCATAATCTCATACTAGAATGATCTCAAGTATGGTATCTTTGCACGACTCATGTAAAAGAGGGATGAAATTGCAAAAGAGTAATTGGCTTACACTCGCCACGTCACACAATGCAGTACATAAACATTCGTCATCCAAATAACATCAGAGTCCGACTACAGACGAAGATCCAAATGAAAGATACCATAAATAAAGCAACACAAGGTCCCGATCATCCTAGTAAAAGCCCTACTGATCCTCTGGATAAGACACGTAGTAACGCCCACGTTCTTCATCGAACTCCCAGTACAACTCTGAACCACCAGCTGTGTAGTTCTCAACGGTACCTGCATCTGGTGTTGTCTAGATTTGTGAGCCACGGAGGACTCAGCAATCCCGTTCCCGGGTAGCAATACTATCTAAGCCTTGGGTGTGGAACAAGGCTAAAAACAAGGTTGCAGCTGCACTAGCACTAGCTTACGTGTTTAGAGCGAGAAGAGAAGTGCCAACAATCGACAAGTGATCACGAAGTGATCCTATCTAAGCATGTCAAACATAACCCCACCGTGTTCACTTCCCGAACCCATTCGGAAAGCGACCGTCACGGTTACTCACGCTAGTAGTGTATTATGAACATCGTGTCAAGTTTTCTCCAACCGGATATTAACAAATTCCCATCTGCCACATAACCGCGGGCACGGCTTTCGAAAGATCAAAACCCTGCAGGGGTGTCCCAACTTAGCTCATCACAAGCTCACGATCTGCAGAGTCGCAACTCTAAGGTGGGAAGACCCGAGTATTCTCGGAATCCCGTGCTCAAGATATTCCGACTAAGGTAAAACTAATCCAGCAAGACCTCCCGGCGTGCCGACACCCTGATAGTAGCCGCGCGTATCTCGTCTCAGGCCACGACCATATGGGACATCCTATGGGTTTTTACCAGCCCTTGAGTTTCCTCGAGGTGGCCCCGCAGCCTGCCTAGTTTGGACCAACACTCATGTGAAGCACTGGCCCAGGGTTGTTAATTAAGAAAAGGGTTTATAACTCCCTATGCAAGTTTTAGTTATTAGGCAAATGTAAAACCAAAGTTGGGCCTTGCTGGAAAAGCTTTAGCGCTAAGCGGGTTATCGAGGGGGCCCATAAACCCCAACCGTGTTAGGGACGCAAAAATCAAGGAACATAACACCGGTTTATACGGTTCCTAGGGTGGCATGAGTGGAACAAAACACCAAGCAAAGGCTTAGCCTTCCACCCATTGCCAAATATATAGATGATTTAGTTTAACAGATTATATATTGTGATATCCCAACAATAACTTCTTCATGAAGCGAGAATCTTCAACTCTGCTCCTGCAACTAACAATGCTATAAGAGGGGCTGAGCGAAGCTTACGTAGCCAATCAAAGGTTTGCTAGGTTGGGCGGTTAGAGAGTTTCATGGCAACAATAGGAGGCTGACAAACAGACATAGGCATCGAGGCAATAAGCTAAAGAGCGAGGCATCTAGCATAGGCAAAGATAGTAGTGATATTTGGGTAAGGTCGTCTTGCCTATTGAATCCTCGGAAGGAACGTAACCTTGCTCCTCACACTCAACCTCGGTAGAAACCTCGTACTCCGTATCGTAACTGGGCTCTAACCAAACACAACAATGCAACAACGGAACAAATTAATCAACATGCAGTGCTCAACCACATGATGCATGCACATGAGCATATGAACATGGAAGAAATGATGCATGGCCTAGGGGTCACAAGAGTGCAATATCATCACATCCAACAAGATCAAACACAAGCATGAAACAAGCAAAGGAACAATTTAACAAGTTTATGTAGTTGTCCCAGACAAGCATGCAACATGTTTTAAAGAAGTTGGTTAACATGGCAAGGGTACAACTAACACAACAGCAACATGCTAGCACATTTAAATGGGCTGGAATTAATAACAACAATATCCAGAAACTCCCATTTTAAATTAAATGCATTTGGGACAGATTTGAAAAACTTCTGTGAAAGACTTGTCAAACATGCTAAACAACAGCACCAAAATATTCTACACATTTTTCTACCCCAAATGCATATAAAGTTTGTTAATTTTGGAGTTGTAGATATTTAGTTATAATTTTTACAAGTTTAAGCATATTTAAAACAAGTTTAAATTCAAACAGCATTTCAAATGTTTTTAAACATGGCAGCAAGTAGCATATTCATAATCTGCATGAAATTCTAAGCACTTTTCATATATGACTCAAATTCATCAGAAACATATTTATGTAGATATTCAATAAACAAGAAAAACAGAAAAGAAAAAGAAATATAGAAAAGAAAATAAAACAATTTAGGCGCCAGGGTCCAGAATGACCAAGGGCTCAACTAGCCATGCCCACTGACAAGGGGGGCCTGGCGGGGCTGAGTTGGCGAGGCGGGTGCGCGCGGGGGCTGGGACGGCGCTGTGAGGCTGGCAGGTGGGGCCTACCTGTCAGCCTCAGGCAAAAAGCAAAAATGGGCGAATACCACTGTGCCCGCGAGGGATCGAACCCATGCCCTCTCGCTGAAACTGATGGAGACAAACCACTGCGCTACTGAACTGAACTCGACAGAGAACATGTAGCAAGTCTGAAGAATAAACAACAACAGGCAGAAACAGGGGAGGCACTTGCCCTCGTCGAAGCTGCTCGTCAGAGCCGCTCAGGCGACCAAATAGCACGGCGGAGGGGTGCGAGACACTCCTTGAAGAGTTCCGCATCCGACCCGCACGCTAGCTGCACCTACGGGGCACTACAGCACCGGCGGCGAGCAACGACAACACGGCGGCGATGGAGCAACGGTGAGGCGATGAAAAGCCCTAGGCGGTACGACAACTAGACATGCAGCTCCTACGCGACTAGGTGAAGCGAACGGACGGCACTGCACGACCTAGAGGGGTCGGAACACTCGCCGGTGGCGAGGTCCGACGGCGATGCGATCGGACGCTCGAGGAACTAGGTGATAGACGGCACGCAGAAAGGGGAAAAGGGCACGGGGAGAGAGTGGAGCTCACCATGAGCACGGCGGAGTGCTCGGCTGGCCCAGTCGTGGACGGAGTCGATGACGGCACACCACGAATACCTACGGCTGCCGGAGAGGAAGAAGAGGAAGAAGCGCTCGACGTGGAGGTGATCGGGTCCGTGTAGTCGACGTAGACGACGGAGTCGACGTCGTGGAAGCAGACGGACAGCTTTGGCGAGGCTGAGGATGACGCGGGGCTCGCCGACGACGAGGGGCTGCTATCATATGCTCTCGGGTGTCGATGGGAACGGCGGATTTGGAGGATCTCGGCTCTCCAGACGGCGAGAGGGGGGAGAGGAAACCTAGAGAGGAGGGGTGGACAAGGTTTGGGTTCAAAAGGGGGATCGGCGCACGGGGCCACGACGTCCGTGAATTCACGGGGCGACGGTGAGCGCGGGTGCTGCTCTGCTTTTCTGAAGGAGGAAGACGGTGACGTGGCCCTGTGCCACAGACAAGTGGGGCGAGGCACAGAAAAGGCCACGGCGCGACGGCGACGCTGTTGGCTGGGCCTGCGGTGGAGTTGGGCTGCACAGAGAAAAGAAGATGGGCCTGGGGGAGAGAGAGAGAAGGAGGAGGAGGCCCAGGTGCCTGCGCTGGCTGCTGCCTTTTCTTTTTCCCTTTTATTTCTTCAGGCAGAAAACAAAAAGAAAAGCACATAAATAAATAAGAAGAGTTAGGGGAAAAGAAAAATATCCCCATGCTCAGTGAATTATATCCTATTTAAATAAATTGACTTGGGCATTTTTAGAGGCAGAAAAATAAAAGGAGTTTTAATATGGTTCAAACTCTTGATATTTTAAAACCCAACCAAATCATTTTCAAATAGGTTGATATTTGGTGGAGAGGTTGTTGGCATGGAGCAAGATTTAAAGGAGGAGAAAGAATCACTATGGCACTTGGCTAGGTGGCTTGCATAATAGAGCAAAGAAAAGGCCAGAAGAAAAGAAAGAAGAAGCAGCAGAAGAAGGGAGAAGGGGGAGGTTAGCTAGGCATAGCTAGACCTCATAGACAACAATATCACAAGTCCTCACTCTCACTCAACAATAAAGTAAACTATGATGATGAGCAATGCAATGATGCAAATAATAAAATGTATCACAATGCAAAGATAATAAATGACGAGAACCCCCAAGGATAATGACAAGGATCAAAAGAGGAAGCTTTATTGCCATTATTGGAAAGTGTTACATATGGGGCATTACAAACTCTCCTACACTACAAAAAGATCGTGTCCCGAGATCTAGGACTGGAAGAAGGAAGGATACTCGGAACGAAGGTGATCTTCTCGTTCCCACGTAGCTTCTCGGTCGGTATGGTGTGACCACTTAACTTTCAAGAACTTGATTGACTTGTTGCGGGTTTTGTGCTTAGTTTCCTCAGGAATAGCAACATGGTGCTCACGATAAGAAAAGTCTTGTTGAATATCAATATCCTTGAAAGGAATGGTGCATTCAAGTGTCTAGAAGCACTTGCGGAGTTGAGACACGTGAAACACATCATGAACATTTGCAAAGTTGGAGGGAAGCTTGAGTTGATAGGCTAGATCGCCTCATTTGCCAAGAATCTTGAAAGGGCCCACGTATCTAGGAGCATGCTTTCCTTTGATACCGAATCTTAGGGTTCCTTTCATAAGAGAAACACGGAGATAGACATGATCTCCAATGTCGAAAGCCAAATCACGATGCTTGCCATCATAGTAACTCTTTTGACGCGATTGAGCGGCTTTGAGATTCTCACGTTTGACTTTGCACATTTCTTCATCTTCTGAGATCAAGTCATTGCCAAGAAGTTGACATTCACCAGTCTCGGACCAGTTGAGAGGGGTACGGCACTTTCTGCCATAGAGGATTTCAAAAGGAGCTTTGCCGGCACTTGCTTGGATACTGTTGTTGTAAGAGAGCTCGGCAAACGGGAGACAATCTTGCCACTTCATGCCAAAAGAGATGACACAAGCTTTCAGCATGTCTTCGAGGATCTGGTTCACGCTTTCGACTTGACCACTAGTCTGAGGGTGAAACGCAGTGCTGAAACGAATCTTAGTGCCCATGGCTGACTGAAAGGAGTCCCAGAACTTGGATGTGAACAAACTTCCACGGTCTGTGACTTGAGGAATGCCATGCAACGAAACAATTCTGGAAAGTGTACAACTCTGCCAACTGAGCTGCGTTGATGGATTCTTTGACGGGAAGGAAGTGAGCTACTTGGGTTAGCTTGTCAATCACAACAAAGATAGCATCATTCCCCTTCTTGGACTTAGGAAACCCGGTGACGAAATCCATTTCAACGTGGTCGAATTTCCACTCGGGAATAGGAAGAGTGTCGGTGGGAACGACACCTATGGGATCACAAGAATCCCTACTACGGTTAGCGGGGCGCGGGGTTGAGAGAAGAGCGGATCAAACAGATAGCACACGGTTCGTTTATCCAGGTTTGGGCCGCGAGGATGCGTAAAACCCTACTCCTGCTTTGGTGGATTGTATATCGGTGTTGTTCAGCTAGCTATGGGGCGTGAGGAGCTCCAAAAAGCCGAATCCCCCTCCTGGTCGCCTCGGGCCTCCTTTTATAGAAAAGGGGTTGCCACAGTGGCACACAGGAGGTGGAAAGGGTACAGTGATGCGATGTTATCCCTCGCATTACATGACAAGGCGCATTTAATGCGTCTTGCTTAGGTGTCCTTGCTTTATCCGGGACGGGGGAGAGATATGTCTTGTCCGTCGCTCCTCCTTCTTGTGTCGACACGCGCCCTGGCCAGCGATGCCTGAGATGCCACGTAGGTAGGCAGGCAGCTGAGGTGGCGCAATGGTGGGTCTTCACGAAGATCTGCATGCCGCCACGCAGGTGCCTGCCCAGCTGGTTGGGTCGGCAGCTGCATAAGGCGGTGGAAGTTTAGTCGGCGTAGGCCTGATGGTGGCCCTGCGGATGTCCACGGCAAGGGCCTTGCCGGGGCCCCGGCAAGGGTCTTGCCGCGGCGCCTGCTGCCATCCCCGACAAGGTGCTTGCCGGAGGTCTTGTGGTCTTCCTTGGCTGGGATCCCACCAAGGGTCGTTGTCTTCTTAGTGCGTATCTGATCTTGAATGTCTTCACAAAGATCTGCATGCCACTACGGGGATGTCTCCCGAATCCTTGCCCTATGGGGGCAGCGGACTCAAGGGTGATTTGCTCCGTAGACGTGGGGTGAGTTGCCGCGGCAAGGGTCTTGCCGGACCTACTAAAACTGGCTCCAGGCAAGGATCTTGCCGGGGGAACCCAGCAAGAATCTTGTCGGGGGAACCCGCTTCGCCCCTTTGCTCTTTGTGGTCTTGTTCTAGTTCTCTTGAGCTTCGGTCTTACCCTGGCTTACCTCCCTTGCCTTGCTTGGTGCGGCAGTGCCCGTGGCTCAGACTGCACGTGCACAGTCATAGGGGTAAAAAAAGTGTACCCCCTTTTTGTACACCGGCATAGAGGTTGGAGTAGACCGGCTGGACGTTGATGCTCTGCCTTCACTCTTCTGCAGACATCACATTCATTCACAAATTGGGCAATCTCCCTTTTCATGCGAGTCCACCAGTAAGATTGCTTGAGGTCTTGGTACATCTTGGAACTTCCGGGATGAATCGAGAGGAGGGAGTCATGTGCTTCGTTCATTATGAGCTTCCTGAGATCACCCTTGGGAACCACAATTCCGTCCTCAAAGTACAAGGTGTCTTTCTCATTAACACGATAGCACTTGTATTTGGGAGTACCCTTAGCAATACCATGTTTCACTTTCTGCACCGTAGCATCACTTAGTTGGGCCTAACGGATCTGATCTTCCAAGGTAGGAGCAACTTGAAGATTTGCGAGAAAGCCTTGCGGGACAACTTGGAGGTTGAGCTTCCTGAATGATTCACAAAGCTCAGGCTGAAACGGCTTGAGAAGGAGACTGTTGCAATATGCCTTTCTGCTTAAGGCATCTACAATGACATTGGCCTTGCCAGGTGTGTACTCAATTCTAGGATCAAACTCTTGGATCATCTCAACCCAACGAGTGTGGGGAAGGTTCAGGTTTGGCTGTGTGAAGATGTACTTCAAGCTCTTGTGATCGGTGAAGATGTCCACTTTTCTGCCCAACAGAAGGTGTCTCCACGTGATCAAGGCATGTACAACTGCTGCTAGCTCGAGATCATGTGTTGGGTAATTCTTCTCATTTGGTTTCAATTGGCGAGAAGTGTATGCCATAATCTTCTTGTCTTGCATCAGAACACCACAGTGTCCTTGTAAAGAAGCATCACAAAAGGCTTCATAGGACTTGGACTCATCTGGAGGAGTAAGAACCGGAGCAGAAATGAGCTTCTCTTTGAGTGTTTTGAATGCCACATCACAATCAGGAGTCCAGGAGTACTTGACATTCTTCTGCAACAGGTTGGAAAGAGGCATGGCAATCTTGGAGAAGTTCTCAACGAACCTTCTGCAATAGCTAGCGAGACCAAGGAAGCTTCCGATTTGCTTGACATTCTGCGGGGGTTCCCAGTTGACAATAGCTTCAACTTTCTCGGGGTTGACAGAAATACCCTCAGCAGAGATGATATGGCCAAGATATAAGACTTTATCCAGCCAGAATTCACATTTGGAGAACTTCGCATAGAACTTGTATTCACGGAGCCTGTCCAGAACCAAACGGAGGTGCTTGGCATGGTCTTCTTCATTTTTGGATAATACCAAGATGTCATCCAGATAGACGAGAACAAATTCATTGGTGTAGGGGTTGAATATGAAGTGCATCATCCTCGAGAAGGTGGGTGGAGCATTAGCGAGGCCAAAAGACATGAGCGTGTATTCATAAGAGCCAAAACTCGTTCTGAATGCGGTCTTGGGAATATCTTCACGGATACGGATCTGGTGATAACCCATCCGGAGATCGAGCTTTGAGAACACCTTTGCTCCTTTGAGTTGCTCGAACAATTCATTGATATTGGGGAGCGGATACTTGTTCTTTATTATCTTCTTGTTCAATGGCCGGTAATCAACGTAAAGGCATTCCATGCCATCCTTCTTCTTGACAAATAGAACCCCACAGCCCCAAGGAGACGTACTAGGCCTGATTAGACCCATACGCTCTTGGACATCGAGCTGTCTCTTCAGCTCCTTCAACTCTTCAGGGGAAAGCTTGTACGGACGCCGACATGTTGGCTCGGTACCGGGCTCGAGTTCAATGACAAATTCAACTTGATGATGCAGAGGCATGCCTGGAAGCTGTTCAGGGAAAACATCTTCATACTCATTGACCACCGGAATCTGAGAGATGGCATTAATCTCGCCCTTGTCGTTGAGAGAGAATAGCCTGATTGTGTTATCTCGAGAGGCGAAGATAATCACGTCTTCGTCAGGATGAGTAAGCTTGACTTCCTTATTTGCAAAATCAATGTTTGCATCATGCTTGGAAAGCCAATCCATCCCAAGAATAAGATCAATGTCGGAGTTGCCTAGAATAACCGGAGAAACCAGAAAACTTTAATCTCCCATATGAATAGATATATCCGGAGCATACAAGCTAGAAGTCATTAGCTTCCCCGGAGAAGTAACTTGCAACTTTTGGGGTAGTGCCACTGTGCCCACATTGTGCTTGGATGCAAATGGTTATGACATGAAAGAACATGATGCACCCGAATCAAACAAAACTTTAGCAGGTTTAAGATTGACTGGAAGGTTACCAAGTATCACATCTGAAGAATTCTCTGCTTGAGCTGCATTCATCAGATTCACTCTTGCTTGCTTGGGATTGTGCTTGACAATAGCAGTGCTGACATGTGGAGGAGGCGGAAGGCGCCTTGGGTTGGGACACTTGTTAGCATAGTGACCCTTCTGAGTGCACTTGTTGCAAACCTCTTCTAAGAGAGGACGGCAATAAGGCCCACTTGACTTCGAAGCTTGAAAGTGATTCTTGGACTGATTACTTGGGTTGGGTGGGTGGGAGAAACCACGGCCACCAGAGTGCTTGTTGTTGTTGTTGTTTGGAGGGTGGAGCACTAGAGGAGGTGGAAGCCAAAACTTCTGCTGCTTTGCGACCACTTGGGAAGAAGAGGAGGAATTGACAGCATATCTGATCCTCTTTTTGAAAGCTTCAACCTTGAGCTGGGCTGCCTCTTGCTTATGGGCCATGTTATAGAATTGATCAAATTCATCCGGCTCGAACAAGGTGAGAGCTAATTGGAGTTCATCCTTCAGATCACCACAGAACTGATCTTGCTCTTGGCATCTGGGATGTCTTGCTTGGCATAGTGAGCAAGGTTCTGGAACTTGACATTGTATTGATAGACGGACATGGTGCCTTGCTTTAGGTTGCGGAATTGCTCACGCATGCCTTCAGCGACACTAGTTGGAATGTGGTGCGAGCGGAAATCCTTGCAGAAGTCAGTCCACGAGATTTCACGATTGCCTTTGGAATCTTTGTACTGTTGCCACCAATCAGCGGCTTGGTCCTTGAGTTGGAAGGCGACAAACTTGACATAATCCTCAGGTCTCACGCTACTGCATTCAAAGTGCTTCTTGATGTTTGTTATCTAGTCTTCAGTATCTAGCGGATCCACACAGTAACTGAAAGACTTCGGTTGGTTTGCCAGGAATTGGTTGAGGGTTGCAAAGTGAGGTTGGTTGAACAAATTTCCTTGGCCTTGGTTCCCATGACCACCTTGATTTGCTTGGTTGGCTTGAATGTTCTGCATCATTTGCATAAGCATCTGGGTGTTCTGGTTTGTCGATTGCATAATTGCTCTCCAAGCCTCAGACGGAGGAGGAGGGGAAGGAGGACGATCAGGAACTTCTTCACCCTTTGGGTTAGCATTGGGAACCTTCTTAGGAGCCATCCTGAATGAGATGACAACTATTAGCCATTGATTGAGGTATATAAGCTGAATCAACGGCTAGAATTGCAACATAAGTCTTCACAAGAACATTCGAACAAAATTAACGAATGTAATCCAAAGTTCAATGGTATCACTATCTTCACGAGAAGCCACTTGGGAGAACAAAAGGTAAATAAAACAACAAGGAGCAGATAGAACAAATACAAGATAGAAGCTACGTCCCACATGTTCGTGCAGAAAGCTCATGGAACGTGTTACAAAAGGGTTTTGCAATCCCCGGATCAGCATAGCCAAGGACCCTTTAAGATGCAACTCCCGATTGGAACAATGCCCATAAAACCTCTTCACTCAATGTTGAACCCCGAACTCCATATCATGCATTCGTTGGAAGAATGCCTACGAGCTACTAGAAGAACCCACCTATTAATTTCTGAAAGTTTCCGGTTATGCAATCGGGTGTTGGGGATACAGGGGAAGCACCGCGCACTCAACTCTAATCCAACATCCAGCTGTATCCGTCCTTCAACACATAACCAGTCATTTTCGGAAACCGTTTACCTCGGACCTTTGAAACGCATCTACTATACAAGCTATGACAATACTCCCGAACTACCTCCCAGTACTGGGTGATGTCGGGGTTATCTTGCCACTAACCGCATATAAGAGTTTTCGATGTCGGCCGTCTTAAGTATTCCAGAACTGATGCGATATATTTGTGACGAGAACACCTCGGAGCTCAACTCCTCGGGACACTGCCACAACCCCTAAATGACAGGAGGCATCGAGAACAATGTTCTCGTCACAAAGACATCGGAACAATCCACACAATACTCGCGTGATCCTAAAAAACATTTAGTGAATTTTTTAGAGTACAAGAGATAGAGTAATCGTCAGGAGTCCTCACCAGAGTGATAAAGGGACGAGGAGTAAAAGAAATCCTACTCTCCGATATATATAGGACTCAAAACATTTTCATGTGTGTGCCTAGACTCATCCGTCAACGATTCGATCAATCAGTGGGGGCTCCTAGGTCGGAGAAGGCTCTGATTACCAACTTGTAATGCCCAGTATGAGACTATACCTCCTACGTGTCGAGGCACGACTTAAAGGAATAATCTCATACTAGAATGATCTCAAGTATGGTATCTTTGCACGACTCATGTAAAAGAGGCATGAAATTGCAAAAGAGTAGTTGGCTTACACTTGCCACGTCACACAATGCATTACATAAACATTCGTCATCCAAATAACATCAGAGTCCGACTATAGACGAAGAACCAAATGAAAGATACCATAAATAAAGAAACAAAAGGTCCCGATCATCCTTGTAAAAGCCCTACTGATCCTCTGGATAAGACATGTAGTATCGCCCACGTTCTTCGTCGAACTCCCAGTACAACTCTGAACCACCAGCTGTGTAGTTCTCAACGGTACCTGCATCTGGTGTTTTGTAGATCTCTGAGCCACAGAGGACTCAGCAATCCCATTACCGGGTAGCAATACTATCAAAGCCTTGGGTGTGGAACAAGGCTGAAAACAAGGTTGTAGCTGCACTAGCACTAGCTTACGTGTTTAGAGCGAGAAGAGAAGTGCCAACGATCGACAAGTGATCATGAAGTGATCCTATCTAAGCACGTCAAACATAACCCCACCGTGTTCACTTCCCGAACCCCTTCGGAAAGCGACCGTCACGGTTACTCACGCTGGTAGTGTATTATGAACATCGTGTCAAGTTTTCTACAACCGGATATTAACAAATTCCACTTTGCCACATAACCGCGGGCACGGCTTTCGAAAGATCAAAACCCTGCAGGGGTGTCCCAACTTAGCCCATCACAAGCTCACGATCTGCGGAGTCACAACTCCAAGGTGGGAATACCCGAGTATTCTCGGAATCCCGTGCTCAAGATATTCCGACTAAGGTAAAACTAATCCAGCAAGACCTCCCGGCGTGCCAACACCCTGATAGTAGCCGCACGTATCTCGTCTCAGGCCACGACCGTATGGGACATCCTACGGGTTTTTACCAGCCCTTGAGTTTCCTCGAGGTGGCCCCGCAGCCTGCCCAGTTTGGACCAACACTCATGTGGAGCACTGGCCCAGGGTCGTTAATTAAGAAAAGAGTTTATAACTCCCTATGCAAGTTTTAGTTGTTAGGCAAATGTAAAACCAAAGTTGGGCCTTGCTGGAAAAGATTTAGCGCTAAGCGGGTTATCGAGGGGGGCCCATAAACCCCAACCGTGTTAGGGACGCAAAAATCAAGGAACATAACACCGGTTTATACGGTTCCTAGGGTGGCATGAGTGGAACAAAACACCAAGCAAAGGCTTAGCCTTCCACCCATTGCCAAATATATAGATGATTTAGTTTAACAGATTATATATTGTGATATCCCAACAATAACTTCTTCATGAAGCGAAAATCTTCAAATCTTCTCCTGCAACTAACAATGCTATAAGAGGGGCTGAGCGAAGCTTACGTAGCCAATCAAAGGTTTGCTAGGTTGGGCGGTTAGAGAGTTTCATGGCAACAATAGGAGGCTGACAAACAGACATAGGCATCGAGGCAATAAGCTAAAGAGTGAGACATCTAGCATAGGCAAAGATAGTAGTGATATCTGGGTAAGGTCATCTTGCCTGTTGAATCCTCGGAGGGAACGTAACCTTGCTCCTCACACTCAACCTCGGTAGAAACCTCGTACTCCGTATCGTAACCGGGATCTAACCAAATACAACAATGCAACAACGGAACAAATCAATCAACATGCAGTGCTCAACCACATGATGCATGCACATGAGCATATGAACATGGAAGAAATGATGCATGGCCTAGGGGTCACAAGAGTGCAATATCATCACATCCAACAAGATCAGACACAAGCATGAAACAAGCAAAGGAACAATTTAACAAGTTTATGTAGTTGTCCCAAACAAGCATGCAACAGGTTTTAAAGAAGTTGGTTAACATGGCAAGGGTGCAACTAACACAACAACAGCATGCTAGCACTTTTAAATGGGCTGGAATTAAGAACAACAATATCCAGATACTCCCATTTTAAATTAAATGCATTTGGGACAGATTTGAAAAACTTCTATGAAAGATTTGTCAAACATGCTAAACAACAGCACCAAAATATTTTACACATTTTTTTACCCAAATGCAAATAAAGTTTGTTACAAGTTTAAGCATATTTAAAACAAGTTTAAATTCAAACAACATTTTAAATGTTTTTAAACATGGCAGCAAGTAGCATATTCATAATCTACATGAAATTCTAAGCACTTTTCATAAAGACTCAAATTCATCAGAAACATATTTATGCAGATATTAAATAAACCTGAAAAATAAAAACAGAAAAGAAAATAAAACAATATAGGCGCCAGGGTCCAGAATGACCTAGGGCTCAACAAGCCACGCCCACTGACAAGGGGGCCCCGGCGGGGCTGAGCTGGCGACGCGGGTGCGCGTGGGGGTTAGTACGGCGCTGTGATGCTGGCAGGTGGGGCCTACCTGTCAGCCTCATGCAAAAAGCAAAAATGGGCGAATACCACTGTGCCCGCTAGGGATCGAACCCACGCCCTCTCGCTGAAACTGACGGAGACAAACCACTGTGCTACTGAACTAAACTCGACCGAGAACATGCAGCAAGTCTGAAGAATAAACAACAACAGGCAGAAACAGGGGAGGCACTGGCCCTCGTCGGAGCTGCTCGTCGGAGCCGCTCGGGCGACCAAATAGCACGGCGGAGGGGTGCGAGACGCTCCTTGAGGATTTTCACATCCGACCCGCATGCCAGCTGCACCTACGGGGCACTACAGCACCGGTGATGAGCAACGACAGCAGGGCAGCGATGGAGCAACGGCGAGGCGATGCAAAGCCCTAGGCAGCACGGCGACGACAGGCAGCTGCTACGCGACTAGGCGAAGCGAACGGACAACACCGCACGAACTAGAGGGTTTGGAATACTCGCCCGCGGCGTGGTCCGACGACGACGCGATCGGTCGCTCGAGGAACTAGGTGATAGACGGCACGCAGAAAGGGGAAAAGGGCACGAGGAGAGAGAGGAGCTCACCACGAGCACGGCGGAGTGCTCGGCTGGCCCAGTCATGGACGGAGTCAACGACGGTGCGTCTCGAACACCTACGGTTGCCGGAGAGGAAGAAGAGGAAGAAGCGCTCGACATGGAGGCGATCGAGTCCGCGTAGTTGACGTAGACGACGGAGTCGACGTCGTGGAAGCAGACGGACAACTTAGGTGAGGCTGAGGATGACGCGGGGCTCGCCGGCGACGAGGGACTGCTCTCACATGCGCTTGGGTGTCGATGGGAACGGCGGATCTGGAGGATCTCGGCTCTCCAGACGGCGAGAGGTGGGAGAGGAAACCTAGAGAGGAGGGGAGGACAAGGTTTGGGTTTAAAAGGGGGGATCGGCGCACGGGGCCTCGACGTCCGTGAATTCACGGCGCGACGGTGAGCGTGGGCGCTGCTCTGCTTTTCTGACGAAGGAAGACGGCGACGTGGCCCTGTGCCACAGACAGGTGGGGCCAGGCGCGGAAAAGGCCACGGCGCGACGGCGACGCTGTTGGCTGGGCCTGCGGTGGAGTTGGGCTGCGCAGAGAAAAGATGATGGGCTTGGGGGGAGAGAGAGAGAAGGAGGAGGAGGTCCAGGTGCCTGCGCTGGCTGCTGCCTTTTCTTTTTCCCTTTTATTTCTTCAGGCGGAAAAGAAAAAGAAAAGCACATAAATAAATAAGAAGAGTTAGGGGAAAAGAAAATATCCCCATGCTCAGTGAATTATGTCCTATTTAAATAAATTGACTTAGACATTTTTAGAGGCAGAAAAATAAAAGGAGTTTGAATATGATTCAAACTCTTGATATTTTAAAACCCAACCAAAACATTTTCAAATAGGTTGATATTTGGTGGAGAGGTTGTTGGCATGGAGCAAGATTTAAAGGAGGAGAAAGAATCACTATGGCACTTGGCTAGGTGGCTTGCATAATAAAGCAAAGAAAATGCCAGAAGAAAAGAAAGAAGAAGAAGAAGAAGAATAAGAAGGGAGAAGAAGAAGAAGAGAGAAGGGGGAGGTTAGCTGGGCATAGCTAGACCTCACAAACAACAATATCACAAGTCCTCATTCTCACTCAACAATAAAGTAAACTATGATACCATGATGATATGATGATGAGCAATGCAACGATGCAAATAATAAAAGGTATGACAATGCAAAGAAAATAAATGACAAGAACCCCCAAGGATAATGACAAGGATCAAAAGAGGAAGCTTTATTGCCATTATTGGAAAGTGTTACATATGAGGCATTACATGGCCATAGTGGGAGTATCATAGCTGGTATCATGCACTCGGGAATATCAAATATGATGATGTGGCAAGGAATTAAAGAAGGGAGAGTGGGTTAGAGTAGCATAGGTAGATTCCGTAATATAATAAATGCTATATTAATTTCTGTCATGCATGGCCATAAATACGATCATCTATGATACTACTCTATGATACTATGCACTATGAAGGTACGTCGTATCATACACTATTATCATATGCATGATACTAGTATATGATACTCCCCACTATAAGGTTGGCCATAGTGGTGGTATCATAGCCGATATCATGCACTCGGAAATAGCAAGTATGCTGATGTGGCAAATAATTAAAGAAGATAGAGAGGCTTAGAGTAACATATAGGCAGATACTGTATCATGTTAAATGCGATGCTAATTTGTGTCACACATGGTAATAAATATGATCATCTATAATATTATGCTATTACACTATGCACTATAATTAAAGGTAGTATCATACACTAGTATCATATATATGCATGATACTAGTATATGATACTCTCCACTATGAGTAGCCTAAGTATAGCCTAACTAAAACACCCACATGTAGTTGAAGTAGGGTTTTGACTTTATATGCACTAAATGGAAGGTAAGTGCAAAAAACTGACTTAAACATAGCAGAGAGACCTGAAATGGGCCAGGAAATCAAACTAAGGGTATATCCATGATTGCTTACCATGATTTTTTTCGAGGCGGAACGATGTAGTCACTGACAATTTGGAGTCCTAAGTGACGCGTCACCTTTTGGAAACTATGATCCTTCCTGTGAGATGCTCCGGTATGGAAGGTGCGAGAACCAAAACTTGTGCCAAACTTTAACGAAAAATTTCCATGCGTTCGTGAGAGCATGCCACAGTGACACAATGGTTTTCGTTATTTCTGGACTTTATATGCATTTGCTATAATTAAAATACCAACAAGGCCTACGCCTCTGGCCGCACCTTGCGGCCGAACTGTTTGAAGTTTTTTCCCGTTTCTCAGACAATGAATGAAAACTTGCAAAGCGACACAAAAATGATCTTGCTAACACCCACGTGTAGTTGCGACTATATAAAGCAAAGATGATCTTGCTAACACCCATATATATATATATATATATATATATATATATATATATATATATGTATACTATTCATCATCCAGGGTGCAGAATAGGTTATTCTTCAACCGAGGTAATCTTACTATAACTTCATATAAAATTACATTTGGAATTCAAATAGTTACATTCATATTGATTCACTATGTAAAATTTGGTATAAGAAAATAAAAATATAGGTCATAAGACAAGAAAATTTGGAGTTTATGTGTATTTTACACTATGTTTTTACGTTTGTAATTTTAGATAACATAAAATATTTTTTACGGCGATTATATATTTTCTTACGTTCTCTTTTTGCGTCAGAAATAAGATAAAACTTACAAAACGTAAAATTACACTGCGTTGGTGGTAAAATAGAGGGG
>LR738712.1:322147240-322270269 GCA_902687465.1 Secale cereale
TGTGTGTGTGTGTGTGTGTGTGTGTGTGTGTGTGTGTGTGTGTGTGTGCAAAAATGACACAAATATAGCAAACGAGATCTCAAATGCACCAGAAAATCGAACCATAGGGTACAATCGTGATTTCTTACCGTGGAAAAGAATTTGGAGGCGAAACAATGAACTCATGTTTTCATTCAAACGAAAAAATGTTGTTAGTTCATGTAAATGTTTTCAAATAGCACACGGTTCACTCACGAAAGCCGTGTGCCTACCAAACCATGGCCGATGCCCCCCTTGCTGCGCGCGCGATCTGAGTCGTGCGTTCTGATTGGCCAGAACCCAAACCCCATGGATCGTACGTCTGCACCGTTGGATGTTCCCAGATCAAACGGCAATCCTCATCCCTTTCGACAACAAATGCAGTCTGGCTAGGATTTGATTTATATGCCAGAATGCACAGTAAATGCCAAAAAATGTCTTAAGTATAGCACACGAGACGTGAAATGCGCTAGGAAATCAAACTCGTGGTATAATGATGATTGCTTAACGTGAGAAAAATTTCAAGCCGAAACGATGAACTCATGTCTTCATTTCAAAATTTGTATGTCTTCATTTCAAACGAAATTATTCTCTTTCTGCACACGAGCACTTAGAGGCAACCATTTACATAGGCCTGGCCGCACAGCGACTGGTGATATTTTTTCACCCTTTTCACCTAGGCCGCAAACACCCCCCACCGCCCGCTCGCATTTCACTCAATTAGTCCACCCAATCTCCATTGCCAGCTCCCCCTCCCCCAGATCCACAGCAGAACCCTCTCCGGCATCGGCGTGCTCACCCCGGCCATGTGCCTGCTCTTCCGTGTCAACCCTACCTCCACTGCTGTTCCCAACACGCGGTTGCCGCGCCTCGCCGTCTTCGCTTGCTCGCCAACCACCCTCGAGCATATCGATCCTGTAACCCTCGCCTCTCCTGTGGTCCGGCCGGATTTGCATTAAAAAACCTGTTCGTTACTACTCTCCATTGCGGTGAGGCATATTTCCTTGCAATCTCTCTTCCTATTTTGTTCCGTATGTTCCCAAATTGGCTATAAAATAACAGGGAGCATATATATGTTCATTATCTACCTTCCTAACTAGTACATATAAGATGTATTTGTTCTAATAACTTACTGCCAATTTACAGATCCCGGGCGCCCGAGTCACACAAACTTAACCAATAAGCCATACATTTTCTAAATTATTGCATGATATGTTTAGACAAGTTGATACCAAGTTGTTAGTTTTATGCTTATCCTCCTTTCCTGAGTTTCGCATGTGTTCTCTGTAGATGCCGAGTAGCAGCGACAACACTCATGCTTCAGGCGATGTATCTTCATCTGATTCCGACAACCCTAGGTCTTCAGCAGATGGTGAGGGATCAAGTAATCTTGAACGGGATAGAGCTGCAGCAATCATCCTTCCAGTCAGGACATCAAGGAACGCTCCAAGGAAGCCCACACACCAGCCTAAAGGTGTATATGAAGTAACCGAGATTGATTTCAAGTCTTGGGCTCCAACTAAACCAAATAAAGCACGCACGAGGTTTAGCAGTGTGTGTGGATTTGTTGTCAGGGCAAGGCTCAACATTAATCTGCTGGGGTTTCGGAAGGCTGACACAGAAACATGGCAAAGGATAGTCTGGGAGGTCATGGATCACTTCAATGTTCTAGAGCAGTGGAGGATGCAGGTGGAACATGCTACACTGAAGAAGGCTATGGATGCTTGGAGAAATTGGAAGCACGTGATGTACAAGAAGTACTTGACTGGAGGCAAGGACCCAATCGCCGCATACCCCCAAATTACAAAGGCGGACTGGGCAGAATTCAAAAGGGTCAGGACAACTACAGAGTTTGCTGAGAAGCGTGCCAAGCAATCAGAACTTCAGAAAGGGAACACACACACACACACCATATGGGTGTGGCAGGATACTACGGCATGAAACCGATATGGGGCCAGGAGGACAAATAAACAGTAGCGGCGGGTAGGAAACCATCCTTTAGTGAATTCAGGGGCAAACGCACTAGAGACAACTTGCGGGCACATGCAAGGAGGCGTGATGATGAAACTTATTACTTTGAAAACTCACATGACGAAGAAATGTATCGCGTGATGTTAGAGGCTTCCAATATCCCTGGAAGGTTCTACATGAACTCAAGGCCATGTGACATTCTGTCTGATGCTCTGGAAACAAGAAAGCACGCTGCCCATGCAAGGGGTATATGTGTTAATGTCACGCACAAGAGGGCTTTCACACTCAGCAAAGAAGAGAGGCTCAGCATGAAAAAAGCGAGGAGTGAAATGAAGCAGAATGAATTGTATGAAAGGTTGAGGAAGCACATGTACCTGTCTATTTGAAAGGATATTGAGGAGTCAATGATGATGTAGAAGACTCTAACACTGACAGATAGCCAGCAGATGGGAGGGTAGGCGGGCATGGAGGATGCCGGTTATTGCACGACAACACCGCACAAGAGTAGTTGTGCATCAGCTGACTCCAACGACACTGAGACTGCAGCTGCTCATGATGATGATATGTCCGATCTATCTAGAATGAAAGACAAACTAAAGGGCATTCATACACATTATGAAGGTACATTAACATGTGCAATAGCCTAGGTTTGCCCACCCTTCTTGGAAGAGGGCCTCTTGTTGGACAGTGTGCCGTTGAAGTTGGGCTGTGTGAAGTGCTACGTGACTAAAGTAAAGCTTGGATTCAATGAATTTGCCTTGAAGATTGTCCTAGGAGACTTTGATGAGCAAAGGACCTTGGGAGAACCACTCTTACATCACATCCAGTGGCCACAAAAGGAAATAGAGTTCCCCTGAAGCCCCACCAGGAGCAACCAATGTCGCCCTCAACCAATGACACTCTCCTTGCCACAGCAGCTCTCGCGTGCTTCCTCCAAAGAACCTAATAGTCGTAATCCAACGGCTGATGCATCAACCTGTGATCAGCTGGCCCGACTTTGTGCCGTATATGCCATTTCATCGTTCGCCCAGAGTAGCCAGTGGCAAGGCCTACAACTGTTGAAGATGCACCACTGATTCAGATGCCGGCCGCTGAAGTAGCGGGGGGAGACCCTGCTGTAGCACATGCTCAGTAGACCAACCTGGTGGAACAGATAGGTAAGCAGTCTGATGCTTTGAAACCGCCCGCTAAGCAGTCTGTAGGTCCAGAACGGACTGCCCATCCGTCCATCGGTCCATAGCCGCATGATCAGCATACCAATATGCCAGCACTTCTTGCTCAGCAAACTAACGCGTTGGCATGACCTCCTCAGCACACCAACAAGTTGGCACCACCTGTGCAGAAACCCGGCATAGCTTCAACGCATGGTCAGCAGTCCAATTCCTCTGCTCCTACAGCCCAGCAGTCTGTCATAGCAGGACCGCTAGCTCAGCAGTCGAACATAGCTAAACCGTGTGCTAAGCAGTCCGTCGAAGCTTCACCGTTTGCTCGGGAGTCTACCTTTCAGCCAACCAGACGTTCTACCAGAAATGCTTCAAGTACCAAGAAGGAAGCGGCCAAAAAGGCTGCACCCGCGAGGAAGCGCGCCGGGAGAGCAAAGAGGAAAGAGATCGATTGCCCCTTACTTAAAGCACTCACCGCCCAGAACCAAATTAATAGCAGGTTGTGTGAATCGGGGAGTAATATTATTTTTGACGGCATGGAAGATGAAGAAATAGCTTTGCAGCTTGCTCAAAATAAAGCATATGTACTTGAAGCACGTAATTACGTCCATGGCCAGCCATTTCTTGTTTGTGAATACTTTGATGAGTGCATCTCCAGTTGCCGGGAGTTATATAAATATTGCATGGATCAAATGTTAGCAGGTTATCATGTTCTGCTAGTCCACTACAACAAAGATCATTTCCGACACGATGCTGGTTCCATTAGTATGGGTTTCGAGGACTTACATCTCTTCGTCAACTTCAACAAGCTCGATGCCACTCTTGTTAGATGCCTGATTTTGTAAGTACTTAACAAAATCTGATCAACTTCTACATACAAGGCTGTAAATGATAAACATCTAATTGCATTTTATTCCCCTAAGGGGATTGAATGCGCAGAGAAGAAAAAGGGAGAGTGTGTATTTCATAGATCCAACATTAGCAAATGGCACACCATTAGATGGTAAGGACCTATGGGACTGGGCCATTACCACGGTCTTCCGTATCTTCCCAAACATGTCCCATGCAGAATCATTTCTCTGGCCATATCATGAATGGTAAGTCAAGTAAACAACCATGCATACATTGATTGTCTTTTAGATTTTGACACAATTCATAAGTTCATGGCTTTTTAATATGTAGCAATCACTGATATTGGTATTCATTGTTCCAAACAAGAACACATTTTACTACATGTATTCTCTCAAAGAGACAAATGCTTAGGATCTAACGCATCTTCAGCAATTCAAGGATATGTATTGAATTCTATGATGTTGAAATTAATTTGCATTCATATCTGGTTCAATAATTGATGTTGTCAAAATCCATCTTTGTTTGAAGAGTGCTCACATTGTGAAAAACTAAACCAGGGAACCTATTTAAGAGGGAACTACCTCTGCAGCACGAGATCATTTCTCGGGTAACACATCGAAATCTGTTATTTTCGGAAAATTTATCCAATAGTCTACAAATACCTTTTCTTAATCTAGTCAAATGTTCAAGCTTCTAAATAAACCTCTTTCTATTTTTGTCCAAGGAAAAAAATACATCTAACACCGGTTAGGTTGTTCCTAACAGGACAAATACATGACTAATTTTGTACAAAAAATTTCAGTGTCCTCAGCAACAAGTAGGGACCAACCTTTGTGGATACTATGTTTGCAGACACATGATCTCCATCTGCAAATCCGCTTATAGTTGTGAAGATGCTCACAAATTAGTACCAGTAAGTCTATCTTAAATAATATCTTCTACTCCACTCATATGGCACATTCTGATCTTAAAAATACTGCAGCTCATCTTAGAGCCGAGGACCCCTGAACCGCTCCCTGCTGGTGAATTGCTGATGGTACGGAGATTTATCGGTGACTTCTTCCTGAATCACTACATCAATTCCGCTGGTGATAATGAAGATTTCATCATGCCTTCTCCTGAAACATCGAGTAAGAGTTAGCCACTAAACATATACGCATGGATCCATTGTTTTCCATCTGATGAGGTCTTCGTTTTTCGTAGACTATGATTAATTATGTAATGAATATATGTGTCAACAAATCTTTGGAATTTAGCTACCATATGTTCAATTGCCATTGTTGCGAAATCTGATGAATGTTCTTCCTGTGGACACTACTTGTTCAATTGAATATTGTGGCGAATTTACTGTTTGCATGCCGATTCAAAATGGGATATTTTTAGTTTAACCTTGCAGTTGCTCTGCACACAGTTCAACTAAATTAGTATGTGCGATCCACATCGGAAACCATACGTCAATTGTAGCGGAACCGTCGGTGATACACAGCAGACCGCAAACGAATTACAACACTACTACGTGTGCGTAGGAGCTTCGAAACCGTTTGTGATATCACATTATTGCAGACGAGAGCTCAGAGTAAACCTTGCCCACTGTAAAATACAATCCTAGTCGTAAATTTTTCAGGAAACGTGTGGGATCCCAAACGAAAACACACGTCACTCTTGCTGCAACTGTCGGTGATACACAACAAATCAGAAACGGTCTGCAACACTTTTATGTGTGCGAAGGGGCTCTTGAACCGTTTGTGATAGAACATTATCACACACGGAAATTGTTGGGAAACGTGTGCGATGGAGTCTTGCAAGGCAGACGGGTTCCGCAGAAAACTCGTGTGTGATGGGGTACATATCGCACACAGTTAATATGTTGGCTTGTGTGCCTTACATACTGTTTCCCAAACGTTCATTACGACACACTGTTTGGTTTCACTGCGTCATTAGAAACGTTTAATCACCAATCCCACATGTGCAAAAGAATTTAGTGTGTGTTGCATCGCACACGATTACATTTTGGAAGGCCCCTGGATCATGGCTCCATATCCTCGACGGTTTCTGGGTCGTGTAGGAAGGACCCCCCTATCGCAGTCATTCACTCGGCGATGGTTCCAAATGCCATCACAGAAAGGGGTTAAAAACCGTTTGTATAGCGCCTCGTTGTACCAGTGATTGTTATTTGGTGCCAGCGTTGACCATGAACATTATATCTGGATCTTTTTTATTGTGACACGATTATTCATTTAAGTCAGAGAATAATGGTTGATCTATTTATATGAGTAACATCTTTTATGGTCATGCACCCTTAGTGAATGGTCTATTTTTGTTGAATCTCAATCGTAGTGATACACATATTCATAATATCGATGCCAAAAGATGCAAAGTTGATAATGATAGTGCAACATACTTGTGGCACTACTGTCTAGGTCATATTGGTGTAAAGCACATGAAGAAACTCCATGCAGATGGACTTTTGGAATCACTTGATTATGAATCATTTGATACTTGCGAACCATGGCTCATGGGTAAGATGACTAAAACTCCATTCTCCGGAACAATGGAGCGACCTAATGACTTATTGGAAATAATACATACCGACGTATGCGGTCCGATGAGTGTTGAAGCACGCAACATGTATCGTTATTTTCTAACCCTCACAGATGATTTAAGTAGGTATGGATATATCTACATGATGAAGCACAAGTATGAAGCATTTGAAAAGTTCAAAGAATTTCAGAGCAAGTGGAGAATCATCATAACAAGAAAAATAAAGTTTTGACGATCCGCGGAGGTGAATATTGAGTTACGTGTTTGGCCATCATTTAAAAAAATGCGGAATTGTTTCACAACTCACGCCACCTGGAACACCACATCGTAATGGTGTGTCCAAAACGTCGTAACCATACTTTGTTAGATATGGTGTGTTATATGATGTCTCTTAACGATTTTCCTTTATCATTTTGGGGTTATGCATTAGAGACAACTAAATTCACGTTAAATAGGGCACCATCTAAATTCGCCGAGTTGCCACCGTATGAACTATGGTTTTGCAAGAAACCTAAGTTCTTGTGTAACATCCCAAAATTCTAAATTTTGGAATGTTATATTAAATAGATAGTTTTGATTTCTTGTGTGATGTGATGTGTGAAATTGAGTGAAATTTGAAACTTTTGAAAGTTAAATGAGAGGGACTAAAATGACTTTCCCAAAACTTTCACCTTGCCTTTATGTTCTCCTTGAATTCAAATTCATTTCATCACTAAACCCTAGAGTGAAGATAATATGACTTCTTCCATTTAATAAATGAAAATGGTTTTAAAAAGATTTGAATTCTATTTTTGAAATATTTCAAATTCAAAAACTTTAAGCAACTCAATGATTTTCTCAAGAGAAGATAAAATGACTTCTTCAAATTATAAGAAATATGAGTTGGAAGTTCCCTTCAAGTATTTTTGAATCTTATTTTTAAAATTTGAGTTATTGGGTTTTATCCAAATTATTTTTCTCCAAAAATAAAATATATTGAAAATAGGGTAAAATGATTCCCAACAGTAGAAAATTGGAAAGAAAGAAATTTGATGTCATTTTGGCATTTTTAAAATGATTTTATTGGATTTTATTGCAACAGTAGCACCTTATGATTTATTTAAATTTTTGAGGATTTTTTTTACTGTAAAAGTATGTTCACGTTGTAGGATTTTTTTTTTGAAATTTTTGATATATAATATGCCTATATAATTTTTATTTTTATTTTCGTTATTCAGTTTTTCCTCTTCCATTTATATTTAAAAAAACTGCCTGTGCGTCCTATAACTATCCGTCGCCCACGTATGCAACATAGTTAGCAGCGGGGCCCTTTTTTTCATGGGCCAGGCGCAGTAAGCCTTTTTTTCTTTCCAGTTCTTTTTTTCTCTTAGGCCAAAACTAGAAAAAAGAAAGAAAAAAATAGTGCAGCGATGCGTGCGTGCGGTCGGCCTGCCCATGTAGCTTTTTAGCCCGTGCGCTTTCCCTTTCTATTTTAATTGTACGTCTACGTTTAGTTCCAAGTTGCCTAGCCTTTAATCCCTAAGCCTCTATTCAATCTATAAATATAGACTCATAGAGCCTTCAAAAATCATCTGAATTCGGGTTAAACAAATATTTTGGTTTGACTAGATTCACAAAAGTAAAATTATATTTCTTCTCTCCGTCGGAATTTCTGGAAGTCGTCTCCTCTCTCCAAAGACTTCTTTTCTCTACATTACAAAGGTATCTTTCTTCGTATTTTTTTATATACTCCCGTAGCTTATTATTCCTAGACTAGTACGATAGAATAATTATATTATCATTTAGTCTATGTATTTATACATTAGACCTAGAATTTCTTTTAGCCGTAGCTATTTTTCTTCCGTAAAACAGCTTGGCCCTAATTTTTCAAATAGACATAACTTTTTAATCGTTTATCCAAATTAGTTGAAACCAGCGCCTAAATTTTCGTCTTGATCCCACCTATCTAGTGAATCTATCAAATAAATCTTTTGCAACTTTTTGCAACTTTCAAATTTCGAAATTTGTTCAAATTCATATTCAAACTTCTTTTGATAATATCTTTTTAACCGTAACTCCGTTTGAGTTGATTTTTTTTTGCAAATCGAAGCTCTTGACCTAAACTTTCTGATAAGGCCAAATTCACTTAATTTTGGTACTCTTAGAAATTGTTTTCTGTTGCAAGAGTTATTCGCTTATTTTCAAAGTTTTTCGAAGAGTTTTTTTCGTTCTTTCCGATCTTCTGAATGATTGCTTATGTGTGGTTACTATTAATTGCTAATGATAGATTGATCGGAGTGTGATGAGTAGATCTATCACGAGTTATGAGTGTGAAGAATCTTCATCAACAGTACAAGGCAAGTTCACACTTTCTTCATACTTTCCAATACCCAGTTTTATTGCATTAGTTCTATCCTCAAACACTTGCATGAGTAGGACTGGTTACATGTGATGATGCTTTGTAGTTCATGAGGTAGGAACCCAATGGCTTGAGATCAACCCAAGGGATTATATGTGTTGTTATTTATTGCTTATATATTGGCCATGCTTGTAGACATGGATTGGTATGAGAGTTTCATGAAAGTTGTGAGAGAGATATTTTAACTAAGGGAAACTTAAGGTGGAACTTTAATACACATCTGTGTGGATTGGTTGGGCACCCTGGAGCACCCAGTGGTTTGCCCGGGCACCTGGAGAAACCAGTGTTTGCCCTAGGGGATCCCGGAGGACCCATGTGATCACCCTATTGGAATGCCACCCAGGCTCAAAGGGATCATATGATATTTTCATGCCTAGAAACTTCCATGTGCAGCCACAAGCCATTATGGGCTCTGGCATAGTTGAGTATGTTGTATGAGCTCTTTTAGTGGTGGACTAGCAGATGTAGGGGAAAGTAGGTGTACGGGTCTACCCAGGGTAAAGAGTAAATGCTTCTGAAAAACTGTGTCTCGGTCATCCGGTTCTCAAACACCATGAAGTGCGAGAAATTAAACGGAGGCGATCGAGTCTTGTGGGGAAAAGTGCACAAACCTCTGCAGAGTGTACAAACTATTCATGAGTAGTCGTCTCCCTGGTTATGGACATCTTTGAGTATCTAGAAGTGGATTATTTTATTGATCTCATCACTTGTTCTAATAATAAAATTTTTGGGTTATTAATTTTGGTAACTTGGGAATTGATATGGAGGAACCATTCTCAATATTGCTTAATTCAACTGAGTAGTAAATAAAATGTATTCCTTAGTGGTAGGGAAAAATCAGCTTTATGCAAAATAAACTGTACAGCCTCCACCAGCCAAATATGCATGTAGTTGTAGGCATTGTTTATCATTATTCTATGGTGTGAATTTGCCAGTACATTCAATGTACTGACCTACATGGCTGCAACGTCTCATGTTGCAGGAATTGTTCGACGAGTAAGTGTTACATTAGGGTTGCACTGTCTACACTCAACTTTACCGTTGGTGTTGATGGGAATCCACAACTTTGTTGTTACTTCCGCTATATGGATTGAGGTAATAGTATTTACGTTACTTTATACATGTGATTTACCTCTGTTATAAATCCTCGAGTATTGTGTGTGTCAGCATACCGATCCAGGGATGACACTTAAGCACAAAGACTTGATCCATTCGGGTCGGGTCACTACAAGATGGTATCAGAGCACATGTTGACTGTAGGACGTGACCCTAGAAACTGGCCAGCCCCTAGGAAAGGATTTCTCTAAAACTTTATTCTCAAAAAGATTCTTTACCTCTCTTAGCTTTGTCAAATCTCCCCTTTTAGTTAGACAATGCCCATTCCCATTTTGACCACTTCAGAGTAAAAAGGATTTCACCATGCATTGGAAGTGTTGAAGCTACAACAGTGGATACTCTGAAGATTTGAAGAGTGGATGACTTTGAAGAGATATTGACATTTAGAAGACCAAACCCCCATTATGTACTTATGTTCGATGCGACAATTGTGAGCCGCCATTAGTTTGATGTTTTTCTGACGGCCACAAACTAAAAACCCGTCTCTTCAAAACTATTGTTTGTATTGAGTGTATCTCTCCCCATCTCCCAAATCTCATCCCAAAACCCTTGGACCCAATAGAGGATGAATGAAGATAGACTTGTATTCTCTGGAATGATGACCCAGTCACAGTATTGCACGAAGGAAAGTCAAGAGTATCTAGGAGACTTCCCAATAGAAGAAGTGGAGTTTGATCCAGAAAAGATAGAAGAATTGATTGGAACGAAGAAGTTAAGGAAGAGAAAGAGCATGTGTAACCAGAACAACCCAATTTCTGTGGAAAAGGGCCTAAGTCACATGACATGTTACAGGTGCAAGGATTTAGGTCATTATGCTAGCAACTGCCCAACAAGGAAGCCAAGAACCCAGTGAATCAAGATAGCCACCATGAAGTCCTTAGATTTTTCTAATGACATTAGTTTACGCTACAAGGAAGTAGGGCATTTTTCCAAGAGAAGGTTCAGACGAGAGGAAAGATTGGGCAGAGTAGTTGAGATCTGGATATTGGAATAAAGCATGTAGATAAATGTGGAATATACTTTTATTACAATGTTGAGTTGAGTTATGGAAAGAACATTGTAATAATTCATGAAGCAATAGAAGTTGATATGTTTGGAATCTCATATGAAATGTTATGAGTTGTTGGTTGAGCATGAGTGCCTCTCTTCTTATCCCACCCAGACTAAAACCTAGAGCCCATGGACAAGCTGACCCCAAACCCTTCTCGGACAAACAACCACATTTCTCCTAAGGAAATACCTACATTGCCCTGAGTACCCCTTCTATGTTATACCTACAGATGACAACCGTTTACGAGTCCTTTCTCAAGGGCCCGGAAACGATCATGACCCTGACTAGCGATCAATATTACCCAAAAATCCAGAAGGACATGATGAAGCATATTCACCTTGAAGGAGATGATGTTTACATGGGTTATCCCTTCATGGAGATTTGAGTTGAACTTTGGTACGTGGAGGTACACCTCCACCGTGTGAAAGGAGTTTGCCCAAAAACTATGGGACAATACTTTTTCATCTCTCGAGTACCACGAACAACATTCTTTGACTCTGTTCGTGAAGCTGCTATGGAGGCCATACGTCAGAATGGACAAAAACTTGAAGCAAGACTTCGTCATACTCAGGAACGCCTGAGTGGGGTGCATGTTGAGATGATGGAGATGAAGAACATGGCCACTATGATGAAGCAACAAATCGATGATTTCAAGAATCACGTTGCACAATTCCAGTGGGATTGAAGCATCCTTAGTTAGGACAAATGAATAAAGATAGAAGGAATGCTTGACCCTACCAAACTATGAGGATGGCAGAATTTGTAGTGAAGCACCCTTGAAGTTTAAGGTTTAAATAGTGGTTCATGATGTAATAAGAGATTTGATATGAGGAGAATATGAATTACGGATGAACCAGTGCATACTTTTGCGGGGTGATTCTTTTCTGTGTGAACACTGGACCAATGGAAAGGAAAATGTTGCCTAAAGAGTGGAGTTTGCACAAAACAAGTTGGAGTTTATATTTGATATGATGCTTACCCCAAGGGTATGAAGGAAATAAGTACAATTGGATCTAAACAGGGTGTAATGCTGGAGTATGGAGCAGTAGTGACTCCCAGGATGAGTTAAGGATATACAAGTTTTGAAGTGAACCCCTAAGCCGAGGACCTAAGGAGGCTACATAAATCACAAGGGAACCACAAGACTTGTCAGAAGCAACATGTATCTGATGTAATGAAGCAGGGAACTATACTAGCGACTGTCCCAAAGAGAAGGAGACTTGTGCTAAGTAGTTCAGTTGAAGCATGAAATGGAAATGCAGTAGGTCGTAGTAAGTTGAGAATCAATACAGTTAGCATCAGGGCATTGATTTTTTGGATTTTATGAGTTGTTACTACATGATGAGTGAAGACATGATGCATGGAATAAGATTTTGAAGAAACTAGTATTTTTGATTTTAAGGGTGGTAGAACCCAACACTTGTCGGAGATATTGACCACGGGTGTCCTCATCGACCACCCATGATATTTCAAGACAATTGGGGGCCGCCTGTCACCCCCCGGCCGACTGCTCCTCGGGCCGCCTCCTGGGGCAGTAACGCCCAGGAGCTGGCTGCCAGCAGGCGGCAGGGGCCTGGACAGGCGGCAGCCTCACGGCCAGCATCCAGAAGACGGCCCCACGCCTCCCCCTCGAGATGCGTGCTGGGGAACCACGAGGAGACTAAGGCATGGCTACAGTTGAACATGTCCTTAGAGAATCTATAAGGGCGTGGCTACAGTGAGGGCGTATCTTACGGACGACCCTTAAGCGGCATATAACTATAGCCATGTTCCCAGTGATCTAACCCCGGTCAGAGGAAGCCATGATCCCACTACCCACAAGCGGCAGAGCCAGCAGGCGGCTGGCCCCACCTGCCAGTGGGTGAACAAGAAGCAAGCGGCCCCTGGTAGGCGGCCTGGGGGACGGGCCGCCTGGTAGCATGCGGCTAACCGTACCCTAGGAGTCTGAAACCCATCAAGATGACAAGACAAGGCGTGGTGGCAGCGTACGGCAGGAGGCGGCGGCATTGTAGCCATTCCCCTCCTGACGATGCTGCCGTCAGCAGAAGAGCACCCACCGTAAAAAGCAATCCCGAGGGCCCGCAGACGGCGGGCCCCAGCAAACAGGCGGGAAGGCCGGCACCCGAAGATGCTGACAGCTGGGGGCCATTGTAACGCCCGGATAATTATGCTACAATAATCTCAAGCTAATGATGCCATGTCACCGCGGTTACTGTTGTTAACCTTGCGATGATTCAATCACGTTCGAATTTAGAACCGAGTTTAAAATCCTAATTTAAATTAAATTCAAAAATTAAAGTTTTCAAATGTCTAAAATAAAATGTTCTTCTTGTGGCAAATAAATGGTAGGTAATATTGGTGGAGAACTCATCTTTTTGTAAAAGGTTTATATGCACAAAATAATTTGAAATAGTAAAAAAAGGATAAGAAAGCAAAACACAAACAAAACTTTGAAACAAAAGAAAAACCCCCCTCCCCTGGGCCTTTTGGCCCAGCTGACCTCACTGGCCAAGCCAGGCCGGCCCACCCGCACGTCTCGCCGTCCCCCCCTCCTCGCTACACGAGCGGGGGGATCGTGTCGGCCATCCGGCCATGGCCAACGCCGTGTCGACCATCCGCCGGCGTCCCTCGTCTATAAGACGTCGCCTCCGCGCACCAGACCGAACCCTAGCTACCTCCCTCACGGGCCCCTCGCCCTCCCGCGCCAGATCCGCCTACTCCCAAACGCCCCCATCGCCGCTATTGCCGTCGACCTCGTGGCCACTGTCGCCCCCACGTCAAGCTGGGAGGTCCGGCGGCTCCGTCGTCGCCTGCTTCCTCCTCCTCGTGCACGGAATCAAGATGGACCGGCCCCGACTCCAACCATCGCAGCACGTCCCTGGGCCTTCTCTGCAACGGCCATGAGCCCCTCCCCTCCTTTCATCTTCCCTGCAGCTCAAGCGCGTCTCGGCCCTCGCATCGCGCACCGCCGGCGCCTGCATCGTGCCCTGGCCGCACTTCCGCGGCCTCGCGCCGCTGCTCCCACAGGCCGCCTCGCACCCTGGCCTTTCCCTGCTACCCGCGTGCTCTGCACCCACGCGTGCCACTCCCGCCTTGCGCCCGTGCTGAATTGCAGCCACGCCTGCGCCTGCGCACACACGGCGGCCGCTCGTGGCCTGCTGCTCCCCGCTGCACCTTGCGTGCCGCGCCGCTGCCGCACCCACCACCGCCGCGCCGGCCCCCCTGCGGCTCACCTCCCGCCGCCGCTCCTACGCGCCGTCGTCGCCGCACCTGGCCGTGCCGAAGGCCGCGGCCGGCGACCTCGCCTGGCAACCGCGGCCCCGCCACCTCCCACTCGCCTCCTCCAAAGGTCGCGTCGGGGCCTCGCCTGGCCGCGCCGGCCCTCCCCTGGCCGCGCGTGGCAATGGCCCCGGCCGCGCCCGCCACTCCGGCCTGCGTAGCCGCCCGGCGCCTGGCCGCTCTGGCCTGCCGCGCGCCCGCCAAGCTCCCTCAACGGCGCCGGCTGCGCCTACGCCAGCGCTCGCCGCCGCCGCCCTGGGCTTCGCCCCGACGGGTGCCCCGCCCCGTGCCCGTTAGTCTCGCCCGAAAAAAAGATATTTAAAAATAGTAATAAATAATTAATTAATATCCCCATAGGCTAGACTTTAGGGTTTATCCAACAAAGACTCGCCCTTCTACTCCCTCCCTAGCCCCTCTAGGGGTTTGCCCCGCCGGTGGCCACTCCGGCCCCGGCGGCCACCTTCAACCCCTCCGCCGGTGGCCATTGCGGCCCCGTCGACCACCTTGTTCTCTGGCCTAGCCTTCTTTCCCTGGTGGAACAATGGCACCTTTTTCTCTCAACTTTGAGAGGGGTAAGAAGTTTCAAGCCACTATGAGGAGTACGTTCGGGCACCCAGTGGTCTTCTCTCCTGGCTTTCGGCAAAAGGAGTTCACCCTGATCGTGTCATTCTGCCGGGCTACATTCAAGTTGGACTCACATACGGTTAGTATTGCTCTCCAGTCTTCTTTTGGAGGCTACCCCCAAGGTTTTAGGGTCTCTCATCTCAAGGATCGTTCTTTCAAGTTCTCTGTGGCTTCCAAATCGGTGGGTTTTCATATTTACAATGCGGGGGAAGTAGTTGAGAAAGATTTTGAGATGGTCTTTAGTCTTTGGGGTAATGGAGGACCTAACTGGCATCGTGAAGAACTTCTGTTTTACAAAGAGCTTGACGCTGAACGGACCGTTGTCGACCACAAGGGCAAAGCTACTGTCAATGGCTCCGGCGATCGTCGGAGTGGAACTCCGGTGAGAGATCATAGGTCGGTATTCCAACTTTTATCTAGGGCAGTGGTTACGGATCGTGATTTCAGTCACACTTCAATTGAGAATAATACCTCAACAGTTAATAGGTCATTTAATGAGAATCAGGAGTATTTTTCGGAGCACGGCAATAATCCATGTTATTTTGAACGTGCATGCTTTGCATGCGGTGACGTGGGTCACCTGGCGCGTTCTTGTCCAAAGCCCAGACTTACTGGGTTGTGGCCATTTATCAAGGTGCCAACCTTCTGTAGCCCACCAGCCGAGGCCTGGGCCGAGGGGGTAGTATCCGACTGGTTTAGACACATTGGGCCGGCCCAGGAGCCAAGATTGGTTGCCTCTTTTAGGGAGCTGGTCACGGGACACTTTCTTTTTCGGCAGCCAAGTCCCCATACAGACTCCTCGCATTCCACTCCTCCTTCCCATTCAGTGCAAGCTCGTTCAACCTCTCCGTCGTTGCTGACAGACTCCGAGCTCCACTCAACCTCTGAAGCCACCATGGAGAACATTCCCATCGATCCCCAGCCGTTTATACCGCACGGGTTTCAGATTCAGCAGATTGAGGGAAGGAATGGAGTTACCAGGGTGGTTCTTCCACCTTGACCACATCGCCATGAAGATTGGGCCATCGCCACCATTCATCCTCTTCCAGATGAGGTACACTTCCCTAACGTCCGTGATGTTCTGGAAGACTTTCTTCAAAATGACCCAGATGCTCAGGTTGGTTTTAGAGAGATTCAGCCTTGCCCTTTTGGGGACGCATATGTTCAGTTTCGGCACATCCGAGCCAGGGACAGGATGGTCAGAGATAGTCCCCACATTTTTGGGGATGTTTTCATCACATTTACGAAACATAATGAGGGCAGAAACTGGAGGAGAGTGCAGTTTAATAGAGTATGTTGGCTGCTGATTATTGGTGTACCTTTTGATCATTGTAACACTGAAGATATTGCAACTGCAATAGCAAAATTTGGAAGAATAATTCAGTGGGAAAAGGAAGATGCCATAAAGGGCAAGATTCTGGTTAAGGCAAGAGTGACAGACTTAATTGAAATCCCAAAGAGCATTCGCTGGTCTGAAGGAGAAAACTTTGAAGAAGGATCCCTCACTAGTTCTGTTGAGGTTTTGCTGGAGGAAATGCAAGGTGGTGGCCCTGCGGATGAGGATCCTTTTCCACCACCAGGAGTTGATCCACATCCCATTCCTCAAAATGCCAATGACTTTCCAGGATTTCACAATCTGCAATTAAACAATGCACCTATAGATCATGCAGTGTGGGATGAATGAGAGGAACAGGGGCATTGGGCTTTCCCTCAGCCAGCAGCCCAGCCTATGGACATTCCTCAACAGCAGCAGCAAGAAGAAGTTCATCTAAATGGGAATGATGCATTGCCCAATAGCAGCATTGTCAGGACCCCGATCCTAAGTCACACAGGTCTAGCCTGTAACACATCATATCACTTTGCGGCCTCACGCACGGTATCCCCACGGGTGCCACCTTACCTGGCCCGGGACCGTTTGCGCATTTTGGCACACGTATATGATAGTGTCGCTAGCATCCATATGACAGAGAACCCGGGCCGACATGACTAGTTATAAACCAAAAGTGGCACTAAATTACAGAGACAGGCATACATGACCCAGCAACGAATGTGTCGGTCATCAACGTATGAACCCAAGTCGTAGCAAGCTACAAGGACTTAAAGGAACAACGCGTGACATTTCCCCTAAGGGACAGACACAGGAACGAAGAAGGACACATGCCGGCCAGCCTAAGTGTTCCGGAGCGGTAGCGAGCTACCAAGGCTCAGTGGAACCACTAGGAGACATTTCCCTGTAAGATAGGCTACCAAAGGTAAACAACTAGGTGTCGGATCCCACACATAGCAATACACATTACACGTACGCATAACATGCAAGTATGTGCTATACAACATGGCATCACAACATAACTCAACAACTCATATAGATAAGGCCCAGAAGAGCCATCATAGCATTTATTACAAACAGAGGTCACATGACCCAACATACAGAGCATACAGGCAACAGAAGCATAACATGTCTGAGTACAGACAACTACAAATGAAGAAGGCTGAAAAAGCCTGACTATCTACAAGACCCTCCCAAGGTACAAGATCGTAGCTGAGGTAACAAGCTAAACGTCGAAGTCCACGCGGAACCACTAGCGAGACTGAAGTCTCTCTGCAAAACATAAATTAAGCAAACGTGAGTACAAAGGTACTCAGCAAGACTTACATCAGAACTAGCTACATATGCATTAGTATCAACAAGGGGTGGTGGAGTTTGACTGCAGCAAGCCAACTTTGACTCGGTGGCTATCCTAAACTACGACTGCAAGTAACTCTTTTGAGGTGGCGCACACGAGTCCACATATTCACCAATCAATACACCACTATGGATCCGCTCTCGTCTCCCTACGAGAAGGCCATCCATAGCACTCACGCTTATCTTGCGTGTTTTAGAGTATCCACTTTCACTTGTCTATGAACTGTAGAGGCAACCCAGAAGTCCATTTCCGCGGACACGGCTATTCGAATAGATTATATATAAAACCCTGCAGGGGTGTACTTCTTCACACACGCTCTCACCACTTACCGTTGTTTACACGACATGTACTCGGCAACCTTCAAGCGAAGGCCCAGCGAGGGTGTCGGCCACGACCTGACTAACCACACAAGTCTCTCGTCCAGGTTTATCGCCTATTTGGGTTCCATCCGTGGGGAGATCCGGCTGGGGTGTCGCTCACGGCCCCAAACGATGTGTACAGGGTTCCCGCATCACCAAACGGGCAATCGGTACACCGTGCCACGTACCTGCCGCGTCACAGCCCACCCCGAGGTTCAGCGCTGCGCACGACCTCCAGTAAACTACAAACACCAGAAACTAGTTGCAACTCCTGGACAGAGATCATGTTGATTAATAAGTTGAGAGAGTCAATTAAGGATCCCAATGTGTGGTAGTAGCTGTTTCATGGACCAACCAACACAGAACTCAGTTCCTGAGGACGGCTGCAATGAGACAACCCACCATGTACTCCTACATGGCCCCTCATCGCTACCTTTACCAAATCGTGTTCACACACTTAGCTCACACACAGTAGGACATGTTCATCACCCTTCCAATTCATCCTCGATGAACCAGACCTGACACAACTCTAAGCAATAGCAGGCATAACCAGAAAGCATGAATGAATAGGCACAACATGGCTCAAACAACTCCTACTCATACTAGTGAGTTTCAACTATTTACTGTGGCAACGACAGGTCATGCAGTGGAAAAGGGGTTCAACTACCGCAGCAGGTAACAGTTGAAGCGTTGTTGTCCTAATGCATTAAAAGAGAGCAAGAGCGAGAGAGTGGGATTGTATCGGAATGCTCAATGGGGTTTTGCTTGCCTCGCACTTCTGAAGATAACAATGAGTCTTCATCGGTGTCATCGATCACATCGTCGGAACGTCGTCTACTGAGAGGGGACAAAACCGACAAACAGAGGAAGAACACAATCAATGCAATGCGACAATATGATGCATGATCATGACATGGCAATATGCTGTTGATTGAGCTAATGCAACTAGCAACAGGTTAAATGAAGTTAGTTTGAATCCAAGATTCAAATTTAAACTCCATATGTGATTATTCAAATGCCATTTAATTGATTTGACCTGATCAGTAGGTTTAACTTGTTCAAACATGCATGAAAATGCCATAAACAGATTCCTTGAATTTTTCTAATCATTTTTCATATATAAATTATTTTCATCTGAGCTACGGTTGATTTTATATGATTTTTAGAAGTTTTGAAAATTTTCGGAAATAAATAAATTATTTAAGATTTATTTAAATACCAGAAAAGGCTTTACTGCGTCAGCATGACATCTGTGTGACGTCAGCAAGTCAACAGGAGGGTCCAGGTCAAACCTGACCAGTGGGTCCCACTGGTCAGTCTCTCAGCACTTAACTAAAAGTTTAAATCTAAACTAAACAGACACGGGGCCCGCATGTCAGTGTCTAATTAGATTAATGATAGCAATTAAAACTTAATTAAAACCCTAAACTAAAATTAGTCAGGGCTGGCCCCACATGTCATTGACTCATAGGGGTCAAAACTAGTCAGCGGCGGAAGTCAAACCTGCCGGCGACTCGTCGGCGGCGAGGTCGAACGCGGCGGAGGGCGTCGGAAAACCGCCTCCGACGACCATTCGAGCGGCGGAGGGCACCTACAGGATGCGCAGGCTCTTGCGCATCGAACGCACTAGGCGGCAGCAGCTGGGGTGGCCGGAATCGTCGCCGACGTCGAGCCCGGCGGCGGTCGGAGTTCGGGCACCGACGGGAAAGGTGCTACGGGGCACGGGGAGGTGAGCTGGTGGGTGCGTTCGGCTCCTGAGAGCGCGATGAGTGCGAAGGTGTGCTTGGACGTGTGCGGCAGCAGCTGTGACCACGGCGGCGACATGGCCGGCGGACCACAGCTCCGGCCGGAGGTGGGGCCGTTGCTAGAGAGCGCGGGGAGATCGGGGAAGAGGGGGAAACGGCTCGGGGGCTCACGGTGAGTGCAGAGGCGACGACGTGGGCTCGGGGGAGGCTCGGAGCAGAGCAGGGCGGCGGAGGGGATCTCGTCGGCCGAAGGTTGAAGACGAGGTCGGGGAAGACGCTAAGAGGCTCCCGAGCTCGCGTGCGTGGGCGTGTAGATTCACGGGTCCGTGGGGGAGCTCGTAGACACGTCGAGGGGACGAGGGGGAGGCCGTGGCCGCGACAACGGCGAACGGCTGCGACGGGCATTTTCGGTGGTGCGGGAGAGAGGACCAGAGAAGAGGGAGAAGAGATCGAGGGGGAGTGGGAGGTGTCCGGGGGGTGCGTGGAGACGCCAGAGACGTCCAGGGCGAAGCGGCAAGCAGGAGGTGGCCGTCGCTGGCCGTGCGCGTGCTGGCGCGCCGCGGGCACACGCCCTCGTGCCTTCTGGCACGAGGAAGACGACAGAGAGGGGGCTGCGGTGGTGGGCTGGGCCAGCGAGCTGGGCCGGCTACAGGTAGGTGGGCCAGGTAACTTCTCTCTCTCTCTCTTTTCTTTTCTGTTTTCTATTTTCTTTCTTTGTAAACTTTAGGGCTTTAATAAAAATGCCAGGGCATTTCCAAAAATCATAAAACCAAGCATGGCTACTGTTTAGAATAAATCCAACAGTAAACATTTTAGTTTATGATTATTTGAGCATTTAAATTAATATATAAAATTTAAATGCCCAATGCAAATACTTAAAGATTTAATTCCAAAAATCCAGAATGGTCCTAGAAATATGTGCAACATTTTTGGCAGAGGTTTTTAATCAATCCAAAAATGATGAACTTTTCCAAGGGGCATTTTGGGTTCATTGAAAAAGATTTTAATTTGACCCTAGTTAAATTCATTTAGTACTAGGGTTTGAGCATCCCCATTTCAGGTTTCCTTTGGAAATAAACATGATGCAACAGACAGGTGCTATCCTAATGCAAGGTGAAGCTGGGGATGTGACAACTCACCCCCACTAAACAAGAATCTCGTCCCGAGATTCAGGACGTGAGATAAGAAATCAGAGGGGACACTAACTAACACAAACTTCATGATCCAAGTGTCCTCCATATAAGTGTTGATTGCTTGCCTCATGTTGATCCTGGCATCCTTGCTTTCGAGATCTTCGTCCAAACGGTGATGATGAGAGAAACTCTACAAAATTGGTCTTCCGAAAGATCGAGCAACTCAAGATCAACTCATGGAGTGAGACGTTGAAACATCTCTTGAGCTGAGACACGGAGTTACACCTCCAGAGGGATGTAGTGAGATAAATGATGAAGGTTCACCTAATGGCAATAATTCCACACCTAAGAAGAGGGTGATCGATACCACCAGACGGGGCACCTTAGTGAAGGTGACTCCTAGAATTATTCCCTTAAGTGGCAAAAAGAATTACTTTTGATATAGAGATCATTGAAATTCTCTATACCAGCTTAAGGTATTCGCAAACGATCGTTTGACGGAGTCCGAAAGAATGACATTCTCGGCCAGAATGGATGATGTGGACTACCTTGTTGAAGACAACACAAGGGATGATTTTGCTTATCACCGGAAACGGATGGGACCCATGGTAAGTCCACTTTTGAGGATGATCCTGAACAGCAGTGGCTGAGAAAGGTAACCCATGAATAATTGGCACACTCGCGGTGCAAGCTGGGAACAAAATGCAAATGCTGGGAATGATTCTGGTAACTGGGAAGAATCCCAACAGTAGAGAGTAAATCTACTCTTGAGGGGTTATAGCATAACCAAGAGCATTGGAAGCAATCCTGGTTAGTGTCGAGGATAACACCTATTGCTTGTGCGTGCTCTCAAGAAATTGAGCATTCCCATATTCATCAAGGTCTTACCAATATCCGTGTCAAGGATCTTGGCAACATCACATACTACCATGATGAATAATGATGGATGATGCAAATGCAAAGGAAGATAACACTTTCTCATATTTCTCCTTAGCGAGGCCAAGGGGACGAAATCTGGGTGATCAACCGAGAGACATTTAGCACTCCGCTTCTATTGTTCTCCTTGATGTGCTAGCGCAACCCATTTATTAAAATGGTTTGGTACCTAGAACGTCAAGTAAAAGGTCGAACTTCAGGAGCCCAAAATCCATGAGGAACAACTAGGGAGTAAATCCTACGAAATCCTTATGGGGAGGTGGTCAACTTCTTCAATCAAGATACTACATCAATAGGTCTTCCGGCTGGGTGGGTTGGCCACGACATCCACTTTACCGGTTATCGAGAGACCAATATTATAGCTCTTGGAAAATGCTCCAACCATCATATCTGCCTGAGATTCAGTTCTGGTTGGTGTCAGGTTATTCCAGACTTATCGAGTCTAGAAAGAATGAATGTTTGCAACACAATTCGATGAGACGGCGTTGCGAGATTCTCGGGAAGTGAACTACGATAGCAAGCTCCAAAACATGAGCTAGTTATGCTACGTACCTGTGAACACGTTGTCCCAGACAAACATGACCACATAGTAGTCTTATAATAAATTACTATCGAGTTCAGATTGGGAATCATCATTGGAGATAACGAAGACTTGTGCATGTCCGTCTGGGCCCTTCGGGATTAGCGCATGAACTTCTTTTCTTGAACAAATCAATCAGTGGCTTGGTGTGCTAGAAAATACCAATGGAATGGAGGTAGCTAATCTCTCAAGCCATAGTATACTTCGCACGTATGCATGACTGAATTGGGATGATTCCAGAGGGGGTAAAACAAGCTTTCTCAAACTCACGGTGGCAACTTACATCAATTACACCTGAATTAGGGAAAGTCTCTTCTCTCATCCAACATATATCTCATGAACAGGACATGAAGGCAATGCTTACAAAGTTTCCAACACTAGCTTATTGTCCTACAAAATCATGGAGGAGATAAGGATGTTTGTTGATGGGCTCAACAATAATCCATCCAGATTTCCATGGGGATGGAATTCCATAATTATGTGAACAAGTGATAGTATTAGTCAGACCATGGGGATATAATGAGGTATGCTCGAGGGACGCCCACGAGTAAGACAACATTATGAATATCATTGGTTCTGATTTGATATAATGATAGCCCATGCTCAAATCAAAGTTTTGATATGACAATAGGTCCAACAACTGATCACAGGGACCAATTGATGAGGATATCATCTATCTTCAACACACACACACACACACAAAAGATATCCCTTAGAAGGAACTAAGTCAGGCAAGCTTTTATCTTACAACTCTCCAAATTGTTGTTTAGCTTAACCAGCTAGTTCAGGGTATCCAATACAGATTCTCGGAGAAGGGGTGGTTTACAAGAAAACCAACTTGATCACGAATTCAACATAGCGGTCAGGGAACAACCTGGTAATACTTCCGAGAAGATATTCGGAAAATGACGAACCACCGATATGTTACTAAGCTCGAGAACAATCTTGCTTTTCAGGGCAAAACGATATGATCAAATGAGCGAGGACTTAACAAAATCCTAACTCATCAATCAAGGAGTGCACCAAGAAAGTGGACTAGGTAGCACGATCAATCTTAGAATGGTGATTTGGTAACCAACACACTAAGAATGAGATTATCGTCCATTTGCTACCAAGGAACGAAGTTGCTAAGAGTATTGATTTCACACATCAAAATTCACTTGTCGGTATTCCGGTTACCATAACACGGAGACCGAGAAATGGACGATGATGGTGAGAAGTATCACTGTATCAAGAGTTCATAAGAGATAGTGCAATTCTCATGACATCCTTGACATAATGATGGTAATACTCCAGGATAGAATAGTTTAGAAGCTGCATTAGCATTCTTCATCTGCGGAGTACAACTTCTTTGACCAAATCCGGGATATGGATAGGGTACTGGAGTTTGTTTCTCCTAGTCATTCCGAGATAGAATGAATTGACGGATCACAAGAGTAATAGACATCGATAAACACGAATGCACAACTACTCCTGACTATCGACTGATAGACGAGGGTCATAATACAACTAAAGGAGACAACTCAAGGAACATATAACTTCTGGGTTGTGGATGCATAGATTAACATGTCGAACGAGTTCAACATATTTCTTCCGGATAACCCATGTAGAAAGTAGAATTGGCAGAGTCACAATATGTATGGAGTACTACTCAAGAGCACTCGGGTTGTGATCTTTTGGTTCAGAAGAACTTCTGCCAAGGATGGTTCATGGTATTTGGAAGAAGGATATACCACAGACCTCGAGGACTATCACAAGGTTACTAATATCCTAATGGAACAAGCAAATACTACCAACATGAAGTAGGTAGAATGAATCTTGGGTTCAAGAACCTAGGGATAGAATGCCTACCAACTAAATGGCATCACGGGATGCTTTTGAGAATAATGGCCGGAATCATCACACTGAGAATATAAAGCATTGCTGGGTTACTGGTGATCCTCTAAGACACCTAGGGTCATAATAATAAGTCCAACATATATGTCGAGGTAACAGAGTACCTCAACACACTCACTAGTGTGCTTAGTCTGGCCCAAAGGTACATCGGAACATGAAGGAAAGGTTTGCAAATGCATCAGATTATTTAGACACCTGGAATGACTCGGACAGCATAACGGCTGTAAATGCTCGAAAATACTTTTGAGATCCAAGCAGAAGGGTAGCATAATCACTTAACATCATAATGTCAAGGTTTTGAGACCAACAGTTTGACAAACAAAAGTACTTGAGACTGAACTGAAAGTTGAATCCACATTAACGTGATCCTGATCAATAGAATGAGAATCCTAGTTTCTTAATCCCCGTTGAAAGAAGAAGGTGACTCAGATCAAAAGGTCATGGGGTAAAGGAGTAAAAAGAGCCTTACGTTCCCTTCCACAATCAATTCCCTTATATAACTAAAGAGTTTCTAGACATGACTTCAACCAGTTTGGCTTACTAATCCTATAGGCAGTCAGGCTCTGATACCAAAGCTGTCAGGACCCCGATCCTAAGTCACACAGGTCTAGCCTGTAACACATCATATCACTTTGCGGCCTCACGCACGGTATCCCCACGGGTGCCACCTTACCTGGCCCGGGACCGTTTGCGCATTTTGGCACACGTATATGAAAGTGTCGCTAGCATCCATATGACAGAGAACCCGGGCCGACATGACTAGTTATAAACCAAAAGTGGCACTAAATTACAGAGACAGGCATACATGACCCAGCAACGAACGTGTCGGTCATCAACGTATGAACCCAAGTCGTAGCAAGCTACAAGGACTTAAAGGAACAACGCGTGACATTTCCCCTAAGGGACAGACACAGGAACGAAGAAGGACACATGCCGGCCAGCCTAAGTGTTCCAGAGCAGTAGCGAGCTACCAAGGCTCGGTGGAAGCACTAGGAGACATTTCCCTGTAAGATAGGCTACCAAAGGTAAACAACTAGGTGTCGGATCCCACACATAGCAATACACATTACACGTACGCATAACATGCAAGTATGTGCTGTACAACATGGCATCACAACATAACTCAACAACTCATATAGATAAGGCCCAGAAGAGCCATCATAGCATTTATTACAAACAGAGGTCACATGACCCAACATACAGAGCATACAGGCAACGGAAGCATAACATGTCTGAGTACAGACAACTACAAATGAAGAAGGCTGAAAAAGCCTGACTATCTACAAGACCCTCCCAAGGTACAAGATCGTAGCTGAGGTAACAAGCTAAACGTCGAAGTCCACGCGGAACCACTAGCGAGACTGAAGTCTCTCTGCAAAACATAAATTAAGCAAACGTGAGTACAAAGGTACTCAGCAAGACTTACATCAGAACTAGCTACATATGCATTAGTATCAACAAGGGGTGGTGGAGTTTGACTACAGCAAGCCAGCTTTGACTCGGTGGCTATCCTAAACTACGACTGCAAGTAACTCTTTTGAGGTGGCACACACGAGTCCACATATTCACCAATCAATACACCACTATGGATCCGCTCTCGTCTCCCTACGAGAAGGCCATCCATAGCACTCACGCTTATCTTGCGTGTTTTAGAGTATCCACTTTCACTTGTCTATGAACTGTAGAGGCAACCCAGAAGTCCATTTCCGCGGACACGGCTATTTGAATAGATTATATATAAAACCCTGCAGGGGTGTACTTCTTCACACACGCTCTCACCACTTACCATCGTTTACACGACATGTACTCGGCAACCTTCAAGCGGAGGCCCAACGAGGGTGTCGGCCACGACCTGACTAACCACACAAGTCTCTCGTCCAGGTTTATCGCCTATTTGGGTTCCATCAGTGGGGAGATCCGGCCGGGGTGTCGCTCACGGCCCCAAACAATGTGTACAGGGTTCCCGCATCACCAAACGGGCAATCGGTACACCGTGCCACGTACCTGCCGCGTCACAGCCCACCACGAGGGTCAGCGCTGTGCACGACCTCCAGTAAACTACAAACACTAGAAACTAGTTGCAACTCCTGGACAGAGATCATGTTGATTAATAAGTCGAGAGAGTCAATTAAGGATCCCAATGTGTGGTAGTAGCTGTTTCATGGACCAACCAACACAGAACTCAGTTCCTGAGGACGGCTGCAATGAGACAACCCACCATGTACTCCTACATGGCCCCTCATCGCTACCTTTACCAAATCGTGTTCACACACTTAGCTCACACACAGTAGGACATGTTCATCACCCTTCCAATTCATCCCCGATGAACCAGACCTGACACAACTCTAAGCAATAGCAGGCATAACCATAAAGCATGAATGAGTAGGCACAACATGGCTCAAACAACTCCTACTCATACTAGTGAGCTTCAACTATTTACTGTGGCAACGACAGGTCATGCTGTGGAAAAGGGGTTCAACTACCGCAGCAGGTAACAGTTGAAGCGTTGTTGTCCTAATGCATTAAAAGAGAGCAAGAGCGAGAGAGTGGGATTGTATCGGAATGCTCAATGGGGTTTTGCTTGCCTGGCACTTCTGAAGATAACAATGAGTCTTCATCGGTGTCATCGATCACATCGTCGGAACGTCGTCTACTGAGAGGGGACAAAACCGACAAACAGAGGAAGAACACAATCGATGCAATGCGACAATATGATGCATGATCATGACATGGCAATATGCTGTTGATTGAGCTAATGCAACTAGCAACAGGTTAAATGAAGTTAGTTTGAATCCAAGATTCAAATTTAAACTCCATATGTGATTATTCAAATGCCTTTTAATTGATTTGACCTGATCAGCAGGTTTAACTTGTTCAAACATGCATGAAAATGCCATAAACAGATTCCTTGAATTTTTCTGATCATTTTTCATATATAAATTATTTTCATCTGAGCTACGGTTGATTTTATATGATTTTTAGAAGTTTTGAAAATTTCTGAAATAAATAAATCATTTAAGATTTATTTAAATACCAGAAAAGGCTTTACTGCGTCAGCATGACGTCTGTGTGACGTCAACAAGTCAACAGGCGGGTCCAGGTCAAACCTGTCCAGTGGGTCCCACTGGTCAGTCTCTCAGCACTTAACTAAAAGTTTAAATCTAAACTAAACAGACACGGGGCCCGCATGTCAGTGTCTAATTAGATTAATGACAGCAATTAAAACTTAATTAAAACTCTAAACTAAAATTAGTCAGGGCTGGCCCCACATGTCATTGACTCACAGGGGTCAAAACTAGTCAGCGGCGGAGGTCAAACCTGCCGGCGACTCGTCGGCGGTGAGGTCGAACGCGGCGGAGGGCGTCGGAAAACCGCCTCTGACGACCATTCGAGCGGCGGAGGGCACCTACAGGATGCGCAGGCTCTTGCGCATCCAACGCACTAGGCGGCAGCAGCTGGGGTGGCCGGAATCGTCGCCGGCGTCGAGCCCGGCGGCGGTCGGAGTTCGGGCACCGACGGGAAAGGTGCTACGGGGCACGGGGAGGTGAGCTAGTGGGTGCGTTCGGCTCCTGAGAGCGCGATGAGTGCGAAGGTGTGCTTGGACGCGTGCGGCAGCAGTTGTGACCACGGCGGCGACATGGCCGGCGGACCACAGCTCCGGCCGGAGGTGGGGCCGTAGCTAGAGAGCGCGGGGAGGTCGGGGAAGAGGGGCAAACGGCTCGGGAGCTCACGGTGAGTGCAGAGGCGACGACGTGGGCTCGGGGGAGGCTCGGAGCAGAGCAGGGCGGCGGAGGGGATCTCGTCGGCCGAAGGTTGAAGACGAGGTCGGGGAAGACGCTAAGAGGCTCCCGAGCTCGCGTGCGTGGGCGTGTAGATTCACGGGTCCGTGGTGGAGCTCGTAGACACGTCAAGGGGACGAGGGGGAGGCTGTGGCCGCGACAACGGCGAACGGCGGCGACGGGCGTTTTCGGTGGTGCGGGAGAGAGGACCAGAGAAGAGGGAGAAGAGATCGAGGGGGAGTGAGAGGGGTCCGAGGGGGTGCGTGGAGACGCCAGAGACGTCCAGGGCGAAGCGGCAAGCAGGAGGTGGCCGTCGGTGGCCGTGCGCGTGCTGGCGCGCCGCGGGCACACGCCCTCGTGCCTTCTGGCACGAGGAAGACAACAGAGAGGGGGCTGCGGTGGTGGGCTGGGCCAGCGAGCTGGGCCGGCTACAGGTAGGTGGGCCAGGTAACTTCTCTCTCTCTCTTTTCTTTTCTGTTTTCTATTTTCTTTCTTTGTAAACTTTAGGGCTTTAATAAAAATGCCAGGGCATTTCCAAAAATCATAAAACCAAGCATGGCTACTGTTTAGAATAAATCCAACAGTAAACATTTTAGTTTATGATTATTAGAGCATTTAAATTAATATATAAAATTAAATGCCCAATGCAAATACTTAAAGATTTAATTCCAAAAATCCAGAATGGTCCTAGAAATATGTGCAACATTTTTGGCAGAGGTTATTAATCAATCCAAAAATGATGAACTTTTCCAAGGGGCATTTTGGGTTCATTGAAAAAGATTTTAATTTGACCCTAGTTAAATTCATTTAGTGCTAGGGTTTGAGCATCCCCATTTCAGGTTTCCTTTGGAAATAAACATGATGCAACAGACAGGTGCTATCCTAATGCAAGGTGAAGCTGGGGATGTGACAAGCATTACCACAACAGTCTCTTTATCTGAAGGTCTGTCCTCACACAATGGTGGACTTAATATACTGAACCAAGAAGTGAATCAAGTGAATTTGGGAAAGGTTGAGGCCCCACTTGGTGATGGTCTTCATAACTTAGTGCAAGCCTACCCTTCAGATACTGAAAATGAGGTGGAGGAGGGTGAATTCATTGCACCTCAGGATCAGCCTGCTAATTTAGCTCCTATTTTGGACACTGTCAATGATATGCAGCATGATATCATCCAGCAAAACACTTTCCAACCACGGGTGCCTCATGCTATAGAAGGCCTTGGAGGTACTGTTGTTCAACACAATTCTGAAGACACCAATCCTGCAGCAGAACAGAACACTCCCAAAGAGGTGCCAACACCACCTGAGGATCCAACAAGCTCTTTCAAGGAAAGTGCTGGTCCTTCTGCAGGTACTATTCATGGTAACCTAGATCTCTCTCCTAACTCCTTGCTCAAACCACAAAAAATGCTTTAGTTGGCCTCACAACATGCTTTTTCTGTTATTGATGGTGCCCATTTCCTATCTGATGAAGGCATTGAGCTCTGGGGCAAGCACTTTGTAGCCTCTCCAACTCAGGTGGCAAGCTCTTTTTCTACAAACATCCCAATAAGTTGGTTTAATTTTACCCTACACTTGCTTCTGTCCCCAGACAGATTTGATTGGATCTGCCACCTCCTAAAGTCACCTCCATTGCAAATTTTGATTGAGAACTGCAAAGATGAAGATACCATGACTTTTTGTATACCTGATAAATGCACTGTATCCCAGGCCCCTGTCTGCAAGCTGCAATCACCTGCTGGTTTCAACAAAGAAAATGCTGGTACTAGCCTAGCAGCTCACTCCTCTTCTGGAACAGGCAGCCCATTGAAAATGGTCTCCCCAACTAATGTGATACTCTTACCTGCTGGTGAAGCAATATCGAGGAAAAGGAGGGGAAAAGGGCCCCTAGTTGAAACCCAGGTAAGAAGAAGTGAAAGAATTAGAGAGGAAAATAAAGGTTTTAAAAGAAACACCAGCTCAGGAAAATCATGTCTTCCTTGCAATGTTGTTCCTCCAATTTTGCACAGTGAAGTAGTCTAAAATCTCACCTCCTCCTTTTGCAAGGTGGCTGGAGAGGATCTGTCAGAGAATATGGCCAAGAGGGCTAGAAGCAAGGCGGCTGAAGGGGAGGCCAAAAATTCCAAGGCCAAGGAGAACAACAACTCCAACCCTGGTGCAACATGATTAGTAAGCCCATTATGCATTTTGGCTGCACAGCCAGGGAAACTAGGGTTGTTGTTGCTAAGTTAGTCATTAAAGAATTGCACTCTATGTACTGCCTGAGGCATTGTGTCATGTGTATGTCTGAAAACCCTACTGGTAGCATGTCTGACCCTTGTGGTGTTGATGTGTACTTTTGGAAGAATTGTATGATGCTTAAATTCCTGCAAGTAATCAGCTGCATCTAATGTTTACTCAACTACTATGGGTTCTATGTGGCAGCCTGTCAAAGGATGGTCTTTGATAGTAGTTTCATAACAACTAGGTTTCATTATGAATAATAAGAGATCTTGGAACATACTGAATTGGAACATTAGAGGCATAAATGCTGAAGCCAAGTGGCTATCTCTAAAGCAAAAAATAGAAGAAAGTGCAGCTGGGATCATTTGTCTGTAGGAGACCAAAAGAGAGAGGTATGACCTACCCTGTATTCAGAACTTCTGCCCACACAAATTTACTAAATTTGAGTACCTACCATCTATTGGGGCCTCTAGAGGCATTATTATTATCTGGGTTGACTCTCTCTTCCATGGAGAAACTCTGTTCCAAAATAAATATTCACTCTCTATGAACTTCACATGTAACATTTCCAATCAGTCTTGGGTTCTGACAAACATATATGGTCATAGCAACTAGGAGGATAAAGCAGAATTTCAGCAGTGGTTCAGTAACATCCAAATGCCCCCTGAAGTGGATTGGATAGTCATGGGCGACTTCAATTTCATCAGATCTCCAACTGACAGGAATAAGCTAGGAGGAGATGTCAATCAAATGCTCCTCTTTAATGAGGCTATTAGCAATCTAGGTTTACTTGAATTACCCTTAAAAGGCAGACAGTTTAGTTGGAGTAACATGCAGGAAAACCCTTTGTTAGAGAAACTTGACTGGTTCTTCACTCTGCATCCTGGATGATTTCCTACCCAGATTCTATTGCTCTCCCTCTTGCAAGACCTATTTCTGACCACATACCATGTTTGATTAAAGTTGGGACAACTAGTCCAAAGGCTAAAGTGTTTAGATTTGAGAATTACTGGTTGAAACACAGCTCTTTTAAAGACATAGTCAAAGCAGCTTGGGATATTCCCGTGGGCCACTCTAATCCTGCCAAGTTGATCAATTCTAAGTTTAAAAACCTAAGGAGGGCACTAAAATTATGGTCAAAGAGTTTAAAATGCCTTAAGAAGCAGATTGATGACATCAATGAGTGCATATTTCTCCTAGATCTTTTTGAGGAATATAGAAGATTGGACCCCATAGAGTGGAATTGTAGAGTCCTACCGAAAGAACAACTGTTGATTATATTGAAGAACCAGAAGATTTATTGGAAACAAAGAGGTAAAATTAAAGGAGTAAAATTTGGAGACGAAAATACAAAGTTCTTCCATACCAGAGCTTCAATTAATTACAGGCATAATAAGATTGATATGCTTCTTAATGAGGATCAAATTGAAATCACTGACCATGATGGAAAGGCTGGCTTACTTTGGGAATCTTTCAAACAGAGACTAGGAAAAATCTGAGGGACATACAATGCACTTTGATTTGGAAAACCTTCTTGCCAACCAAATCAACCTAGAGGTATTCAAGGATATTGAACAACCTTTTTCAGATGAGGAAATTAATAATGTGGTTAAGAGCCTGCCTACTGACAAATCCCCTGGGCCAGATGGTTTCAACAATGAATTTATAAAAGCCTGCTGGGACATTATTGGTGTTGATATAAGAAACCTGGTTCATGCTTTCCATGAAGCCAACCTCTCTATAGAGAGCATCAACACATCATATATCACCCTCATTCCAAAGAACTCAGCCCCTCTTACCCCTAGTGATTTCAGACCCATTTCATTACTTAATGGGGTGCTAAAAATCACCACTAAACTCTTGGCAAATACGTTACAAAAAGTTATCTTACAAATGATCCACATTAACCAATATGGATTTCTTAAGGGCAGGGTCATTCAAGACTGCTTGGGTGGTCTTTTGAATACATTCATCAATGTTACAAATCCAGGGAACAGTTGCTTGTGCTGAAACTAGACTTTGAAAAAGCATTTGACACCATTGAACACCAAGCAATTATAGACATTCTCAGAGCAAAATGTTTTGTCAATAAGTGGATTTCATGGATACAAATGATCTTTGACTCTGCTTCAATTGTTGTAATGCTGAATGGAGTACCTGGTAAGAAAATGTACTATAGAAGGGGAGTACCACAAGGAGATCCACTACCACCTCTGCTGTTTGTCATAGCTGCTGATCTGCTCGAATCACTAATCAATAGAGCAATGGGAATGAGCCTCATTCATGCACCTCTACACATAAATACATGCACTAACTTTCCAATTGTTCAATATGCAGATGACACCCTGTTAATTATGCAGGCTGATTCTAGACAGCTCATCTGTCTTAAAGCCCTTCTAAACACTTTTGCATCTGCCACTGGTTTAAAGGTCAATTACCAAAAGTCCATCATGGTACCTATTAATATCCAAGAAGAACAGGCTCAAATTTATGCTGGTACTCTCAACTGTTAGTTGGGACAATTTCCATTCACATACCTTGGGCTACCTCTAGGGCTTCACAAACCAACAATGGAGCAATGCTTACCATTGGTCAACAGAATTGCCAAAAGATTGGCTGGCATTGCCACATTTATGACCTATGCAGGTCGATTATTGATGGTTAAATCAGTTTTGGCATCCCTCACAATTTTCTTCATGAGCTGTTTGGATGTACCAGTTACTATTAAGCAACAAATCTTAAAATACTTCAGACACTGCTTGTGGAGAGGACCAGACATGGGGGATCATAGACCAGCTTTAGTAAAATGGACAACTGTTTGCAGACCAAAGAGTCAGGGAGGGCTAGGAGTCATGGATATCTTCACACAGAACAAGGCACTACTCATGAAAAACCTACACAAGTTCTACAACAGGCATGACATTCCATGGGTAAATTTGATCTGGGAGACACACTACAATGAGGAAAAATTGCCAGGAGATTAGTTAGTAGGTTCTTTCTGGTGGAAGGCTAACTTGCAATTAATTCAACACTTTAAAGGTTTAGCAAGATGCAACTTGGGAGATGGTAGAAGTGCCTTTTTTTGGTTGGACCTATGGTCAGAGAAAATACTACAACATCAGTTTCCACACCTCTTCTCCTTTGTGATCAATGACAAGCTTACAGTGCAGCAGGTTCTGGCCACAGAATTGTTTGAAGATCTCTTTCACCTACCATTATTAATAGAGGCTCATGAGCAGTTCCTACAGCTTGAAGACAGGTGCTACACAATGAATCAATCACAATACCAAGATCATTCAGATACAAGGAGCTATATCTGGGGTAATGAACAATATTCCTCTGCCAAGGATTACAATGCTATGATTGGTTTCAAACAATCACCACCACACTTCACATGGATCTGGAATTCTTCATGCCAACCTAAACACAAAATGTTCTTCTGGATGCTCTTGCATGACAGACTTAATACAAGAAACCTATTGAGAAGGAAAACATTTGTTTTGGAAGACTATAATTGTGCTCTCAGGGGGTGCCAACAGGAGGAAACCCTGTACCATTTGTTCTGGGGATGCAACTTTGCTAAAAGATGTTGGGATCACATATGCCCCACAAGAACTCCAAACCTATCTGTTCTTGAAGCATTCCAGGACATTAAGGAAAAGCTAAGCTTACCTTTTTTATGGATATAATAATTCTTAGCTCTTGGGCTATTTGGATCTCCAGGAACAACAAGATCTTCGAGCATATTCAACCCACTTTTCAATGATGGAAGAACATTTTCTTGATGGAGCTAAAGCTACTAAAGCACAGGATGAGACCAAAGCATGTCAACCATTTCAACTCATGGCTGGAACTACAACAATGATCTCTTTTCTTTTTTGACTGATTCCCTCTATCTAGGTCTCCTTGTATAGCATTAGATTTAGTTTAGCCTAGTTCTTTTTATTTTACTTTTTATTTTTTTACTCTTGTCTTTTTTCTCATTTCTCTTAGGGGCTTCTCTCAAGCCCTTGCTGTTGTCTTTTGCTTTGTTTTGTAAGGCTGGACCTTCTCCCCTATTTATAAAAATTGCAGTGGGGTGTTTTACCCAACTGTTTATAGTCAATAATTAATTAATTAATTAATTAATTAATTTAATTAAAATGGTTTAATTAAACTAACTACTTAATTAACCTAGCTAATATGTAGTTAGTTAGTTGTGAGTATGACAGAGAGGCCCCACCCTTTATTGACCAGTCAAACATAGACTGGTCAACAGGGACCCCCTGGCCAACTTGTCAGTCTCTGGTACACTTATGTGTACGCATAGCTGGGTGCACGTAGCAATTTGTTAATTATTTTCGGATTAAATTAAATGGCAGAATATTAGTAAAACTTTGAAAAAATCATATAAAATAATCCGTAACTCGGATGAAAATAATTTATATATGGAAGTTGCTGAGAATTTCGAGACGAATCCGAATACGCTGTCCGTTCGTCGCCACACATCCCTAGCATACCGAACATGGAACAATCCCCCTCCGGTTAGTTTGTCCGAAAATGCCTAACACCGGGAATGCTTTCCTGGATGTTTCCCCCCTTCACCGGTATCGTGTAGCACTGCGTTAGAACACCCCTAGCACCGCTTATTGCCATGTCATGAATCTGTATTGCAACTGTGTGCTTTGTATTTATTGTTTCTTCCCCCCTCTTCTCTCCGGTAGACCTCGAGACACGTGTTGATGCCCTGGTGATCGACTACGTCGACGACGACCCTCCTTCCGTTTTAGCAGAGCTTTTAGGCAAGCCCCCCCCTTTGATCATCCCGATATCACCCATTACATTCTCTCTCATGCTTGCATTAGATTTTGCTACTGTTATTGATTGATCCTATTCTGATGAATTGCCTGCTTTTGTACCTGCTATTGTTACCTACATGCTATGCTAAACTGCTTAGTATAGGTTGGATAGTGATCCAACAGTGACCCCACCTTGTCCTTATTGCCCCTGCTTCATCATCGACGATGCGAGCATCGTGATCGAAGACCGGAGCCCGACACTTCACATCACATCACACCCCCTTTGTTGCTCGACTCTGCAGAGGTACTATCGGGTGCAGAGGGTGAAACCTCATAACGCACTCATGATGATAACTCTGTAGTGTAGCTATTCGGTCGTGGTCATCGAGGGTGATTCCTCTTTCTCCATTCCCGATACGACTCTGTCGTGCAACCCCTCAAGTGTGAACCTCGGGGGTGATTCCTCATAGTTCGCCTTGACGGGCACATCGAGTGGAATTCGTCGGGGGTGATTCCTCGGGTTTTCCACCTTGATGCTTTGGACACACAGTTACATGGACTTTATTTGAGACCTTTCTGAAATGCGGGTGGGCCCGGAGAGCACCCGCGGGAGTTTCGGTGGCGGCTGGCTGTTTAGCGGTATCACCCACGAGGGGTGATAGCTCCAGACTTGTCCCGACAGCCGTCACTTCTGTCAATAATGCACTAACAGATTTGGGTGTTTGTTTTGAATTGGCTTCTGGCCTTTACGCACTAACCGCCATGCGAGAATAGTTATGGGCCTCGGCGTCGTGGTATCAGCTGAAGCTTTGTCAGACGTCCAGTTCAGCATTGCGGCACGGCCTGGTCGGTGCCCCAGTGGAGGTGGCCTGGATCGCCCTGCGCGCAACGATCTGGAGTGCAATGGGCGATGGCCCATGACCCCGGAGTGCTTAAGATGTAGACCGGCGGGGACCTCTCTGCTGAGCCTAGGTAGGGCTGCGACGTGTTGATCTTCCGAGGCTGGACATTGACCCAGAAAGGTGTGTCCCGCCAGAGATGATCGAGCGTGAGGGTAACGTGGTGCACCCCTAGAGGGAAGTTATCTATTCGAATAGCCGTGTCCACCGTAAAGGACGTTCAGTCTTATATCCTGATCTAATATTACTAGAAATGGATACTTGAGATATGTGTTGGATATGTGGCTGCGAGATTACTTTCTCGCAGGGAGTTGAGGAAGGATCTTTAGGCCATTAATGCTACAACATGCTTGTTAAAATAAACTGATATTCTATACTCCCTTCTACTGCTGCAAGATGGTGGTTCTCAGAAGATGCTTGAAGATGCTAGTCTTCGATAGGCTAGGCTTTTCTCCTCCTCTTCTAGCATTCTGCAGTTCAGTCCACATATACAGCTTACTCCTTTGATACTGATGCATACTTAGTATATATTTGATGCTTGTGAGTACTTTGGATGAGTACTCACGGTTGCTTTCCTCCCCCTTTTCCCCCTTCTTTCTTCTTTCTGGTTGTTGCAACCAGATGGCGGATCCCAGGAGCCAGATGCCACATCAGTCGACTACTACTACTACCCCGACGGAGCCTACTACTACGTGGAGACAGCTGACGACCAGGAGTAGTTAGGAGGTCCCAAGCAGGAGGCCTTGCCTCTTCGATCGTTGTTGTTTGTGCTAGCCTTCTTAAGGCAAAACTTGTTTAACTTATGTCTGTACTCAGATATTGTTGCTTCCGCTAAATCTGTTGGTTTTGAGCTTCTGTATTCGAGCCCTCGAGGCCCCTGGCCTGTAATATGAAGATTGTATTATTTTAATTTGTGTCTAGAGTTGTGTTGTGATATCCTCCCGTGAGTCCCTAATCTTGGTCGTACACATTTGCGTGCATGATTAGTGTACGGTCAAATCGGGGGCGTCACAAGTTGGTATTAGAGCCGACTGCCTGTAGGAACCCCCTTTCCAACTCCTTGGCCGAAGTTGAGTCTAGTCTTTGGAAAACTATTTTACTAACATGGCTGTGTGGCTTACGGGCCCACGTCGCCTATTGGGTGGTATTAGGATCTTTTACTCCTCGATCTTTACTCCCAAGCTCTGAACTCTCTTCTATTCGGGTTAAACGAATTTACTAACTCAAACATTAGGATCCCGTGACCACATTCACCCCAAAGATGGATATAGCCATAGTTTTCCTTAGTATAGTAGTTTTGAATAGTGCACACTATGTCCTGTTGTCTACAACGATGCATTCATAGTGTTTCCTTCACTATGCAAGTTTCATCATGAACGGTCACTAGTCTTAGCAAATGCTCAATGCTAAACTACTCCTTGTTACATTTTAGCAGTAGGCTAACGATCCACCACATCCACCCTATACTGCTGCAATGATGCAGCAGTTTGAACTGAATCATCAATTCATGACTGGAGTAATGGCTCAACTTCCAAACCAGAATGCTCATCAACAGCTTGCCCAATTAACACTGCCAGAATTTGTGCGCCTCAACCCGTCCATTTTCTGCAACTACACCAATCCTATGGATGCCGATGATTGGCTTCATGACATCCAGTTTGAGATGAAGTCAGCTAATGTTGCCCCTGTCAGTTACGTCACCTTTGCGACATTTCACTTGAAGGGTCCAGCTGTCCAATGGTGGGAATGCCACATGGATATGTTGCCTCCGGAAACGGTAACCACTTGGCAGGAATTTCAGTTAGCCTTCCGTGCATGGCACATTCCTCAAGGTCTGATGGACCAGAAGAAGAAGGAGTTTCACAAACTCCCACATGGCACAATGACTATGGAAGAATATCAGAGGAAATTCCTTGAATTATCCCGCTATTCTGAGGATGACGTCGACACTGACTCTCGTAAGCAGGAGAAATTCCGTGAAGGATTGCGTCCCGATATAAAGCTCGCACTTTGCGACGCTTGTCAGCCAAGCTTTTCGAACTGAAATTGGTCTGACCGAGTACCAGGAGTCGCTTAAGCGTACTAGAGATGTAAGCCCATCCTCGGGCCAGCCTTCTCAGAAACGTCGAGTCTGGATCCCACACAATGTTCATCACCGACCTGCTCCGACACCAAGGTTGTCTTATGTTGCACCTCGTCTGCCTCCGTCGCCGAGTCAACTAACTATTTAGGGTGGACAATCCAATAATGTGGCTCCTTCCCATAATGATGGATTTTGCCGCAAGTGTGGACAACCAGGGCACCTTGCTATCAACTGTCGCACGGGTCAGCCACAAAATGCTCCACGTCCTCATGTTGGTCGTAAGAAGGGCCGTCGAACCCATCATACCGGAAGTTGTAGTGTCGGACCACCTGCTATGACTGGTGGTCAAGTCACCCATGTCAAGATTGAAGAAGCTCGTGAGTCCCCAAAAATCGTGATGGGTACCCTTCGCGTTAATTCAGTGCCAGCTTCTATTCTCTTTGATTCAGCAGCATCGCATGCCTTTGTGTCCCAACAATTTGCTCAGTTGCATGGGCTCAGTATGGAAAATTTTCCCAATCCTTTAGCGGTTCAATCTCCGGGATCCAAATGGCAAACCACAATGTTATGCCCTCGCAACCAAATCGAGATTGGAGGTCTACTATTTTTGGCTTCTCACATTGTGCTCGGACCTTCCAATATAGACATCATTCTTGGTATGGAATGGTTGACCGCCCGTAATGCTTTTATTGACCGCGCTACCAGAACAGTTCAGCTCACTCACCTTCTGGCCAGACAGTCCAATACTCAACCCAAATAGAGCAGGATGTCGAGAATCAGATATATGTTCTGAATGCATTGAATGCTTCACCTCTTGAAGGAATAGAGAACATTCTAGTCATTCGTGATTTCGAAGATGTCTTTTCAGAAGAACTTCCAGGAATACCCCCTGCTAGAGCTGTTGAATTCATCATAGACTTGAAGCCGGGTACTACTCCTATTGCCAAGCGGCCATACAAGATGCCAACGCATGAACTCCTTGAGCTTAAGGAGGAAATCGACACTTCACTTCGTTAGGGTTTTGTCCATCCAAGTTCATCTACATGGGGAGCACCTTCTCTCTTTGTCAAGAAGAAGGATGGTACAAATCGTTTGGTCCAAGATTACCGACCTATCAATAAGGCAACAATTCAGAACAAGTATCCGCTTCCCAGAATCAACGATCTGTATGATCAACTTGCTGGCTCCTCCGTATTCTCTAAACTTGATTTGAGGTTGGGTTACCACTAGATTCGGGTTCGTGAAGAGGATATTCCCAAGACCGCATTCGTTACTCGCTATGGTTCATACGAGTACACCGTCATGTCTTTCGGCTTAACCAATGCTCCAGCAACGTTCTCCCGATTAATGAACTATATATTCATGGAATACCTCGATAAGTTTGTCGTGGTTTATCTGGATGATGTCCTTGTATATTCCAAGAACAAAGAAGAACATTCTGAACATCTTCGTCTTGTTTTGGAAAAGCTTCGAGAGCATCAACTATATGCTAAGTATTCCAAGTGTGAGTTCTGGCTTCCAGAAGTAACCTACCTTGGGCATGTCATCTTCAAGGATGGTATTGCCGTCAATCCTGAACGAGTTCAGGCCATTCTCGATTGGACTCCTCCGAAGAATGTCAAGTGAGTCAGAAGTTTTCTCGGTCTCGCCAGCTATTGCCATCGATTCGTCGAGAACTTCTCCAAGATCGCCAAGCCTCTAACTAGTCTACTTCACAAAGGCGTCAAGTTCGAGTGGACACACAAATGCCAGGAAAGTTTCCAGGCACTCAAAGACAAGCTGACTTCTGCCCTAGTGCTTGCTCCTCCAGATACTAAGAAGGATTTCGTCATTCACTGCGATGCTTCACGTCAAGGATTAGGTTGTGTCCTAATGCAAGAGCGCAAGGTGATTGCTTATGGCTCTAAAGTCGAGAAGATTAAATGCTTTCTCGCAGAAGGAATGCCCTCATTCTTCACCATTGCCGATGATGGCGCCTTGTACTTCAAAGGTCGCCTAGTGGTGCCATGTGCAAGGAAACACCTGGATCAGACTCCAAAGGTTATGAAAGAAGCTCATGATACACCTCTATCTATTCATCCTGGTAGTACCAAGATGTACCAAGACATTCGTCAGATATTCTGGTGGTCTAATATGAAGCAAGACATTGCTCGTTATGTTGCTGAGTGTGATGTTTGCCGTCGTATCAAAGCAGAACATCAAAGGCCTGCTGGAACTCTACAACCTATCTCTATTCCTGAATGGAAATGGGAGCATGTCGAAAAGGACTTTGTCACTGGTTTTCCCAAATTGCAGAAAGGTAATGATGCTATTCTTGTCATCATTACCCGGCTTTCTAAAGTTGCACACTTCCTGGCCGTCAAAGAAACGATCACTGCTATTCAGCTGGCAACTCTCTACATGTCCAGGATTGTCTCACTCCACGGTATTCCATTGGTTATCAGCTCAGACCATGGCAGCTTATTCACTTCAAGATTCTGGGCAAGTTTCCAAGAAGCAATGGGAACTCATCTATCTTTCAGCACTGCATTTCGCCCTCAGTCGCAGGGACAAGTTGAACGCGTCAATCAAGTTCTCGAAGACATGCTTCGAGCTTGTGTTATTTCCTTCGGCAAGAAATGGGAGGAATCTCTCCCGTATGCTGAGTTCTCTTACAACAATAGCTATCAGGCTAGTCTCATGATGGCCCCTTTCAAAGTGTTATATGGACGAAAGTGCCGAACCCCTCTAAACTGGTCAGAAACTGGGGAACGTCCACTCTTCGGTCCGGATATTATCCAACACGCTGAAGGACAAGTCCGCATCATTCGCGAGAATCTCAAGACTGCTCAGTCACGTCAGAAAAGTCAGTATGACCGTCCTCACCAAGACATGGTCTATCAACCTTGCGAAAAGGCTTATCTGTGAGTCACACCAATGAAGGGTGCACACCGCTTCGGGATCAAGGGCAAGCTAGCTCCTCGCTATATTGGTCCATTCACTATTCTCGAGAGACGTGTAAAAGTGGCATATCAGTTGGAACTTCCGTCGAACCTTTCTCAGGTTCACGATGTGTTCCACGTGTCACAACTCCGCCGTTGTTTCAAGGACCCTATCCGAGCAGTGGATCCTGGAGTGCTCGAGTTGCAGCAAGACCTCTCCTATAAAGAGCATCCGGTCCGCATTCTCGACCAAGCTGAACGCCGCACACGTCAGAGGGCGATAAAGTTCCTCAAGGTCCAGTGGTCGCATCACTCTGAAGACGAAGCCACATGGGAACGCGAGGATCGTCTGCTGAAGAATACCCCGAACTGTTTCCTTCTACCTCCTAAATGTCGGGAGGACATTTCTTGTAGTGAAGGAGAATTGTAACGCCCGGATAATTATGCTACAGTAATCCCATGCTAATGATGCCATGTCACCGCGGTTACTATTGTTAACCTGGCGATGATTCAATCATGTTCCAATTTAGAAGCGAGTTTAAAATCCTAATTTAAATTAAAGTAAAAAAATTCAAGTTTTCAAATGTCTAAAATAAAATGTTCTTCTTGTGGCAAATAAATGGTAGGTAATATTGGTGGTGAACTCATCTTTTTGTAAAAGGTTTATATGCACAAAATAATTTGAAACAGTAAAAAAAGGAAAAGAAAGCAAAATACAAACAAAACGTTGAAACAAAAGAAACCCCCCCTCCCCTGGGACTTTGGGCCCACCTGACCTCACTGGCCAAGCCAGGCCGGCCCTGCCGCACGTCTCGCCGTTCCCCCCTCCTCGCTACAGGAGCGGGGGGATCGTGTCGGCCATCCGGCCATGGCCAACGCCGTGTCGACCATCCGCCGGCGTCCCTCATCTATAAGACGTCACCGCCGCGCACAGGGCCGAACCCTAGCTACCTCCCTCACGCGCCCCTCGCCCTCCCGCACTAGATCCGCCTACTCCCAAACGCCCCCGTCGTCGCTATTGTCGTCAACCTCGTGGCCACTATCGCCCGCACGCCGAGCTGGGAGGTCCCGCGGCAACGTCGTCGCGTGCTTCCTCCTCCTCGTGCACAGAATCAAGATGGACCGGCCCCGACTCCAACCATCACAGCACGTCCCCGGGCCTTCTCTGCAACGGTCGTGAGCCTCTCCCTCCTTTCCTCTTCCCTGCAGCTCAAGCGCGTCCCGGCCCTCGCATCGCGCACCGCCGGCGCCTGCATCGCGCCCTGGCCGCACGGCCGCGGCCCCGCGCCGCTGCTCCCACAAGCCGCCTCACACCCTGGCCTTCCCTTGCTCCCCGCGTGCTCTCCACCCACGTGTGCCACTCCCTCCTCGCGCCCGCGCTGAATCGCAGCCACGCCTGCGCCTACGCACACACGGCGGCCGCTCGCGGCCTGCTGCTCCCCGCTGGACCTTGCGTGTCGCGCCGCTGCCGCACCCACCACCGCCGCTGTCACATCCCTAGTCAGTGCTTACATTAGGACTAGCTAGAGTGTGCATCATGTTTACTTTCCAAAGAAAATTGAATTGGGAATGACAGACACCCCAGCACCCCACTTCTAACAACTAGGGTTTAGTAACATCTTTTCCAATGTACCCAAAATGCCCTTCAAAAATGTTCATCATTTCTGCCTTGGTCTTAAACCTCTGCCAAAAATGGTGCACAATTTTCTAGGACATCCAAGGTCTCTGGATTAATTCATATGGTATTTGAATTTGGGCATTTGAATGCTATAAAATATTTTGTGTGCCCAAATAATCATAAACTAAAATGTTCCATGCTGTTCATATTATATACAGTGGGCATGACTAGTTTCATGAGCTATAAAAATGTTATGGCATTTTTATTAATTCAACAAAGTTGCAAAAGAAATGAAACAGAAAGAAATAGAAAAGAGAGAAGAGAGAGAGAGAGAGCTTACCTGGCGCCTAACAGGCCCACCTGCCGGCCCAGCCCAGCCACCGCTCCAGCGAGCTGCTTGCCTCGGCCAGGCAGGCAGGCAGGTGCTCGACGGCGGCCGCAGCACGCGCCACGCAGCTGCCCGCCGCCCTGCTTCCTCCCCTCGCCATTCTGCTGGGTGGGATCGATCACCCACTTCCTCCCCGAGCTCGCTGACACGCCCACTCCTCCCCGGCTCTTCTCCCTCGCCTTCCCTGCACCATGGCCGACGCCGCCGCGCTCGCGCCATCGTGATAGCCGCGTCCACCGCCGTCCCTGAGCTCCGTCACCATGTCCGTCCGTTCCGTCGTCATTGACTACGTCGAGTAGGCTGAGCCCCGAGCGCTCGCCCGCTCTGGAGTCGCCCCCGACCCCGCCTTCCCCAACTTCGGCCGCAGAGATCCCCATCGCCGCCCCGCTCAGCTCCGACCGTCCCCGAGCCCGCCTCGACGTTCACTGCAACCACCGTGAGCTCAGCACCGTCCTCCCCCTCTCCGTTAGTTCTCTGCTGCACCGTACGCACCGCACGAGGCTCACCTGCACGCGCCGCCGCGGAGCTCGTCGCCGACGAGGCTCCGGCCACTTAATGGCCCGGCCATCGAGCCCACCAGCTTCACCGTCCTGTGTAGGTGTTGTAGGACCACTCCACGCACCTCTATGAGCACTGCACCGACGAGTTCGACCTCGCCCGAGCTCCGGCCGCCGCTGAACTCGTCGCCGGCATCGTTTCCGGCGACCCCAAGGCCAACCACCACCTCCACTCGACGCGGCTCACTTCCAGCTGCCCATAGGCGTGCTCCGCCGTTGGTTTGGCAGCCGGAGCACAAATCCCGCACCTCACCGCCGCGTTTGGCCTCGCCGGCGGCTAAACGCCGGTGAGTTAGCCCCGTTTGACAAAGGGTTTGATCCCCTTGGGTCACTGACATGTGGGCCCTGTCTGTTAGTCAAACCTAGGTTAGTGTCTAATCAAGTTTTAATTAATCAGTTAACTAACTGTGACACTGACCAGTGGGTCCCACTGGTCAGGTTTGACCTGGACGCCCTGTTGACTGGCTAACGTCAGCATGATGTCATGCTGACGCAGTAAAGGATTTTCTAGGATTATTTGAGTTAAAAACAATTCAGGAAATTCCAGAAAATGCTTTAAACTTCAAAAAATAATATAAATTCAACAGTAGCTTAGATGGAAAAGATTTATATATTAAAATTGATCAGAAAAAACCATCTTTCCAATGGCACTGGTTTCATGCATGTTTGAGTAAGTTAACCTTGTTGTATACATTAAAACATGATAATGCACTTAAATAATTAATAGTTTGGGTTTCAATTTGAATTCTTCATTCAAATGGGCTCAAACCCTTCTGGTTATAGTTGCATTAGCCCAAAACACATGCATCTTGCCATATCATGAGCATGCATCATATTGTTGCATTTGTTAGCTTATTGATTGTATTGCCGGTATTCTCCGTGTTAGGTCCTGCTCCCGAGGATACTTCTGCGTATCCAGCTGAAGAGCAGTACCCGACTACCACTCTGTCAGGCAAGCAATCATTGATCATTCCGATACAAACCCATCTTCTCGCTCCTGCTCTCTTTTACTGCATTAAGGCAACAACGTGTGAACTGCTACTTGCTGCAGTAGTTGAACCCTATTCCCTTGCATGACCTGTCATTGCCACAGTAAATAGTTGAAACCCACTAGCATGTGTAGGAGTTGATTGAGCCATGTGATGTGTGATCCACCATGCTATTTGTTTATGTTGCCTGCTATGCTTAGAGTTGTGTCAGGTCTGATTCATCTGGGTGATGGATCAGAGTGAAATGATCATACCGGTAAAGAGAAGGAAGTGTGGAACATGTTTGGTAAAGGTATCGATGAAAGGCCATGTAGGAGTACGTGGTGGGTTGTTTCATTGGAACCGTCCATAGGACCCAAGATCTGTATGTGTGGTTCAAGTTTCAGCTACTACCACACATTGGGATCCTTAATTGACCCTCTCGACTTATTAATTACCCTTGATCTCTGTCCAGGAGTTGCAATTAGTTTCTGGTGTTTGTAGTTTACTGGTGGTCGTGCACAGCGCTGACCCTCGGGGTGGGCTGTGATGCGACAGGTACGTGGCACGGTGTACCGGTTGCCCGTTTGGTGACTCGGGAACCCTGTACACATCGTTTGGGGCCGTGAGCGACGCCCCGGCCGGATCTCCCCACGGATGGAACCCATATAGGCGATAAACCTGGACGAGAGACTTGTGTAGTTAGTCAGGTCATGGCCGACACCCTCGCTGGGCTTCCGCTTGAAGGTTGCCGAGTACATGTCGAGTAAACGACGATAAGTGGTGGAAGCGTGTGTGAAGAAGTACACCCCTGCAGGGTTATCAATCTATTCGAATAGTCGTTGTTCGCGGTACAGACTACTTGGTTACTCTTACAGTTCATAGACAAGTTGATGGATACGACTAAAAGCCTCACGACAAGTGTGAGTGCCGTGGATGGCCCTTTCCGTAGGATGATGGAAGAGAATCCTCGGTGGTGTATTGTTGTGGTGAGTAGAGGACTCGTGTACGTAGTAATATCTTGCAATCTGTTGAGGGTTGTAGTATAGGTTAGCCAAGAGTCAAAGCTGGCTTTCTGCTATGAACTCCACTACCCCTGTTGATAATGTTGCATGTATGATAGGTTCTGTTGTAAGACTTGCTGAGTACCTTTGTACTCATGTTTGCTTAATAACTGTTGCAGAGGAGAACCCTGCCCCTTCTGATGGGTTCTACATAGACGTTGACGTCGACGAGTAGCTTGCTACCCAGACGGAGATCTGGAGCTTGTGAAGGGCCTTGTAGATAGTCAGGCTACGTCGAGCTTGTTTTATTTTCCAAGTTGTCTGTACTCAGACATGTTAGCTTCCGCTTGTGCTTGTATGACTGTATGACTTGAGTGTTGGGTCATGTGACCCCTACCTGTATGGATATGTTATGTATGGCTCTTGGAGCCTCTTAAATAAAGTACTTTGAGTCATAGAGTTCTGTTGTGATGCAATGTTGTATTTGCACATATTGAGCATATTGTGTGTATGATTGAAATGCTTGGTATGTGTGGGATCCGACACCTAGTTGTTTTCCTTTGGTAGTCTATCTTACAGGGAAATGCCTCCTAGTGCTTCCAATGAGCCTTGGTAGCTTGCTACTGCTCGGAACACGTAGGCTGGCCGGCATGTGTCCTTCTTCGTTCCTGTGTCTGTCCCTTAGCGGAAATGTCACGCGTTGTTCCTTTAAGTCCATGTAGCTTGCTACGACTTGGGTTCATATGTTGATGACCGACACGTTCGTTGCTAGGTCATGGATGCATGTCTCTGTAATTTAGTGCCACTTTTGGTTTATAACTAGCCATGTCGGCCCGGGTTCTCTGTCATGTGGATGCTAGCGACACTGTCATATACGTGTGCCAAAATGCGCAAACGGTCCCGGGCCAGGTAAGGCGGCACCCGTGGGGATACCGCGTGTGAGGCCGCAAAGTGATATGACGTGTTACAGCTAGATGGTGTGACTTAGGATCGGGGTCCTGACAGCGTTGGCATCAGAGCTGGACTGCCTGTAGGTTTCTCAAGCCAAACTGGTCGATGTTGAGTCTAGAAAAATTCTTAGTTATATTTAGGGGAATTGATTGTGGAAGGGAACGTAAGGCTCTTTTTACTCCTTTAACTTATGCCCTTCTGATCTGAGTCAGTCTATTCTTTCCACGGGGATTTAGGACTAGGCCTCTTATCCTTACTAGGTTCACATGTTTCTAATCCGTAGACTCTTAGGATTGTTGGTTTCAAGCCTCAGTTCAGTTTCTACCCTTTTAGTATGATGATTTGTGGGACCTGGAACCTTGATATGATAATGTTGAGTGGTTATGCTATCATTTGTATGATGTCTCAAAATCTTTTTTGAGCATTTACAGTTGTTATGCTGGCCGATTTCTTCCAGAAACACTAATGCCTTTGCATTACTTCGTGTTTCAGATGTCTGGCTGCACATCTCACCAAGTGGTTCGTTTGACTCGGTGCATTAATGTGCCCGGTCACACGGCTATGCTAGTCCGTGTGTTGACTGAGACCGGTTACCGCTGGTATCCTGAGTACACCGTGGAGGAACAGTACCGGGATTTCAATGAGAGTCAGTATTTCTGCACAGTCCGGATATATCCCTCATATCCCGGAGCTAACGACCCCATCCATTGGTCTTATGGACTCGGGGTTACTATTGAGATGGCAGTGTAGGATGCCGCTTATTCGATGATGACCATCCTCCGGGCTAGGCATGCCTTGTTGCTGAACACTGAGTTCTGTTACATGCCAGCCTCACTCCCCGGAGAGGAAGGCTACTACACTGGATTGTATACTAATGCTGCTCATGAAGAACCACTGCTTCAGACTACTGTTCAGATGCTGGAGGATAGGGACCGTGAGGTCCGTGCCCTCCGAATGGAGCTGTATAACACTCGAGCCGCCCACTGGACTACTTTGACACGGCTTGCACCTGCTGTGCACGTCGGATATCTGGATATGCGGGATTTGTACCCCGTGCGGACTCGTCTGCCTGATCGTATGGATTGGTGTGACGTTGGGGGTATTACACCTCCATGTGGGCGTCGGTTACCACCAGCATCAGGCCCGAGGCCACATCCATGTCCCTATGGTCCACAGCCTTCGAGTGCTCGAGAGTTTCAAGATCCATCTGTTCCACTCCCAGGCTACGGTGGTAATCTTTACGAAGATTACTACGGGAATGTCTGAGCTAAACCGTGGCAGTGGTAGTATCGTAGTAGTTGTATTTCCACAGTCCTGCGCGTCTTGTGGAATATGACTTAGCTAGTACTAAATTCCGGAGGTGTAGTTAAATAATGTATAGGAGCTTGAAATGCCTCTGATGGGATGTATCGTCTTTCACCGCAGTTGTACTTTAGCCTTGGCTTGTACTAAACTATGTATGGTGTGTATGACCACTGGTGTATATATGGCAGTTTTTATATTACCATGTCGTACGGATGATCATCTCTGCATTCCGTGTCATCCATTACATTATGCACTCCTATGTCAAGTTTTTGCCATCCTTGTCTAAACCATTGTTTTGTTTTCCTAGGATGGTCAACACTCGCAGCACTCTTGCTGCTCAGGAGTAGGGTGAGGCTAGTGGGGCTAGAGCTGAGAATCTGCCCCAGCCACCCTCCTTGGCTGAAGTTATGCTCGAAGCATAACGGAACAAGAGAGAGACCAACCGTCTGCTGGAACGCATAGAGCAGAACACTGGGTTCTGTCAGAGGAATGACGTGGTGTCAATCAATGATTTTATCAAGATGTGCCCACCGAAGTTCCATCATTCCACTGAGCCTCTGGATGCGGATGACTGGCTCCGCAGTATCATCCACAAGCTACACTCTGCCCGTGTGGCCGAAGCTGACAAGGTTACCTACGCCGCCTACCATCTTGAGGGCCCTGCCAGTCTCTGGTGGGAGAAATTTGAGGCTATGCGTCCTGCTGGCCAAATCACTACTTGGGTTGAGTTCAGTGAGGCATTCCGTGAACATCACATTCCGGAAGGTCTCATGGATCGCAAGCGGGAGGAATTCTGCAATTTCACCCAGGGCCGGTTAACTGTGGATGGCTATAGTCACGAGTTTGGCAACTTAGCACGCTATGCACCTGAGGAAGTGTCCACCGATGCCAAGAAGCAGGCGAGGTTCCGCAAGGGACTCAGCCCCGAACTCCGCCGAGATCTACGTCTGCACGAGTGCACTTCCTTCCATAAGTGGGTGAACAAGGCTATCAGTGCTGAGACGGGCCAGACTGATTTCGAAGCCACACGCAAGCATCCTCATGACTTTGGTTCCTCATCCGGCTCTGGCTCTGACAAGCGCTGTGTGTGGGTTCCTAACACTGCTATGCCACCCAACTACACACCGAGGCCATCCTATGAGGCGCCTCGGCCAACTCAACAGTATGCACCTGCCAAGACTTATGGAGGACCACCTACCAACTCTGGTCCACGCACTGGCACTGTGACATGCTTCAAGTGTGGAGAACCGGGGCACTACATGCGTGAGTGTCCCCAGAACCAGCCAGGAAAACCCGTTGGCCGTGGTAAGCCAACCGGCAAGGTGAATTATGTCAAGCCAATCCCCACTGCACGTGGTCATGTCAACTATGTCTCTACTGAGGAAGCTTATGAGGATCCTAACGTCGTCCTTGGTACGCTTCTCGTTAACTGCCATCCGGCATCTGTTCTTTTCGATACTGGAGCATCCCATTCGTTCATATCCGAGAGCTATGCTCGAATGCACAACATGACTTTTTGTGACATGCCTACTTCCATGGTTATTCAAACTCCTGGTTCAAAGTGGCAAACCTCTAGGGTAAGCCATGGAAATGAAATTCTTGTCGATAGACTTGTTTTCCTTGCATCTCTAATCGCTCTCAAGTCCTCGGACATAAACATCATCTTGGGTATGGATTGGATGACAACTCATTACGCCAAGATTGATTGCTACACTAGGACCGTTCAACTTACACACCCTTCCGGCAAGACAGTCAAAGTCTTGACCCGAATGGCTGAGCGTCAGCTCTACTCTCTTAATGCCAGCCCTCTACCAGAACTCGAAGATATCCCGGTAGTCCGTGACTTTCCGGATGTTTTTCCAGAAGAACTGCCAGGTGTTCCACCTGACAGAGATGTCGAGTTTGTGATAGATCTTATTCCAGGAACTGTCCCAATCTCTAGGAGACCTTATAAAATGGCACCCTTAGAATTAGCTGCGCTTAAGAAACAACTCGATGAGTCCTTGAAAAAGGGTTTCATCCATCCTAGTTCTTCCCCTTGGGCTTGTCCCGTCCTCTTCGTCAAGAAGAAGGATGGAACGGAACGGATGGTTGTAGATTACCGACCTGTCAATCTGGTCACCATAAAGAACAAGTATCCGCTCCCCAGGATCAACGACCTGTATGATCAGCTCGCTGGATCCTTAGTCTTTTCTAAAATGGAATTGAGGTTGGGCTACCATCAAATCAAGATCAAGAACGGGGACATTCCTAAAATGGCTTTTGTTACTCGATATGGCCAATACGAGTACACCGTCATGTCCTTCGGATTAACCAATGCCCCATCCACTTTTTCCCGGCTAATGAATTCTATATTCATGGAGTACTTGGATAAATTCGTCGTGGTTTACCTCGATGATATACTCATTTACTCTAAGAACAAGAAAGATCGTGCCGAGCATCTAAGGCTGGTATTGACGAAACTTCAAGAGCACCGCCTTTATGCCAAATTCTCTAAATGTGAATTCTGGTTGCCGGAAGTGACCTATCTAGGTCATGTGATCAATGGCAAGGGTATTGCTGTCAATCTCGAGCGAGTTCAAGCCATCCTTGATTGGACTCCCCCTGAATCGGTCAAGCAAGTTAGGAGTTTCCTTGGCTTAGCGAGCTATTGCCGACGCTTCGTCGAGAATTTCTCCAAGGTTGCTAAACCTCTAACTGAACTCCTCAAGAAAGATAAAAAGTTCGAATGGACCCCACAGTGCGAGTCCAGCTTTCAGGAACTGAAGAGACGCCTGACATCTGCACCCGTACTAGTACCACCAGACTTTTCCAAGGATTTTATTATCTACTGCGACGCCTCGCGACAAGGATTAGGTTGCATACTCATGCAAGATCGTCAAGTGATTGCATACGCATCCCGACAGTTACGTCCAAATGAGGATAACTATCCTACACATGATCTAGAGCTTGCAGCTGTAGTCCACGCACTCAAAACATGGCGACATTACCTTCTTGGTAATCGCTGTGAAATCTTCACCGATCACCAAAGTCTGAAATACATCTTCACCCAACCGAATCTAAATCTCAGGCAAAGACGTTGGGTTGAGTTGCTCACAGATTACGACTTAGGAATCACTTACACCCCTGGGAAGGCCAATGTCATGGCTGACGCACTAAGTCGTAAGTCCTATTGTAACAACTTGATGTTACAACAAGGGCAACCACTTCTCCACGAGGAATTTCGTAAGCTTAACCTTCACATTGTTCCTCGAGGATTCCTTTCCACCTTGGTGGCGAAACCTACCCTTACGGATCAAATCATAGCTGCCCAACGGTATGATAGAGGTATATCTAGGATCAAGGAGAACATTGCTAGCGGAGTTGCTAAAAGTTTCTCTATGGATGATTGAGGTGTTGTGTACTTCGAGAACCGCTTGGTGGTACCCAAGAAACAACAGCTACGACAGATGATTCTTAAGGAGGCTCATGAATCTCCTCTCACGATTCATCCCGGTAGTACCAAAATGTATCAGGACCTACGCCAGAGGTTCTGGTGGAATAGGATGAGGAGAGAAATTGCTCAATTTATTGCTAACTGTGACGTTTGTCGTCGAGTCAAAGCAGAGCATCAACGGCCTGCTGGCACCCTTCAACCTTTAGCTATTCCTGAATGGAAATGGGACAAGGTCGGTATGGACTTCATTACCGGGTTTCCCAGGACCAGGAAAGGGAATAATGCTATCTTCATCGTTATCGACCGCCTCTCCAAAGTAGCTCATTTCCTGCCTGTTCGAGAGAGTATTACCGTTAGCCAGCTAGCAGACTTGTATATCTCTCGGATAGTATCACTTCATGGTGTGCCGTTGGAGATCAACTCAGACCGTGGAAGTCTTTTCACTTCACGATTCTGGGAAAGTTTCCAGAATGCTATGGGGACTCATCTCTCCTTCAGCACCGCCTTCCATCCTCAGTCAAGTGGTCAAGTGGAACAAGTCAATCAAATTCTGGAAGATATGCTTCGAGTTTCTGTCATCTCTTTCGGTATGGAATGGGAGAAGTGCCTTCCATTTGCCGAATTCGCTTATAACAATAGTTATCAAGCCAGCTTGGGCAAGGCTCCCTTCGAAGTTCTATATGGACGAAGGTGTCGAACACCTCTTAACTGGTCAGAAACCGGGGAAAGACAATTCTTTGGTCCGGATATGATCCAGGAAGCAGAAGAGCAGGTTCGCATCATTCGTGAGAAATTGAAAACAGCCCAGTCTCGCCAGAAGAGCCATTATAATAATCATCATAAGGCTGTGACTTTTGAAGTCGGCGATAAGGCTTACCTCCGGCTTACTCCTCTTAAGGGAACCCATCGCTTCGGTATCAAAGGCAAATTGGCCCCTCGTTACATCGGTCCTTTTCGCATTCTTGCCAAACGAGGAGAAGTTGCCTACCAATTGGAACTACCTCCGCACCTTTCCAGAGTTCATGATGTCTTCCACGTATCTCAACTCAGGTGTTGCTTCTCGGATCCTGTCCGCGGGGTGGACCACGAAACACTTGATCTCCAGGACAATCTCACATATCGAGAATACCCCGTTCGTATTCTTGATCAAACCGAGCGTACCACTTGATGTCATAATATCAAGTTTCTCAAGGTTCAATGGTCACATCATTCCGAGAGTGAAGCTACCTGGGAAAGGGAGGATCGTCTTCGACATGAGTACCCCACCTTCTTTCCGGAGGAACCCGAATCTCGGGACGCGATTCTTTTGAGTGGGGGTGAGTTGTCACATACCTAGTCAGTGCTTGCATTAGGACTAGATAGAGTGTGCATCATGTTTACTTTCCAAAGAAACTTGAATTGGGAATGACAGAAACCCCAACACCCCTCTTCTAACAACTAGGGTTTAGTAAAATCTTTTCCAATGTACCCAAAATGCCCTTAAAATGTTCATCATTTCTGCCTTGGTCTTAAACATCTGCCAAAAATGGTGCACAATTTTCTAGGACATCCAAGGTCTCTGGATTAATTCATATGGTATTTGCATTTGGGCATTTAAATGCTATAAAATATTTTGTGTGCCCAAATAATCATAAACTAAAATGTTCCATGTTGTTCATATTATATACAGTGGGCATGACTAGTTTCATGAGCTATAAAAATGTTATGGCATTTTTATTAATTCAACAAAGTTGCAAAAGAAATGAAACAGAAAGAAATAGAAAAGAGAGAAGAGAGAGAGAGCTTACCTGGCGCCTAATAGGCCCACCTGCCGGCCCAGCCCAGCCACCGCTCCAGCGAGCTGCTTGGCTCGGCCAGGCAGGCAGGCAGGTGCTCGACGGCGGCCGCAGCATGCGCCACGCAGCTGCCCGCCGCCCTGCTTCCTCCCCTCGCCGTTCTGGTGGGTGGAATCGCTCACCCACTTCCTCCCCGAGCTCGCTGACACGCCCACTCCTCCACAGCTCTTCTCCCTCGCCTTCCCCGCACCATGGCCGACGCCGCCGCGCTCGCGCCGTCGTGATAGCCGCGTCCACCGCCGTCCCTGAGCTCCGTCACCGTGTTCGTCCGCTCCGTCGTCATCGACTACGTCGAGTAGGCTGAGCCCCAAGCGCTCGCCCGCTCTGGAGTCGCCCCCGACCCCGTCTTCCCCAACTCCGGCCGCAGAGATCCCCATCGCCGCCCCGCTCAGCTCCGACCGTCCCCGAGCCCGCCTCGACGTTCACTGCAACCACCGTGAGCTCAGCTCCGTCCTCCCCCTCTCCGTTAGTTCTCTGCTGCACCGTACGCACCGCACGAGGCTGACCTGCACGCGCCGCTGCGGAGCTCGTCGCCGACGAGGCTCCGGCCACTTAACGGCCCGGCCATCCAGCCCACCAGCTTCACCGTCCTGTGTAGGTGCTGTAGGACCACTCCACGCACCTCTACGAGCACTGCACCGATGAGTTCTACCTCGCCCGAGCTCCGGCCGCCGCTGGACTCGTCACCGGCGTCGTTTCCGGCGACCCCGAGGCCAGCCACCACCACCACTCGACGCGGCTCACTTCCAGCTGCCCGTAGGCGTGCTCCGCCATTGTTTTGGCAGCCGGAGCACAAATCCCGCACCTCACCGCCGCGTTTGGCCTCGCCGGCGGCTAAACGCCGGCGAGTTAGCCCCGTTTGACCAAGGGTTTGATCCCCTTGGGTCACTGACATGTGGGCCCTGTCTGTTAGTCAAACCTAGGTTAGTGTCTAATCCAGTTTTAATTAATCAGTTAACTAACTATGACACTGACCAGTGGGTCCCACTGGTCAGGTTCGACCTGGACGCCCTGTTGACTGGCTGACGTCAGCATGATGTCATGCTGACGCAGTAAAGGATTTTCTGGGATTATTTGAGTTAAAAACAATTCAGGAAATTCCAGAAAATGCTTTAAACTTCAAAAAATCATATAAATTCAACAGTAGCTCAGATGGAAAAGATTTATATATGAAAATTGATCAGAAAAATCCAATCTTTCCAATGGCACAGGTTTCATGCATGTTTGAGCAAGTTAACCTTGATGTATACATTAAAACATGATAATGCACTTAAATAATTAATAGTTTGGGTTTCAATTTGAATCCTTGATTCAAATGGGCTCAAACCCTTCTGGTTATAGTTGCATTAGCCCAAAACACATGCATCTTGCCATGTCATGAGCATGCATCATATTGCTGCATTTGTTTGCTTATTGATTGTATCCCCGGTATTCTCCGTGTTAGGTCCTGCTCCCAAGGATACTTCTGCGTATCCAGCTGAAGAGCAGTACCCGACAACCACTCTGTCAGGCAAGCAATCATTGATCATTCCGATACAAACCCATTTTCTTGCTCCTACTCTCTTTTACTGAATTAAGGCAACAGCGTGTGAACTGCTACTTGCTGCGGTAGTTGAACCCTTTTCCCTTGCATGTCCTGTCATTGCCATAGTAAATAGTTGAAACCCACTAGCATGTGTAGGAGTTGATTGAGCCATGTGATGTGTGATCCACCATGGTATTTGTTTATGTTGCCTGCTATGCTTAGAGTTGTGTCAGGTCTGATTCATCTGGGTGATGGATCAGAGTGAAATGATCATGCCGGTAAAGAGAAGGAAGTGGGGAACATGTTTGGTAAAGGTATCGATGAAAGGCCATGTAGGAGTACGTGGTGGGTTGTTTCATTGGAACCGTCCATAGGACCCGAGATCTGTATGTGTGGTTCAAGTTTCAGCTACTACCACACATTGGGATCCTTAATTGACCCTCTCGACCTATTAATTACCCTTGATCTCTGTCCAGGAGTTGCAATTAGTTTCTGGTGTTTGTAGTTTACTGGTGGTCGTGCACAACGCTGACCCTCGGGGTGGGCTGTGATGCGACAGGTACGTGGCACGGTGTACCGGTTGCCCGTTTGGTGACTCGGGAATCCTGTACACATCGTTTGGGGCCGTGAGCGACACCCCGGCCGGATCTCCCCACGAATGGAACCCAAATAGGTGATAAACCTGGACGAGAGACTTGTGTAGTTAGTCAGGTCATGGCCGACACCCTCGCTGGGCTTCCGCTTGAAGGTTGCCGAGTACATGTCGAGTAAACGGCGATAAGTGGTGGAAGCATGTGTGAAGAAGTACACCCCTGCAGGGTTATCAATCTATTCGAATAGCCGTTGTTCACGGTACAGACTACTTGGTTACTCTTACAGTTCATAGACAAGTTGATGGATACGACTAAAAGCCTCAAGACAAGTGTGAGTGCCCTGGATGGCCCTTTCCGTAGGATGATGGAAGAGAATCCTCGGTGGTGTATTGTTGTGGTGAGTAGAGGACTCGTGTACGTAGTAATATCTTGCAATCTGTTGAGGGTTGTAGTATAGATTAGCCAAGAGTCAAAGCTGGCTTTCTGCTATGAACTCCACTACCCCTATTGATAATGTTGCATGTATGATAGGTTCTGTTGTAAGACTTGCTGAGTACCTTTGTACTCATGTTTGCTTAATAACTGTTGCAGAGGAGAACCCTGCCCCTTCTGATGGGTTCTACGTAGACGTTGACGTCGACGAGTAGCTTGCTACCCAGACGGAGATCTGGAGCTTGTGAAGGGCCCTGTAGATAGTCAGGCTACTCCAAGCCTGTTTTATTTTCCAAGTTGTCTGTACCCAGACATGTTAGCTTCCGCTTGTGCTTGTATGACTGTATGACTTGAGTGTTGGGTCATGTGACCCCTGCCTGTATGGATATGTTATGTATGGCTCTTGGAGCCTCTTAAATAAAGTACTTTGAGTCATAGAGTTCTGTTGTGATGCAATGTTGTATTTGCACATACTGAGCATATTGTGTGTATGATTGAAATGCTTGGTATGTGTGGGATCCGACACCTAGTTGTTTTCCTTTGGTAGCCTATCTTACAGGGAAATGCCTCCTAGTGCTTCCAATGAGCCTTGGTAGCTTGCTACGGCTCAGAACACGTAGGCTGGCCGGCATGTGTCCTTCTTCGTTCCTGTGTCTGTCCCTTAGGGGAAATGCCACGCGTTGTTCCTTTAAGTCCATGTAGCTTGCTACGACTTGGGTTCATACGTTGATGACCGACACGTTCGTTGCTGGGTCATGGATGCCCGTCTCTATAATTTAGTGCCACTTTTGGTTTATAACTAGCCATGTCGGCCCGGGTTCTCTGTCATATGGATGCTAGCGACACTGTCATATACGTGTGCCAAAATGCGCAAACGTTCCCGGGCCAGGTAAGGTGGCACCCGTGGGGATACCGTGCGTGAGGCCGCAAAGTGATATGACGTGTTACAGCTAGATCGGTGTGACTTAGGATCGGGGTCCTGACAGCCGCGCCGGCCCCCCGCCTGCTCACCGCCCGCCGCCGCTCCTACGCGCTGTCGTCGTTGCACCTGGCCGCGCCGAAGGCCACGGCCGGCGACCTCGCCTGGCAACCGCGGCCCCGCCACCTGCCGCTCGCCTCCTCCAAAGGCCGCGTCGGGGCCTCGCCTGGCCGCGCCGGCCCTCCCCTGGCCGCGCCCGCCACTCCGGCCTGCGTAGCCGCCCTGCGTCTGGCCGCTCCGTCCTGTCGCGCGCCTGCCAAGCTCCCTCGATGGCGACAGCTGCGCCTACGCCAGCGCTCGGCGCCGTCGCCCCGGGCTTCGCCCTGACGGGTGCCCCGTCCCGTGCCCGTTAGTCTCGCCCGCTCCAGTGGCCTTATGCCACTGGCAGCTGGGCCCCCACGCCCCTTTCCAAAAAAAAGGATGAAAAAAAATAAAAAATACATATTTAAAAATATTAATAATTAATTAATTAATTAATTTAATTAAAATGGTTTAATTAAAGTAACTACTTAATTAACCTAGCTAATCTGTAATTAGTTCGGTGTGAGTATGATAGAGAGGCCCCACCCCTTGTTGACCAGTCAAACATTGATTGGTCAACAGGGACCCCCTGGCCCACTTGTCAGTCTCTGGTACACTTCTGTGTACGCAGAGCTGGGTGCACGTAGCAATTTGTTAATTATTTTCGGATTAAATTAAATTGCAGAATATTATTAAAACTTTGAAAAATCGTATAAAATAATCCGTAACTCGGATGAAAATAATTTATATATGGAAGTTGCTCAGAATTTCGAGATGAATCCGAATACGTGGTCCGTTCGTTCGCCACACATCCCTAGCATACCGAACATGGAACAATCCCCCTCCGATTCGTCTGTCCGAAAATGCCTAACACCGGGAATGCTTTCCCGGATGTTTCCCCCCTTCGCCGGTATCGTGTAGCACTGCGTTAGAACACCGCTAGCACCACTTATTGCCATGTCATGCATCTGTATTGCAACTGTGTGCTTTGTATTTATTGTTTCTTCCCCCCTCTTCTCTCTGGTAGACCCCGAGACTCTTGTTGATGCCCTGGTGATCGACTACATCGACGACGACCCTCCTTCCGTTTCAGCAGAGCTTTCACGCAAGCCCCCCTTTGATCATCCCGATATCACCCGTTACATTCTCTCTCATGCTTGCATTAGATTTTGCTACTGTTATTGATTGATCCTATTCTGAGGCATAGCCTGCTTTTGTACCTGCTATTGTTACCTGCTTAGTATAGGTTGGATAGTGATCCAACAGTGACCCTACCTTGTCCTTATTGCCCATGCTTCATCATCGACGATGCGAGCATCGTGATCGAAGACCGGAGCCCGACACTTCACATCACATCACACCCCTTTGTTGCTCGACTCTGCAGAGGTACTATCGGGTGCTGAGGGTGAAACCTCGTAACGCACTCATGATGATAACTCTGTAGTGTAGCTATTCGGTCGTGGTCATCTAGGGTGATTCCTCTTTCTCTATTCCCGATACGACTCTGTCGTGCAACCCCTCAAGTGTGAACCTCGGGGGTGATTCCTCATAGTCCGCCTTGACGGACACATCGAGTGGAATTTGTCAGGGGTGATTCCTTGGGTTTTCCACCTTGATGTTTTGGACACACAGTTACATGGACTTTACTTGAGACCTTTGTGAAAGGCGGGCGGGCCCGGAGAGCACCCGCGGGAGTTTCGGTGGCGGCTGGTTGTTTAGCGGTATCACCCACGAGGGGTGATAGCTCTGGACTTGTCCCGACAGCCGTCACTTCTGTCAATTATGCACTAACACATTTGGGTATTTGTTCTGAATTGGCCTCTGGCCTTTACGCACTAACCGCCACGCGAGAATAGTTATGGGCCTCGGCATCGTGGTATCAGCCGAAGCTTTTTCAGACGTCTAGTTCAGCATTGCGGCACGGCCTGGTCGGCGCACCAGTGGAGGTGGCCTGGATCACCCTGCGCGCAATGATCCGGAGTGCAACGGGCAATGGCCCATGACCTCGGAGTGCTTAGGATGTAGACCGGCGGGGACCTCTCTGCTGAGCCTCGGTAGGGCTGCGACGTGTTGATCTTCCGAGGCCGGACATTGACCCAGAAAGGTGTGTCCGGCCAGAGATGGTCGAGCGTGAGGGTAATGTGGTGCACCCCTGTAGGTAAGTTATCTATTCGAATAGCCGTGTCCACGATAATGGACGTTCAATCTTATATCCTGATCTATTATAACTAGAAATGGATACTTGAGATATGTGTTGGATATGTGGCTACGAGATTACTTTCTCGCAGGGAGTTGAGGAAGGATCTTTAGGCCGTTAATGCTACAACATGCTTGTTAAAATAAACTACTATTCTATACTCCCTTCTACTGGTGCAAGATGGTGGTTCCCAGAAGATGCTTGAAGATGCTAGTCTTTGATAGGCTAGGCTTTTCCCCTCCTCTTCTGGCATTCTGCAGTTCAGTCCGCATATACAGCTTACTCCTTTGATACTGATGCATACTTAGTATAGATCTGATGCTTGCGAGTACTTTGGATGAGTACTCGCGGTTGCTTTGCTCCCCCTTTTCCCCCTTCTTTCTTCTTTCTGGTTGTTACAACCAGATGGCGGATCCTAGGAGCCAGATGCCACACCAGTCGACTACTACTACTACCCCGACGGAGCCTACTACTACATGGAGACAGCTGACGACCAGGAGTAGTTAGGAGGTCCCAGGCAGGAGGCCTTGCCTCTTCGATCGTTGTTGTTTGTGCTAGCCTTCTTAAGGCAAAACTTGTTTAACTTATGTTTGTACTCAGATATTGTTGCTTCCGCTAACTCTGTTGATTTCGAGCTTCTGTATTCGAGCCCTCGAGGCCCTGGCTTGTAATATGAAGCTTGTATTATTTTAATTTGTGTCTAGAGTTGTGTTGTGATATCTTCCCGTGAATCCCTGATCTTGGTCGTACACATTTGCGTGCATGATTAGTGTACGGTAAAATCGGGAGCGTCACAGCCATTCCGCCTAGATTACTATTGTACCCCTGGGGGTAGACCTATATAAACCCCCCAGCGGCCTCCATATGGAGGGGTTGGACCCTAAGAAGAAAGAGAAGAGAGATACGAAGAGATATAGAGAGAAACCCTAGCGACAACCCGCATTCCCTAGAGAGAAGATAGAGAGCTAGCCTTGTCCTTCTTCTTCCTCTAGATGACACAGCTCAAGGATCAGCCTTGTAGCTACCCTATTGACATTAGTCATGACGCGGAGCCCCCGCAGAGCAGGACTAGGGGTGTTAACTCCACGGAGAGCCCCAAACCTGGGTAAGATTCATAGGCGTCCTAAGTATCGCCTTATCCCGCTTCCAAGGCCCGGCGACGTTCTATTGTCCCCATGCATGATAAGCCATCCTTTGGCATATGTCGCACCAAAACCCCGACATTTGGCGCCCACCGTGGGGCAAGGTGCACCGTCGTCCGGAGACATGTTCTGGACAGGAAATTTTCCTCCCTGGCGAGCACAGCCAGCTCGGCACGCCCACAGTCGTGGATGCCGGGATGCTGCGGCGCTGAGGCCGCATGCGTCGCGAGCGGACTCGCCGACCTTCTCGTCGGCATTCACATTCATGACAAGCCCTCTCCGGCCGCAGAGCCAGTTGCCTCGGAGAGTTGCCTCGTCGAGCTCCTCGACAAGCTTCACATCGTCGACGAGCACGCCTCCGTCATGGAGTCCGTGGGCTCCTCTGATCCACCAGTCGACATGATCATCGACCTCGACATGGCGTCCGCCGATTCCTTCCCCGAGCATGTGGTGATCATCAATGATCCCCTCCCCACTGCAGCAAGCGGCAGTGGCGTCAGCACCGTCACAGAGGTGCTGGCAACCTGCCACGACGAGCCTTCCGGCAGGTCTGGCCAAGACCCACTGCAGGCGGCCATGCAGAGCCTCTCCGCCCCCATCGCCGCGGGAACAGACAGGGCGGCGCTGGAGGCACTCCGCGTCTTGCTCCTCGACAACGCCAACAAGCTGGCCTCCTCCCAGTGCCTCACTGAAGCCTACCGCCGTGAGATGGACCGTGCCATAGGCGGCACGCCGGCTGCTGGCGGGCCCAGCCGGGCCGGTGCCGTTCGCGATCGCGACGGGGTGCTGGCCGACATGCTAGGGGCCCCATGGCCAATGTACTGCACCCCATCAGAAAACCTAAGGGCTTCCCAGGTGGCAGCTGATGAACTAGGCCACTTGGAGGGAGATGAACTTCGCTGCATGACTCAGCGCGTCCGGCAGCTCCTCAACGTGGCTACTGCGCAGCAGGAAGCCCGTCGACGGGCCTTGGAGGCCGGCGCGCAAGCAGACAACCGCCCTCTTCGGCGGGAGCAAAGAGCCACGTCTTGCTCCCAAACAGTCGGCACTCGCAGCCGGCGGGACTCAGAGTCGGCTACCAGCCGCAGCTGACAGACTCGCATCACCATTGAGTGCGATCAGGACGGCCGCCCAAGGGCTGTAGAGCGGCGTGAGGAGTGCCTGCCTCCTCCCCGCCGGGAGAGGTATGTGTCTCCGCCGCCTGTCGACCACCCTTCTCTCGCATGCCGCTTGGGCCGCCGTGAGGGAGATGGGGAGAATGATGCCCGCCACCGCCTTGACCGACTGGCTCGGTCTCAGGCGGTCGAAGAAGAAGATGCCCTTGGCCCAGCCTGCTTCGGCCCCCGCATCCGTGACGAGCCTTTTCCCAAGGGTTTCTCACTCCCCAGAGACACCCCCAAGTACAATGGATCGGTGAAGCCGGAGGACTGGCTGGTGGATTACTCCATGGTTGTCAGCATAGCAACCAGCAATTGGCGCGTTGCGGTGAAGTATGTGCCACTCATGCTCCAGGGCACGGCCCGGACGTGGTTGAACAGCCTCAAGCCCAACAGCATCAACGGCTGGTTGGACTTCACCGACGCCTTCGTTCGCAACTTCACCAGCACCTACAAGCGTCCTCCCAAGCCGCGCCAGCTCTCCCTATGCGTCCAAGGTCCGAACGAGTCCGCTCGCGATTACCTGATGCATTGGGCGGAGCTGCACCACTCTTGCGAGGGAGTGCATGAGGTACAAGCCATCGTGTATTTCACGGCCGGGTGTAGAGAAGGCACCTTGCGCAAGCGCAAACTCCTCTGTGACGAGCCAGCCACATTGGACGAACTGTTAAGCATAACAGACAAGTATGCCACTACTGATTCCTCCAAGAAGTCTGAGTTGCAAGTGGAAGCCTCCGGAAAGATGGCTCCCCCAGCTCCTAGAACGCCGGCTGGAGAGTCTAGTCAGCGCCAGCAGCAGACTGATAACAAGCGCAATGCCCACCCGCCAGCTTCCAACAGCCGGCTGGTGGCAGCAGTTGATGGCTAGCAGCCAGAAGCTCAAGCAGGTCCCAAACGCCAGAAGGGCGGCAAGCCAGCCTGGCAGCCCGCCTCCTCCTTCGATCAAGCTCTGGATGCTCCCTGCAAGTTTCACAACGGCGCGAAGCCCTCCAATCACACAACACGAAAGTGGCACTGGCTCACGCAGATTGCCAGAGGGGAAGCTCTGCCACCGCCGCCTGCCGGGCAGGCGACTCTGCCTCCCAAACCACCAGCTGCTCGCCCAGGTGGCCAGGTCTAGGACGAGTTCCCAGAAGAGAACGGAGCCTATGTCGTCTTCACAAGCCAGGCGGACGATAGGCACAGCCGGCGCCAGCAGCGCAGAGAAGTTAACATCGTTGTTGTCGAAGCCCCAGAATTCATGCACTGGTCTGAAAGGACCATCAGCTGGAGCTGTGAAGATCACCCAACTGTCATGCCTTCACCAGGAGCTTATGCCTTGGTTCTGGATGCAAATCTCTCCACCGACAGGCGGGCCTGTCGTTTCTCCAGAGTGCTGGTAGACGGCGGCAGCAGCATCAACATCATGTACCATGACACCATGGAGAAGTTGGGCATCAAAGAGAATCAGCTTCAGCCTACCAGGACCGTGTTCCACGGCATCGTTCCAGGCCTCTCTTGCTCACCAATCGGCAAGGCCAAGATTGATGTCCTGTTTGGTGACAAGAAGCATTTCCGGCGGGAGCCGGTCTGGTTCGAAGTGGTAAACCTGGAAAGCCCCTATCACGTGATATTGGGCCGGCCTGCTCTGGCGAAGTTCATGGCAGTACCCCATTACGCCTACCTCAAGATGAAGATGCCGGGTCCCAAAGGAATAATCACCATAGTCGGGGACTATGAGAAATCCATCCCATGTGCGACTGCCAGCAGCCGACTGGCCGAGTCCCTTGTCGTAGCTGAAGAGAAGCCCCGCCTGGAACGGTTGGTGGCAATGGCTCACGAGCAGCCAGCCATACCAGCCGATCCCAGGGAGGCGGAGCCGCAAGGCTCGTTCCAGCCAGCCAAGGAGACAAAGAAGATTGTGTTCGACCCATCTCACCCAGAGCGGTTTGCTGTCATAGGGTCAAACCTAGACATCAAATAGGGAAGCGAGCTCGTCGATTTTCTCCGTGAGAATCGGGACATCCTTGCATGGTCCCCCAAAGACATGCCGGGTGTCTCGACAGACTTCGCCGAGCACAAGCTACATGTGAGAGAAGATGCAAAGCCTGTCAGGCAGCCACTCCGCCGCCTGTCAGAAGAAAAAAGAAGAGTTGTTGGAGAAGAGGTCGCCCGCCTGCTAGCAGCCGGCTTCATTATGGAAGTGTTCTACCCTGAGTGGCTCTCCATCCATGTCCTAGTACTGAAGAAGAACAATAAATGGTGCATGTGCATTGACTACACTAGCCTCAACAAAGCTTGCCCTAAAGATCCGTTTGCTCTGCCGCGAATAGACCAAGTGATTGACTCCACAGCCGGATGCGAGCTGCTGTCATTCCTTGATGCCTATTCTGGATACCACCAGATCAAACTTGATCCGTCCGACGGCCTGAAGACCGCCTTCCTCACGCCATTTGGGGCCTTCTGCTACCTGACTATGATGTTTGGCTTGAGGAATGCCGGCGCCACTTTTCAGCGTTGCATGCAGAAGTGTCTCCTCAAGCAACTTGGCAGAAACGCACACGTTTACGTGGACGATATCGTGGTGAAGACACAGAAGAGGGGAACTCTCTTGGAGGACCTCCAAGAGACCTTCGAAAACCTGCGCCGCTTTCAGATCAAGCTAAACCCGAAGAAATGCGTCTTCGGGGTGCCAGCAAGCCAGCTCCTTGGTTTCCTGGTATCTGAACGCGGCATCGAGTGCAACCCCGCAAAGATCAAGGCCATTGAGAGAATGGAGAGGACAACTCGCATACGGGACGCCCAGAAGTTCACCGGGTGCCTGGCGTCGCTCAGCTGATTCATCAGCCGGCTGGGCGAAAAGGCACTCCCCTTGTACCAACTAATGAAGAAGACTGCTTGCTTTGAGTGGAACGACAAGGCGGATGAAGCCTTCCAACAGCTCAAGAAAGCGCTGTCCACGCCGCCTGTCCTTGCGGCGCCAATAGACAAGGAACCAATGTTCCTTTACATAGCCGCCACCAGCCAGGTGGTCAGCACTGTCATTGTGGTCGAGCACCCAGAAGACAGCAGGGCCTTGCCTGTTCAAGGGCCAGTCTACTACTTGAGCGAGGTGTTGTCAGTCTCCAAGCAGAATTACCCCCACTACCAGAAGATGTGCTATGGCGTGTACTTCGCCGCCAAGAAACTCAAGTAGTACTTCCAAGAGCATCCAATCACGGTCGTATGCATGGCCCCGCTTGCTGAGATTATGGGCAACAGAGATGCCTCAGGCCGAGTGGCAAAGTGGGCCATTGAGCTGGCCCCCTTTGCCATCTTCTACCAGCCCCGCACCACCATGAAATCACAAGCGCTGGCCGACTTCCTCGTCGACTGGGCCGAGACCCAGTACCTGCCGCCTGCTCCAGATTCAACCCATTGGCGGATGCACTTTGACGGATCAAAGATGCGCACTGGCTCGGGAGCCGTCGTCGTCCTCACCTCTCCCAAGGGACAAGCTCAAGTACAACCTACAAATCCACTTTGCCACTTCCAACAATGTGGCCGAGTATGAGGCATTCATTCACGTGCTCCGGATGGCCAAAGAGATTGGCATCCGCCGGTTTCTGTGCTATGGTGACTCACATTTGGTTGTCCAGCAGTCCTCTCGGGACTGGGACGCCAAGGACGCAAACATGGCAAGTTACCATTTCATTGTCCAGCAGATCAGTGTTTACTTTGACGGCTGCGAGTTCCTCCACGTGCCATGAGACGACAACGTGCAAGCCCACGCCTTGGCGCGAATTGGCACCACCCGCCAAGCAATACCAGCCGGCGTGTCCCTCCAATGCTTGCGCAAGCCCTCTATCAAGCCCTCACGAGAGTCAGAGTCAATTTTCATGCCAGCCGATCCTGGGGCAGACAACCCAACAACCTCAGCAGCCGGCCCGGGGACTGCTCTAGCAGGCGGCCAAGAAACTTCAACTCCAGCAGATGGCCCAGGGACTGCTGCACAAGCACCTGGCCCGGGGACTGCTTCAGCAGGCGGCCAAGAACCGTCAGCTCCAACAGACGGCTGATACGTCCAAAACGTATCTATAATTTCTGCTTGCTGCATGCCTTTTTTGTATGATATTGCTATGATATTTATGCACTTCCATACACTTTTGATCATATTTGGACTAACCTACTAATGGTTGCAAAAGTGCACAATGTTCTTGTTTTACACTTTATTGTGTAGGAATTACTTGGAAATTGACAAAAACGCAAAAGGAGTCGTATTGGAGTAGGTCTCTGACTTTCCTCAAATCTGTCTGAGAACGTTTTTTAAAGATGGCCACAAATTTTCCTCCTCCCGAGCCGCCGTCTTGGAGGGGAGGACCAGCACCATTGCAGCACCATCCACAAGGAAGAAGGGGGGCCAAGGAGCCGCTGCCCCCTAGGGCCGCCGCCGCCCCGAGGGCCGCCGCCGCCGCCGCGCCCCCAAGGGCCGCCGCCGCCGCCTCAGTAGCTGCCGCCGGCCGTCTCCTCCTCGCGGGGCTGCACCTCTCCATCAACACCATAATCAACCTCCTCCTCACCATGTCCATGTGTGAGTAGTCTTCTCCAGGGCCGAGGGCTCGTACGTGTAGCTATGTGGTTATCTCTCTCTCCCATGATGTGATCTTCGTTGTGATCATAGGCTATCTTAATCTAGGGTAATCCCATGATATTTCCCCTTCCTCTATGTATTGGATTGATGTTCTCACTTGTCTTTATCTAGTATAATCCCCGAGACCAAGGTGACAGCGGTCTATTGGACATGGATTAGAAAAATATTTTCATGAGTGATTTCCTCTCTTGTGTGTTGATTGAAGATTGAGAGTCTCTTGGTGCTTGTCTTTTACTATCCTTTAGATATGTTGTGGTGATTGTGGGACTCTCTTTGGATGGCCGCGGTGACATTGGGAAATCCTTAGATTGAGAACTACGAACTTTGAGGTGTGCTTTTGTAGCCCTACATAATTCTCGTCCTCTCTTGAACACGAAGGAATGACCTCCGGGTGCGTCTCCATTGCATGTTTTATGGGAAATATCATGTGATTCGGTTATGTTATTGTTGTTGGGAGTTGCCACTAGTGAAAGTATGATCCCTAGGCCTTGTTTCCACCATTGCAATACCATTTGTGCTCACGTTTACCACTTGTTTGCTTGCTGCACTTTTTATTACAGATTTATATTACTTTGTTTTGCCATCCATATCACTTGCCATTTAAAATCTCTTCGCCGAACTAGTGCACCTATACATCTGACAAGTGTATTAGGTGTGTTGGGGACACAAGAGACTTCTTGTATTTTAGTTACAGGGTTGCTTGAGAGAGACCATCTTCAACCTCTACTTCCCTGAGTTCGATAAACCTTAGGTCATCCACTTGAGGGAAATTGCTGCTGTCCTACAAACCTCTGCGCTTGGAGGCCCAACATAGTCTACAAGAGTAGAAGCGTGTGTAGACATCAAGCTATTTCTGGCGCCGTTGCCGGGGAGGTGAGTGCTTGAAGGTATATCTTTAGATCTTGCAATTAAATATTTTTGTTTCTTGTTTTTATTTCACTAGTTATGTTTATGGAAAACCGCAATCTTAGTTCGTTGCTTGTGGGAAGACGCCCCACACCTGTGGTGGTTGCTCCTCCCCCTACTGAAATTGTGCCCTATAAAATACCAGCTGGTATTATCGATTATGTTTTGGCTAATCGTTATGCAGGAGACAGACATCCCAGTGAACACTTGCTATATCTGTCACAATTATGTTCATTATTTAAGCTTGCAGGTGTATCAAGGGAGTTTGTCATGAGGAAATTGTTCGCCGTATCACTTATAGATAAAGCTTCAGATTGGTATAAGCTTCTCGATAACCCGCACTTGCTTGATTGGCAAGAGCTTATGTCTCTCTTTTATACTAAGTTTTATCCTCTTCATGAAATTCATCGAGACAGGAACTATATCTATAACTTTAGGTCTCGTGACGGAGAAAGCATTGCTCAAGCTTGGGGGAGACTGAAAACGTTAATGCTAAAAAGTCCTAACCATGGGCTCCCCAAAGATGCTTATGTGGAGAGTAAGAGTACCTTTTTGCATGTGGATCATGGTAACAATGCTTTATGTGATGCTTATATTGTTGAGTTTATTCGTGATCCCACTGACAATTATTATGAGAAGGGAACATATGCTTATAGATATTTCAATAATATTAAGTTCCCTCTCTTTATGTTGAAGGTTTTGAAGCTGCACTTGTTTTGTCTTCCTATGCTTATTGCTTTGTGCTTCAATGAATTATTCTATTGCAATATTCCTATGCATAGGAAGCATGTTAGGCTTAAATGTGTTTGGTATTTGCTTCTTGATGCTCTCTTTTGTTCTTCAACTCTTATTCCAACGAGAGCATCATTAAAGTCTTAAGCCTATCTTTATGGCTATAAACAAAGAGCTCTAGGGAGACAACCCTTGTTATCTTTGCTTTCAGTTTGTTCTTTCAGTTTTTAGTGGTCTTGATGTTTGTTACTACAGTAGCAACATCATTGTATCTTTACTTTTCAGCTTTGTGCCAAGTTTAGCCTCTGATTGCAAGAAAGTTCAAAAGTTGTGACGTGCTGTCCAGGAAACAGATTCTGTCCTTGGACAGAAAATTTCGTATAAAATCACCAGATCATCTTTTTGGTCTAAATTTTTTCGACAGCATGCTCTGTACAATTGGCTTTCGGGCGTCTGTTCTGAGTTTTTTGATTTGATTTGCAGAAGTGCCCCGAAAAAATCATTTTCTACCTGCTGGTCTGTTTTTCACAGATTCTGTCCTGTTTTGCCTTTTCTTCATTTTGCAAACCTTGAGCTTGCTTTTTCTTTGCAAGAACCTTTTGGCAATCTTGAGAAATAGTAGACCTTCAAGAATATCCTTATTTCCAGCAAGGAAAAATTATTTTATTAAGGGTACTAACCTCGCTAATCAGATTATGATGAGTTATGTATGAAGGGAGTTTTCAAGTGTGCGAGGGAAGATGATAAAAAGATTCAGGAGTGTCAAACGCTCAAGCTTGGGGATGCCCCCATGCACCCCCAAGAAATATTAAAGAAGACTCAAGCGTCTAAGCTTGGGGATGCCCCCGTGCATCCCCTTCTCCATCAACAATTATCAGTTCGTCTTTCATTCCACTATATTTTTATCACTTCATGTGTTATGTGCTATGCTTGGAGCGTCTTGCTTTTAGTTTCCTTTTTAGTTTTCTTTAGCTTTGCTTGCTGTTCATAACGAGTTGGAACTCAGCCTTCTTTGTGTGGGAGAGAAACACGCTCCACTTCAACCTAGAACATAACATAGAATTTTCATGTCTATCTTTGTTCTGTGTGTTCTTTGTCTTTCAATAGCTACTATCATGTTCAACTCTTAATTTTCATGCTTATCTTTTTAAAGAGATTTTGTTTAGTTGGTCGCTGGAACTCTCTTTAGTTATCATGCTTATCTTGTTAAGAGAGTTGGCTTCTGTTGCACTAGTTGATATGTCTATGATAAAAATGCTATGTGCATAATGGTGCTTAGTAGTTCATGTTTTCTTATGGTTAGTCTCAAATAGCTGGGGGGTTCTCAATGTGTTATTGAAGTACCAACATGATTTGTTTGCCTATGATGTGGTATGGTCTAGTGATATCTTCCTTCAAGAATTTATTTTGATTGACTTGGCGTATGCTCACGCATATTTAAGACTGTAAAGAAAGTCTATCAAGCCTTGATGATCTTTAATTTCTGAGTAGCGATATAACTTCCATGCCCAATTCAATGTTGCTTTGTCGCTCTGCATGATTATGACCGTCATTGCTCTTTTAGTTGGTTGCTCCCAGTCTTTTGCTAACCTTCGCCTGTACTAAGCGTACTGACTGCTTGTGCATCCAAAATCCTTTAAACCAGTTATGCCATATGAGTCCACCATACCTTCCTATACATGGTATTTACCTGCCATTCCTAACGAAGACTTTCATGTACCATCTCGAAATTATTCAAAAAAGCATTTCTCTTTTGTGCCTCTGTTTTAGCTCATGAGGAAGTAGTAGTTAATTAATGATCTTTTTAAGTTGGACAAGCTTCACCCCGGGATTGCATGTCTAATGTGCAAACCCATAATACGAGAAGGAACTGGCATAGAGTGCGCCCGGCTCATTAAAAATATACAAACAAACAAACCCTCCTTCACGCTTTGTGCATGAGAAATCAGAAAACTTTGGCAGTGATAAACAAAGGAGATTAAGAGGATGTGATCGTCCTCATTCGGGAGCCGTTCCTCGAAACTTGTCCAGCTCAAGAAGTGATTGAGTTATCTGCTAGCATTCGTTGACGAAATATGCATATTCTAAAATAATAATTATTACCTCTGTTTTTAAAACCAAGAGCTCTGGTACATGTTTAGTTTTTGTTTCCGACCACGGGTTTTCAACCTTGCCAACAAAAGCCACGGTTCGAGAGTCTCCACCTTCTTTAAAGCACCAACTATTGAGAGCATGATTGTCATTCTAAGTGTAATGTGCATTGTCCCAAAGTACCATTGTCTTTTGCATGATTATGATATCGTTTATTCTGAAATCATTGTATCTAGTCGTCACTTGAACCTTGGAGGTGCCCCTGCATTTATGTTTTGCTTCACTAAAGGGGGCAAGCGAGGTACCACTTTATCATATTTGCACACCATGCTCACTACAAATCTATTGAGTGTTTCAGTATCATATTGTAAAACTTTCAGTTCTTTGTGATACTCTCATGAGGCAACTTAATTACTATAGACTCATTGTCTCAGTAAGCACTTGTCATGTGACTGTTAAAAGTTCTTATATGGTTAATAGCATGTCACCACAGAAATTATGCTTGTTATCATTTACCTACTCGAGGACGAGCAGGAATTAAGCTTGGGGATGTTGATACGTCCAAAACGTATCTATAATTTCTGCTTGCTCCATGCCTTTTTTGTGTGATATTGCTATGATATTTATGCACTTCCATACACTTTTGATCATATTTGGACTAACCTACTAATGGTTGCAAAAGTGCACAATGTTCTTGTTTTACACTTTATTGTGTAGGAATTACTTGGAAATTGACAAAAACGCAAAAGGAGTCGTATTGGAGTAGGACTCTGACTTTCCTGAAATCTGTCTGAGAACGTTTTTTAAAGATGGCCATGAATTTTCCTACTCCCAAGCCGTCGTCTTGGAGGGGAGGACCAGCACCATTGCAGCACCATCAACAAGGAAGAAGGGGGGCCAAGGAGCCGCTGCCTCCTAGGGCCGCCGCCGCCCCGAGTGCCGCCGCCGCCTCCTCCTCGCGGGGCTGCACCTCTCCATCAACACCATCATCAACCTCCTCCTCACCATGTCCATGTGTGAGTAGTCTTCTCTGGGGCCGAGGGCTCGTACGTGTAGCTATGTGGTTATCTCTCTCTCCCATGATGTGATCTTCGTTGTGATCATAGCCTATGTTAATCTAGGTGATCCCATGATATTTCCCCTTCCTCTATGTATTGGATTGATGTACTCACTTGTCTTTATCTAGTATAATCCCCGAGACCAAGGTGACAGCAGTCTATTGGACATGGATTAGAAAAATATTTTCATGAGTGATTTCCTCTCTTGTGTGTTGATTGAAGATTGAGAGTCTCTTGGTGCTTGTCTTTGACTATCCTTTAGATATGTTGTGGTGATTGTGGGACTCTCTTTGGATGGCCGCGGTGACATTGGGAAATCCTTAGATTGAGAAGTACGAACTTTGAGGTGTGCTTTTGTAGCCCTACATAATTCTCGTCCTCTCTTGACCACGAAGGAATGACCTCCGGGTGCGTCTCCATTGCATGTTTTATGGGAAATATCATGTGATTCGATTATGTTAATGTTGTTGGGAGTTGCCACTAGTGAAAGTATGATCCCTAGGCCTTGTTTCCACCATTGCAATACCATTTGTGCTCACGTTTACCACTTGTTTGCTTGCTGCACTTTTTATTACAGATTTATATTACTTTGTTTTGCCATCCATATCACTTGCCATTTAACATCTCTTCGCCTAACTAGTGCACCTATACATCTGACAAGTGTATTAGGTGTGTTGGGGACACAAGAGACTTCTTGTATTTTTGTTGCAGGGTTGCTTGAGAGAGACCATCTTCAACCTCTACTTCCCTGAGTTCGATAAACCTTAGGTCATCCACTTGAGGGAAATTGTTGCTGTCCTACAAACCTCTGCGCTTGGAGGCCCAACATAGTCTACAAGAGTAGAAGCGTGTGTAGACATCAACGGCCCGGGGACTACTTCACCCGGCCTGGGGACTTCAGAAACATAGCAGGCGGCTTACCCCAGCCCTCCACCTCCCGACCCAACCACCCTGGTTTCAGTGGCAGAAATAACAGGAGTCTCAGCACCGTCTTGGGCATGGCCAATCCTTAGTTTCCTGCTCAGAGGAGAGTTGCCAGTAGATGAAACCTTGGCACGACAAGTTCAATGCCGAGCTTCAGCATATACAATAGTTAACAGAGAGCTTGTCAGAAGAAGTGCAATAGGCATCTTCCAGCGCTGCGTGGAAGCAGAAAAGTGTCTGGCCATTTTAAGAGATATTCATCAGGGGCAGTGCGGCCACCACGCGGCCTCAAGATCCCTCGTTGCCAAAGCCTTCCGCCAAGGCTTCTTCTGGCCGACTGCTTTGGACGACGCCAAAGATTTAGTCAAAAAGTGCAATGGCTGCCAGCGCTTCAGCTCCAAGCAACACTTGCCGACTTCTGCACTCAAGACCATCCCGATCACTTGGCCGTTTGCAGTTTGGGGACTGGACATGGTATGTCCATTCAAGACAGCCCGCGGCGGCTTGACCCATTTGCTTGTGGCCATGGACAAGTTCACCAAGTGGATCGAGGCGAAGCCGATCAAGAAACTCAACGGCCCAACTGTTGTGACCTTCATCGCAGACATCATAGTCCCGTATGGCATGCCACACAGCATCATCACCGACAACGGCACAAACTTTGCCAAAGGCGCATTGGCCCGTTTCTGCGCAACACAGGGCATCCGACCGGACTTAGCGTCCGTTGCCCACCCGCAGTCAAATGGCCAAGTCGAGCGCGCAAACGGCCTTATCTTGTCCGGCATCAAGCCCCGGCTAGTCGAGCCTTTGGAGCGATCAGCCGGCTACTGGATCGAAGAGTTGCCGTCTGTCCTCTGGAGCCTCAAGACAACTCCGAACAAGTCCATCGGCTTCAGTCCCTTCTTCCTCGTCTATGGGGCCGAGGCCGTCATCCCAACAGATGTTGAGTTTGACTCGCCTCGTGTCACCATGTACACAGAAGCCGAAGCAAGAGAAGCACGAGAAGACGGCGTGGACCTGCTGGAGGAGGCCCGGCTGGTAGCACTCCGCTGGTCCGCCATCTACCAGCAGGGTCTCCGTCGCTACCACAGCCGGCGAGTCAGGCCACACTACTTGCGCGAGGGAGATCTTGTTCTCCGGCTAATCCAGCGAACAGACGGCTAGCACAAGCTCTCAGCCCCTTGGGAAGGACCATTCATCATCAGCAAGTTGCTAGGCAATGATGCCTACTACCTCATCGATGCGCAGAAGCCAAGAGCACGCAAAAGAGATGACTCAGGCAAGGAGTCGGCGCGCCCGTGGAACGCAAACCTACTTCGCCGCTTTATAGCTAAAGACAGTATGTGTCGTGCTATCTACTTTATTTTGAGAAACAATGGGACCCCCGAGGAGTTCTCGGGGACTGTCCAACCCTATATATATATGATAAGATTTATGCCTGTGAATGAGTATTTCCATTCCTTCGCCCGGCACCGGGACCAAGCAGACGGCCCGGGGGCTTGCCGCCTGGCCCTATGTTTAAAGCTTTTTCTTCAACAGTCAGACAAGTAATGTCTCGGCATCCAAGCTGTCAGGACCACGATCCTAAGTCACACAGGCCTAGCCTATAACACATCATATCACTTTGCGGCCTCACGCACGGTATCCCCAAGGGTACAAGATCGTAGCCGAGGTAACAAGCTAAACGTAGAAGTCCACGCGGAACCTCTAGTGAGACTGAAGTCTCTCTGCAAAACATAAATAAAGCAAACGTGAGTACAAAGGTACTCAGCAAGACTTACATCAGAACTAGCTACATATGCATCAGTATCAACAAAGGGGTGGTGGAGTTTGACTACAGCAAGCCATCTTTGACTCGGTGGCTATCCTGAACTACGACTACAAGTAACTCTTTTGAGGTGGCGCACACGAGTCCACATATTCACCAATCAATACACCACTATGGATTCGCTCCCGTCTCCCTACGAGAAATCCATCCATAGCACTCACGCTTATCTTGCGTGTTTTAGAGTATCCACTTCCACTTGTCTACGAACTGTACAGGTAACCCAGAAGTCCATTACTGCAGACACGGCTATTCGAATAGATCATATATAACCCTGCAGGGGTGTACTTCTTCACACACGCTCTCGCCACTTACCACCATGTACGCGTCATGTATCTCGGAAAACTTCAAGCGGAAGCCTGGCGTGGGTGTCGGCCACGACCTGACTAACCACACAAGTCCCTATTCCAGGTTTATCGCCTATTTGGGTTCCATCCATGGGGAGATCCGGCCGGGGTGCCGCTCACGGCCCCAAACGATGTGTACAGGGTTCCCGAACCACCAAACGGGCGACCGGTACACCGTGCCACGTACCTGCCGCGTCATAGCCCACCCCGAGGGTCAGCGCTGCGCACGACCTCCAGTAAACTACAAACACCAGAAACTAGTTGCAAGTCCTGGACGGAGGACAAGGGCGATTAATAAGTCGAGAGTGTCAATTAAGGATCCCAATGTGTGGTAGTAGCTGTTTCATGGATCACAAACACATAAATCAGCTCCTGAGGACGGCTCCAATGAGACAACCCACCATGTACTCCGACATGGCCTCTCATCGCTACCTTTACCAAAATGTGTTCACACACTTAGCTCTCAACAGTAGGAAATGTTCACCGCATTCCAATTCATCCCCGATGAATCAGACCTGACACAACTCTAAGCAATAGCAGGCATAACCAGAAAGCATGAATGAGTAGGCACAACATGGCTCAAACAACTCCTACTCATGCTAGTGGGTCTCAACTATTTACTGTGGCAATGACACGTCATGCAGAGGGAAGGGGTTCAACTACCGCAGCAGGTAACAGTTGAAGCGTTGTTGTCCTAATGCAGTAAAGAGAGCAAGAGCGAGAGAGTGGGATTGTATCGGAATGCTCAATGGGGTTTTGCTTGCCTGGCACTTCTGAAGATATCATTGGGTCTTCATCGGTGTCATCGATCACATCATCGGAACCACGTCTATCGAGAGGGGACAAAAACCGGCAACAGAGAAAGAAACACAATCAATGCAATGCGACAATATGATGCATGATCATGACATGGCAATATGCTGTTGATTGAGCTAATGCAACTAGCAACCATATTAAATGAAGTTGGTTCGAACCAAAGGTTCAAATTCAAACTCCACATGTGGTTACTTAAATGTCATTTAATTGATTTGACCTAATCAGCAGGCATAAGTTGTTCAAGCATGCATGAAAATGCCATAAACAGATTCTTCATATTTTTCTGATCATTTTTCATATATAAATTATTTTCATCTGAGCTACAATTGATTTTATATGATTTTTAGAAGTTTTGAATATTTTCTGAAATAAATAAATCATTTCTGATTTATTATAAATTCCAGAAAATACTTATTTCGTCAGCATGATGTCACGGTGATGTCATCAGTCAACAGAGGCTGGTCTATGTCAAACCTGACCAGTGGGCCCCATTGGTCAGTCTCTCGGTGCTGCTCGAGTCACAGACAGGTGGGGTCGGGTCAACGAACACATCAGCATAGTCAAAGGTGACACGTGGGCCCACTGCAATTAGATTTAAACTTAGTCTAATTAACTAGCCGGTTAGTTAGGCGGTGGGACCCGGCTGTCATTGACTCCAGGGGGTAGTTAGTATGGTGCCTAGGCCCTAATGGCCGGTTACGTCGGCGGTTAGCCGCCGGCGACCATAGCCGACGGCGGAGGTACTCCGGCCGGCCGATTCCGGCGGTTGCTTGAAGCACGGCTAGGCTCTTTCGAAAGCCCGCAGAGAGGCGCGTCGGGTGGTGCAAGTGGCAGCTGCAGGGGAGGGCTGTAGCTTCGGTGGCGTCGAGCCAGGCGGTGGCTGGAGCTCGGCTTAGCATGGGCGAGGCGCTGCGCTTGGCTGTTGAGCGAGATGAGCGGCGGGGAGGACTCCTAGAAGCTCCAGGAGCACGCTGGTGCCACTAGACCGACCGTAGGTTCTTAGGAGCATGGAGCTCGGTGGCCATGGCGGCTGCCGTAGCCCGGGGCTCGCGGGGACGGCGGCTAACGGACGGGAATGGAGGGGGGAGCAAGGGGGAAAGGAGCAGGAGCTCACAGCGGTCACGTAGAGATGGTCAACAAGCTTGGGGAAGCGACGGCGGTGGCGAATTGATGGTAGAGGTCCTCGGCGGCCGGAGATGAAGAAGGTGATGGTGGCGACGATGGAGGACGTCTAGGCTCGGTTCCTTCGGCTTGGAGATGGAGAGCGTCGCGGCGGACCTCGGGGACAGCTCGGGGAGGCGGGGTGGTAGCCCTGTCAACGACTACGGCGAACGGTGGCGACTGCGAGTGCTCGGCCGTGGGAGAGGAGGATCCAGGGGAGGGGATGAGCATGGGAGGGAGAGTGAGAGGGTCAGGGGGTTGCGTGGCAACGCCTACAGAGGCCCAGCGTGTCGAGGAGGCAGCCAGGCAGGTAGGACGTGGCCGGTGCGCGGCGCCCACGCGCCCGGCGTCCTTCTGTCCAAGGAAGGGGACAACTGGCACTGTGGGCTACACAGTGTTGGGCCGCCCAGGTGGGCTGGCCAGGAGGGCTCATGTAAGGTTTCTGCTCTGTTTTATTTTTGTTCTGTTTTCTTTTTTATTTATTTCTTTGTGCCACTGTTTGAATTCAGAGAAAAATTCAAACAAGTGCCAAATCATCTCTGAATATTTTTATGTTGCTCACTGGAATTTTCCAGGAGCACATAATTAATTCAAAGTTATTTGGAATTATATTCCATATATATTGTGAATATAACCCCAAATTCAAATACAATAATGATTTAAATTCAATGCCCAAAATATTCCTAAAAATGTTCATTATTTTTGGTTTGGTGCAAATGCCTTGCCAAAAATATCAAACAATTACTAAGAATACTTTTGAAACATTGAATGCAATTTTCTTTTAGCTGGGCCTATTTGAAATTGAAGTGCTAGGGTTTGAACAGCCCCATTTCAACTTTTTGAAAACTTAAACATGATGCACACAAGACTAACTAGACCAGAGCAGACCAGAACTAGGGATGTGACAACTCACCCCACTAAACAAGAATCTCGTCCCGAGATTCAGGACGTGAGGTAAGAAATCAGAAGGGACGCAAACTAACACAATCTTCATGATCCAAGTATCCTTCATATGAATGTTGATTGCTTGCATCAAGTTGATCCTGGCATCCTTGCTTTCGAGATCTTTGTCCAACACAGTGACGACGAAAGAAACTCTACAAAATTGATCTCCAGAAAGATCGAGCAACTCAAGATCAACTCATGGAGTGAGACGTTGAAACATCTCTTGAGCCGAGACACGGGACACACATCCAAAGGGATGGAGTGAAATAAACGATGAAGGTTCACTTAGTGGCAATAATTTCACACCTAAGAAGATGGTGATCAATATCACCAGACGGGGCACCTTAGAGAAGGTGACTCATAGAATTATTCCCTTAAGTGGCAAAAACAATTACTTTTGATATAGAGATCATTGTAACTCTCTATACCAGCCTGAGGCAAACACAAACGATCGTTTGACGGAGTTCGAGAGAACGACATTCTCGGGCCAGAATGGAAGATGTGGACTACCTTGTTGAAGACAACACAAGGGATGATTTTGCTTATCATCAGAAATGGATGGGACCCATGGGTAAATGGCACATTGGCGGTGCAAGCTGGGAACAAAATGCAAATGTTGGGAATGATTCTGGTAACTGGGAAGAAACCCAACAGTAGAGAGTGAATCTACTCTTTGAGAGGTTATAGCATAACCGAAGAGACTAGGAGCAATCCCAGTTAGTGTCGATGATAACACCTAGTGCTTGTGCGTGCTCTCAAGAACTTGAGCATTCCCATATTCATCAAGGTTTTACCAATATCCGTGCTAATGGCGCTGACAACACGACATACGACCATGATGAATAGCGATGGACGATGCAGATGCAAAGGAAGATAACACTTTCTTAGATTTCACCTTAGCGGAGTCAAGGGGCAAAATCTGGATGATCGACTGAGATACATTTAGCACTCCGCTTCTAACGTTCTGCTTGATGTGCTAGCGCAACCCATTTATTAAAATGGTTTGGTGCCTAGAACGTCAAGTAAAAGGTCAGACTTCAGGAGCACAAAAATCCATAAGGAACAACTGGGGAGTAAATCCTACGAAGTCCTTATGGGGAGGTGGCCAACTTCTTCAATCAAGATACTACAACAATAGGTCTTCCGACTGGGTGTGTTGGCCACGACATCCACTCTACCAGTTATCGAGAGACCAATATTATAGTTCTTGGGAAATGCTACAACCATCATATCTGCCTGAGATTCAGTTCTGGTTAGTGTCAGGATATTCCAGACTCGTCGAGTCTAGAAAGAAAAATGAAATTTTGCAACCCAAATCGACGAGACGACGTTGCGAGATTCTCGGGAATGAACTACGATAGTAAGCTCCAAAACATGAGCTGGTTCTGCTACAAACCCGTGAACACGTTGTCCAAGACAAGCATGACCACGTAGTAGTCTTATGATAAAACACTACCGAGTTCAGGTTGGGAACCATCGTCTAGGATATCGAAGTCCTTACATAAGTCATATGATTAGCTCTTATGATGGAACTTCTTCTCCTTGAACAAATCAGTCAGTGGCTTGGTGTGCTAGGGATACATTGTCAGGACCCCGATCCTAAGTCACACCGATCTAGCCTGTAACACGTCATATCACTTTGCGGCCTCACGCACGGTATCCCCACGGGTGCCACCTTACCTGGCCCGGGACCATTTGCGCATTTTGGCACACGTATATGACAGTGTCGCTAGCATCCACATGACAGAGAACCCGGGCCGACATGGCTAGTTATAAACCAAAAGTGGCACTAAATTACAGAGACAGGCATCCATGACCCGGCAACGAACGTGTCGGTCATCAACGTATGAACCCAAGTCGTAGCAAGCTACATGGACTTAAAGGAACAACGCGTGACATTTCCCCTAAGGGACAGACACAGGAACGAAGAAGGACACATGCCAGCCAGCCTACGTGTTCCGAGCAGTAGCAAGCTACTTAGGCCCATTGGAATCACTAGGAGGCATTTCCCTGTAAGGTAGGCTACCAAAGGAAAACAACTAGGTGTCGGATCCCACACATACCAAGCATTTCAATAAGACACGCAATATGCTCAATATGTGCAAATACAACATTGCATCACAACAGAACTCTATGACTCAAAGTACTTTATTTAAGTGGCTCCGAAGAGCCATACATAACATATCCATACAGGTAGGGGTCACATGACCCAACACTCAAGTCATACAATCATACAAGCACAAGCAGAAGCTAACATGTCTGAGTACAGACAACTTGGAAAATAAAACAGGCTTGATGTAGCCTGACTATCTACAAGGCCCTTCACAGGCTCAGGATCTCCGTCTGGGTAGCAAGCTACTCGTGGACGTCAACGTCTATGTAGAACCCATCAGAAGGGGCAGGGTTCTCCTCTGCAACAGTTATTAAGCAAACATGAGTACAAAGGTACTCAGCAAGTCTTACAACAGAACCTATCATACATGCAACATTATCAACAGGGGTAGTGGAGTTCATAGAAGAAAGCCAGCTTTGACTCTTGGCTAACCTATACTACGACTCTCAACAGATTGCAAGATAATACTACATACACGAGTCCTCTACTCACCACAACAATACACCACCGAGGATCCTCTTCCGTCATCCTACGGAAGGGCCATCCACGGCACTCACACTTGTCTTGAGGCTTTTAGTAGTATCCATCAACTTATCTATGAATTGTAAGAGTAACCAAGTAGTCCGTACCGCGAACAACGGCTATTCGAATAGATTGGTAACACTACAGGGGTGTACTTCTTCACACACGCTTCCACCACTTATCGCCGTTTACTCGACATGTACTCGGCAACCTTCAAGCGGAAGCCCAGCGAGGGTGTCGGCCACGACCTGACTAACTACACAAGTCTCTCGTCCATGTTTATCGCCTATTTGGGTTCCATCCATGGGGAGATCCGGCCGGGGTGTCGCTCACGGCCCCAAACGATGTGTACAGGGTTCCCGAGTCACCAAACGGGCAACCGGTACACCGTGCCACGTACCTGTCGCATCACAGGCCACCCCGAGGGTCAGCGCTGTGCACGACCACATGTAAACTACAAACACCAGAAACTAGTTGCAACTCCTGGATAGAGATCAAGGGCAGTTAATAAGTCGAGAGGGCTTGGAGCGCCCGGAGCCCAATGCGTGGTAGTAACTGTAACTTGAATCACACATACAGATCTCGGGTCCTATGGACGGTTCCAATGAAATAACCCACCACGTACTCCTACATGGCCTTTCATCGATACCTTTACCAAACAAGTTCCACACCTCCCTCTCATTACCGAGTATGATCATTTCACTCTGATCCATCTCCCAGATGAACCAGACCTTACACAACTCTACGCATAGCAGGCAACATAAACAAATAGCATGGTGGATCACACATCACATGGCTCAATCAACTCCTACACATGCTAGTGGGTTTCAACTATTTACTGTGGCAATGACAGGTCATGCAAGGGAATAGGGTTCAACTACCGCAGCAAGTAGCAGTTCACACGCTGTTGCCTTAATGCAGTAAAAGAGAGCAGGAGCGAGAAGATGGGTTTGTATCGGAATGATCGATGATTGCTTGCCTGACAGAGTGGTTGTTGGGTACTGCTCTTCAGTTGGATATGCAGAATTATCCTCGGGAGCAGGACCTAACATGGAGAACATCGGCGAAACAATCAAAAGCAAACAGATGCAACAATATGATGCATGCTCATGATATGGCAAGATGCATGTGTTTTGGGCTAATGCATCTATAACAGAAGGGTTTGAACCCATTTGAATAAAAGATTCAAATTGAAACCCAAACTATTATTTATTTAAGTGCATTATCATGTTTTAATGTATACATCAAGGTTAACTTGCTCAAACATGCATGAAACCAGTGCCATTGGAAAGATTGGATTTTTCTGATCAATTTTCATATATATAAATCTTTTCCATCTGAGCTACTGTTGAATTTATATGATTTTTGAAGTTTAAAGCATTTTCTGGAATTTCCTGAATTGTTTTTAAATCGAATAATCCCAGAAAATCCTTTACTGCGTCAGCATGACATCATGCTGACGTCAGCAAGTCAACAGACCTGGTCCAGGTCAAACCTGACTGGTGGGTCCCTCATGTCAGTGTCTCTGGGCTAATCCCGGTCAAAACTGGAGTTGATTGGGTTTGACTAAGCGATGGGGCCCATTGTCAGTGACTGTGGTGGTTAAACTAATCACCATTAGTTCCTAATTAACAGGCCACGTCAGCCCGCCGGAGTTTGGCCGGCGGCGACCATTTCGCACGGCGGTGACACGCCGGAATCTCTGTTCCGGCGACCATTTGTCGCGCGGATGGGTTCTATGTGCTCCTGGTGATGCACCGCATCCAACGGTGCCACTGGTTGGTCGATTGGTCGCCGGAGTTGACGGCAACGAGCTCGTTCGCGGCGGCACTCGCACGGAGTTGGCCGGAACGGCGTTGTGGTGCACGGGAGGAGGAGTTAGGGGTGGCATGAGCTTGCTGGTGAGCTACTGGTCCTAGTGGCGTGCTCGGCTGCGAGGCACAGCGCCTGTGGCCACGACGGCGAGTTGGCCGGTGGTGGTGAGCTTCGATCAGCAAGGGGGCGGCGACTACAAGGCGTAATCGAGCCCGGGTAAAGGGGGTTCGAAGCGTGAGCTCACAACGGTCGCAGAGGGCGTCGAAGCGAGCTCGGGGAAGGTCGGACGGCGACGTACGGGCGGCGGCGATCTCCGGTGCCGAAGGTTGAAGACGACGGCGGGGATGGCGTTGCAGGGCTTCTGGCGTCGTGTGCGTCGGTGGGGAGCTCCAGGACGATGCGGCAGAGCTAATGGGTGCATCGGGGAGGCGAGGGGGTGGCTTAGGGCGTGGTAGCAGCGATCGACGGCGACGAGCTCGCTCGGTGGAGCTCGGCGGAGGGGAGAGAGGAGGGGGAAGACACGGGGGGGAGTGAGAGAGGCGCCAGGGGGGTGCCTGGCGTCGCCTAGGTGCGTCCAGGGAGTCGGGCGAGTAGCCAGGCAGGCAGGAGGTGGCCGGCGCGTCGGCGGCGCTCGCCACCGAGCTGCTTCGTGCGCTGGCACGGGGTAGAAGACGGGCATGCCCCTGGTGGGCTGGGCCGTCTGGGCCATGCAGGTAAGTGGGCTCAGGTAAAACTCTGCTTCTTCCCTTTTTTTTCTATTTTCTTTCTGTTTCATTTCTTTTGCAACTTTGTGGCTTTTCTAAAAATGCTTAGGCACTTTCAAAGATCACCAAACTGCTCATGCCCACTGTTTGGTATATAACCAACATGGAACATTTCAGTTTAGGATTATTTGGGCACATAAAATATTTTATAGCATTTAAATGCCCAAATGCATATACCATATGAATTAATCCAGAGACCTTTGAATGTCCTAGAAAATTGTGCACCATTTTTGGCAGAGGTTTAAGACCAAGGCAAAGATGATAAACATTTTTGAAGGGCATTTTGGGTACATTGGAAAAGATTTTTATCAAACCCTAGTTGTTAGAAGAGGGTTGATGGGGTTTCTGTCATTCCCATTTCAAGTTTCTGTGGAAAGTAAACATGATGCACACTCTAGCTAGTCCTAATGCAAGCACTGACTAGGGATGTGACAACTCACCCCCACTCAAAAGAATCGCGTCCCGAGATTCGGGTTCCTCCGGAAAGAGGGTGGGGTACTCAAGTCGAAGACGATCCTCCCTTTCCCAAGTAGCTTCACTCTCGGAATGATGTGACCATTGAACCTTGAGAAACTTGATATTACGACGTCGAGTGGTACGCTCGGTTTGATCAAGAATACGAACGGGGTGTTCTCGATATGTGAGATTGTCCTGGAGATCAAGCGTTTCGTGGTCCACTCCGCGGATAGGATCCGAGAAGCAACGCCTGAGTTGAGATACGTGGAAGACATCGTGAACTCTAGAAAGGTGCGGAGGTAGTTCCAATTGGTAGGCAACTTCTCCTCGTTTGGCAAGAATGCGAAAAGGACCGATGTAACGAGGAGCCAATTTTCCTTTGATACCGAAGCGATGGGTTCCCTTAAGAAGAGTAACCCGAAGGTAAGCCTTATCGCCAACTTCAAAAGTCACAGCCTTATGATGACTATCATATTGGCTTTTCTGGCGAGACTGGGCTGTTTTCAATTTCTCATGAACGATGCGAACTTGCTCTTCGGCTTCCTGGATCATATCTGGAACAAAGAATTGTCTTTCCCCGGTTTCTGACCAGTAAAGAGGTGTTCGACATGTTTGTCCATATAGAACTTCGAAGGGAGCCTTGCCCAAGCTGGCTTGATAACTATTGTTATAAGCGAATTCGGCAAATTGAAGACACTTCTCCCAATCCATACCGAAAGAGATGACAGAGGCTCGAAGCATATCTTCCAGAATTTGATTGACTCATTCCACTTGACCACTTGACTGTGGATGAAAGGCGGTGCTGAAAGACAGATGAGTCCCCATAGCATTCTGGAAACTTTCCCAAAATCGTGAAGTGAAAAGACTTCCACGGTCTGAGTTAATCTCCAACGGCACACCATGAAGTGATACTATCGGAGATATATACAAGTCTGCTAGCTGGCTAGCGGTTATACTCTCTCGAACAGGAGAAAGTGGGCTACTTTGGAGAGGCGGTCGATAACGACGAAGATAGCATTATTCCCTTTCCTGGTCCTGGGAAACCCGGTAATGAAGTCCATACCGATCTTGTCCCATTTCCATTCGGGAATAGCTAAAGGTTGAAGGGTGCCAGCAGGCCGTTGATGCTCTGTTGTGACTCGATGACAAACGTCGCAGTTAACAATGAATTGAGCTATTTCTCTCTTCATCCTAGTCCACCAGAACCTCTGACGTAGGTCCTGATACATTTTGGTACTACCGGGATGAATCGTGAGAGGAGATTCATGAGCCTCCTTAAGGATTAACTGTCGTAGATGTTGGTTCTTGGGAACCACTAAACGGTTCTCGAAGGAAACAACACCTCCGTTATCAATGGAGAAACAACCTGCAACTCCTTTGTGAATGTTTCTCTTAATTCGGGAAATCCCTGTATCTTGCTTCTGGGCAGCTATGATTTGATCCGTAAGGGTAGGCTTTTCCACCAAAGTGGAAAGGAATCCTTGAGGAACGATGTGAAGGTTAAGCTTACGAAATTCCTCGTGGAGAAGTGGTTGCCCTTGTTGTAACATCAAGTTGTTACAATATGACTTACGACTTAGTGCGTCAGCCATGACATTGGCCTTCCCAGGGGTGTAAGTGATTCCTAAGTCGTAATCTGTGAGCAACTCAACCCAACGTCTTTGCCTGAGATTCAAATCCGGTTGGGTGAAGATGTATTTTAGGCTATCAGTGAAAATTTCACAATGATTACCAAGAAGGTAATGTCGCCATGTTTTGAGTGCGTAGACTACAGCTGCAAGCTCTAGATCATGTGTAGGATAGTTATCCTCATGTGGACGCAACTGTCGAGATGTGTATGCGATAACTTGACGATCTTGCATGAGTATGCAACCTAGTCCCTGTCGCGAGGCGTCGCAGTTGATAATAAAATCCTTAGAAAAGTCTGGTGGTACCAGTACGGGCGCAGATGTCAGGCGTCTTTTCAGTTCCTGAAAGCCGGACTTGCACTGTGGGGTCCACTCAAACTTTTTATCTTTCTTGAGGAGTTCAGTTAGAGGTTTAGCAACCTTGGAGAAATTCTCGACCAAGCGTCGGCAATAGCTTGCTAAGCCAAGAAAACTCCTAACTTGCTTGACCGATTCAGGGGGAGTCCAATCAAGGACGGCTTGAACTCGCTCGGGATTGACGGCAATACCCTTACCAGAGATCACATGGCCTAGATAGGTCACTTACGGCAACCAGAATTCACATTTAGAGAATTTGGCATAAAGGCGGTGCTCTCGAAGTTTCGTCAATACCAGCCTTAGATGCTCGGCATGATCTTTCTTGTTCTTGGAGTAGATGAGTATATCATCGAGGTATACTACGACGAATTTATTCAAGTACTCCATGAATATAGAATTCATTAGCCGGGAGAAAGTGGCTGGGACATTGGTTAACCCGAAGGACATGACGCTGTACTCGTATTGGCCATAACGGGTAACAAAAGCCGTCTTGGGAATGTCCCCGTTCTTGATTTTGATTTGATGGTAGCCCAACCTCAAATCCATTTTGGAAAAGACTGAGGATCCAGCGAGCTGATCATACAGGTCGTTGATCCTGGGGAGCGGATACTTGTTCTTTATGGTGACCAGATTGACAGGTCGGTAATCTACAACCATCTGTTCCGTTATATCCTTCTTCTTGACGAAGAGGACGGGACAAGCCCAAGGGGAAGAACTAGGACGGATGAAACCCTTTTTCAAGGACTCATCGAGTTATTTCTTAAGCTCAGCTAATTCTAGGGGTGCCATCTTATAAGGTCTCCTAGAGATTGGGACAGTTCCAGGAATAAGATCTATCACGAACTCGACATCTCTGTCAGGTGGAACACCTGGAAGTTCTTCTGGAAAAACATCCTAAAAGTCCCGGACTACCAGAATATCTTCGAGTTCTGGTAGAGGGCTGGCATTAAGGGAGTAGAGCTGACGCTCAGCCATTCGGGTCAAGACATTGACTGTCTTGCCGGATGGGTGTGTAAGTTGAACGGTCCTAGTGTAGCAATCAATCTTGGCGTAATGAGTTGTCATCCAGTCCATACCCAAGATGATGTTTATGCCCGAGGACTTGAGAGCGATTAGTGATGCAAGGAAAACAAGTCTATCGACAAGAATTTCATTTCCATGGCTTACCCTAGAGGTTCGCACTTTGAACCAGGAGTTTGAATAACCATAGAAGTAGGCATGTCGCAAAAAGTCATGTTGTGCATTCGAGCATAGCTCTCAGATATGAACGAATGAGATGCTCCAGTATCAAAAAGAACAGATGTCGGATGGCAGTTAACGAGAAGCGTACCAAGGACGACGTTAGGATCCTCATAAGCTTCCTCAGCAGAGACATAGTTGACATGACCACGTGCGGTGGGGATTGGCTTGACATAATTCACCTTGCCGGTTGGCCTACCACGGCCAACGGGCTTTCCTGGCTGGTTCTGGGGACACTCACGCATGTAGTGGCCCGGTTCTCCACACTTGAAGCATATGTCACAGTGCCAGTGCGTGGAGCAAAGTTGGTAGGTGGTCCTCCATAAGTCTTGGCAGGTGCATACTGTTGAGTTGGGCGAGGCGCCTCATAGGTTGGCCTCGGTGTGTACTTGGGTGGCAGAGCAGTGTTAGGAACCCACACACGGCGCTTGTGAGAGCCAGAGCCGGATGAGGAACCAAAATCATGAGGATGCTTGCGTGTGGCTTCGAAATCAGTCTGGCCCGTGTCAGCACTGATAGCTTTGTTCACCAACTTCTAGAAGGAGGTGCACTCGTGCAGACGTAGATCTCGGCGAAGTTCGGGGCTGAGTCCCTTACGGAACCTCGGCTGCTTCTTGGCATCGGTGGATACTTCCTCAGGTGCATAGCGTGCCAAGTTGCCAAACTCGCGACTATAGCCATCCACTGTTAACCTGCCCTGGGTGAAATTGCATAATTCCTCCCGCTTGTGATCCATGAGACCTTCCGGAATGTGATGTTCACGGAATGCCTCACTGAACTCAGCCCAAGTAGTGATTTGGCCAGCGGGACGCATAGCCTCAAAGTTTTCCCACCATAGACTGGCAGGGCCCTCAAGATGGTAGGCGGCGTAGATAACCTTGTCAGCTTCGGCCACACGGGCAGAGTGTAGCTTGTGGGTGATACTACGAAGCCAATCATCCGCATCCAGAGGTTCAGTGGAGTGATGGAACTTCGGTGGGCACATCTTGATAAAGTCATTGATTGACACCACGTCATTCCTCTGACGAAACCCAGTGTTTTGCTCTATGCGTTCCAGCAGACGGTTGGTCTCTCTCTTGTTCCGTTGTGCCTCGAGCATAACTTCAGCAAAGGAGGGTGGCTGGGGCAGATTCTCATCTCTAGCCCCACTAGCCTCACCCTGCTCCTGAGCAGCAGGAGTGCTGCGAGTGTTGACCATCCTAGGAAAACAAAACAACGGTTTAGACAAGGATGGCAAAAACTTGACATAGGAGTGCAGAATGTAATGGATGACACGGAATGTAGAGATGTTCATCCGTATGACATGGTAATATAGAAACTGCCATATATACACCAGTGGTCATACACACCATACATAGTTTAGTACAAGCCAAGGCTAAAGTACAACTACGGTGAAAGACGATACATCTCATCAGAGGCATTCCAAGCTCCTATACATTATTTAACTACACCTCCGGGACTCAGTACTAGCTAAGTCATATTCCACAAGACACGCAGGACTGTGGAGATACAACTACTACGATACTACTACTGCCACGGTCTAGCTCAGACATTCCTGTAGTAATCTTCGTAAAGATTACCACCGTAGCCTGGAAGTGGAACAGATGGATCTTGAAACTCTCGAGCACTCGAAGGCTGTGGACCATAGGGACATGGATGTGGCCTCGGGCCTGATGCTGGTGGTAACCGACGCCCACGTGGAGGTGTAATACCCCCAACGTCACGCCAATCGATACGATCAGGCAGACGAGTCCGCACGGGGTACAAATCCCGCATATCCAGATATCCGGCGTGCACAGCAGGTGCAAGCCGTGTCAAAGTAGTCCAGTGGGCGGCTCGAGTGTTATACAGCTCCATCCGGAGGGCACAGACCTCACGGTCCCTATCCTCCAGCATCTGGACAGTAGTCTGAAGCAGTGGCTCCTCATGAGCAGCATTAGTATACAGACCAGTGTAGTAGCCTTCCTCTCCAGGAAGGGAGGCTGGCATGTAACAGAACTCAGTGTTCAGCAACAGGGCATGCCTAGCCCGGATGATGGTCATCATCGAATAAGTGGTATCATGCACTGCCATCTCGATAGTAACCCGGAGTCCATAAGACCAATGGATGGGGTTGTTAGCTCCGGGATATGAGGGGTATATCCGGACTGTGCAGAAATACTGACTCTGATTGAAATCCCGGTACTGTTCCTCCACGGTGTACTCAGGATACCAGCGGTAGCCGGTCTCAGTCAACACACGAACTAGCATGGCCGTGTGACCGGGCACATTAATGCACCGAGTCAAACGAACCACTTGGTGAGGTGTGCGGCCAGACATCTGAAACACGAAGTAATGCAAAGGCATTAGTATTTCTGGAAGAAATCAGGCAGCATAACAACTGTAAATGCTCAAAAAAGATTTTGAGACATCATACAAATGATAGCATAGCCACTCAACAACATCTTATCAAGGTTCCGGGTCCAACTAATCATCATACTAGAAGGGTAGAAACTGAATTGAGGCTTAAAACCAACAATCCTAAGAGTCTACGGATTAGTAACACGTGAACCTAGTAAGGATGAGAGGCCTAGTCCTAAACCCTCGTAGAAAGAATAGGCTGACTCAGATCAGAAGGGCATAAGGTAAAGAAGTAAAAGATCCTTACGTTTCCTTCCACAATCAATTCCCCTACATATAACTAAGAATTTTTCTAGACTCAACATCGACCAGTTTGGCTTGAGAAACCTACAGACAGTCCGGCTCTGATGCCAACGCTGTTAGGACCCCGATCCTAAGTCACACCGATCTAGCCTGTAACACGTCATATCACTTTGTGGCCTCACGCGCGGTATCCCCACGGGTGCCACCTTACCTGGCCCGAGACCGTTTGCGCATTTTGGCACACGTATATGACAGTGTCGCTACCATCCACATGACAGAGAACCCGGGCCGACATGGCTAGTTATAAACCAAAAGTGGAACTAAATTACAGAGACGGGCATCCATGACCCAGCAACGAACGTGTCGGTCATCAACGTATGAACCCAAGTCATAGCAAGCTACATGGACTTAAAGCAACAACGCGTGAAATTTCCCCTAAGGGACAGACACAGGAACGAAGAAGGACACATGCCGGCCAGCCTACGTGTTCCGAGCAGTAGCAAGCTACCAAGGCCCATTGGAATCACTAGGAGGCATTTCCCTGTAAGGTAGGCTACCAAAGGAAAACAATTAGGTGTCGGATCCCACACATACCAAGCATTTCAATCATACACGCAATATGCTCAATATGTGCAAATACAACGTTGCATGACAACAGAACTCTGTGACTCAAAGTACTTTATTTAAGTGGCTCCGAAGAGCCATACATAACATATCCATACAGGTAGGGGTCACATGACCCAATACTCAAGTCATACAATCATACAAGCACAAGCAGAAGCTAACATGTCTGAGTACAGACAACTTGGAAAATAAAATAGGCTTGATGTAGCCTGAATATCTACAAGGCCCTTCACAAGCTCAGGATCTCCATCTGGGTAGAAAGCTACTCGTCGACGTCAACGTCTATGTAGAACCCATCAGAAGGGGCAGGGTTCTCCTCTGCAACAGTTATTAAGCAAACATGAGTACAAAGATACTCAGCAAGTCTTACAACAGAACCTATCATACATGCAACATTATCAACAGGGGTAGTGGAGTTCATAGCAGAAAGCCAGCTTTGACTCTTGGCTAACCTATATTACGACTCTCAACAGATTGCAAGATAATACTACGTACACGAGTCCTCTACTCACCACAACAATACACCACCGAGGAGCCTCTTCCGTCATCCTACGGAAGAGCCATCCACGGCACTCACACTTGTCTTGAGGCTTTTAGTAGTATCCATCAACTTATCTATGAACTGTAAGAGTAACCAAGTAGTCCGTACCGCGAACAACGGCTATTCGAATAGATTGGTAACCCTGCAGGGGTGTACTTCTTCACACACGATTCCACCACTTATCGCCGTTTACTCGACATGTACTCGGCAACCTTCAAGCGGAAGCCCAGCGAGGGTGTCGGCCACAACTTGACTAACTACACAAGTCTCTCGTCCAGGTTTATCGCCTATTTGGGTTCCATCCGTGGGGAGATCCGGCCGGGGTGTCGCTCACGGCCCTAAACGATGTGTACAGGGTTCCCGAGTCACCAAACGGGAAACCGGTACACCGTGCCACGTACCTGTCGCATCACAGCCCACCCCGAGGGGCAGTGCTGTGCACGACCACCAGTAAACTACAAACACCAGAAACTAGTTGCAACTCCTGGACAGAGATCAAGGGCAGTTAATAAGTCGAGAGAGCTTGGAGCGCCCGGAGCCCATTGTGTGGTAGTAACTGTAACTTGAATCACACATACAGATCTCGGGTCCTATGGACGGTTCCAATGAAACAACCCACCACGTACTCCTACATGGCCTTTCATCGATACCTTTACCAAACATGTTCCACACCTCCCTCTCTTTACCGAGTATGATCATTTCACTCTGATCCATCACCCAGATGAACCAGACCTGACACAACTCTAAGCATAGCAGGCCACATGGCTCAATCAACTCCTACACATACTAGTGGGTTTCAACTATTTACTATGGCAATGACAGGTCATGCAAGGGAATAGGGTTCAAGTACCGCAGCAAGTAGCAATTCACACACTGTTGCCTTAATACAGTAAAAGAGAGTAGGAGCGAGAAGATGGGTTTGTATCGGAATGATCAATGATTGCTTGCCTGACAGAGTGGTTGTCGGGTACTGCTCTTCAGTTGGATACGCAGAAGTATCCTCAGGAGCAGGACCTAACATAGAGAACATCGATGAAACAATCAAAAGCAAACAGATGCAACAATATGATGCATGCTCATGATATGGCAAGATGCATGTGTTTTTGGCTAATGCATCTATAACAGAAGGGTTTGAACCCATTTGAATCAAAGATTCAAATTGAAACCCAAACTATTATTTATTTAAGTGCATTATCATGTTTTAATGTATACAGCAAGGTTAACTTGCTCAAACATGCATGAAACCTGTGCCATTGGAAAGATTGAATTTTTCTGATCAATTTTCATATATAAATCTTTTCCATCTGAGCTACTGTTGAATTTATATGATTTTTTGAAGTTTAAAGCATTTTCTGGAATTTCCTGAATTGTTTTTAAATCAAATAATCCCAGAAAATCCTTTACTGCGTCAGCATGACATCATGCTGACGTCAGCAAGTCAACAGACCTGGTCCAGGTCAAACCTGACTGGTGGGTCCCTCATGTCAGTGTCTCTGGGGCTAATCCCGGTCAAAACTGGAGTTGACTGGGTTTGACTAAGCGATGGGGCCCACTGTCAGTGACTGTGGTGGTTAAACAAATCACCTTTAGATCCTAATTAACAGGCCATGTCAGCCCGCCGGAGTTTGGCTGGCGGCGACCATTTCGCACGGCGTTGACACGCCGGAATCTCTGTTCCGGCGACCATTTGTCGCGCGGATGGGTTCTATGTGCTCCTGGTGATGCATCGCATCCAACGGTGCCACTGGTTGGTCGATTGGTCGCCGGAGTTGACGGTGATGAACTCGTCCGCGGCGGCGCTAGCACGGAGTTGGCCGGAATGGCGTTGTGGTGCACGGGAGGAGGAGTTAGGGGTGGCGTTAGCTTGCTGGTGATCTACTGGTCCTAGTGGTGTGCTCGGCTGCGAGGCACAGCGCCTGTGGCCACGGCGGCGAGTTGGCCGGCGGCGGTGAGCTTTGGTCAGCAAGGGGGCGGCGGCTACAAGGCGTAATCGAGCCCGGGGAAGGGGGGTTCAAAGCGTGAGCTCACAGCGGTCGCAGAGGGCGTCGAAGCGAGCTCGGGGAAGGTCGGACGACGACGTACGGGTGGCGGCGATCTACGTGCCGAAGGTTGAAGACGACGGCGGGGATGGCGTTGCAGGGCTTCTGGCGTTGTGTGCGTCGGTGGGGAGCTGCAGGACGATGCAGCGGAGCTAATGGGTGCGTCGGGGAGGCGAGGGGGTGGCTTAGGGCGAGGTAGCAGCGATCGGCGGCGACGAGCTCGCTCGGTGGAGCTCGGCGGAGGGGAGAGAGAGGAGGGGGAAGACACGGGGGAGAGTGAGAGAGGCGCCAGGGGGGTGCGTGGCGTCGCCTAGGGGTGTCCAGGGCGTCGGGGGAGTAGCCAGGCAGGCAGGAGGTGTCCGGCGCGTCGGCGGCGCTCGCCACCGAGCAGCTTCGTGCGCTGGCACGGGGTAGAAGACGGGCATGCCCCTGGTGGGCTGGGCCGTCTGGGCCAGGCAGGTAAGTGGGCTCAGGTAAAACTCTGCTTCTTCCTTTTTTTCTATTTTCTTTCTGTTTCATTTCTTTTGCAACTTTGTGGCTTTTCTAAAAATGCTTAGGAACTTTCAAAGATCACCAAACTGCTCATGCCCACTATTTGGTATAAAACCAACATGGAACATTTCAGTTTAGGATTATTTGGGCACATAAAATATTTTATAGCATTTAAATGCCCAAATGCAAATACCATATGAATTAATCCAGAGACCTTTAAATGTCCTAGAAAATTGTGCACCATTTTTGGCAGAGGTTTAAGACCAAGGCAAAGATGATGTACATTTTTAAGGGCATTTTGGGTACATTGGAAAAGATTTTATCAAACCCTAGTTGTTAGAATAGGGGTGCTGGGGTTTCTGTCATTCCCATTTCAAGTTTCTGTGGGAAGTAAACATGATGCACACTCTAGCTAGTCCTAATGCAAGCACTGACTAGGGATGTGACATACATATGGAGTGAAGGTTGCTAATCTCCAAACCACAGAATACTTCACACGTATGCATGACTGACTTGGGATGATTCCACAGGAAGCAAACAACTTTCTCGAACTCACGGTGGCATCTTGCATCAATTACACATGAATTAGGGAAAGTATCTTCTCTCATCCAACATATACCTCATGAACATGACATGAAGATAATGCTTGCAAAGTTTCCAACACTAGCTTTAATGTTCAACATGAATCATGGAGGGGATAAACATGTTGCCGATGGACTCGACAACAATTCATCGATGCTTCTATAAAATGGAATTCCATAACTATGTGAACAAGGTGATAGCATTGGTCAGACCAATAGATGTAACGGTGTATGCTCGAGGGATCAACCACGAGTAATACAACATTACGAATATCGTTGGTTCTGAGTTGACTTAAGGATAGACCACACTCAAATCAAATTTTGGACAAGACAAAAGATCCAACAACTGACCACGAGGATCAATCGAGGAAGATATCATCTTTCTTCAACAAACACACAAACACAAGGATAACCCTTTGGCAAAGAACAAAGTGGCGCAAGCTTTCATCTTCCAACTCTCCAAGTTATCGTTTAGCTTTACCAACTAGCTCAGGATATCCAACACAGATTCTTGGAGACGGGGTGGTTCATAAGTAAACCAACTTGATCACGAGCTCAACATAAGGGTCAGGGAACAACCTGCTAATACTTCCGAGAAGATATTCGGAAAATCATGAACCACCGGTATGTTATGAAGTTCAAGAACAATCTTGCTTTTCTGGGCAAGAAGATATGATCAAAGGAGCGCGAGATTAACACAATCCTAACTCATTGATCGAAGAGTGCACCAGAAAAATGGACTAGGTAGCACGATCAATCTTAGAATGATGATTCGGTAACCATCATGCTAAGAATGAGATTATCATCCATTAACTACCAAGCAACGAAGTTGCTAGGAGTATTGATTTCACACATCGCAATTCACTTGTCAGCATTCCGGTTACAATAACACAGAGGCCGAGGAATAAACGATGATGGCGAGAAGTATCACTTTATCAAAAGTTCATAGGAGGTTGTGCAATTCCCATGACATTCTTGACATAAAAGGGGGTAACACTCCAAGGTAGAACAGAACAAAAGCCGGATTGGCATCTTGATCTGCAGAATACAACTACTTTGACCCAGTCCTGGATATGGATAAGGTACTGGAGTTTGTTTCTCCTAGTCATTCTGAAGTATAATGGATTGACGAACCACAAGAGTAAAAGGCATCGATGAACACGAATGCACAACTACTCCTGACTATCAATTCAAAGACGAAGGTCAGAATACAACTAGAGGGGGACAACTCAAAGGATCATATAACTTTCTGAGTTGTGGGTGCATAGATTAGTATGTCGAAGTAGTTCAACATATTTCTTCCGGATAACCCATGCAGAAAGGTAAGACTGGCAGAGTCACAATATGAATGGAGTACTACTCAAGAGCACTCTGGTTGTGACCTTTTGGTTCAGACGAACTTCTGCCATGATGGTTCATGGTATTGGAAGAATGATAACCACGGACCTCGAGGGCTATCACAAGGTTACTAATATCCTAAAGGAACGAGCAAACACAAACAACACGAGGTAGTAGGGTGGATCTTGGGTTCATGAACCCAGGAGTAGAATACCTACTAACTAAATGGCATCACGGGATGCTTTCGAGAATGATGGCCAGAATCATCACACTGGGAACACAAAGCATTGCTAGATTACTGGGTGATCCTCTAAGACACCTAGGGTCATAATAATAACTCCAACATATATGTCGAGGTAACAGAGTACCTCAACACACTGACTAGTGTGCTTAGTCTGGCCCAAAGGAACATCGGAACATGAAGGAAAGGTTTGCAAATGCATCAGACTATTTAGAAACCTAGGATGACTCGGACAGCATAACAGCTGTAAATGCTCGAAAATTACCTTTGAGACTCATGCACAAAGATAGCATAACCACTCAACATCATAATGTCAAGGTTCTGAGACCAACAGTTTAACAAACAGAAGTACTTGAGACTGAACTGAGAGTTGAATCCACCATTAACATGATCCTGATAAATAGAAGGAGAATCCTAGTTCTTAATCCCCGTAGAAAGAAGATGGTGACTCAGATCAGAAGGTCATAGGGTAAAGGAGTAAAAAGAGCCTTACGTTCCCTTCCACAATCGAGTCCTTTATTATAACTAAAGAGTTTCTAGACACGACTTCGACCAGTTTGGCTTGCTAATCCTACAGGCAGTCAGGCTCTGATACCAAAGCTGTCAGGACCCTGATCCTAAGTCACAGAGGCCTAGCCTGTAACACATCATATCACTTTGTGGCCTCACGCACGGTATCCCCACGGGTGCCACCTTACCTGGCCCGGGACCGTTTGCGCATTTTGGCACACGTATATGATAGTGTCGCTAGCATCCATATGACAGAGAACCTGGGACGACATGACTAGTTATAAACCAAAACTGGCACTAAATCACAGAGACAGGCATACATGACCCAGCAACGAATGTGTCGGTCATCAACGTATGAACCCAAGTCATAGCAAGCTACAAGGACTTAAAGGAACAACGGTGACATTTCCCCTAAGGGACAGACACAGGAACGAAGAAGAAAACATGCCGGCCAGCCTAAGTGTTCCGGAGCAGTAGCAAGCTACCAAGGCTCAATGGAAGCACTAGGAGACATTTCCCTGTAAGATAGGCTACCAAGGGTAGACAACTAGGTGTCGGATCCCACACATAGCAATACACATTACACGTACGCATAACATGCAAGTATGTGTTGTACAACATGGCATCACAACATAACTCAACAACTCATATAGATAAAGGCCCAGAAGAGCCATCACAACATTTATTACAATCAGAGGTCGCATGACCCAACATACAGAGCATACAGGCAACGGAAGCATAACATGTCTGAGTACAGACAACTACAAATGAAATAGGCTGAGAAGCCTGACTATCTACGAGACCCTCCCAAGGGTACAAGATCGTAGCTGAGGTAACAAGCTAAACATCGAAGTCCACGCGGAACCACTAGTGAGACTGAAGCCTCTCTGCAAAACATAAATTAAGCAAACGTGAGTACAAAGGTACTCAGCAAGACTTACATCAGAACTAGCTACATATGCATCAGTATCAACAAAAGGGTGGTGGAGTTTGACTGCAGCAAGCCAGCTTTGACTCGATGGCTATCCTGAACTACGACTGCAAGTAACTCTTTTGAGGTAGCGCACACGAGTCCACATATTGACCAATCAATACACCACTATGGATCCGCTCCCGTCTCCCTACGAGAAAGCCATCCATAGCACTCACGCTTATCTTGCGTGTTTTAGAGTGTCCACTTCCACTTGTCTATGAACTGTACAGGTAAACCATAAGTCCATTCCTGCGGACACGGCTATTCGAATAGATCATATATAACCCTGCAGGGGTGTACTTCTTCACACACACTCTCGCCACTTACCGCCATGTACGCGTCATGTATCTCGGCAACCTTCAAGCGGAAGCCTGGCGAGGGTGTCGGCCATGACCTGACTAACCACACAAGTCCCTAGTCTAGGTTTATCGCCTATTTGGGTTCCATCCGTGGGGAGATCCGGCCGGGGTGTCGCTCACAGCCCGAAACGATGTGTACAGGGTTCCGCAGCCACCAAACAGGCGACCGGTACACCGTGCCACGTACCTGCCGCGTCACAGCCCACCCCGAGGGTCAGCGCTGCGCACGACCTCCAGTAAACTACAAACACCAGAAAATAGTTGCAACTCCTGGACAGAGGACAAGGGCGATTAATAAGTCGAGAGAGTCAATTAAGGATCCCAATGTGTGGTAGTAGATGTTTCATGGATCACAAACACAGGACTCAGTTCCTGAGGACGGCTGCAATGAGACAACCCACCATGTACTCCTACATGGCCTCTCATCGCTACCTTTACCAAAACGTGTTCACACACGTAGCTCTCAACAGTAGGACATGTTCACCACATTCCAATTCATCTCCGATGAATCAGACCTGACACAACTCTAAGCAATAGCAGGCATAACCAGAAAGCATGAATGAGTAGGCACAACATGGCTCAAACAACTCCTACTCATGCTAGTGGGTTTCAACTATTTACTATGGCAATGACAGGTCATGCAGAGGGAAGGGATTCAACTACCGCAACAGGTAACAGTTGAAGCGTCGTTGTACTAATGCAGTAAAGAGACCAAGAGTGAGAGAGTGGGATTGTATCGGAATGCTCAATGGGGTTTTTTCTTGCCTTGCACTTCTGAAGATATCATTGGGTCTTCATCGGTGTCATCGATCACATCGTGGGAACCACGTCTATCGAGAGGGGACAAAAACCGGCAACAGAGAAAGAAACACAATCAATGCAATGCGACAATATGATGCATGATCATGACATGGCAATACGTTGTTGATTGAGCTAAGGCAACTAGGAACCATATTAAATGAAGTTGGTTTGAACCAAAGGTTCAAATTCAAACTCCACATGTGGTTATTTAAATATCATTTAATTGATTTGACCTGATCAGCAGGCATAAGTTGTTCAAGCATGCATGAAAATGCCATAAATAGATTCTTCATATTTTTCTGATCATTTTTCATATATAAATTATTTTCATCTCAGCTACGGTTGATTTTATATGATTTTTAGAAGTTTTGAATATTTTCTGAAATAAATAAATCATTTCTGATTTATTATAAATTCCAGAAAATACTTATTTCGTCAGCATGACGTCACTGTGATGTCAGCAGTCAACAAAGGCTGGTCCAGGTCAAACCTGACCAGTGGGCCCCACTGGTCAGTCTCTCAGTGCTGCTCGAGTCGCAAATAGGTGGGGTCGGGTCAACGGACACATCAACATAGTCAAAGCTGACACGTGGGCCCACTGCAATTAGATTGAAACCTAATCTAATTAATTAGCCGGTTAGTTAGGCGATGGGACCCGGCTGTCATTGACTCCAGGGGGTAGTTAGTAGGGTGCTTAGGCCCTAATGGCCGGTTACGTCAGAGGTTAGCCGCCGACGACCATAGCCGACGGCGGAGGTACTCCGGCCGGCCGATTCCGGCGGCCGTTCGAAGTGCGGCTAGGCTCTTTCGAAAGCCCGCAGAGAGGTGCGTCGGGTGGTACAAGTGGCAGCTGCAGGGGAGGGCTGTAGCGTCGGTGGCGTCGAGCCAGGCGATGGCCGGAGCTCGGCTTAGCACGGGCGAGGCGCTGCGCTTGGCTGTCGAGCGAGATGAGCGGCGGGGAGGACTCCTAGAAGCTCCAGGAGCACGCTGGTGCCACTAGACCGAGCGGAGGTGCTTAGGAGCATGGAGCTCCGTGGCCATGGCGGCTGCCGGAGCCCCGGGCTCGCGGGGACGGCGGCTAATAGACGACAGTGGAGGGGGGAGCAAGGGGGAAAGGAGCAGGAGCTCACAGCGGTCACGTAGAGATGGTCACCGAGCTTGGGGAAGCGATGACGGTGGCGAATCGATGATGGAGGTCCTCGGCGGGCGGCGGTGAAGAAGGCGATGGTGGCGACGATGGAGGACGTCCGGGCTCGGTTCCTTCGGCTTGGAGATGGAAAGCGTCGCGGCGGACCTCGGAGATAGCTCAGGGAGGCGGGGTGGTGGCCCTGTCAACGACTACGGCGAACGGTGGCGACTGCGAGTGCTCGGCCGTGGGAAAGGAGGATCCACGGGAGGGAATGAGCATGGGAGGGAGAGTGAGAGGGTCAGGGGGTTGCGTGGCAACGCCTAGAGAGGCCCAGCGCGTCGAGGAGGCAACCAGGCAGGTAGGACGTGGCCGGCGCGCGGCGACCACGCGCCCGGTGTCCTTCTGTCCAAGGAAGGGGACGACGGGCACTGTGGGCTACACAGTGTTGGGCCGCCCAGGTGGGCTGGCCAGGTGGGCTCAGATAAGGTTTCTGCTCTGTTTTATTTTTGTTCTGTTTTCTTTTTTATTTATTTCTTTTTGCTACTATTTGAATTCTGAGAAAAATTCAAACAAGTGCCAAATCATCTCTGAATACTACCTCCATTCCTGTATCTAAGGTGTATTATTTTCAGCGCGATGACCAAGGCACGTAATTATGGACTAGATAGGACAAAATTGCCCTTTTCTAAATCGTAGATTAGCGACAAGTAAATCATTTAGGATAGGAAAAAAAGAGATACACACAATCGGGAAAGAGATAGTTTACTTTTCTTTCTCTACAAGGAGAGATACATGCAATCAGGGAAGAGATACTTTCCTTTTTCTAGAGGGCCAAGGTCGGAATTACGAGGAATTAGAACAAATGCACCTTACATTGTGGAATTTTATCAAAAAACAAATACACCTTACATAAAGGAACGGAGGGAGTATTTTTTATGTTGCTCACCGGACTTTTCCAGGAGCACATAATTAATTCAAAGTTATTTGGAATTATATTCCATATATATTGTGAATATAACCCAAATTCAAATACAATAATGATTTAAATTCAATGCCCAAAATATTCCTTAAAATGTTCATTATTTTTGGTTTGGTGCAAATGCCTTGCCAAAAATATCAAACAATTACTAAGAATACTTTTGAAACATTGAATGCAATTTTCTTTTAGCTAGGCCTATTTGAAATTGAAGTGCTAGGGTTTGAACATCCCCATTTCAACTTTCTGAAAACTTAAACATGATGCACACAAGACTAACTAGACCAGAGCAGACCAGAACTAGGGATGTGACACAAGCCCTCTCCCACCTACAGTCACAGACTCGCAGAACGCGGCTGTCTGACTAGCGGGAGTCAAAGGCAGGAAGTGGTGCCCACATGAAAAATGGCTAAAGAAAAATAAACATAGGGCAAGACAGCCCTTCGTATAAGTTGGCCAGCTGTCGAGCAGCCGGTCAGCCGGCTTCTAGCTTAGCCAAACTGCGTTCCAGAGGGCGGAATACTTGCCTATCCAGAAAACAGCTAAGTACCTGATCCAGTCACAGACAACAGAGTGGCTGTCTGGCTGGCAGGACGGAAGTTAAAGGAAACGGCAAAAGAAAAATGCCAGAAGGAACAAAGGACGGTGCTAACTCTAGAACCCGGCAAACAACATAGATATATGCAGAATTAAGAGAATATTTATAACAAAAGGCCTCAAAGGCCGCCTTCCAGCAATATCTTACGACTACACCCAGTGGGTGGAATTGTTTGGACTAATCCTATCAAGTCTTAAGAAAAAATAGGAAATGAATGATACACAACGACACCTAAGGTGCAGCAGGCGGAGCAGGTGGCACGACGGGATCAACGGGGCCGGCTGCTGGGGGGCCGCCTGATGGGTCTCGGCCTGGTCGCTTCCCATACCAGACGGCGCCGTCTTGCTGGGTCCGCTCGTGGAGGCCTGATCAGGCTGGAAGCGAGCAGACGGCTCCGCCTCCTCGGAGCTGGTTCCTCATCGCTGTCTTCCTGGTCCTCGCCCTCGTCGCTTGAGGCGATCTCCTCATCTACCTCCTCCGGCGCTGCCAGGTCTAGCCCAAAGTTATCGGGTGGCACCACATGGCTGTTTTCATCTAACTCTGGGATGAAAATGGCAGTGTCGGCGTAGTCGGCGAGGAAGGCGTCGCGCTTGACAAGATCTCCTCGCACCACGGCCAGTTCGGACTCGGCTTCCAGGCGGAAGGTCGCTAGCTGGGCGAGGTCCAGGTCCGGATACCAACCCTTGGCGAATTCCAGGGCGGTCCATGCACCGGCCCTCGCTGCAGTGCCCTTCCAGGCCTCGAAGCAGCGGTCGGCCGCCTCCAGCCAGTCGACGGTCCGGCTGGGAGTGCGGAGTACTGGGACATCGGGCCAGAGGGCGGCCAGTACCTGGGCCCCGGCACGTTGCAGGCAGCGGAGGCCGGCTGGACGCGTGCCTTGACAGTGAGAAGCTGTTCGGTGGGAGTCCAGGGCGTGTTGGGCGCAATCTCCCGGCCTGCCTGGTGCCTCTTGTCGCTCTGAGCCACATTAGCCTGGCTTGTGGCGACAAAATGTCCAGGGAAGAATTCTGCGCCAAGGACAAGACAAAGAATCAGAAAAAAGAAAGTCGTAGCAGACGGCAAGCACGTGAAAGCAGGGCAGGCGGCTTACCATCGACTATGTCCGCAATGGCTCCGTAGCCGTCCTGCAGGGCAGCCTCCTTCTTGGTCCAGTTCGAGCGTTCAGTCTCGAACTTGGCCCGAAGGAGCACCTCAGCGTCCGCCAGCTTCCCAAGCTCCGCCTTGTGTGTCGCCGCCTGGTCTGCCATCTCCTTGGACAGGCGGTCACGATCCTGGGCAGCGAGACTGTGCTCCTGCTCCTTGGCGGCAAGTTCCGCTTGAACCCTGCCCAGCTGGTTGCGGAGGTCGGTCGCGGTCGCTGGCAAGAAAGGAGAAGGAGTGTCAGCATCAGCAAAAAGACAAGAAAACCTTGAAGTTCCAAGCCGCCTGCTCAGCAGCCGGCTCGGAACTCGGGGACTACACCCAGTGGGTGCGCTGACGCGCCCCCGCAAGGAGGAAAAGAAAACACTTACCCTGGCTGTCCGCCAGAGCAGCCCTCAGTTGCGCCAGCTCCTGACGCTAGGAGCTGAAGGCTGCCACCCGAAGATTGTGGTAATCCTGCAGCAAGAAACAAGTTAGCCCACAAAGTAATACCTTGGAGTTCCAAGCCGCCTGCTCAGCAGCCGGCTCGGAACTCGAGGACTACACCCAGTGGGTGCGCTGACGTGCCCCCACGGAAGAAATTGAAGGAATAAAAACAAATTCAAGGAGTCAACATACCTGCACAGAGGTTCACGTAGCCAGGAACTCCCGCAAGACCGTTTGCACGACCTCGCCCAGGGAGTTGAAGCGCTCGAGGACATCTCGTGACGCGACGATCAGCGAGCCGCCACCTCCGGGCGTCCAGCCTGGCGGCGCCGCGCTGGTGGCCTCGTTATTCGGCGATGACGAGCTGGAAACGCCAGCCTCTACTTGCCGCGGCACTGAGGCCGCCCTCGCAGGACGCCGATGGGCGGGGGCTCGGGGGGTTAGCAACGGGCCTGCCACCAACACGCCTTCTACCGGCGGCACCTCCGCTCCCACGGGCCAGATGTCCTGCGTCCCAGCAGACGGCGCGGGAGGGGTCGCTTCCGTCTCCATGGCGGCGCGGCTATCCCTCTCCTTGTCAAGAGCCGGCTACTCGCCAGCAGCCAACACTTGGATGGACGGCTCCAGAGGGCCCATGTCCTGGGGATTGGTGTGGTCCGCTGGCTGCTAGAGGCCCGCCTCCTGCGCTTGGGCTTGGGCGGTGGCGTCCGCCTGGGCCTTGGTGGCTGCCTCAGCCTCCGCCTTGGTAGCGGCATCGATCTTCGCCTGCTCAAGGTCCGCGGCCTCCCGCTCTTAACGCGCCTCCCGGGCGTTCCTCTCCATCGCCTCGAGGAGCACGGCGGCAGGGTCCACGCGGCGCGGCGCAGGAGGGGCATCCGTGCCCCCAACCACAGAGCCCATAGGCGCCCGCGAGAGAGAAAGCGGGGCGCTGTTCGGGCATTCCCATGAAGACAGAAAAATCAGCCACGAAGGGGGCGAAAAATTAGAATGAATGCAGTAAGAAAAAAGAATACGACACTTACGCACACACGGCCGGCCTGGGCTTAGGGACCCTAGGAAGGGCTGCTTTGGCCTCTTGGCGTCTGGTGGCGGTGGCCAAGAGCTTGAGCAGCTTGGGCTTGCCGCCAGCCGGCCCGGCAGAGGACCGGCGCTACACGCCGCCGGCTACGGTGGAGGACCCCACCTGATAGCTGCCGCATTCAGCCGGGTTCGCCTCACGGACGCGAAGAGGCGCTTCCTCCTCATCATCATCATCATCTGGCTAGTCCTCGACACCGCCTCCTGACGGGTCGTCTGCTGGCTGGCCCCCGCCGCCTGTCACCTCCTCTTCCTCCATGGCGGCAGCTCCCAGATTAGGATTGCTCGTATCGCTCTGGGAGCGGTCTGGTTGCAGAGGGCGGCCCGGCTGGTCGAAGCCCGGCTCTGGCTGGCCGGAGAAGATCTGCAGGCGACACAAGGGTCAGGTGGCTAGGACAGGTGGATGAAGGAAGGAAGAAGTAAGAAGAAGAAGAAGGAAAAAGGGAGCTCACCCCAGGCGGCAGATTGTTGTGGCTGTACGGCGGCTTGCCGAACGCCCAGCCCGAGTCGAAGAGCTTGTAGTTGGAGACGGAGTTCACCAAAAGGGCCACCTCCTTGTATGGCATCTGTTTGGTGCAGGTCCGACTCGGGTCCCGACGCCTGCTCATGTCGCTGATTATATGCGGGCGGGACTACAGCGGCAGCACCCGGTGCTCCGCAAAAGTGAGCAAAAGGTCCGAGAACACTAGGCCCTCGTTGTCCCTCAACTCCCAGAGGCACCGCACGGCGATGGAGGCCCCTTGTGTGAGGGAGACGGGCCGGGTCTTCCAAGAGGTGCGGGGTTTGGCAGGCGGGCCGAGTGCCCAGTCCGGCAGGCCAATGAAGTCATCGCGGGGTCGACGTTGGAGACGTAGAAATATGTCTTTTGCCACAACTTCACCGACTGCACAAGCTGAGGTGGCGGGAAGTAGTTCTTGGCCCCGTTGCGCGTCACCGCGATGCACCCACCGCACTCGGCCGCCACGCCTTGGACCGCGGTACCAAGCTTCATGTAGAAGTGCTCGGTCCACAACTCCATTGTGGGGAGTATCCCGAAGTACCCCTCACAAAGGACGACGAAGGCGGACAGCGTCGCCACCATGTTCGGCGTGAGGTTGTGGGGCTGTATGTTGAAGAACTCGAGGAAGGAACGGAAGAAGCCGCTGGCGGGGAGCCCGAAGCCGCAAGGGAAGTGCGAGCAGAAGACAACCTGCTCGCCGAACCGCGGCGCCGGCCTGATTTCGGCCGCCGGCACCAGGCGCACGGCGACCTTGTCTTCGGGGGGCAATCGCCGCGTGCGGCGGAGGTAGAAGATGTGCTCCTCAAGGACCTCGCTGCCGTCCCACTCGCCAGAGTGGCGGGTCTGTGCCGCTATGGCCATGGCTCGAGGCGAGGGCTTGCTACGAAGGAGCGCTGCGAGCGGCGGTGGCGAGGAGCGTGGAGGAAGAAGAGAATGGAGCAGGGGTGTGTGAGCGAGCGGCGCTGCCCCCCTCCCGAGCCTACTTATAGGCTCGGGGCGACAAAGCCGAAGGGGCGAGGGCGTGGGATTAACTGGTCCACGCCCCGCACGATCCCCACCTCTTTCATGCCTAATCCGCGCGCATTAAATCCGTGTGGGGAGGGCAATTGATTGCTTTTGCCACATTAGATCCGCACGCGGATCAAGGCCCTGTAGTGGCGGGCCCCGGCCTGTTGCTACGTCCCGTCGCGCGCGTGGGGTGGCAGGCTGACGTGACAGGGCGACGACGCGTGGAATGCCCCCAACGGGCGGCAGGCCCACGCCACAGCCCGCCATCCAGGTGGTACCTTCCTCCCGAAGATTAGAAGACAGAGGCCCGGCTGCCAGAAGCCGGCCCTTTCCAGAGGACGGACAAGAAACGCCAAACCTTACTTGGAGTGGGAAGCTGCTGGAACCCCGCAGTCCCAATCGCAACCACAGAGATCCACCAGCTTCGGGGACTACTTTCGGAGATTTGACCACGGGTGTCCTCATCGACCACCCATGGTATTTCAAGACAATTGGGGGGCCGCCTGTCACCCCCCGGCCGCCTGCTCATCGGGCCGCCTCATGGGGCAGGAACGCCCAGGAGCTGACTGCCAGCAGGCGGCAGCCTCACGGCCAGCATCCAGAAGACGGCCCCACGCCTCCCCCTCGGGACGCGTGCTGGGGAACCACGATGAGACTAAGGCATGGCTACAGTTGAACATGTCCTTAAAGAATCTATAAGGGCGTGGCTACAGTGAGGGCGTATCTTACGGATGCCCCTTAAGCATCGTATCACTGTAGCCATGTTGCCCGTGACCTAGCCCCGGTCAGAGGAAGCCATGATCCCACTACCCACAGGCGGCAGAGCCAGCATGCGGCTGGCCCCACCTGTGAGTGGGTGAACAAGAAGCAAGCGGCCCCTGCCAGGAGGCCTGGGGGACGGGCGGCCTGGTAGCAGGCGGCTAACCGTACCCTAGAAGTCTAACCCCATCAAGATGACAAGACAAGGCATGGTGGCAGCGTACGGCAGGAGGCGGCGGCACTGTAGCCATTCCCCTCCTGACGATGCTGCCGTCAGCAGAAGAGCGCCCACAGTAAAAAGCAATCTCGAGGGCCCGCGGACGGCGGGCCCCAGCAAACAGGCGGGGAGGCTGAGACCCGAAGACGCTGACAGCTGGGGGCCATTCCGCCTAGATTACTATTGTACCCCTGGGGGTTAGGCCTATATAAACCCCACATGGTCCTCCATATGGAGGGGTTGGACCCTAAGAAGAAAGAGAAGAGAGATAGAGAGAAACCCTAGCGACAATCCGCATTCCCTAGAGAGAAGATAGAGAGCCAGCCTTGCCCTTCTTCTTCCTCTAGACGACACAGCTCAAGGGGCAGCCTTGTAGCTACCCTATTGACATTAGTCATGACGCGGAGCCCCCGCAGAGCAGGACTAGGGGTGTTATCTCCACGGAGAGCCCCGGACCTGGGTAAGATTCGTAGGCATCCTAAGTATCGCCTTAACCCGCTTCCAGGGCCCGGCGACGTTCTATTGTCCCCATGCATGATAAGCCATCCTTTGGCATATGTCACACCAAAACCCCGACAACACTGTTACCCAAATACAACAGCTAGTTACGACAGACTTTGGAATGGACTACTCAATGGTGAGTCTAAGTAATTACATCATAATTTGTACCAAGAGAAGGAAGTGATACAACACAATTGGATGGATTTAAGAATGCTAAGGAAGTTGGATGTTGGAAGAATGATCAGTTGCAACCCGATGATGAGACCAAGTGTTACTAGTGATGAGAGGAGACATAACACAGGCCCCAGGACCTGTCAAGAAGCAATCACACTCTTGCTAAAGGAAAACCCCTGGTAGAAGTCATGACTTTTTCCACAAGCGATCTTATAGGTGTACGCAAAACCCGAGGGTTGTGAAGAAACAATAGATGTTTTGTTCAGCTTGCAGAAGTAATGAATTTTATCCGAACTTAGTTCGTCGACAAGATAAATTCTGCAACGCTTGTGAGGATGACCGAGTGTTAGAATTCAAGGTTCACCAAACCATTTACAAGGTAATGAATTGGGTGCGGCATGGATTGATCACCATACCGACTTACTCTTATTATTCGCCTCTACTATACGTGGTGGTAAATCTGAGTGACTTACCTATAGTAGAGAGACGACGATGCCAAAACCTTGTTTAAAACCTTAGAATGGTATGACAGTTTTCCCTTGTACAAGGCAGTTGTTGCCAACCGTAGGATATACGGTGAGAATGAAGCCCAAACCCGTTTTCTGCAGGGACCCAATCAAATTATTTGAAGAACACCATGAGAGATCGATATTTGTTTAGTATTGGCACCAGACCTGTCAGTTGAGAAGAACTAGTCTCGAAAGAACCCATACCAAGATAAAGGGACACAAGAATTGAGGACGGAGGTTATGCCACTACCGAAATAGTCAAGAGAAGGACTTACCCTGAAGATCTGAGAAGATCGACACCGTCAACCCAAAGAATGGAGAACCTGATTTTTGAAGGAACCGTAACTATCATTCTAAGTGTGGTAGCACACTAGACCATACCGATCAATGGATGTGTTAGGAGACCCCGAAAACCCCAACCTATTTCTTGCTAGCCTCTTCGAATCTCGAGGACGACATTCATTTTAAGTGTGGTAGGTTTGTAACATCCCAAAATTCTAAATTTTGAAATGTTATATTAAATAGATAATTTTGATTGCTTGTGCGATGTGATGTGTGAAATTGAGTGAAATTTGAAACTTTTGAAAGTTAAATGAGAGGGAATAAAATGACTTTCCCAAAACTTTCACCTTGCCATTATGTTCTCCTTGAATTCAAATTCATTTCATCACTAAACCCTAGAGTGAAGATAATATGACTTCTTCCATTTAATAAATGAAAAGGATTTTGAAAAGATTTGAATTCTATTTTTGAAATATTTCAAATTCAGAAACTTTAAGAAACTCAATGATTTTCTTGAGAGAAGATAAAATGACTTCTTCAAATTATAAGAAATATGAGTTGGAAGTTCCTTTGAAGTATTTTTTAATCTTATTTTCAAAATTTGAGTTATTGGGTTTTATCCAAATTATTTTTCTCCAAAAATAAAATATATTGAAAATAGGGTAAAATGATTCCCTACAGTAGAAAATTGGAGAGAAATAAATTTGATGTCATTTTTGCATTTTTAAAATGATTTTTATTGGATTTTATTGCAACAGTAGCACTTTATGATTTATTGAAATTTTTGAGGATTTTATTTGACTGTAGAAGTATGTTCACGTTGTAGGAAATATTTTTCTGAAAATTTTGATATATAATACGCCTATATAAATTTTATCTTTATATTCGTTATTCAGTTTTTCCTCTTCCATTTATATTAAAAAAACTGCGTGTTCGGCCTATAACTATCCGTCGCCCATGTGTGCAGCATAGTTAGCAGCGACGCCCTTTTTTCATGGGCCAGGCCCAGTAAGCCCTTTTTTTTATTTCCGGTTCTTATTTTTCTCTTAGGCCGAAATTAGTAAAAAAGAAGAAAAAAAATAGTGCAGCGGTGCGTGTGTGCGGCCGGCCGACCCATGTAGCTTTTTAGCCCGTGCGCTTTGTACGTCTACGTTTAGTCCCACATTGCCTAACATTTGACCCCTAAGACTCTATTCCACCTATAAATATATACTCATAGGGCCTCAAAAAATCATCCGAATTCGGGTTAAACCAATATTTTGGTTTGACTAGATTCACAAAAAAAAAATATTTCTACTCTGTGGCGGAAATTCTGGAAGTCGTCTCCTCTCTTCGAAGACTTTTTTTCTCTACCTTATAAAGGTATCTTTCTTCGTATTTTTTTATATACTCCAGTAGCTTATTATTTCTAGACTAGTACGGTACAATAATTATATTATCAATTAGTCTATGTATTTATACATTAGACCTAGATTTTCTTTTAGCCATAGCTATTTTTCTTCCGTAAAATAGTTTGGCCCTGATTTTTCAAATAGCCATAACTTTTTACTCGTTTATCCAAATTAGTTGAAACCAGTGCCTAAATTTTCGTCTTGATCCCACCTATCTAGTGAATCTATCAAATAAACTTTTTTGCAACTTTCAAATTTCGAAATTTGTTCAAATTCATATTCAAACTTCTTTTGATAATATCTTTTTAACCGTAACTCCGTTTGAGTTGATTCTTTTTGCAAATCGAAGCTCTTGACCTAAACTTTCTTATAAGGCCAAATTCACTTAATTTTGGTACTGTTAGAAATTGTTTTCTGTTGCAAAATTTATTCACTTGTTTTCAAAGTTTTTCGAAGTGTTTTCTTCGTTCTTTCCGATCTTCTGAATGATTGCTTATGTGTGGTTACTATTGATTGCTAACGATTGATAGATCGGAGTGTGACGAGTAGATCTATCACAAGTTATGAGTGCGAAGAATCTTCATCAACAGTACAAGGCAAGTTTACACTTTGATCATACTTTCCAATACCCAGTTTATTTCATTAGTTCTATCCTCAAACACTTGCATGAGTAGGACTGGTTACCTGTGATGATGCTTTGTAGTTCATGAGGTAGGAACCCAATGACTTGAGCTCAACCCAAGGGATTATACGTGTTGTTATTTATTGCTTAGCCATGCTTGTAGACGTGGATTGGTATGAGAGGTTTCATGAAATTTGTGAGAGAGATATTTTAACTAAGGGAAACTTAAGGTGGAACTTAAATACATCTGGGTGGATTGGTTGGGGCACCCTGGAGCACCCAGTGGTTTGCCCGGGCACCTGGAGAAACCGGTGTTTGCCCTAGGGGATCCCGGAGGACCCGTGTGATCACCCTATTGGAATGCCACCCAGGCTCAAAGGGATCATATGATATTTTCATGCCTAGAAACTTCCATGTGCAGCCACAAGACATTATGGGCTATGGCATAGTTGGGTATGTTGTGTGAGCTCTTTCAGTGGTGGACTAGTAGATGTAGGGGAAAGTAGGTGTATGGGTATACCCAGGGTAAAGAGTAAATGTTTCTGAAAGACTGTGTCTAAGTCATCCGGTTCTCAAACATCATGAAGTGCGAGAACTTAAATGGAGGCGATCGAGTCTTGTGGGGAAAAGTGCACAAACCTCTGCAGAGTGTACAAATTATTCATGAGTAGTCGTGTCCCCGGTTATGGACATCTTTGAGTATCTAGAAGTGGATTATTTTATTGATTTCATCACTTGTTCTAATAATAAAATTGTTGGGTTATTAATTTTGGTAACTTGGGAATTGAGATGGAGGAACCATTCTCAATATTGCTTAATTCAACCGAGTAGTAAGTAATATGTATTCCTTTGTGGTAAGGAAAAATCAGCTTTATGCAAAATAAACCTTACAGCCTCCACCAGCCAAATATGCATGTTGTTGTAGGCATTGTTTATCATTATTCTATGTTGTGAATTTGCCAGTACATTCAATGTACTGACCTACATGGCTGCAACGTCTCATGTTGCAGGAATTGTTCGACGAGGAAGTGTTACGTTAGGGTTGCGCTGTCTACACTTAACTTTGCCGTTGTTGTTGATGGGAATCCACAACATTGTTGTTACTTCCTCCATATGGATTGAGGTAATAGTATTTATGTTACTTTATACATGTGATTTACCTCTGTTATAAATCCTCGAGTACTGTGTGTCTCAGCATACCGATCCAGGGATGACACTTAAGCACAGAGACTTGATCCATTCGGGTCGGGTCGCTACATGTCGTTTCTTAAAGTTTGGGGATGCGACGCTTATGTTAAAAGTCTTCAGCCCGATAAGCTCGAGCCCAAAGCGGAGGGCGTCTTCATAGGATACCTAAATAAACTATTGGGTAGACCTTCTACCACAGATCCGAAGGCAAGATCTTTGTTTCTAAGAATGGGTCATTTCTAGAAAAGGAGTTTCTCTCGAAATAAGTGAGTGGCAGGAAAGTAGAACTTGATGTGGTAGTTGTACCTTCTCTGAAATTGGAAAGTAGCACATAAGAGAAAACCGGTCCTGTGATGCGTACACAAACTAGAGAAGATGACCATGAAACTTCAGATCACGTTACTACTGAACCTAGAAGGTCGACCAGAACGCATACCGCACCACAGTGGTATAGCAATACTGTCTTGGAAGTCATGTAGTTGGACAACGGCGAACCTACGAACTACGAAGAAGCTATGATGAACCCAGATTCCGATAAATGGCTTGAGGCCATGAAATCTGAGATATGATCCATGTATAAGAACAAAGTGTGGACTTTGGTGGACTTGCCTGATGATCGGCAAGTCATTGAGAATAAATGGATTTTCAAGAGGAAGACTGATGCTAATGGTAATATCATTGTCTACAAACCTCAACTTGTTACGAAAGCTTTTTGATAAGTTCAAGGGGTTGACTAAGATGAGACTTTCTCACCCGTAGCGATGCTTAAGTCTGTCCGAATCATGTTAGCAATTGCCGCATTTTATGATTATGAAATCTTGCAAATGGACGTCAAAACTGCATTCCTTAACGGGTTTCTTAAAGAAGAGTTGTATATGATGCAACCAGAAGGTTTTGTCGATCCTAAAGGTGCTAACAAGGTGTGCAAACTCTAGCGTTACATCTACGGACTAGTGCAAGCATCTCAGATTTGGAATATACCCTTTGATGAGGTGATCAAAGCATATGGTTTTATACACACTTAGAGTGAAACATGTACTTACAAGAAAGTGAGTTGGAGATCTGTAGCATTTCTGATATTATGTGTGGATGAGATATTGTTGATTGGAAATGATATAGAATTTCTGGATAGCATAAAAGGATACTTGAATAAGAATTTTTAAGTGAAAGACCTTGGTGAAGCTGCTTATATATTTGGGTATCAAGATCTATAGGGATAGATCGAGACGCTTTGTAGGAATTTCATAAAGCATATACCTTGATACTGTTTTGAAGAAGTTCAAAATGGATCAGTATAAGAAAGGGTTCTTGCCTGTGTTGCAAGGTGTGAAATTGAGTCAGACTCAAAGTCCGACCACGACAAAAGATAGATAGATAATGAAAGTCATTGCCTATGCCTCATCCATAGGTTCTATAATGTATGCCATGTTGTGTACTAGACCTGATGTGTGCCTTGCCATAAGTTTGGCAGGGAGGTACCAAAGTAATCCAGGAGTGGATCATTGGATAGCGATCATGAATATCCTGGTGCACATAAAAAGGACCAAGGATATGTTTCTCGTTTATGGAGGTGACGAAGACCTCGTCGTAAAGGGTTACATCGATGCTAGCTTTGGCACATATCTGGATGACTCTAAGCCACAAACCGGATACATATTTATATTGAATGGTGGAGCTGTCAGTTGGTGCAGTTCCAAGCAGAGCGTCGTGGCGGGATCTACATGTGAAGCGGAGTACATAGCAGCATCGAAAGCAGCACATGAAGGAGTTCATATCTGAACTGGGTGCAATACCAACTGCATGGGGTCCAATGAAAATGTTTTATGACAACACTTTAGAAATTGTCTTAGCGAAGTAATACATGTTTCACAAGAGAAGAAAACACATCAAGAGACGCTTCAACTCCATTCGTGAAAAGGTCAAGGATGGAGACATAGATATTTGCAAAGTACATATGGATCTGAATGTGGCAGAACTGTTGACTAAACCTCTTCCGCGGGCAAAACATGATCAACACCAAGACTCCATGGGTGTTAGATTCATTACAATGTAATCTAGATTATTGATTCTAGTGCAAGTGGGAGACTGATGGAAATATGCCCTAGAGGCAATAATAAAGTTGTTATTATTATATTTCCTTATTCATGCTAGAATTGTATTGACCGGAAACTTAAATACATGTGTGGATACATGAACAAATAACGTATCCCTAGTGAGCCTCTACTAGACTAGCTCATTGATCAACAGATGGTTAAGGTTTCTTAACCATAGACATGAGTTGTGATTTGATAACGAGATCACATCATTAGGAGAATGATGTGATGGACAAGACCAACCATTAGCTTAGCATATGATCGTTCCGTTTATTGCTACTGCTTTCTTAATGTCAAATACATGTTTCTTCGACCATGATATCATGCAAATCTTGAATACCGGAGGAATACCTTGTGTGCTATCAAACGTCACAACGTAATTGGGTGATCATAAAAATGCTCAACAGGTATCTCCGAAGGTGTTTTTTGGATTGGCATGGATTGAGACCGGGATTTGTCACTCCGTGTGACGGAGAGGTATCTCTGTGCCCTCTCGGTAATACAACATCACAAGAACCTTGCAAGCAAAGTGACTAAGGAGTTAGTTACAAGATGATGTATTACAAATCGAGTAAAGAGACTTGCCTGTGACGAGATTGAACTAGGTATGGAGATACCAACGATCGAATCTCGGGCAAGTAACATACCGACAGACAAAGGGAACTATGTATGCTGTCATAAAGGTTCAACCGATAAAGATCTTCGTCGAATATGTAGGAACCAATATGGGCATCCAGGTCCCGCTATTGTTTATTGACCGGAGAGTTGTCTCGGTCATGTCTACATCATTCTCGAACCCGCAGGGTCTGCTTGCTTAACGTTTGTTAACGATATATTATTATATGAGTTATGTGAATTGGTGACCGAAAATTGTTCAGAGTCCCGGATGTGATCACAGACATGACGAGGAGATCCGAAATGTCCTGGAGGTAAAGATTGACATATAGCTAGGACGATAGTATTTGGTCTCCGGAAAGGTTTCGGAATGTACCGGGTATTTATCGGATCACCGGAAGGGGTTCCTAGAGGTCCCATGAGGTTATTGGGCCATATGGGCCAAAGAGGGGAGCACACTGGCCCACAAGGGGCTGGCGCGCCCCACCTCTGGCTGCCAGCCTTGGGGAGAAAAGGAAGGAATGGAGTCGGCTTCTCCTTGCCTTCCCTCTCCTCCCCTCCCTCCGAGAGAAAATAAGGAAGGGGAGGTGCGCCTAAGGGCTGGCCGCTGCCCCCCTAGGAGTGCACCTGGGCAGCCTCCCCTATATATGAGACGAGGGGGCGCCACAAGATACACCACGATCCCCAAGCCGTGTGCAGTGCCCCCTCCCTCTAGTTATAGTTCATCCCTCGTCCACGTCCGTTGTGCTTGGCGAAGCCCTGCGGATAGATTCACCACCACTGCCACCACGCCGTCGTGCTGCCGGAACTCATCTACTACTTCGCCTCTCTTTCTGGATCGAGAAGGCGAGGGTGTCATCGAGCTGAACGTGTGCTGAACACGGAGGTGCCGTAGGTTAGGTACTTGATCGGGATGGATCATGAAGGTGTACGACTAAATCAACGTGTTGATAAACGCTTCTGCTTAGCGATCTTCAAGGGTATGAAGATGTTCTCCCCCTCTCATAGCTATGCGTCTCCATGGATAGATCTTGCATGTGTGTATAATTTTTTTGTTTTCCATGCAACGTTCCCCAACAATTTCTTGTAATGGACACCATCAATAGCCCCTGAACTACTCTTCAAGCCGAGGAAATTTAGCTCTTGCGTTTGTACAACTTCATTACTTCAGTCTTCGGCTTCGTAGGCGAGTTCTATCTTCCACGCCGGCTACTGATTCCTAGGACATGCTCAGCCCTAAGATCAACCCGGCCTTATTTTCAATTGTAGCCATGTGTTTTCTATGACAATTTACTCCACATAAATATGGGGTATCTTTTAACGAGGCCTTTTCAGCATTATTTATTTTCCAACGGGTCCGGAATCTCCTTTATCTTAGTCGTGAATGCTTGCCATGCAAAACAACTGGAGGACTGGGTAAAATCCTCACAACTTTTTCTGTGAGAACCTAACGTCAGCTCTAATTGTAGGTCCGAGCCATCTCATCAAAAGTTATTACTAGACGCATCACGTCCCAATGCCGTTTCTATTGGCATGTCTTGTCAACAAAGAGATTGTGCTTTGGATTTCTAGCGATATCATCAACAAAAGCGCCTTAATCCACGTGCGCGTATATTGCATGTCGTATTGGGAATTGGCGATTTTTATTATGAAGCGGGGTGACTGATAACCCATAAGTATAGGAGATAAATCGTAACCTTTCTTGATAAATAAGATGTCGAACCCAATGAGGAGCCAAAGCTAAAATTTATATTCCCTTCAGGTTCTATCGACCACAGATACAACTTTACGCGCACTTAACATTCGCTTTACCTAGAACAAGTATGAAACTACTTTATAGGTGTGATAGGATAGGTTTGCAAGAATAAAACTAGATGTACTTAGCCAAAATAAAACTATGAGTAAATTGGAAGATAATGAAATTAGTTGTTTCGTAGAGAGGTTTTAATAACACAAGAAAGTTATTTGTCCCTAGGCAATCGATAACTAGACCGGTAATCATTATTGCAATTTTAAATGAGGGAGAGGCATGAGCTGACATACTTTCTCTACTTGGATCATATGCAATTGAGATTGGAACCCTTGCCCAGACAGTGTCGACAGATGTAGCATATACAAGTGGGATGTGGCCGTCAGGTGTTTAAGGGAACCTCTTCCGAAAGACTTCGCCTCGGTATTTGGATTGGGTCCAGTGGGTAAAGCATACAAAACTGTAACGCCTGGATAATCCAGCTACAGTAACCTATGCTAATGGTACCACATCACGTCGATTATTGTTACTAATCTCGGGTTAGTTCGAAACCGAATCAGATTCAAATTTAAATCAAAGGCCAGCAACAAAAGTTTCCAAACTTTAAAACTAAAATGTTCATTAGGTGGAATCTAATCCATAACTAATTTTGGTGGCAAACCAACTTTTTATAAAGCATTTAAATGTTTTAAAATAATAAATATTGCAAAGTATTTTATTTAAGTGCTAAAACTAATTTTGGTAGTGACCTAAATTACAATACTAATTTAGGTGCAAGTTTCTTTCTTTTATAAAACTATTTTGCTACAAAAGAAAATACAAAACAGCAAGAATTAAAAGAAAGCAGAAAATAAGTAGAAGTGAAAGAAAAGGAGACAAGGCTACACTGTACACTGCAGCCCACTGCTACAGTGCAGAGCCGTCCCAGCCTACCAGGAGATCTCCTTCCTCCTCCTGTTCACCCAAGCGCCGTGGATGCAGAGCGCCCGTCCATGGCGAGGATCGCCACGCGCCGCCCATCCGACGAGTCGTGGAGGGGATAAGACCGCGCCCAGCATCCTCTCCGTCGTGGTCCAACCCTAGCACCTTTTCCCCTCACTCGCCTTCCTTCGTCGCTCGTTCGTCCGCACCCGAGAGCAGCCACCGCCGTCGCTGCATCGATCCCGCGACCACCGTCATCGCCCTGCATCGCCGACATGCAGTAGGCGTCCGCCGTCGTCCTCCACGTCGACCGGTGCCTGCCGTTGGAGCAGGGAGGCACCACAGCGCCGGATCCACCTTGTCCCCTTCCGCCTCGGCCGCCGGTGATTTCCGTCGATCGCTGCCTCCCTCTGCGCTCCCGTTCACTCACGGGGCCTCCTTGCGCCTGCACGGTGAGCACCGCACGTCCTTCCCCTGCCTCCCCCTTGTTCTGATGCGCATAATGCCGTCGCCATGGACAACCGAGCCTAGCTCCGCCGTGCGGCTCGCCGACTTTGCTCTCGTCGTTGTCGTGGCCATCCGAGCGCGTTGTTGCGCTCGGGGCACAACTGCGAGCCGAAGCCCCCGTCTAGCCACTAGAGCCGCGTGTCACCGTCCCCGTGCGCCCACCGCCGCGCTGCTCCCTTTGCTACTGCTCCCGCTGCTCTGCTCTGCTACTGGTGCTGCCGGCCTGGCCCGCCTCACCTCAACCGCGCCCGCCGCACGGACTCGCTGGCTACGCCCGTGTCTGTAGCTGCTGCCGCCCCGTGCCACTGCTACCTGCTAGTGTCGCCGTTGCCTTTTGCCATCGCTGCCCGCCTTCGCCGCCGCCCAGCTGCTGCTCCGGTCGAGCTACTGCACCTGCTGTCATCGGCAGTCGCCTCGCGCCCCAGCCGTCCCGCGACCCCGCCCCTAGCCGCCGCCTCTTCCGCGGGCGAGCGCGCGCACCGGCCACTAACTCCCTCCGACCGCTTCGCCGAGGGGGCCGCACCAGACCGCCCGCAGCACCCGCGCCCCGGCGCCGGTCCGTCGTGGCCTCGCCGCCGCCGGGCATAGCCCCGGTCGGCCGGCCTCGGCTTCCCCCTCCCGCACGCGATGGGCGCTTGGGTGCGCCCCGCCCCAGTGCCCGATGGCCCACGCCCATTTGGCCTTTGGACCTATGACAGTTGGGGCCCAGCTCCTTTAAAAAAAAGTTTAGAAAATTTAAAAAATATATATATATATAATAAAAATAATTAATTGGTTAATTAACCTAATTAATTTGGTTTAACTAAGCTAACCTCCTAATTAGACTAATTAAAATCTGTTAATTAGGATAACAGTGGATGATGAATCGGCCCCACGCGTCAGTTGACGAAGTCAACGGTCAGCATTGACCCCGGTCAACCCTATTGACTGCTGACGTCAGGCTGATGTCATAATTCCGTTTTTGATCTAAAATAATTTCAGAATATTGCTAAAACTTTAGAAATTCATATAAAATAATTTGTAACTCGGATGAAAAAGTTTTATATATGAAAATTGCTCAGAACGACGAGACGAATCCGAATACGCAGTCCGTTCTTTTTCCACACGTCCCTAGCATAGCGAACCTGCAACTTTCCTCTTCGATTCATCTGTCCGAAAACACAAAACACCGGGGAGACTTTCCCAGATGTTACCCCCTTCGCCGGTATCGTGTACCACCTCGTTAGAGCATTCTAGCACTACGTGTTAACTTGCCATGCTTCTTTATTGCATTTGTATGGCTTATATTTATTGTTTCTTCCCCCTCTTCTCTCCGGTAGACCGCGAGACTGACGCTACCTCGGTGATCGACTGCATCGATGACGACCCCTCCTTCTTGCCAGAGCAACCATGCAAGCCAACCACCTTTGATCATTACGATATCGCCCATTCCCTTCTCTCTTATGCTTGCATTAGAACTGCTACTGCTTTTTGTATGACCCTATTCTGATGCATAGCCTGTTGTTGATACCTGCTTTCATACCTTACATGCTTATACTAAACTGCTTAGTATAGGCTAGTTAGAGATCCACCAGTGACCCCCCCCCCACATTGTCCCGACTGCCCTGTAGGATTATCAGAAGACCCGATCAACGGGATCGAGGACCAGGCCCCGGCACCGCACATCACTTTCCCCTTAGTTGCTCGACACTACTAGGTTACTATCGAGTGCTGAGGGTTAGACCTCATCAGCACTTCTGATGTTAACCTTGTAGGTTAGTTCATCGGTTGTGGTCATTGAGGGTGATTCCTCTTTCTCCACTACCGATAACGACACTGTCGTGCAACTCCTCAAGAGTGGACCTCGAGGGTGACTCCTTTTTTGTTCACCTTGACGATAAACATCAGGTGGAATTCCATCAAGGGTGATTTCCTCACGTTTACATTGGTGTTAGACACACAGTTACTATGGTTGCTATGACTTTACACTGAACCTGGTTACTCAAGACGGGTCGGCCCTGAGGGGTACCCGCGCGAGTTTAATTGCGAGTGATTTGTAGTCGGGCTGACCTGGAAGGTGCCCGCGAGATAGTTATGAGGCGTGGCCGGGCACTCTCCCTTGCCGCAAGTCCTCGAGACAGGGCAATTGGGTCACATGATCGTGAGTCTCTGCTCGTTATCGCGCGTTCCCAAGACACTAAACGGTTTGGATATTTAATCCAAGGGGCCTCTGGCCTAATAGCGCTAACCACCACGTGGGCATAGTATGGGCGTTCTGCGTCGTATGCATCAGCCGAATCTTAACTGACGTCATTGCGAGTGAGTGGCGCACGCCGGGTTGGACTGCGTAAGCACCTGCCTTTTTAAGGAGGTAGCCCAGGTCTGCTCACCGGCCGCGTACGCAACATGCATGAGTTCCCGGGGCGATTGACCCATGACCCCTAGGGCATAGGGTTTAGTACGGCGTGCATGACCTCTCTATTAATCCTAGGTCGGGTTGCGGCATATTGTTTGGCCGAGGGCGGGCATGACCTGATGGTGTGTCTGACCGGAGTTAAGCAAGCGTGGTGGGTAAGTTGGTGCACCCCTGCAGGGAAGAAAACACCTATCGATAGCCTGTCCTACGGTAACAGACACTTGGAGTTGTATCCCGATCGCTACAACTAGAACTGGATGCTGAGGCATTGTTTGGATATGTTGCTTCGGGAGTCGAGAAAGGATCCCGGAGCGTTGGAACAACAACATAAATATGACTTATGATATACTACTCTACTCCCCCTTGTTGCTGCAAGACGGTGGTTTCCAGAAGATGCTAGTCTTCGATAGGGCTAGCTTCTCCCCCTCTTATTCTGGCATTCTGCAGCTTAGTCCATAGATACTACCCTTTTCATTGATACCGATGCATATGTAGTGTAGATCCTTGCTTGCAAATACTTTGGATGAGTACTACCGGTTGCTTTGCTCCCCCTTTTTTCCCTTCTTTATTCTTGTTGATTGATGCAACCAGATGGTGGAGTCCAGGAGCCAGATGCCACACTTGACGACTGCTACTACCCCAACAGAGCCTACTACTACGTGGAGACAACTGACGACCAGGAGTAGTTAGGAGGTCCAAGGCAGGAGACCTTGCATTTTTTATCATTGATGTTTTATGCTAGCCTTCTTAAGGCAATCTTGTTTAACTTATGTATGTACTCAGACATTATTGCTTCCGCCGACTCTTGTGTATTCGAGCTTATGTATTCGAGCCCTCGAGGCGCCTGGCTTGTAATATAAAGCTTGTATTATTTTAATTTGTGTCTAGAGTTGTGTTGTGATATCATCCAGTGAATCCTTGATCTTGGTCGTACACATTTGCGTGCATGATTAGTGTACGGTCAAATCGGGGGCGTCACAAGTTGGTATCAGAGCCGACTGCCTGTAGGAATCCCCCTTTCCAACTCCTTGGTCGAAGTTGAGTCTAGTCTTTGAAAAACCGTTTTACTAACGTGGCTGTGTGGCTTACGGGCCCACGTCGCCATTGGGTGGTATTAGGATCTTTTATTCACCGTCTTTACTCCGGGACTCTAATCTCTCTTCTATTCGGGTTAAATGATTTTGCTAAAATTTAACTTTAGGTTCTCGAAAATACTTTCTCCCGGAGAGCCCCTCATTCCAGATGATCGCCAGCTGCACCAGAAGACTCAGAAGATACTCTCTGATGTTCTCTTGAGACTTTTTGCCCAGTGCTTTTGCAACTTCCTACCACCGAGATATCCCTAAGGATTAATACTTACACATGTCGCTCTTAAAATTATTCCCAATTGCTCTTGTTATTACGAGGTACCCCGAAACATCTTCCTATATTCCGTATATCGATTGTGACACTGCTTTGCAGTTCATTGCCACACATGAATACCCTTATGGATAAGTCCTCGCATTTACTGAGTATCCGCTCATCCCCCATTCATGTGTTTCACAAGTCACTGAAATATCATTCGACCTTCGGAAAATCCTGATCCGCCTATTGCTCTTGAAATTCTTGCTTGCTTACATTATGGTTATCCCCATAACTCTTGTAATCTTATTGACATCCTTTGTCATTATCATTTTGAGTCTGTTCATTCTTCCGGCTCAGACGCCGTGTTAAAGATGAGTTGGATCTCGAGCAATGAAATTGCCACCGGTTGTACTACCCAAGCCTACTAAACTTATCCATCCTTAATCAGAAAGTTTGCTTCTGGTCCCTTGAATTGGAAATCATAATTCCTTCGCATTTAAACCTTGAATTAGTCAGTTGTTTCTATGATCCAATTCCTTTACATTGTTTCTTCCTCTGGTTGTGTGACGATGCTCCCATCAGCTCCATTATGGACTGTTCGATCCTTTGTTGAATTATTATGTGAAATTGTCCTTCATATTCCATAACTTTGTGAGTCTTTCCTCGGATGCATAATGCCTTTGGTAAATTGTATCCTCTACTTTTGTCAACCATGCCCTACCTTCAAGCTGGTGTTATTGCTCTTAGAGATTGTGGTATATATTCCTAAGATGCCGCTATGGGTGGAACCTATGCCTTCCCTAATCCATGTGAACCCAAGAGTTTTCACGAGTCATACTATTCTGGTGTTTTACCAGATTTAATTTCAACACTACAACTTCATTGAAGTCGAGAAGTGAATGGAAGGGAGTCGACCTTGAACTTTCTCTTCATGCCCATGGACACGGCGTAGATCTTATCATTAAGGCTTCTCTTAAAATTAATGATCCCCTTGGTATAAGTTCATCTTATATCAGGGATCTGGCCTATTGCAATCGTGGTTCCGACTATGCTTCGCTTTAAATACCATTCCTCGGACAAGTTAAGCCACTTGTCCTCTGCAGGTCAAGGCACCTATCCAACCTCTATTATGATCTACCTTTGAGTATTACCCCGTGGTGTCTCGATAATGTCACATAACCATATTACTTCTTATGAGTTATTCTTCAAGTATTACTTCTCACCGATTCCAATTTTCCCATGGTTCTGAGTTTAGACACTCAAGGACAACGATATGTGAATCAATCCCGCACTCCGATTCCATAACTCTAAGTAATCTCCATTGCTTATGAGTTTATTAATTCTTCAAATCATATCTAGCCTGAGCGGCTATATCATTATCTTGCATCTATTTAACTGTGCTACCTGGTCCTTCTTCCCGGAGCATGATTTCGACAATAAGCTAAACTTACACCGATCTTCCTCAGCATATCATTTCACCTTGAACAACTGGCTTGATTTCAAGTTTGTATTGTACTAGTGGTTACAATAACCTTTCGCTCCATCATTCACTTGACTTGATGTCATCGTCGATCGATTACATCTTAATGAAATATCTCGACAAATGTGTCATGATCATCATCAACAGTCTGATGCTCATTGAGGATATCAATTGAGTTCATGATGAGAAATACCATCCTTGCCTCTCGATGAATTGTGTTATCATCGACCACATTCTTACCTCCCCAACACGAAATTGTTCATTTAAAGTTTTGAAATACATCCTTTTTGACATGTCGATGGATTTTTGTTGAAACCATCGGCCACCTCCTCATCTTCCCTGAAAAAGTTGCATGAGGTGTTCAAGTAATTCCCGATAGATCTTTTGTGTTCCCAAGATCCGGCCGTTACCTGATGACCATGTCAATGCTATCCAAAAGTATGACTGTGTTACTCCAAACATCATTAGGAACATTGGAGGCGCAATGCTAAATATTTCTTGATAAATTATCCAAACACAGCTGTATGGGTAAACATCATGATTCTCCTTGCGCCCTTAACTAAATGGATAAGTACTTGATGTCCTGTCATGTATATCATGCTCTGTTTGTTCTTGGGAAGCATATAATCTAATACTTTGGTATAAGCACCTTTTCCTTTCCACTAGTCTGGTTAAACTAATAACCACTTTTTCCTTTCCATTGGTTTGTTTAACCTTCTTGTGATCTATATGATATAAGCTGAAATAATTCCCTGCTTATAAAACACCCCGATGTACAACCTTGTCAGACAGACCATGTTACTATTGTTGGTGACATTCCGGTAGCCACCGATGGATGAGAACTTTGCCTATTGGTCCGCCTCGTTCAACGAGCAGGAAAATAGTTCTCTTTGTCCCTCGCCCTTGGTACCAACGTTGTTGGCAACATAACTGACAGTCTTTCATCTGACATGCCTTGCTATCGGCCCCCTTTCTACTTTTAACCCACATGGTGGGCCCATAACCCACAGTTCCACAGGATCGGAACCTAACTCTCCTGTATATCTTTTTTCCGAAGTATCATATGCTCTTGGCTTTGTGTCACGAGCCACCTTCCGAGAGATGTTCTATTCCTGATGCTCTGGACCACCTTTCTCACACTCTGATCAGGTATCAATCGTTTTTCCATTCGGTTGAAACTTCCTATTGTACCTTCATACTTTGCTCTCGATGCCTTATTAAGTTTCAACTCTGGAGATACTTCCGCCTCTTTCCCTAATTTGTTCACTAGATAATTAACCCTATAAGGGTCAGTTCTCCTGCAGTTACTCCTTACTCCACCTCTTAAATCTCGGGACGAGATTTCTTGTAGTGGAGGTGATTTGTAATGCCCGGATAATCCAGCTACAGTAACCCTATGCTAATGGTGCCACGTCACCTCGATTATTGTTACTAATCTCGCGTTAGTTCAAAACCGAATCAGATTCAAATTTAAATCAAAGGCCAACAACAAAAGTTTCCAAACTTTAAAACTAAAATGTTCATTAGGTGGAATCTAATCCATAACTAATTTTGGTAGCGAACCAACTTTTTATAAAGCATTTAATTGCACTAAACTATTTAAAACAGTGGCTAAAACAATTATTTAAATGTTTTTAAATAATAAATATTGCAAAGTATTTTATTTAAGTGCTAAAACTAATTGTGGCAGTGGCCTAAATTACAATACTAATTTAGGTGCAAGTTTCTTTCTTTTATAAAACTATTTTGCTACAAAAGAAAATACAAAACAGCAAGAATTACAAGAATTACAAGAAAGCAAAAAATAAGTAGAAGGGAAAGAAAAGGAGACAAGGCTACACTGTACACTGCAGCCCACTGCTACAGTGCACAGCCGGCCCAACCCACCAGGAGATCTCCTTCCTTCTACTTGTAATGCCCAGGATGGAGTTATACCTCCTACGTGTCGAGGCACGACTTAAAGGCATAAGTCCATCCTAGAATGATCTCAAGTTTGGTATCTTTGCACAACTCATGTAAAGAGGGATTAAAATGCAAAAGGAGATAGTTGGCTTACACTCGCCACTTCACACAAAACATTACATAAACAAAACATCATTCAGAACATCACAGCCCGACTACGGGTAAGATCCAAAAGAAAGATACCAAAACAATATAAAGCCACAGGCCAGGATCGAATCCTAGTAGAAACCACTACTGAACATCGAAACGTCACAAGCAAACGATCAAACTCTTCATCGAGCTCCTGGTGAAGAACTGAACCAGCTCCTGCATCAACTCGGCTGAACCTGCATCTGGTGTGGTGGAGTAACTGTGAGCCACAGAGGACTCAGCAATCCCGTTCCCGGGTAACAAGACTATTTAAGCCTTGGGTGAGGACAAGGCTGAAGAAAGAATATGAGGTGAAGGAAAACAAACAAGAGTCTGCAGCAGCAACTAGCACTAACTTACGTAATAGAGAGCGAGAAGAGAAGAGCATCGGTCGAAAGATGATCACGAAGTGATCCTAGCTAAAACCGGTCAAACATAACCCCACCGTGTTCAACTCCCGAATCCCTATTCGGAAATTGACAGTCACGGTACACACGCTGGTAGTGTATTAGTAACATTGTGTCAAGTTATCTACAACCGGAATTAACAAGCTCCCATCTGCCACATAACCGCGGGCACGGCTTTCGAAAGTTCAAACCCTGCAGGGGTGTTCCAACTTGACCCATTACAAGCCCACGATCCGCGGAGTCGCAACTCCATAGTTGGGAAGACCCGAGTATTCTCGGAATCCCGTGCTCAAGTTAAACCGAACTAAGGTAAGGCTAATCCAGCAAATCCTCCCGGCGTGTC
>LR738712.1:322279310-322305132 GCA_902687465.1 Secale cereale
GCTGCGGGGTCAAGGGAAGGGATCGAGAGAAAGGGGGCGAAGGGAAGGGATGCTGCCTTGCGGCGCTGGGGGGGCTCGAGGGAGAGCGCTGGGATCGGCTGGGTGCGGCTAGGGTTAGGTGGGGGTCTGGGCCTATTGGGCCAGGGCGCTGAGGTGAGGAGAGTTGGGCCGCTGGGGGGGAAAGGAGGAGGCCCAGAGGCTGGCTTCTTCTTTTAATTAAAACTGCGGTTGTTTTTCCAAATAAAACAGAAAAAACAAAAGAGGAATAGAAAGAAAGAGGAGTTAGGAAAAAGGCTTAGGGCAAGGGGTAAAATCCCTGGACTCACAAAAATGTCAGGGTTTAAAATAAAATAGAAGGAGGGTTTTTGGAAGAACCTCGAAACACTGAAAAGAATTACCGGCAAGATTTTGGAGGTGAAACACGAAGTGAAAGACATGGGGAATTGTGCAAGTGTGTTACGGTGATTCCGAAGCCATGGAATATTTATTTATATAGCTCCCTAAATATTGAGAGACTTTATATGTTATAAAGAGAAGTCACCTTCCCTCGATTTAAATGGACCGAAGGTCCACACGGTTTATTAGGTTGAGATGCAAAATAAAATATGACATGATGGCATGATGACATGATGCAATGCAAAAATAAATAACACAAGCACAAAAGAACCACACGGGCAACCCGGAACATCTGGAATCTTCTGGAACCTTCTGGAATCTTCTGGGACGTCGGTCTCGGGCGTCACACTACTGTTCACCCAAGCGCCGTGGACGCAGAGCGCCCGTCCATGGCGAGGATCACCACGCGCCGCCCATCCGACGAGTCGTGGAGGGGATAAGACCGCGCCCAGCTTCCTCTCCGTCGCGGTCCAACCCTAGCACATTTTCCCCCTCGCTCGCCTTCCTTCGTCGCTCGTTGATGGCTTCTCGCACCCTCGTTGGTTACCCCAAGTGGAAGGTTTGAGATGCAGTGTAGCGGTAGTTTTCCCTTGGCAAAGATACCAAGGATCGAATTCCCCTGAGACTCCAAGGTTCAACAAGAAGGTGTCAACTGCTAATGGCGCCAGATACTTAGCAATTAACTGGACCTGCACACAGATACAAATAACTTTGCTCCCAACGAGTACAGAGAGGTTGTCAATCCCTCCTGCCTTGTCGTTTACAAAGGATCAAACGCAAGAGATAATAGTGATAGGTATAATTGCAACTAGTAAGTAAAAGCAGAAAGTAAATAGCGGATGTGATCCATGATGGTAATATGGACCGGGGTCCCATGATGTTCACTAGTGATGTCTCTCTCCCAAAAGACGATAAAACAGCTATGCGAGGTAAACGAATTACAGCTGGGCAATTGACAGAATTATGTGCGCAAACCAATGCTAACTATGCTGCAAGAAAGGTTGAGGCTCAAAAGCATGGGCGGTACGCCAAGGTAAGTAGACCGAAATCCATCTGCCTCTACTACTAATCATCCACCTTGAGATATCTATCCAGAACATCTCGCTGGTATTAAGTTGCGAGTCCCACCCATAGTGTAAACTCAAAGCAACAGACAACTGCATTAAAAGAACTTCGCGTAAAGTAAACAATCCTTGCACCCGCGATTACAAGCACCGTTGTTTCCCCCTTGTGGCAGCAGCACATCCCCTAGACTCATGTTTCTGTCACTCAAACTAGTCATCGAGGGGCATGAACCCACAATCAAGCATAACGTTCCCTCTTGGAGTTACTACCTACTACTTGGCCAAAGCAATAAACAGCAACGGAGAACATGCAAGAATTACTCAAGAACATAAATATAAAAGAGGTAAATCAAATATATTACTCACACACAATCTGAACTTAATCTCACAATCCATCGGATCCCAGCAAACTCATCATAGCAACAGCATAAGGATTACATATGTGCCTCGATCATGTAGGGCACCTCACGAGGTCTAATTAGTGAAGAACAAAGAGGGAAGGAGAACATCACATAGTTACTGGTCATGGACCCATGGTCGAAGGGAGACTACTCACAACTCATCCGGGAGGCGTCCATGGTGGTGGAGAGGCTCCCGGTGGTGATCCTCCCCTCCGGCAGGGTGCCGGGAAGAGTTCTCCTGGTGCTCCCGATCTTGGAAGCGCGGCGGCGGCGGAACAGAGATGAGATCGCGAAAAAGGGTTCCGTCCTCGAGGGTTTCGGGACGCGGTGTAAATATATGCCAAAGGGGGGCATCAGCGGAGACCTAGGGGGCCCAGGCGCCCCCCCAGCGCGGCCAGGAGGGGGGCTGCGCCACCAGGGCGCCTGGAGCCCTAGTGGCCCCCCTCCAGCCCTACTTTGGCCGCAAGGAAGCTTCCGGAACGCTAATTTTTTATATATTTTTTCCGGGATTTTTCTGGCAGTTTACGTAATGGGGAAACCTGAAATACAAAAACAGCAGAAAACAGAAACTGGCACTGGGGTGCACTGAGTTAATAGGTTAGTCCAAATATGATCAAAAGTATATGGAAGTGTATAAATATCATAGCAATATCACACAAAAGAGGCATGGAGCAAGCATAAATTATAGATATGTTTTGGACGTATCAACATCCCCAAGCTTAATTCCTGCTCGTCCTCGAGTAGGTAAATGATAACAAGCATAATTTCTGTGGTGACATGCTATTAACCATATAAGAACTTTTTACAGTCACATGACAAGTGCTTACTGAGACAATGAATCTGTAGTAATTAAGTTGCCTTATGAGAAAATCACAAAGAACTGAAAGTTTTACAATATGATACTGAAATACTCAAAAGATTTGTAATGAGCATGGTGTGCAAATATGATAAAGTGGTACCTCGCTTGCCCCCTTTAGTGAAGCAAAACATAAATGCAGGGGCACCTCCAAGGTTTAAGTGATGACTAGATACAATGATTTCAGAATAAACGATATCATAATCATGCAAAAGACAATGCTACTTTGGGACAATGCACATTACACTCAGAATGACAATCATGCTCTCAGTAGTTGGTGCTTTAAAGAAGGTGGAGACTCTCGAACTGTGGCTTTTGATGGCAAGGTTGAAAACCCGTGGTCGGAAACAAAAACTAAACATGTACCAGAGCTCTTGGTTTTAAAAATAGAGGTAATAATTATTTTTTTGAATATGCATGTTTCGTCAACGAATGCTAGCAGATAACTCAATCACTTCTTGAGATGGACAAGTTTCGAGGAACGGCTCCCGAATGAGGACGATCACATCCTCTTAATCTCCTTTGTTTATCACTGCCAAAGTTTTCTGATTTCTCATGAACAAAGCGTGAAGGAGGGTTTGTTTGTTGTATAATTTTTTTAATGAGCCGGGCGCACTCTATGCCAGTTCCTTCTCGTATTATGGGTTTGCACATTAGACATGCAATCCCGGGGTGAAGCTTGTCCAACTTAAAAAGATCATGAATTAACTACTACTTCCTCATGAACTAAAACAGAGGCACAAAAGAGAAATGCTTTTTTGAATAATTTCGAGATGGTACATGAAAGTCTTCGTTAGGAATGGCAGGTAAATACCATGTATAGGAAGGTATGGTGGACTCATATGGCATAACTGGTTTAAAAGATTTTGGAAGCAGTCAGTCCGCTTAGTACAGGCGAAGGTTAGCAAAAGACTGGGAGCGACCAACTAAAAGAGCAATGATGGTCATAATCATGCAGAGCGACAAAGCAACATTGAATCAGGCATGGAAGTTATATCGCTACTCAGAAATTAAAGATCATCAAGGCTTGATAGACTTTCTTTACAGTCTTAAATATGCGTGAGCATACGCCAAGTCAATCAAAATAAATTCTTGAAGGAAGATATCACTAAACCATACCACATCATAGGCAAACAAATCATGTTGGTACTCCAATAACACATTGACAACCCCCCAGCTATTTGAGAATAACCATAAGAAAACATGAACTACTAAGCATCATTATGCACATAGCATTTTATCATAGACATATCAACCAATGCAACAGAAGCCAACTCTCTTAATAAGATAAGCATGATAACTAAAGAGAGTTCCAGCGACCAACTAAACAAAAGCTCTTTAAAAAGATAAGCATGAAAACTAAGAGCTGAACATGATAGTAGCTATTGAAAGACCAAGAACACACACAGCAAAGATAGACATGAAAATTCTATGTTATGTTCTAGGTTGAAGTGGAGCGTGTTTCTCTCCCACACAAAGAAAGCTGAGTTCCAACTCGTTATGAACAGCAAGCAAAGCTAAAGAAAACTAAAAAGGAAACTAAAAGCAAGACGCTCCAAGCATAGCACATAACACATGAAGTGATAAAAATATAGTGGAACGAAAGACGGACTGATAATTGTTGATGGAGAAGGGGATGCACGGGGGCATCCCCAAGCTTAGAAGCTTGAGTCTTCTTGAATATTTCTTGGGGGTGCATGGGGGCATCCCCAAGCTTGAGCGTTTGACACTCCTGAATCTTTTTATCATCTTCCCTCGCACACTTGAAAACTCCCTTCATACAAAACTCATCATAATTTGATTAGCGAGGTTAGTACCCATAATAAAATAATTGTTCCTTGCTGGAAATAAGGATATTCTTGAAGGTCTACTGTTTCTCAAGATTGCCAAAAGGTTTTTGCAAAGAAAAAGCAGGCTCAAGGTTTGCAAAATGAAGGAAAGGCAAAACAGGACATAATCTGTGAAAAACAGACCAGCAGGTAGTAAATAATTTTTTCGAGGCACTTCTGCAACTCAAATCAAAAAACTCAGAACAGACGCCCGAAATACAATTGTATAGAGCACGCTGTCGAAAAAATTCAGACCAAAAAGATGATCTGGTGATTTTATACGAATTGTTATATCCAAGGACAGAATCTGTTTCCTGGACAGCACGTCACAACTTTTGAACTTTCTTGCAATCAGAGGCTACACTTGGCACAAGGCAGAAAAGTAAAGATACAATGATGATGCTACTGTAGTAACAACATCAAGACACAACAAAAGCAAAATAAAATTTTATTCATTGTGGGCTGCCTCCCAAAAGCGCTTTCTTTTATGCCTTTAAGCTAGGCATAATGCAAAGAGATCAAGTTTTATCAAGAGTGAAAGAATAGCTAGCCCGTATAACGGACTCAAAAGGTAACTTAATCTTCTTTCTAGGGAAGTGTTCCATCCCTTTCTTGAGAGGAAATTGGAATTTTATATTCCCCTCTTTCATGTCAATGATGGCACCAACGGTGCGAAGAAAAGGACGTCCCAAAATAATTGGACAAGAAGGTTCACATTCAATATCCATAATAGTAAAATCAACGGGAACGTAGTTGTCATTGACAATGATAAGAACATCGTCGATCCTCCCCAAAGGTTTCTTTATGGAAGAATCAACAAGACGAACACCAAAAGAACAAGAATCGAAAGGTTTCAATTTAAGCATATCATATATTCTTTTGGGCATAACGGAGGTACTAGCTCCAACATCACATAAAGCATAGCAAGAGAAGTTATTCAAGTTAATTTTAATCATAGGATCCCAACCATCTTCTAGCTTTCTAGGTATGGAGGCTTCTACCCTAAGTTTCTCCTCCCTAGCTTTGATGAGAGCATTAGTGATATGCTCGGTGAAGGCAAGGTTAAGCGTGCTAGTGCGGGGATCTCTAGACATCTTGTGAAGGAAATCAATAACTTCGATAGGGGTGCAATTATCAAAATCAAGGTCACTACTATCAAGTAAGGTGGTAGTGGTGTCCTTTAGGCTCACTTGTTTGGTAGTTTCTATAGTCATAGCATCACCATTAATAGGTCCAATGGGACCAGGAGTGCATTGGGTGCTAAGAGTTTGGATATCCTCAACAACTTGGAGAGTAGCAACAGTGTGGTGGGTAGGAAGGTTCTTAATTCTATCTCATTCCTCCTTTTCTCTAGCCCATCTCTCTTTAAGTGTAGCCAACATCCTAATGTTTTCATTAATTTGCACTTGAATAGCATTCATAGGAGTGACCTTCCTCTCCTCGAGAGGAGAAGTTCTAATTTTAAGCAATTCTACCTCATGGGCTAAATTGTCTATCTTCGAAAAGAGATTATCTAGTTTGTTTAGTTTTTCTTCTACACTCTTATTAAAGGCTTTTGGGTAGTGATGAAATCTTTAAACATACTCTCTAGTTCACAAGTGGAGTTCTTGGTGCTAGGATAAGCATTGTTGTTCCCATAGGAATTAGAGGGGAACGGTCTAGGATTGCTACCAAAATTACTCCTATAAGCATTGTTATTAAAATTGTTTCTAGAGATAAAGTTCACATCTACTTGTTCTTGAGCAATCAAAGAATTTAAAGGAACATCACGAGGATCAACAGAAGATTGCTTGGAAAGTAGAGACATGATCAAATCAACTTTTTCATTTAGGGAGGAAATCTCCTCGACAGAGTTTACCTTCCTACCTGTTGGAGCGCGTTCGGTGTGCCATTGGGAATAATTGGTCATCATCTCATCGAGAAGCGTCGTGGCAGCACCAAGTGTAGTTGACATAAAGGTTCCTCCCGCGGCTGAATCTAACAAGTTCCGCGAGGTAAAGTTCAAGCCTGCATAAAAAGTTTGGATAACCATCCAAGTAGTCAAACCATGAGTAGGGCAGTTCTAGACAAGAGACTTCATGCGTTCCCAAGCTTGGGCAACGTGTTCATTATCCAATTGTTTAAAATTCATTATGTTACTTCTTAGTTGGATAATTTTAGCAGGTGGATAGTACTTTCCAATAAAAGCATCCTTGCACTTGTCCCAAGAATCTATGCTATTTCTAGGCAAGGATTGAAACCAAATTTTAGCTCCTCCTCTCAAGGAGAAAGGAAAAAGCTTAAGCTTAACAATATTACCATCTATTTCTTGGTACTTTTGCATATCACAGAGTTCAACAAAATTGTTCAAGTGTAAAGAAGCATCATCTCCAGCACCGGAGAATTGATCTTTCATAACTAGGTTCAGTAAAGCAGGTTTAATTTCATAAGAAGGTGCTGAAGTGGCAGGTGTAGTGATAGGCGTGCAGATAAAGTCATCGTTGTTATGACTAGTGAAGTCACACAACTTGGTGTTCTCGGTGGAACCCATAGCAGCAAGCAAGCAAGATAACTATTTTTGTGATTTTCGATAAAAGATACTAAAGCAAAACTGAAAGGTAAACTAACAAGACTAAAAAGGAAAGGTAAAAGATAGCGTGCAACTCCCCTATCTTGAAGAGTGGAGTCTCCAGCAACGACGCCAGAAAACTTTGCTTGATGGCTTCTCGCCCCTCGTTGGTTACCCCAAGTGGAAGGTTTGAGATGCAGTGTAGCGGTAGTTTTCCCTTGGCAAAGATACCAAGGATCGAATTCCTTTGAGACTCCAAGGTTCAACAAGAAGGTGTCAACTGCTAATGGCGCCAGATACTTAGCAATTAACTGGACCTGCACACAGATACAAATAACTTTGCTCCCAACGAGTACAGAGAGGTTGTCAATCCCTCCGGCCTTGTCGTTTACAAAGGATCAAACGCAAGAGATAATAGTGATAGGTATAATTGCAACTAGTAAGTAAAAGCAGAAAGTAAATAGCGGATGTGATCGATGATGGTAATATGGACCGGGGTCCCATGATGTTCACTAGTGATGTCTCTCTCCCAAAAGACGATAAAACAGCTATGCGAGGTAAACGAATTACAACTGGGCAATTGACAGAATTATGTGCGCAAACCAATGCTAACTATGCTGCAAGAAAGGTTGAGTCTCAAAAGCATGGGCGGTACGCCAAGGTAATTAGACCGAAATCCATCTGCCTCTACTACTAATCATCCACCTTGAGATATCTATCCAGAACATCTCGCTGGTATTAAGTTGCGAGTCCCACCCATAGTGTAAACTCAAAGCAACAGACAACTGCATTAAAAGAACTTTGCGTAAAGTAAACAATCCTTGCACCCGCGAGTACAAGCGCCGTTGTTTTCCCCCTTGTGGCAACAGCACATCCCATAGACTCATGTTTCTGTCACTCAAACTACTCATCGAGGGGCATGAACCCACAATCAAGCATAACGTTCCCTCTTGGAGTTACTACCTACTACTTGGCCAAAGCAATAAACAGCAACGGAGAACATGCAAGAATTACTCAAGAACATAAATATAAAAGAGGTAAATCAAATATATTACTCACACACAATCTGAACATAATCTCACAATCCATCGGATCCCAGCAAACTCATCATAGCAACAGCATAAGGATTACATATGTGCCTCGATCATGTAGGGCAGCTCACGAGGTCTAATTACTGAAGAACAAAGAGGGGAGGAGAACATCACATAGCTACTGGTCATGGACCCATGGTCCAAGGGAGACTACTCACAACTCATCCGGGAGGCGTCCATGGTGGTGGAGAGGCTCCCGGTGGTGATCCTCCCCTCCGGCAGGGTGCCGGGAAGAGTTCTCCTGGTGCTCCCGATCTTGGAAGCGCGGCGGCGGCGGAACCGAGATGAGATCGCGAAAAGGGTTCCGTCCTCGAGGGTTTCGGGACGCGGTGTAAATATATGCCAAAGGGGGGCATCAGCGGAGACCTGGGGGGCCCAGGCGCCCCCCCTGGCGCGGCCAGGAGGGGGCCCGCGCCACCAGGGCGCCTGGAGCCCTGGTGGCCCCCTCCGGCCCTACTTTGGCCGCAAGGAAGCTTCCGGAACGCTGATTTTATATATAATTTTTCCGGGATTTTTCTGGCAGTTTACGTAATGGGAAAACCTGAAATACAAAAACAGTAGAAAACAGAAACTGGCACTGGGGTGCACTGAGTTAATAGGTTAGTCCAAATATGATCAAAAGTGTATGGAAGTGTATAAATATCATAGCAATATCACACAAAAGAGGCATGGAGCAACCAGAAATTATAGATACGTTTTGGACGTATCACTCGTTCATCCGCACCCGAGAGCAGCCACCGCTGTCGCAACGTCGATCCCGCGGCCACCGTCATCGCCCTGCATCGCCGACATGCAGTAGGCGTCCGCCGTCGTCCTCCACATCGATCGGTGCCTGCCGTTGGAGCTAGGACGGACCATAGCGCCGGATCCACCTTGTCCCCTTCCGCCTCGGCCGCCGGTGATTTCCGTCGACCGCTGCCTCCCTCTGTGCTCCCGTTCACTCACAGGGCCTCCTTGCGCCCGCACGGTGAGCACCGCACGTCCTTCCCCTGCCTTCCCCTTGTTCTGATGCGCATCATGCTGCCGCCATGGACGACCGAGCCTAGCTCCGCCGTGCGGCTCGCCGACGTTGCTCTCGTCGTTGTTGTGGCCATCCGAGCACGTTGTTGCGCTCGAGGCACCCCTGCGGTGCGGCCGGAGCCCCCGTCTAGCGACTAGAGCTGCGTGTCGCCGTCCCTGTGCACCCACCGCCGTGCTGCTCCCTCTGCTACTGCTCCCGCTGCTATGCTCTGCTACTGGTGCTGCCGGCCTGGCCCGCCTCGCCTGCACCGCGCCCGCCGCACGGAGTCGCCGGCTCCGCCCGCGTCTGTAGCTGCTGCCGCCCCGTGCCACTGCTGCCTACCAGTGTCGCCGTTGCCTTTTGCCATCGCTGCCCGCCTTCGCCGCCGCCCAGCTGCTGCTCTGGCCGAGCTGCTGCACCTGCTGTCATCGGCAGTCGCCTCGCGCCCCAGCCATCCCGCGACCCCGCCCCTAGCCGCCGCCTCTGCCGCAAGCGAGCGCGCGCACCGGCCACTGCCTCCCTCCGACCGCTTCACCGAGGGGGCCGCGCCAGACCGCCCGCAGCACCCGCGCCCCGGCACCGGTCCGCGGTGGCCTCGTCTCCGCCGGGCATAGCCCCGGTCGGCCGGCCTCGGCCTCCCCCTACCGCGCGTGATGGGCGCTTGGTTGCGCCCCGCCCCAGCGCCCGATAGCCCACGCCCGTTAGGCCTTTGGGCCTATGACAGTTGGGGCCCAGCTCCTTTAAAAAAGTTTTAAAAAGTTTTAAAAAATATATATAATAAAAATAATTAATTGGTTAACTAACCAAATTAATTTGGTTTAATTAAGCTAACCACCTAATTAGACTAATTAAAATATGTTAATTAGGATAACAGTGGATGACAAATCGACCCCGCGCGTCAGTTGACGAAGTCAACGGTCAGCATTGACCCCGGTCAACCCTATTGACTGCTGACGTCAGGCTGATGTCATAATTCCGTTTTTGATCTAAAATAATTTCAGAATATTGCTAAAACTATAGAAATTCATATAAAATAATCTGTAACTCGGATGAAAAAGTTTTATATATGAAAATCGCTCAGAACGACAAGACAAATCCGAATACGCGGTCCGTTCGGTCGCCACACGTCCCTAGCATAGCGAACCTGCAACTTTCCCCCTCCGATTCATCTGTCCGAAAATACAAAACATCGGGGAGGCTTTCCTAGATGTTAAACCCTTCGCCGGTATCGTGTAGCACTGCGTTAGAGCACCCCTAGCACTACGTGTTAACTTGCCATGCTTGTTTATTGCATCTGTATGGCTTATATTTATTGTTTCTTCCCCCTCTTGTCTCTGGTAGACCGCGAGACTGACACTACCTCGGTGATCGATTACATCGACGACGACCCCTCCTTCTTGCCAGAGCAACCAGGCAAGCCAACCCCCTTTGATCATTCCGATATCGCCCATTCCCTTCTCTCTTATGCTTGCATTAGAACTGCTACTACTTTTTGTATGACCCTATTCTGATGCATAGCCTGTTGTTCATACCTGCTTTCATACCTTACATGCTTATACTAAACTGCTTAGTATAGGCTGGTTAGAGATCCACCAGTGACCCCCCACATTGTCCCGACTGCCCCGCTGGATTATCAGAAGAACCGATCAATGGGATCGAAGACCAGGCCCCGGAACCGCACATCACTTTCCCCTTAGTTGCTCGACACTACTGGGTTACTATTGAGTGTCGAGGGTGAGACCTCATCAGCACTTCTGATGTTAACCTTGTAGGTTAGTTCATCGGTTGTGGTTATTGAGGGTGATTCCTCTTTCTCCACTCCCGATAACGACACTGTCGAGCAACTCCTCAAGAGTGGACCTCGAGGGTGACTCCTCTTTCGTTCACCTTGATGATAAACATCAGGTGGAATTCCATCAAGGGTGATTTCCTCAAGTTTCCCTTTGGTGTTAGACACACAGTTACTATGGTTACTATGACTTTACACTGAACCTGGTTACTAAAGACGGGTCGGCCCCGAGGGGTACCCGCGCGAGCTTAATTGCGAGTGATGTGTAGTCGGGTTGACATGGAAGGTGCTCGTGAGATAATTATGAGGCGTGGCCGGGCACTCGCCCTTGCCGCAAGTCTTCGAGACGGGGTGATGGGCTCACATGATCATGAGTCTCTGCTCGTTACTGCGCGTTCCCAAAACACTAAACGGTTTGGATATTTAATCCAAGGGGCCTTTGGCCTGATAGCACTAACCACCATGTGGGCATAGTATGGGAGTTCTACGTCGTATGCATCAGCCGAAGCTTAACTGGCGTCATTGCGACTGAGCGGCGTGCGCCGGGTTGGACTGCGTAAGCACCTGCCTTTTTAACGAGGTAGCCCAGGTCTGCTCACCGGCCGCGTACGCAACGTGCAGGAGTTCCCGAGGCGATTGGCCCATGACCCCTGGGGGCATAGGGTTTAGTCCGGCGTGCATGACCTCTCTATTAAGCCTAGGTCAGGTTGCGGCGTATTGTTTGGTCGAGGGCGGGCATGACCTGATGGTGTGTCCGACCGGAGTTAAGCAAGCGTGGTGGGTAAGTTGGTGCACCCCTGCCTGGAAGAAAACATCTATCGATAGCATGTCCTACGGTAATGGACACTTGGAGTTGTATCCCGATCGCTACAACTAGAACTGGATGTTGAGGCATTATTTGGATATGTTGCTTCGGGGGTCGAGAAAGGATCCCGGAGCATTGGAACAACAACATAAATATGACTTATGATATACTACTCTACTCCCCCTTGTTGCTGCAAGACGGTGGTTTCCAGAAGATGCTAGTCTTCAATAGGGCTAGCTTCTCCCCCTCTTATTCTGGCATTCTGCAGCTTAGTCCACAAATACTACCCTTTTCATTGATACCGATGCATATGTAGTGTAGATCCTTGCTTGCGATTACTTATGATGAGTACTCACGGTTGCTTTGCTCCCCCTTTTCCCCTTCTTTTTTCTTGCTGGTTGATGCAACCAGATGGTGGAGTCCAGGAGCCAGATGCCACACTTGACGACTGCAACTACCCCGACGGAGCCTACCACTACGTGGAGACAGCTGACGACCAGGATTAGTTAGGAGGTCCCAGGCAGGAGGCATTGCCTTTTCGATCATTGATGTTTTATGGTAGCCTTCTTAAGGCAATCTTGTTTAACTTATGTCTGTACTCACATATTATTACTTCCGCTGACTCTTGTGTATTCGAGCTTATGTATTCGAGCCCTCGAGGCCCCTGGCTTCTAATATATAGCTTGTATTATTTTAATTTTTGTCTAGAATTGTGTTGTGATATCATCTAGCTAGTCCTTGATCTTGGTCGTACACATTTGCGTGCATGATTAGTGTACGGTCAAATCGGGGGCGTCACAAAAACTCTGCAGCGTATTAAAACTAATTATGATTAGCCGTGTCCCCGGTTATGGATAAATTTGAGCAGCTAGACCGTTACAGTTGTTGGATGATCTTGAAAGAGGATACTTTAATAAAAATTGAGTGGGGAACTTAATAATTTGGATATATTTGAATTGGAGTGCCTAATTCAACCATACATATTAAACTGTAGTAAAACATAATTAAAAGTTGACTATTATATTATGTAGTTATCTGTGAAAATTTAGCTTTTCTGCAAAACAACCACTACACTATCCTTTGATATACCATGCATGTAGAAGTAGGTCTGTAATATCATTCCTTGTGTGACTTTCCAATACATTCAAAGTATTGACCCTTCGAGACTGCAACGTTTCATGTTGCAGATTTTATACGACGAGTGAGTGATATGATGTAGGGTTATGATGTCTATACTCGACATTTCCTTGTGGTGTTGTGGACTTCATGAAGATTTTATTTGCTTTTCCTCTGTATTTTGTCTATATGCTAGGCTTGAGCTATGGAGGTATGTAATATTAAATTCTGGATCTACGATGTAAAATTATGACATGTGGTTTATTCTTGATATTACATCTCGTACTGTGTGTGTGCTAGCTATTGATCGAGGGACTAGCACAGTGAGCACAGAGACATCGAATCTTATCAGGTTCGGGTCGTTACACAATCTTGTCGGGATGTGTCCCTCTGGTCTTCGCGGGGGTGACCAGGGCATCGCCTAGGTGCTCCTTTCGCCCTCATTGTACTCGGGATAAACCCAAAGAGGAGAGGGAGAAGAAAGGCATTACAGAGCACTTTTGTTTTTGTCACGACCCAGATTAGGTAAAATCTAAGTCTCTGTGCTTACTGTGCTATCCCTGGATCGTAGCTGGTACACACATTAACAAGAATGAATATCAATAAAACATACATCATTTTACTATAACGGTAGATCCAGAATTACGCAATACAAACCATTGGCATGGCTCAATGCTGGCACGGCTCAATAATTAGTCGCTAAGTTAGGGCTCCATCAATGCCACTGGGCTCGTTGAGTGTAGACAATAACCCTATTGTCTTCTATTCTGTCGAGGTCTGCATATAACAGGTGCAGATGAGTACGTGGAATGTACTCGCACGTTGCAAAGATAAGTTTAACATAATTTATATGCAGGGTAAATATTGGTGGAGGTTTCCTTTTCATAAAGCCAATTTTCTCCTATAGTAAAATGTCTAAACTTTATTTGAAATAAATAGTTTTTAGTTGAAAAGGTAGGAGTGAGACACTTGGATATACGAACTAGTGGTCATTCTCCTTATTTTGGTAAAACATAAATATGGTTGAAGTGAAACACATTCACTATGCTCATTCCTCAACTTTAACCCTTAAAACAGATGTTTAGAAAAGAGATGGGAGATTTTTCTTCAGTTGCTCAAATTTGCCCGTAATCGGGGGCATGGCTAATCGATTAGGTTTAACCCTCTGCAGAGGTCGTACACATTCCGCACATGACACAACCAACCCCATTTATCGTTACACACTTGGGTGCACGACTAGGAGGAGATTGTGACGAAACCTTTCCGTAACAGCCCCCTATACCACCAAGCCGCCCGCAACTTATGCATGTAGGCCTCTCTCCGATGGCGGTCCTGGGTAGGGTTTCCCATTAGTACTAAGCTAAGCAAGAGCCCATAGTAGCATGTGGCTGTACTGGAAGCTACATCAAACTCTACTTGGAAGATCTCATTTCCTTGGACGGCGGTCCCCACCAAAAACCTATGTGCAACACCCCAGTCGGGCGCATTCACTACAAGACACCGATGGGCGCAATCACTTGTAGACACTGCCGTCAATACCATTCCGCCCAGAGACTAGATAAAATAATATATATAATTTTATTTTCAAAAGCTTTAGAAAAAATGTTGCCCCAAAAGAGGGCAAGTTTATTCATTTAAAAATTGTTTTGTTCCCAACCCCTTTCTTTGTAAGCATGGCTAAGCACAGCTACAAATTCCTAGGGCTTTAGCTAGCAATAATACTTTGCAAAACTTTTTAGTAAAACATGCATACTAGTAAATTTTAAAGACATCATGCATATTTCAAAAGTATAGGACAAAGTATGATCAAGTTGCAACTTGCTTGATTCTTGAAGTTGATTCTCTATTTGTTATCATCACCCCTTCACTTTACGATATATCTAACGATAAAATAAAATACTTCAAAACACAACAAATCCAAATGAAGATCCAAATGAAAGATTCAAATTAACAATACAAATACATTCGTAGGATAATGATCATGACGTGGCTATGGGTTGATATAGAATCAAGTTTGGTCTTCAACGAGACATGCTATAGTCATATACTACCGTTGGATTGAAGTGATACTAAGTGAAGATCATGGTTTGATATAGATGATGGGTTGTGAGACAAAGTTCGTACAACAAAATATATCACGTGACTATTCAATTTTTTTGGTAATCGCCAATGGGTATGGCAAAGGTTTTGAAATAAAAAGAATTAAATCCTTAATCTTGTAACTTCAATTTTTTGCAGCGGTATCCTATGACCATGGAGGTTTCTATGGATCATTCCAAGAAGATTTATCTAATGATACAATTTTATTGGTTGAAGATGTCAAATTATGAGTAAAGAAGGTCATATTATGAACAAAACATGGTCGAAAAATTAAGTCATGAGTCCTAACAGATAAGCATGATTCCGATGAACAATTTTTATATAATAAACTTTTTCATGTGAATTATAGATTAAATAATATAGCAAAAATACTTAATTTACCATTTAAATAAAAACTAAATTTTGTTTTTCGCAAAAGTGAAATTTTATAATTTTAAAAAAACTACAGGTTCTAACGGATCTGGGGATATCTTATTTAATAAATCGAACAAACGGTTTGGGAGATGCAATTTTTCGAAGGCTGGATCTTTTTCAGAAAAAGCAATACGGAAATTATAGAGACCTCACCGGAGTTAGTCGCCGGAGTTGCGGAATTCCGACGAGCAATTGTTCACAGAGGAGGAGGTTTCAGAGAAGGCTTTTCGGATAGGCTAGTGAGTGGCTTCAAGGCTCTCGTCTGGGTACCTTTTATAGGAGCAGGGGAGGTCAGAATCGAGCGGTTTCATCGGTGTTAATGGCGGCAATAAAAGTAGCAGTTTTCTCTTGCTCTAATGGCCATTAGGAGGTGCCTTAAGGCGCAGTATTGGGGCGAGGAGTCGAGGGAGCAAGGGGAAACTGTTTAGGAGGTCAGTGGTTGCAGGGGAAGGGAGATGAAGCGTTGGGGGTGCAGCCTAAGCCATGGATGTCTCTTTGTACGTGAACGTACAAATGTGCATGAGGAGAAAGATGAATGCTTCGCCAGTGGGCTGCTCGGTCAGTTGGGCCAGCCTGATCATGAGGCCGAAGGTAAAAAAATGTAGACTGGAGTTGGGCCATGCCTGTAGGTTTAGTTTTTATTTAATACTTATATTGCACAAAAAACTTTAATAGAAAAAAGAAAAAATGTTCGTACACACATAACTATAATTTGGTGCATACAAAATATAGTTTCAGATTTTAATAAAATTATTTGTGTGCACAAACTACAATTCATTCTTTACGGATGTAATTAAATTACACAAAATATATTAATTTTGAGTTTTGCAAATTCACAAAAGGATAATTGTGCCGTATTAAATGTTTCCAAATATAATTTTGGAGAAGTGACATTATCTCCTCTCATTAAATTTTATCTGGATAATTCAGAAATATTTAAATGGCACTGAACACCAAGTAAGATCCAATTTCAAATTGGACTCCAAAATTCAAAGAACTCCAAATGAAATTTTTATCCACCACATTTGAGAAAGTCATTTTATTCTCACTCCATAGAATTGAATATGGTTTCAAAATATTTCATAGAAGTACGAAAGAAAAAAAATGAATTTAAAGTTTTTGATACAAGACTAAAAAAAAGTTTTAATTTCTCGTGAAAATCATAGCAACTTACTCAGTAATAAATTATTATTAACCTTCAAAATTTTGGAAAATTTTGGGGTGTTATAGTTTTTTTGGCAAAAGACGCAATTATTTACTGTGTTTGAATCAAATATAAATATTTCCCATCCATATTTATACTTGTATGACTTGTACTTGTTGTCTTACGCAATCTTGAGAAAAAAAAGAACTTGCCAAAGATACGTGGTCGCTTTAGATGACTCGAAGGACTGACCCACAACGGTCTTTTGCGTGTGGGATATCCGGCAAGGCCTCTTGCCGGCCCCGAACACAGCTACTGCTATCCCTTGTCGAGCGAACTCGGGGCAAGTTTTTTCGGAGCGCGGGTGGAGGCCGGTTCCTTGCCGGTTTTCAAACGCGGCTGCAACTTATCCCGTCAAGCAAACTTAAGGTAGGGACAAGAGCGCGAATGAAGAACGCTTCAAGGTCTCCTTGCGTGCAAGTTTGTCGTACATAAACGAATTATGAACAATCAGGAAATCTTAAATGAAACTAACTCTTGACTTTTCTGTCTTTGATGCGCTTGTCATCGCTGGATGAAAAGGAGGTTGCTACAGGTCCAAGTATACACGCTACCATTCTCCCCCAGGAAAGTTGCTCGCGAGGAGTCATTTTGTCTCTGATAGAAAAAGAAAGAAGAGAGAGATAGCATAGGGAATTGGAGGCATACTAATCATCTTATTTAAGCAAGTGTAATCACACGTAAATGATGCTACAACATATAGATAATCATGTATGCAATTTTGTAAAAACACTTGGTTTTATTCAGATGTGCATAGGGCCTTCGCCTGGCTTTGCACAAAGGGTTACAAGCCTCTGATGCTAGGCTTGTACAAAACTGGTTGCCGGGGCAAGGCCCGGCAACCACGCCTTACTGGTATAACTTGCGAAGATGCTCAATATTCCATGAATTTTGCACTGGGATGCCATCTTTGGTCTCTACACGGACTAAACGAGGTGTGGTGACTCGTACTATCCGGTAAGGGCCTTCCCACTTCGGCATCAACTTGTTTGCACCCTTGGTGGACCGAACACTCCTAAGGGCAAGGTCTCCTTCCTCAAGGCTCCGGGCGAGAATCGTGTGGCTATGATAGCAGCGCAGGACTTGCTGGTAGCGTGCAACACACACAGCTACCCGGAGGCGATCTTCCTCGAGGAGCACGACATTGTCATGCCGCAATTGCTCTTGCTCTACTTCGTCGTAGGCAAGTACTCAAGGTGACCTGTATGTGACTTCTGTGCGAAGCAATGCTTCTGCACCATATACTAGGGAGAAGGGAGTCTGACCAGTAGCTCTATTTGGTGTCATTATGACTGACCAAAGAACCAACTGCAACTCAACTCACCAATCGAGTGTTTGCCGCACTTTCGCAATTTGTCAAAGGTCCTTGTCCTGAGCCCATGCAAAACTTCAACATTCATCTTTTCGGCATGTCCATTGCTCCTCGGGTGGGTGACAGAGGTGAAAGAGACCTTGCTTCCAAGGCTCCGAATATACTGCATGAAGGTGCGGCTCGTGAACTAGGTGCCATTGACGGTGATCACTCTATTGGGTATTCCAAAATAACACACCAATCCTTTATAGAACTTGACGGCTGATTGCATGGTCACCTTTCTCACCGGCTCTACTTTGGGCCACTTTATAAAATTGTCGATTGCAACGTACAGGAATTCAAAGCCCCCGACAGCACGGGGAAAGGGGCCCAAGATATCGAGCCCCCAGACCGAGAAGGGACAGGATAAATGGATTGTGTGAAGGGCCTAAGTTGGTTGATGGATGTTTTTGGCATGGAACTGGCATGCTTCACACTTGGAGATAAGCTCAGTTGCTTCTTGGAGGGCGATGGGCCAATAGAAACCTTGCCGGAAAGCTTTCCCGGCAAGTGCTCTTGATCCTATGTGTGAGCCACACACACCCATGCGTATCTCTACCAACAGCCCTAGTCCATCTTCCCGGTTGACACACTTTAATTTCACACTGTTCAGCCTCTTTCTGTAGAGAGTGTTATCCACGAACTGATACATACTTGATTGGCGGCCTAATATTTTAGCTTCTTCCTGGTCATCGGGAAGTTCTCCTGTTTGCAGGAAGAGGACTATGTGTTGCTCCCATGCCGGAGCCTATGGCTCGACGACGAGGACCAAAGGCATTCCCTCTGTTATGGGAGCGCTAACCTCAACTACGAGAACTTGGGGTCCTACAGGAGGATGCTGCTCACCATCTAAGGTAGGGTTTTCCCCGATAGCTTCCTCACCAGCGGCTCCGGGAAGCTCTACCCGGAAATGCTTGCCGGTGCTCAGCTTTCTTCCTGGCCAGCATTGAAGGGCAAACTGATGATTGAGTCAAGTGGAGGACAAAAGTTCTGGTTCCATAGGAAGCTTTTGAGAAGTGCAGTTGGACATGTAATCAGCAACGCTATTCTCCACACAGGGTACATGTTCTGTTTATAGCCCGTCAAAGTGCTCCTCCAACTTCCTCAGTTATTCTACATATGCTTCCATCAACGGGCTCTGGTAATCATTATTCACTTGCTTCTCAATAAGTGGAGAATCACCATGAATGATTAGCTTCTTCATCCCAAATTATACTACAATCCTGAGGCCGGTAAGGAGCCCCTCGTACTCTGTCGTGATGTTGGTGGCTTCCTCCCTAGGAAAGTGCATCTGGATGACATACTTGAGGTGTTGTCTGGTGGGCGCTACAAGCAGCACTCTAGCACCTTGCAGCAAGAAATACACCATCAAAGTACATGAACCATTCTTTAGAAGCTTCTTTGCCAGGAAGAGATGTTTCTGGCACTTCTTCATATGGCGTGGGCGTCCATTCTGCGATGAATTTTGTCAGTGCTTTGCTTTGGAAAGTTGCCGTCCTTTCGAGCTTCAGAGCGAAGCTTGATAGTTCTAATGCCCACTCCACAATCCTCCTGATGGCTTCTAGATTCCTCGAAATGCGCAGCAGCGGGAAGCGAGTGACAACCGTGATCTCATATGCTTGGAAGTAATGGCGCAGTTTCCTCGAAGCCATGAGAAGGCAGAAGATTAGCTTTTGCACTCCAGAGTACCTTGACCAAGCCCCCTGCCAGAGGGAGCTAACAAAGTAAATTGGCCGCTACACCATTTTCTTCTTTGCTAACACCTTCTGGTTATCAGTATCCGCCTATGTCACTTTTCCTTCGCCAATGCCAAGCTCTGGCAGGGATGATCTTGGCTTGTCACTGGGCGATTCTGCTGCCTCGACTTCTTTGCTATCAACTTCCCTCTACGCCACCAGCGCATCACTAACCACTTGAATCATTGCTACTAGGTACAGCAGCAATGACTCTTGCGGCTTAGGTGCGACTAACGTTGGTGCAGAGGAAAGGTAGGCTTTCAAATCCTGCAGCGCAGCCTCCGCCTCCGGAGTCCATTTCATCGGACCTACATTTTCAAGATTTTGAGAACGACAAGGCGCGCTAAGCAGATTTCAAAATCAACCTACTAAGAGCAGTGAAGCAACCAACTTGATGCCTCACATCCATGATAGTTTTTGGTGCTTGGATATGTTCTATTGCCTTGATCTTGTAGGGGATGGCTTCTATCCCTCGCTTGGATACAAAAAAAATTGAGGAGCTTGTCGGACGGGACACCAAACACGCACTTCTCAAGGTTGACCTTCAAGTTTATTTTTCACAGGTTTGCAAAAGTCTCTTCTAGATCTTGAACGAGTGTAGACTTGTCCCTGGTTTTGACCACTATGTCGTCTGTCGGCGTCCTGGGAACGGGGGTACCCAAGCTTGCCTGCCTGCGGCCTAGGGCGTGGCTCACAAGGCGGCCTTGTATGGCCCAACATCTTCATCGACCACTCAAGACCCTCGCAAGGGGCCAAGCCTCACGAGGCGGACAACGCAAGGAATCCCCTAGGGCGGCCTCACATGGCTGGCTCGTGAGGATCGGAGATATCGAGGTGAGGGACTCCTTGCGAGGTCCTCATGATGTGAGCAGTGACGATCAAGGTCAGGCGGGCGCAGAATGCCAGTTTCCTCATTGGTGCTAAAGGAGCAGGTGCAGGCGAGGAGTCACGAGGCATCAGGAAAATGTTTCCATATTGGTGTAACAAGGCCACGACCAGCGGGGCACCAGGACAGAGGTCATCGTGGAGCCCACGACGGCGTCACCACTAGATCCATTGGCAGGCGAAGACCACCTTTTGTCAGCATAGCATGTACTGGCTCTCCCCCTTCAAATCTGGCCGTTGTGGGATTCCTTCCCGCTCAATATTTGGGAAGAGGACCCTCGCCACTATAAATAGGACTAGCCACCTCCATAGGCGGGGGATCAGATAATCGAGACCTCACTCACACCGCAAGCTCACCCGAGCTCAAGAATACCTCTCCCCAGGAGGCAGTTCATCCATGTACAAGTTCTTCCCCTGCCTACAAGGCAATCCACCACACCACACTGGTTTAGGGTGTTACACCACAACGGTGGCTTGAACCAGTATAAATTGTGTGTCTCTTGTTCATTGGATCTGACTAGCTAGGCTTAGGGCTGTTGAGTAGACGAGCTAGGGCGGAAGGAGAGATCTTCATGCGCACCCCAGAGTTCGAACCTTAAGGGTTTTCCCGGAACCCGAAATCCTACATTTGGCGCGCCAGGTAGGGGTGTGCCGAAGTTTCCCCCCGTCCGTCCCACTCTCCGCTCATCAAGTTCTGATGGCGAGTGTCCCTCCTCCGACAGGCTTGGTGGCCACGCGCGGCGGCGCTCCTGGCCACCGAGCCTTCGCCCCCGCCTTACGGAGGGTACAGTGGCCACGTAAGTTCAGGCCGAATCTGCCGCCGCGCTATGACGGGGCGGCCGACCCACTTGTCTTCCTTCAGGCCTACGAGGAGGCCATCTCGGCGGCCGGCGGCGACAACGAGGTCATGGCTAGCTGGCTCCCCATGGCACTCAACGGCGTGCCACGGGCCTAGTTTTCCAGATTGCCCGAATTATCCGTGGCGTCTTGGGAATAGCTGCCCGGCCTCTTCCTCGCGCGCTTCGGGGCGCCGGCGCCCCACACAGTCGCGGCCCTCCTCGACGGCTCCCAAGCACCACCCTCTAGCCGACACATCAAGCAGATCTTTCGCCAGACGGGAGTCACGTGCTTGCGCAAGGGGGCTCCTCCTGGGTGGGTTGCTCCCAAGGCCGACCTCGCCTTCGACTCAGGAGACCACCTCGCCTCCACCCCGGGCTCCGGCGCTCTCTTGATGCTCTGCACCCCCACCATCTACAACGTGGCAGTCACCAAGACCCTCATTGACGACGGGGCTGGCCTCAACGTGATTTCGGTGGAAGCTTTCAGCTTGCTCCAAGTGCCACTTGAGTGGCTACGCCCCACCAAGCCCTTCTATGTGGTCCGCAGCGGTTCTACCAGCCACCTAGGGCACATCCGCCTCCCGGCCACCTTCGGCACCCGAGACAACTACTTCCCCGAGCTGATCGACTTTGACATCGCCCGAATCGGTCTCCCGTACAATGCCATCCTCGGGTACCCGGCACTGCCTTAGTTCATGGCCGCAACCCACCCGGCCTATAAATTCATTAAGATGCCGGGGAGCCGCGGAGTCCTTACCGTGACGGGGGACACCAAAGAAGCCCTCGCGGCCCTCAAGCGCGTCTTCCGGACTGTTGTGACAGCGCGCCCTGCCGAGGAAGCCGCCCCTGGGACCAAGGGGGCTGCCCGCACCAAGTAGAAGCAGGTTTTCTCCCAAGACCAAGCCGAGACAAAACGGGTGCCGATGGATGAGGACGAGCCGTCAGGCGTCGCCTTCACCATAGGAGCTGGCCTCCCCCCACCTCAGGAGGAGGCGCTGGTTGGGTTCCTGTGCGGGAACAGGGGCGTGTTCGCGTGGGAACCCAAGGACCTGGCAGGAGTCCCAAGAGAGGTGATAGAGCATCACCTAAATGTATGCCCTAACATGCGCCCCGTGAAGCAGAAGGCCAGGCGCCAATCCATGGAGAAGCAGTCCTTCATCGTGCAAGAAACTTGTAAGCTAGAGGCGGCGTGTGTCATCTGCGAAATCTGGTACCCAGAGTGGCTGTCAAATCCCGCCGTCGTGCCCAAGAAAGGAGGAAAAGAGTGCATGTGCGTCGACTTCACCAACCTCAACAAAGCTTGCCCGCAAGATCCGTTCCCTCTGCCATGCATCGATCCAATTGTCGACTCCACCGCCGAGTGCGACTTGTTGTGTTTCATGGACACTTTCTTAGGATACCACCAGATTAAGATGGCGCTGCAAGACGTCGAGAAGACTGCCTTCCTCACCCCGTGCGGGGTGTACTGCTACACCTGCATGCCGTTTGGGTTACGGAATGCAGGAGCAACCTTCCAGCGGTTAATGCACATCGCACTGGTAAAGCAGCTCGGGAGGAACACTGAGGCGTATGTGGATGACATTGTGGTAAAATCTCAGGAGGCCTCAAACCTTATCACAGATCTGGAAGAGACTTTTGCCAACCTACACAAGGTAGACCCGCGGCTCAACCCGGAGAAGTGCGTGTTCGGAGTCCCTTCAGCCAAGCTCTTGGGCTTCCTCATGTCGCACCGAGGAATCGAGGCAAACCCCGAGAAGGTCAAGGCCATAGAAAAGATGAGTCCGCCCAAGAACCTCAAGGAGATGCAGAAGCTGGCTGGCTGTGTAGTCGCTGGGGCGTTTCATCTCCAAGCTAGGGGAGAGAGCCCTCCCCTTCTTCAAGCTGATGAAATGGAAGGGCCCATTTGAATGGACCCCTGAGGCTGATGCAGCGTTCGAAGATGTCAAGAAATACCTCACCAGCCCTCCAGTGATGGTGGCACCCAAGCCTCAAGAGCCATTGGTAGTCTACCTTGCCGCGACACCGCATTCAGCTAGTGCGGTGCTGGTGGCTGTTCGAGAGGAGCGTCAAGATAAGGCCTTGCAGCCCAAGGAGGGAACTCCCGAGGTCCTGACAGGGCCGGAAGATGGCCGCGACATACAAGCCGACCTCTCTGAGGCCGAGGCTGCCCCAACCCACGACCAAACTCCTGGGACACCATCCCAGATCACACAGCCACAGGAGAGTTCGGGCTCCATCCTCGCCGAGCACCCAGTATACTTTGTTAGCATGGTGCTCCGTGATGCCCGAGCATGCTACCCCATGCCGCAGAAGCTCTTGCTTGCACTCCTTGTTGCTTCACGCAAGATGCATCACTACTTCCAAGGCCACCCCATCAAGGTCGTCTCAGCTTACCCCCTAGAAAGGGTACTCCGGAGCCCAAACATGGCAGGAAGGGTCGCGGAGTGGAACATAGAGTTGCATGCGTTCCAGCTAGAGTTTAGCACCACCAGAGTCATCAAGGGGGCTGCACTTGCTGATTTCGTGGCTGAATGGACCGATACCCTAGGACCTGAAGCGAGCCTGAACCAGTCCCTCTTACCAGGAAACAAAACACCTGATGGCTGGGTCAAGTACTTTGACGGCGCGTTCGCTCGCCAGGGCACAGGGGCTGGGGCTGTGCTCATCTCGCCCGCCGAAGACAAGCTATACTACGCCGTGCAGCTCTGCTTTCGGCCAGGGGACAAGGTCTCCAACAACATCGCGGAATATGAAGGCATCATCGCTAGTCTCAAGGCAGTGATAGCCTTGGGAGTGAAGCGCCTCGTCGTCAAGGGTGACTCCCAGCTCCTCGTCAACTTCTCCAACAAGGTATATGAGCCAAGGGATGAGCACATGGAGGCATACCTTGCGGAGGTACGCAAAATGGAGAATCAATTCTTGGGCCTGGAACTGAAACACGTGCCCCGCGGCACTAACAAGGAGGTCGAGGACATCGCCAAGAGAGCATCTAGGCGCCAGGCTACTTCATACTGCATCCAGGACGGTGAGCTCTATAGGAGGCGGCCAAATGACGTTTCTTTATGATGCATCTCCAGGGAACAGGGAGGCGAGCTGCTAGCCGAAATCCATGCCGGAGACTGCGTACATCACTCATCATCGCGCACCCTGGTCGGCAAGGCATTCCGCAGCGGCTTTTACTGGCCGACGGCACTCAACGATGCGGCTGAGCTAGTGAAGTCTTGCGAGGCCTGCCAGGTCCATACCAAACAAATCCATCAGCCGGCTCAGGGCCTGCAGACTATCCCACTCTCTTGGCCATTCGTGGTCTGGGGGCTTCACATAGAGGGCCCTTTCCCGTGAGCGCCCGGGGGCTACCGCTACCTCTACGTCGCCGTCGACAAGTTTACCAAATGGGCTGAGGTGGAAGCAGTCCGAACCATCCCAGTCGGTTCCGCAGTCAAGTTCATCAAGGGCCTCGTAAACCGATTCGGGGTCCCTAACCGCATCATCACCGACAATGGTTCGTAGTTCACTAGTAACCTGTTCAAGACATACCATGCTAACCACGGAATGTAGGTTTGCTATGCCTCTATAGCGCACCCCAGGAGCAACGGCCAGGCCGAGCGCGCTAACGCAGATGTCCTGAGGGGCTTGAAGACCCGGACCTTGAAGAAGAAGCTCGAAGCCTGCGGAAGGGGTTGGCACGACAAGCTACAATCCGTGCTATGGTCAATCCGAACCATCGCCACCAAGCCAACCGGCGGGACCCCATTCTTCCTCGTCTACGGAGCTAAGGCAGTCATCCCTCATGAGGTCAGGCACCGGCCGCCACGGGTCTTGGCATTTGACGAAGCACAACAAGGCGCCACACAGGGGACATACCACGTGTTAGGGGAGGAGCACCGGCGCAACGCTTCACTCCGAGCAGCAAGATACCAGCAGGAACTGTAGCGGTACCATTTCCGCAACATTCGCCCCAAGACGCTTGAGGTAGGTGACCTCGTTTTAAAACGGTCATCTCCAGAGAAGGACTGCACAAGCTCTCGCCCATGTGGGAAGGGCCATTCAAGATCACCCACGTCTCCAGACCCAGCCCTGTGCACCTGGAAACAGGAGACGACATCCTCGTCCTGAATGCATGGAATATCCATCACCTCAGGAGGTTCTACCAGTGAAACAAGGCCCTCGCGCCTGAGAAGACTAGGCTCCGTGCCTGCGAGGAACAAGGCCCTCGCGCTGGAGAAGACTAGGCTCCGTGCCTGCGAGGAACAAGGCGCTCGCGCCTGAGAAGACTAGGCTCCGTGCCTACGAGGAACAAGGCCCTCGCGCCTGAGAAGAATTGGCTCTATGCCTGCGAGGAATAAGGCCCTCGCGCTTGAGAAGACTAGGCTCCGTGCCTGCGAGGAACAAGGCCCT
>LR738712.1:322305172-322345956 GCA_902687465.1 Secale cereale
CCTGAGAATACTAGGCTCCGTGCCTGCGAGGAACAAGGCCCTCACGCCTGAGAAGACTAGGCTCCGTGCCTGCGAGGAACAAGGCCCTCACGCCTGAGAAGAATAGGCTCCGTGCATGCGACGAACAAGGCCCTCGTGCCTGAGAAGACTAGGCTCCGTGCCTGCGAGGAACAAGGCCCTCGCGCCTGAGAAGACTAGGCTCCTTGCCTGCGAGGAACAAGGCCATCGTGCCTGAGAAGCCCAGGCCTGGTGCCTGTGAAGCAAGGTTCCGTCCTGTGAAGATCTCCGCTCATGCCATTCTCACGTAATAATGAGTGGGGCTGTACATGCCCCGAAGTCTCCGGAGAGATGCCCTCAGGCTTCGAGGGCTCCCTCCCACATCCTAGTGGTAGCACTTAGCTCCGCGCTGGTGAGAAGACTAGAGTAGGTGCCGGACGCGGCCGTTCATTTTCTTTCTGGAGTTGGCTTGTTCTTATCTTCTCCCTTTTTAATGGATGCTGAATGTTCTGGTGTTCCTCGATTGTTTGGTTTTGATCCCCCTCGGTGGTTCTTCTCTCAAATTCCCTGTGGTTCTTCTCCCAGCTTTCGGGCTAGCCTAGGGAGAGCGGCAATTGCACGATGCTCTCCCCGGCACGCCCTCCTCTTTAGCCTTCACGAGGCGCCCGAACAGGGGCACGTAACTGACGCGACCCCCATTCTTACGTCCGTGCCCCACTGGTATGGCGGCAAGGGGCGGCCGATCACGCTAGACCCACGTCAAAGGCCTCGAGCAGTAAAAGATAATAACCTAACGAGTTTTTGCAGCCTCCCGAAGGGTCGAACGACACAAGATGAGAGCAATCCCGAGCGCATCAAGATAAGTCTCCTCACCCTAAGAACATGTAAAAATGGATCGCACAGCAATAGGCAGGAACACTATGCATGGTACTAAATGCCGTGAAGACACAGTTCATTACATGTCCCTAGGGCTCCATGCTTGTTTGATCAAACGATGCAGGACAAAAGAAGAGAATGTCGGATTCAGGGCTCCGCAAAACCCGTTAAGTTCGAACACAGGGGCGTGAACGAAGATCTCCCCCACTCACGTCTACCTAGCGCCTCGCTCTCGTCTTGGTGGAAAGATTCAAGCAAACAACGAACATACACACAAGAGTTTATCCAGATTCGGGCCACCGCGAGGTGTAATACCCTACTTCCTGCTTTGGTGGATTGGCTCCAGGTGAGCTAGAGTATGAACTGGTACAAGGGTTCCTGAGCTCAGGAGGGTCAGGAGGCTAGTGTTCTTGCTCCTTGTGCGGTGGTCGAGTGTGTGTGTGTGTGTCTTCCCCCTCTCAATGGGAATCCTAGCTACTTATATTGGCGGCCACGGTCCTCTTCCCCCGAAATGTTTAGGCGGGAAGGGATTCTAGAACGGCCATATTTGAGCGGGAACACAAGGACGTTCCTATCCTGACAAAAGCAGTCTTCGCCTGCAAAAGGATCAGGCGATGACGCGGTGGTGGGCTCGACGATGACATCCTCATTGTCGTCATTGCGGTCTTCGGTCTCATTGCACCAATGAGGAAACATTTGCCCCACGCCTCGGGAACTTGCGGCTGCGCTGTCCCCCGTGCACCGAAATGGTAACTACGCCACTGGCGGGCGCCGACACCCGCTGACGCGGTGCATCACCGCTGACATCACTGCCTCCTCCTGAGGCAGGCTTGGCCTTGGGTTCTCCGCCCCTCCGGACCACCTTTTCAAAGCTGCCCCTGAGGGGGTCTTGGCGTTGTTCTCCTCGCGATGCCTGGCCCCTTGCGAGGGTCTTGGGCAGCTGGTCGATCAGCTGGGCCATACCAGGCCGCTTGTAGGAGCGTGTCGCGGCCCGCAGACAGGCAAGTCTGGGTACCCCAGTTTCCAGTACGCCGATAGTGGCCCCGGGCCCATGGCGCGCGTGGAGTTGGCTTTTGGGGCGAAGCCTTAGTCGAGGACGAAGCGCCGCGGGCCCCAAAGGTTGCGGGCCAGGCCGGTGTGCGACGGTTGGATGGGAAGTGGGCGGCCCCGCCTCCCACGCAGTCTTGGTAGTCGTGCGCCTTGCTAGTCGCACGACCTGTAGGGCTTCTCGCTGTCGCTTCTGCTTCCTTCCTCCCAATCGCCCCCTTCTCTGCCTGCCTTCTCCTGCTTGCCGCCATGCCGCGTGGGGCGAAGAAGAGAGGAGACGGTGATGCTGCCGCGTCGCCGCCGGTGCTCGAACCGGCGCTCGGTTGCTCCGCCATAGTGAACCAAGAGGGTCTGGACAAGGTGCGCCGCACCTTGGCCGACGCAACTAACGAGTGGGGACCGACCCGCATCTGGCTTGCCTCCCTGCTATTGAGGGAGCTTGGCGCCAACGACATCCAGCTTCATCTTTATGCTATGTTCGGGGGTCTCGTCCCCCCTTTCTTCACCTTCTTCTACGCAATGGTCACGCATTACCAGATTTGGGCGTTGCACCTGCACCCTGGGTCCATCGTCCTTCTTTCTGGCTTCGCGTTCCTGTGTGAGGCTTTTGTTGGCGTTTCGCCTTCCGTGGCCTTGCTCCATCACTTCTTCGCCCTCTCCTTGGTCGACGGGAGGCAACACTCGGGGTGCGTGTCGTTGCGCGCGATGGAGGCGACCGCTGCCTCCGGGATTGATTTCTCGCTTTGTCCTGCCACCGACGGGTTCCGCCGACAATGGGTGTTCGTCGACGCCGTCGAGTACAGCCCCCAATTTCATCTTCTCAATGCACCAACGGTGCCGCACTCTGGTTGGAGGCACGAAGCCCTCTCGGATCCTCGGGCAGAGCCTGTGATGCGTCGCCTGGCCAACTTGAAGAAGAGTGGGTTGACCCTGGCGATGGTGGTGAGGGACTTCCTTATCCTCCGTGTCACCCCTCTCCAGTGCCATTCCAACTCGATGTGGGTTCTTGATGATCGCGCGCGTCTTCAGCGGGAGCAGCTCCCTCCTAAAACAATCCAGGGGCTAATGCGACTGCTTGTTGGTGAAGTGCCTGAGGCTCGCCCTGGTTCCGCGGTTCCCTTGTACTTGGCTCCAAAAGCCGGGAGGGCCCTTGCTGACAGGATGCCCCGCTTCGATGCGTGGGGGCTGGTCCCAGGAGGCACCCCCAATCCTCGCGACGATTCCTTGTGGTATCCGGGCCCGCAAGCCCGTCTTTCCTTTCTGGGACAGACGCATCTGGCAGAGCCCCTGGCCTGGGTTCGGCCCCATCCTTGGAGCGAGCGGACGAAGCCCCGGCGGCGGTGTTGGTGGAGGTGGCGGGGAGCGCTGAGGCACCACTAGCTCCTGAAACAGCTGAGGCGGAGGTGCAGCGGCCTCTGGCCGAGGCGAGTCCGGGAAGCGCCACCTCAGGGAGCGAGGCGCCGGCTGCGGGTGGCTGCTCCGGCCTTGCTCCAGGACTAAGCATATCTGCCTCGGGCAGCCTCCCGTCATCCTTCGCGACGCTGGGCAAGAGGCGGAGGCTGAGGAGCATCTTTGGTCCTACTCTGAGGGCCTTGAAGAGGATGAAGCTGATTGTACCAAGCAGGTGCGTGCGCTTCGGTTCCCCCTGTCTCTCTTAGTGCGGTTCCGCTGACCCCTTGATCTGCAGGGTCTCTTCTGCTTCATCCATGAGCCACCAGGTGAGGCCCGCCGGAGCTTCTGTCTACATTCCTTCTCCGGACCAAGCCGCGCCTTCAGGAGGCCATGCGCGGGCCCTCGAAGTCGCGCTCGGGTTTTATCGCGCAGGTCGTGTCCCCAGCCCCCAAGTGTCCTTGGGGCTAGGCAGCTATTGGTACATCGGGATCCCGCTCCGTGCTCTGGGTTTTGTCTCCACCATGGGTCAGCCAGCCCTTAAGGCAGCTAAAGCAGCTGTCCGTCCGTCAAGGCCATGCCTGATCCCAGCGCCGGAGGTGCCGCGCGCCTCCGGAATTAGCCCCGAGGTACACGCTGAACCTGTGGAAGAGGGGGAGCCCCCTTTGGGCGACACGGGTGCCGGGGCCGAGCTCGGTCGTCTTTTGGAACTTGCGGTGTGCTGGAGTGTGGTCCGCCATGGCTTTGTGTGGGAGGCGTCGGACGCCCTAAAGCTTCTCGAGGTCGAGGTTGCTGAGGTTGATGAGCGCGTCGAGGCCGAGGGTCTGCACCTGGCGAGGGGTTGGCGCCAGCTGAGGGCCGCCGTCAACCTAAGCCAGATGCAGCATGACACCGCCCTAAGGAAGGCGGAGGCATCGGCCGCCGCGGCTCAGGAGGCTTGCGACCGTGCCCTGAAGGAGGCCCGAGAGGTCGAGCGCCGCTGCGCGGCCGCAGAGGAGCGTGAGCGCGAGCTCGAAGCTTCAAACACCGCGCTTGAGCGCCAGGTTCGTGCCCGAAGGGTTGCCCTTGCTGCACCAGTGGCTGACGATGACAGTCCCGCTGGCCTCTCGGTGTAGGAGGAGGCATTGGCGCTTGAGGCGATGGAGCTGAGCATGGAGCGCGAGTGCCTAGAGACGATGGAGCACCAACTAGCCGAGGCCGAGGGCAATCTTGATGACCGCGAGGTCACGGCGAAGAAGGCTGCTGGGGAGGTGGAGCGCCTCCGGAAGGATTACCGCCAGAAGCTGGGGCTTCACGAGACTCGCTTTGCTGACAAGCGCAAGGAGCTCCGGAAGGAGATCACGGTACTTGAGAGTAGCCTGGCGGATGCCGAGTGTCACCTTCAGGTGTCGGAGAAGGCTCGCGTTGCAGCCGAGCGTCGCGAACGGTCGTCGAAGAAGGCTTGTGCTGAGGCGGAGCACCGCGAGCGAGCGTCAGAGAAGGCTCGCGCCGCCGCCGCCAGGTGACGGAGCTTGTTCCAGCTATCGAGCACGCGCCGGTGCTTGGGGGGGGGGACACCGTCAGTTCCGGCGAAGACGCCGATGCTTAATCCAGTTCCCGTCATAAATTTGTTTTTTGGTTGTGGCTCCGAAGCCGGGTGAGGCGGGTGTCACAAGGTTTATGCTTTTGATGATGTAACTGAACATTGTATGAATGGGCTTTTAAGTACTCCCTTGTTTTCTCCTGAGGCCGTGGACTCAAGTTCTTGTCGCTCGTCCGGGGGCACCTCGTGAGTACCTACTGTGAGCGCAAGAGTGGTTGGCGGTCCAGTAGCGGACAGACAGAAAGCGTGCCCACACCCAGGCCCCTACTCGCGAGGATTGACAGGGCGGGGTTGCGGACGTAGCCTGGCTTGGCTAAGCGGGACGAAAAATACGAACTGGAGAAAAGAAAACACGGCGGAAATCGTGAAACACCGACAAAACTCTCCCTTTATTCAAAAAACGAGTCGTGCGGCGGATAGATAGGCCTGAGAAGGCAGATACAGAAGGAGCAAATGCGAACAGCAAAAGGAGGGGCCGCATCCGGCCCCTTAGTAGGTCTTCAGTGTTCTCCCCAGCGCGGAGTGTAGGGCTACCACTGGTGGATGTGGGCATAGCCTTGAGGGGCAGTGTAGACGGCCAGCGCGGAGCATGGTGCTTCCACTCGGCGTGGGAGGGAGCCCCCGAGGTCCTAGGGCGACGCTCCGAAGACTCCGGGGCATGTACAACCCCACTCATTATTACGTGAGAGTGTCACGAGCGGAGATCTTCTGATGTGCCCGCCCCTTCTCTTTGAGGGCCTCGCGCCACGTTAGTCCGCTCCCTCATGAACTCACCCGAAGGCGGCATCCATGAAGTGGGACACTGCGCATGATGGGGAGATGGGACCTTGGCCATAGCCCCCCCCCCCCTCCGAGCACCAGGCGCGGCGCTTACGTGATCTCCGAACGTGTTTCACCCCTGAGGGCTAACGTCGCTCAGACACGCGGCGTCCTGAGGTGCGAGGGGGACCCGCCCTACCCATGCTCCTAATGGCCCCTGAGCCCTTCCTGATCAGGGTCGGGCTCAGCGGGTACGGGATTTCGTGAGCAGGGGGACGGAGCCGCGGTCTTGGGCCCTCCTAATGCGCGTAGGATGGGCTGCCGTACCGCCTCCAAACGCACCCTCTGCAGCCCGGGGGACGGTGCGCCAGGAGGCGCGGCGTCTTGAGGTTGAACGGAGGGGGGAGAAGGGCCCTCCCCGCGCGCATCGTACCCGCCGCCAGTGAGCCCCTGGTGAAATCCAGGGCGGGCCATGCGCGACGGGTCACGCGCGGGGGGACGAGGGCCTGACGCGGGCCTTCCCTCCCCTTTTCCGTCTTGATGTGGCATCCAGAGTAGCCCCCTGGCCTGCCGAGGCCTGGGCCATAGACATTGTTGGCCCGAGGCCTTCAGCTGGTGCTACGGGGCTAGCCCCCGCAGGCACCGGCGCGTTTCTCACCCGCGCTCCATGGCCGTGGGCGATGATGATGGTGGATCGAGGGTCATGAGCGGGGGATCCGCCTCCTGGCCTCCCGCTCCTGAACCCCCTTGTGCCGACGCCTGGTTGCATATGGCGTTCGGTGTAGCCCTGAGGTCGTGCTCCGGTGGCTCCTCGACGGGGGCGGTTTCTGAATACAAAGGGCTTCGAGGCAGAGGGGCGGCTTTATATGCAGGGTTTAGCGGATCATACCCCATGTCGCCTTCGTAGGTCGCCGCGGGTCTTGACCATACGGGCGACCGGGTGTGGCTGAGGCGGCACCCGGTCCCCGACGTTGTCGTGTGGACGCAGAACGGCTCGGCTCCGGTGCTGGCGGCGTCGAGGAGCTCGGCCACCCTGAGAAGCAGTGCGTCGTGGCCGCTGTCAAGCAGCCGGCACCTTAGCAGCTCCCTGGCCACCGGTATAGCAGCCCTCATGTTGGCCATCTCGCGCCGGTCCCGCGAGCTTGCCGCCGCGTGTTCGGCCGCCCGCGTTGCCGCACGGCCTTGGCGTCGACTGGGTGGAGGATGCTGCCGGTCCTCTGGCGGCAGGTTGGTGGTGCTCATCGTGCCGTCGGCCCCAATCAAAGATGGGTGACGGCGGGTCCCGCGGGCGAAGGGCGATGCCTGAGCGACACAGACGCCACGGGTTTCCGTACGCGTCTGGTGCGCCTCCGCCATCGTGGTCGCGGTTTGTTGGAGTTGGGAGACGCAGGGTTGGCGGACGAGTCCAAGCGAGGTCGTCGGAGAGGCGAGATTTCGACACGCCCCCTACCTGGCACGCCAAATGTCGGATTCAGGGCTCCGCAAAACCCGTTAAGTTCGAACACACGGGCGTGAACGAAGATCTCTCCCACTCACGTCTACCTAGCGCCTCGCTCTCATCTCGGTGGAAGGATTCAAGCAAACAATGAACAAACACACAAGAGTTTATCCAGGTTCGGGCCATCGCGAGGTGTAATACCCTACTTCATGCTTTGGTGGATTGGCTCCGGGTGAGCTAGAGTATGAACTGGTACAAGGGTTCCTGAGCTCAGGAGGGTCAGGAGGCTAGTGTTCTTGCTCCTTGTGCGGTGGTCGAGTGTGTGTGTGTCTCCCCCCTCTCAATGGGAATCCTAGCTACTTATATAGGCAGCCACGGTCCTGTCCCCCCGAAATGTTTAGGCGGGAAGGGATTCCACAACTGCCATATTTGAGCGGGAACACAAGGACGTTCCTATCCTGATAAAAAGCAGTCTTCGCCTGCAAAAGGATCAGGCGATGACGCGGTGGTGGGCTCGACGATGACATCCTCCTTGTCGTCCTTGCGGTCGTCAATCTCGTTGCACCAATGAGGAAACCTTTGCCCCATGCCTCGGGAACTTGCGGCTGCGCTGTCCCCCTTGCACCAAAATGGTAACCGCGCCGCTGGCGGGCGTCGGCACCCGCTGGCGCAGTGCGTCACCGCTGACATCACTGCCTCCTCCTGAGGCAGGCTTGGCCTTGGGTTCTCCGCCCCTCCGGAGCACCTTATCGAAGCTTCTCCTGAGGGGGTCTTGGCGTTGTTCTCCTCGCGAGGCCTGGCCCCTCACGAGGGTCTTGGGCAGCTGGTCGATCAGCTGGGCCGTACCAGGCTGTTTGTAGGAGCGCGTCGCGGCCCGCAGACAGGCAAGTCTGGTTACCCTGGTTCCCAGTACGCCGACAGAGAATGGCTGACGGCGACCCTCGGGGCACGGTTGCTCGCGAGGACCTACGACTCGGGCTCAGGCAGAGCCCTCTTCATGCTTCACCCAAGCGTGATGACGAGACGACCTAGCGCCGCCCTCCAGGCGAGCGCGTAGGCGTGGCGGCTGGTTATAGCCACTGCTGCTGGAGCTACCGCTGAAGGAGGAGCCATCGTAGCCGGACGAGCTGCGGCCGTTGCCTAGGCCAAGCACCGCGCCGCCGCCGTTGTCCTCGGGGCAGCACTCGGCGCGGTGCCCGTCTTTCCAAACACCATCATGAAGAGGGTCGAGTCGTCGCCGGACTTGAAGTGAAGGGTGCATCGTCCGCCCAAACCGCGCGCACGGGCGAACGTCTGCTAGCCTGGGGCCAAAGCCACGGCGCCCGAAGCGAAGACCTCCACCACGACCCAGGACGCCTGACTGCAACAACTATCCGCCTACAGCCAAAAGCCACCGGAGGTCGCGTCAAGGAGTTCGTCGGCCAAGGAGCGCGGGAGCTGGAGCCTGGTGCCGGCTGGGCTCTCCGACCACACGATGAACTCTAGCGCCGCCTCTGCCAGGTGGGAATGTGGCTAGGGAGGTCTGACAACCCCAGAGTGCCTCCCTCCGTTCACCGGAACGCCAATGCCACGACGGCCCCCGCCACTCAAAGGACCGCCGCCGCGGCTGCCAAGGGCGGCTACGGGCGCTGTGGGGTTCCGCCCACGCCCGCTAGCGGCCCCGACAGGGGTCGCGACACATTTACGAGGGCGGCCTTGCCCTCTCTTATCGGGTGGTGAGACAAGCCCCTCTTGCTGAGCCTTCCCCTTCTCCTCGGACGAGTACTTCCTGGGCGGCGCCATGGGTGGTTCGGTCAAGTGAAGGATCAAGGGGAACGGAGGAAGAAGATGGGCGGCAAGGGCTCAGCCTGCCGCCCTATTTATAACCAGAGGAAGGCCAACCACTGGCCCCATAAATGCCGGTAATGATGGTCCGCTGTGCACACAGAGACATGACGAGTCGCGCATTCATCGAGGCTGCGTGGGGAAGTGGAGACGCCCACGTCCCATCAAGTGCCACACGTCAAACGAGGCCGCATGCTTTGGGGCCTGCGACACTCTGCATTAGGCCCTTGGCTTCGCCGCAAAGCCAAGCCCGAGCGCACCTTGGGCCCGGGGGCTACCGTTGGCATCCTGGGAACGGGGGTACCCAGGCTTGCCTGCCTGCGGCCCAGGGCGTGGCTCACAAGGTTGCCTGGTATGGCCCAGCATCTTCATCGACCACTCAAGACCCTCGCGAGAGGCTAAGCATCGCGAGGTGGACGACGCAAGGCATCCCCTGGGGCGGCCCCACAAGGCTGGCTCGTGAGGATCGAAGATATCAAGGTGAGGGACTCCTCGCGAGGTCCTCGTGACGTGAGCAGTGACGACCAAGGCCAGGCGGGCGCCAGCTGGCCCAGAATGCCAGTTTCCTTTTTGGTGCTAAAGGACTAGGTGCAGGCGAGGAGTCCCGAGGCGTCAGGCAAAGGTTTCCATATCGGTGTAACAAGGCCATGACCAGCGGGGCAGTAGGACGGAGGTCATCGTGGAGCCCACGGTGGCGTCACCACCAGAGCCTTTGGCAGGCGAAGACCACCTTTTGTCAGGATAGCTTGTACTGGTTGTCCCCCTTCAAATCTGGCTATTGTGGGATTCCTTCCCGGTCAAAATTTGGGAAGAGGACCCTCGCCACTATAAATAGCACTAGCCACCACCATAGGCGGGGGATCGGATCATCAAGACCTCACTCACACCGCAAGCTCACCCGAGCTCAAGAATACCTCTCCCTAGGAGGCAGTTCATCCATGTACTAGTTCTTCCCCTGTCTACAAGGCAATCCACCACACCACACTGGATTAGGGTGTTACACCACAATGGTGGCCCGAACCAGTATAAATCTTGTGTCTTTTTTTCATTGGATCTGACGAGCTAGGCTTAGGGCTGTTGAGTAGACGAGCTAGAGCGGAAGGAGAGATCTTCGTGCGCACCCCATACTTCGAACATTAAGGGTTTTGCCGGAACCCGCAATCCGACATCGTCCATATATGCCTCTGCATTTTGGTGTAGCTAAGGTTCAAAACCAATCTGTACAACCCTTGCAAATGTAGAACCAGTGCTTTGTTAACCCGAAATGCATACGTACAAAGCAGTACGTGCCCCATGGAGTTATAAATGTGGTTTTCTCTCCATGCTCTTTGGCAATGAAAATCTGATTATAGCCGGAGTATGCATCAAGAAATGAGAGCAAATTACACCCTGAAGTGGAATCAATGATCTGATCAATATGCATCATGGGTTAACCCGAAATGCATACGTACAAAGCAGTACGTGCCACATGGAGTTATAAATGTGGTTTTCTCCCCATCCTCTTTGGCAATGAAAATCTGATGATAGCCGGAGTATGCATCAAGAAATGAGAGCAAATTACACCCTGAAGTGGAATCAATGATATGATCAATACGCATCATGGGGAAAGGATCCTTTGGACATGCTTTATTCAGATCGGTGAAGTCGACACAAAGTCTCCAATTTCCGTTTGCCTTGCAAACCACTACTGGATTTGCTAACCATGTTGGATGCAACACCGCTCTGGCCAGGCTAGCTGCCCCAAGTTTCTTGATTTCTTTAGCGATGAATTGCTGCCGCTCCGAGGCTTGCTTTTTCTGAGCTTCTGCTTGATGGGCCGAGCATGGGGCAGACAACAAGGTGCTGCACGATTACCTCCCTGGGAATGCCAGGGATTTCAGATGGTTGCCATGCAAACATATCAACATTTGCCCACAGGAAGGCAAGGAGTGCACTTTCTTATTTGTCAACAAGGGTGGCACTGATGGTAAAGGTACTGTTAGTGCCATCCTGCCTCGTTGGAACCTTCTTCGTCACAGCGAAGCAACCATGGATCTCTTGCTAGTCGAATTCTCCGGCAAGTCACCGTCGGGCGTAGCGCACTCCTATGAGTCACGCTTCCCGCGGACCTCGTCAGTGTTCTTGCTAGATTTCTCACTCTTCTTTCCTTCCTTAGCGGGAGCTGGGTCTTTGGTGACCTTTGCTGCTGTCGTGTCTCTATAGATCTCGTCGACGCACATGACTGCGTCCTTCTTGTCTGATGGGATTAAGATGACTCCCGTTGGTCCCGACATATTCAATGTATTGTAGGCGTAGTGAGATGCCACCATAAAATTGGACAAAGCTAGGTGCCCAAGAATCCCATTGAATGGCAAGAGAAGCTTAACAAAGTCAAACACAACCTTCTTAGTCATGTAGTTCAGCTCCTCGCCAAATGTCATTGGTAACGTGATTTTTTTAGCAATGTGAATAGCAGGAGAGGCTCCTACTGTTATATATTAATCAGATGTGGATATGTACAGATGTGGGGAGGTTACAAAGTCATTTTGGCTAGAAGTTTGAATAATTTTACAGTGCTAAGTTTGGTACAAAATTATCAAGAAAATTAGCTACCTCAGGGGTAACTCTAAATTTCAGAATCTGCAGATCAGACTGAAGAGCTCTCCTCCAGTCTTGAAGGGAGGAAAGAATCTTCTCAAAGGAAAACCTATTTCTTTGCTTCCATATGTTCCAAGCATCCAAGATAGATATTTCCTTCAATAGGGGCTTATGCCAGGTTTGTGCTGCATGGTCAAACATGACCTGCATCTCCAACCTGGAGTCCCAATGTATGTTAATAGATTGCCAGCATGTCCTACTGAATGTGCATGTGAAGAACATGTGTGTATTCGTTTTCAGTGGCTCTGATCCACACATAAGGCATGAATGAGCATCCCCTATGTTGAAGTGTCGTCTGCACAACAAATCTCTCGTGTTGACTCTATCCATGTGCATGTACCAGGAAAACACTTTGTGTTGCATGAGACATTTAGTTTTCTAGATTTTTGTGATGTAGCGGGGTAGCATCAGTTCTCTGAACACAAAATTTATATAATATTTTTGGCTTGAAAGTTGTGTCTCCCCATCAAGTAATCCACGCATCGACGACCAATGGTTCTAGATTGATGTTCGTATATGTGTTTGCAGCATGTTGTATTCATGCATGGCTTCAATCGAGAGTGGCAGATGGAAGTTACATTGGAGGCTGTTGTTGTTGTGGAATTGTGCAAGGGACGTGTCTTCATTTTTGGTATAGGAGTACATGTGGTCATATGTATTTTGGAGTGGGTTTTCATCGGTCCAGGTCCAGATATCCTTCCACATCAATATTGTATCTCCAGCCCTTGGTACACAAACTATAATACCCCTATAAATATCAATCAACGAGAATACGTCTTGCCACCAGAAATATCCGCATACTTGCATGGCTTGAGGTGGGTTGTCGTTGTAGTACTTGTCCCATAGGAGCATGACCCAAGGTGTATCTGCTTTGTGCATGAATTTATGGATGAATTTCAGAAGTAGTGTTTGGTTCTGGATCTTCAATTTGATCACTCCGAATCCTCTGTTTTTCGGAAGGCATACGAAATCCCACGCATCCAAGGAGTGTGTGCGTGCATCGCTATCTATTAACTTACACCAAATGCAATGTTTTCTAGCCCGGTCAAAAAGTTCAAATAATTTATCTGGTAGCTTCAGCACACACATTTTTTTTGAAAAGGGGGGATCCCCGGCCTCTGCATCAAAGTGATGCATACGGCCACCTTTATTAAAAAACAAATACGTTCAACAAAGGTCTTGAAGTCTAAAACAGTAGGCTCCCAATGAGCAAGCAATAAAAATAACAGCCACTACCGGCTGGCAGGAGAGAGAGATAGGAAAACTAATTGGCTATCCTATTACATGACCGCCATCCAAACCGGTTGAAAATACCACGTGCTACCATCTCCCATCGGATAGACCTAGTAACCAAATGCTCCCTGGCCTCCGTCGGAGTGAGTTGCGACCACATACGGATCAATGCAGTGGCCCGGAAGATAACCTGCAAAAAATGAGTATTTGTTGTTCTGTTAAAAACCAAATCATTTCTGCAATTCCACACTGCCCATAGCATGGCACATACTCCAACACGGATGTGTCTCACTAATACGGAATCTATCCCGTCAAGCCACGACCCAAATAATGTATTGATGGAATTCGGTGGGGAAATTTTAAAGGCAATTTGAACGGACCGCCATAAATTTTTTGCCATCGGGCATTCGAGAAAGAGGTGTTTGATGGACCCGTTCCGGTCACAAAACGAGCATCTCGAGGATCCAGTCCAGTTACGTTTTGCCAAATTATCTTTGGTCAAAATCACTTGTTTATGCACAAACCACATAAACACTTTGACTCTCAAAGGTACTTTGACATTCCAAACATGCTTCGATCTAGGAATAGCACTAGAGTTGATGACATCTAAGTACATCGACTTAACCGAAAACTATCCATTCCTAGTTTACATACATTGTGAACGATAATACGGATAAGAGTGCAGAGTTTACATACTGAATCCTATTGCCATAATTCAACCAGATCGTCATTGTAACAAGCCTTCTTTCAATCCTGTCCACAAGTGGCATCAGAGCTCTCAGAGTGGGCCTTGTAGTCCCAAGTAGTAGTCCCAGGTATGGAAATGGCATTGAACCAACTTCACATCCCAATGTAGTTGTCTATTCCATTGTGGTTTCTGTATTGACGTTGATAGGAATGAGTTGTGACTTGGCATAGTTGATTTTCGGGCCTGTTGCACATGCATAAGTGTCAAGAATATTTTTAATTAGCATAAGTTGCTCATTGTCCATGGGAAAAACCAACAATGTATCATCTACATATTGTATCACCGGGTAATCTTCAGAGAGTGGTTGATCAATAGGTAGTGTGAGGTTGCCTTCTCGCCAAGATTTATTCACCAACTACTGTAGGAGGTCCGCAGCAAGAACAAACAAAAGCGGGGACATAGGACCCCCCTGCCTATTCCGTCATTTACATTTAAATTGAGTGCCTAGGATGCCGTTCAACAGAATCAAAGATGTCCATTAGTTTAGAATCTTCTCAAGCCAAATGGTCCACCTTTCATCAAAACCTTTGGCCCTGAGTATTTCAAATATAAAGGAATGCTCTAGGGTATTGAATACCTTCTCAAAGTCTAGCTTTAGGATGACAAACAAATTGTTTGATGATTTGCATTGGTGTAGATATTCGAACGCCCAGCCTCGGTAGTTTTGAATTGTACGCGTTTTGATAAACCCATACTGGTTGCGTTGCATGAGTTTTAAAATCCATGTTTGAAGGCGCTCTGCTAGCAGCTTAGTAAGCACATTCAGTACACATTCAGAAGTGAGATCGGATGGAAGTCATTTACTCTCTATAGATTCAGTTTCTTAGGTATCAAAGTAATAAGAGAGTTGTAGAGACATTGTAGACTGATTGTTCCTTCCCAGAAGTCTTGGCATAATTTATAAAAGTACAGAGCAATTATGTGCCAACATACCTTGCGAAATTGATTTGTGAATCCATCGGGTCCTGGTGCACGGTCTGACGGTATGATCTTCATAATTCTGTCTATTTCCTCCGAGGTGAATGGTTTAGGTAATGCTTCTAGTGCAGGGACTTTCTGGATGATCTCTTCTAAAATGAATCATATGTTGGTGTAGGTCAGACCCCCATACGATTTTTGAAGCAAGCGCTGAAAGCCACCGCTTTTTCATCATGGTTTTTAATTGTTCTGCCATCCTCTAGTGACATGATAATAATTTTTTTTTTAGAAAAGGAGCTTGGGCTCCGGCCTCTGCATCAAAATGATGCATACGGCCATCTTATTAGAAAAGAAACCATCCAACAAAGGTCTTACAAGATCTGAAAGTGAGTAAATCAAAACAGGCTAAAAGCAAGATCGCCACAACCGGCCGGTAAAAGTAAGATAAGATGCTAAACACCTATCCTATTACATGACCGCCATCCAAACCGGTTGTAGATATCCCGAGCTACCATCTCCCAACGGGTAGACGCAGTAACCAAATGCTCCCTGGCCTCCGTCTGAGTGAGTAGCGACCACATACGGATAAGAGTAGTGGTTCTGAAGATGACCTGCAAGAAATGAATATTTGTTGTTCTGTTAAAAACCAAATCATTTCGACAGTTCCAAATTGCCCATAGTAAAGCACATACTCCCACTCGGATATGTCTTGCTATTACCGGATCAATCCCATGCAACCAAGTCCCGAATAACATATTAATCGAACTAGGTGGATTGATATTAAAAGCTATTTGAACTGATCTCCATAAGAGTTTGGCCAAAGGACAATCAAGGAACAGATGTCTAATAGATTCATCATGATCACAAAAACTACATCGTTTAGATCCTATCCAATTCCTTTTAGCCAGGTTATCTTTAGTCAGAATAACTTGTTTATGCACGAACCACATAAACACTTTGATTTTAAGAGGTACCTTAACTTTCCAAACGTACTTCGAGCTGGGAATCACACTAGTATTGATACAGTCCAGGTACATGGACTTTACAGAGAAAACCCCATTTTTAGCTAGTCTCCAATGTATCTGGTCCGGATTGTGGGACAATTGAACATCCATCAACCGTCTCACTAAATGGAGCCACGCTTCCCAACGATTCCCTACCAAAGCCCTACGGAATCGAATATTAAGCGGAATGGTATTGAATATTGTAGCAACAAAAGTCTCTCTCCGTTGAACAATATTGTAAAGTGTTGGGTATTGTAGTGCCAGAGGAGTCTCCCCTAGCCACGTGTCTTCCCAAAAACGAATAGACGTACCATCTCCGACAATGAATTTTACTCTGTTAAAGAAAGCAGATTTCACTCTCATTAACCCCTTCCAAAAGGGAGAATCCGTCGGTCTTAACGTCACCTGGGACAGGGTTTTTGACTGCAGGTACTTATTACGGAGGATCTGTGCCCAAGTTGCATCCGTGTCTCCAGCTAACTTGAACAACCACTTACAAAGTAAGCATCTATTCTTTACATCAAGGTTTTCAATCCCAAGACCGCCTTGGTCTTTTGGTCTGCAAATAATGTCCCACTTAGCAAGCCTATATTTCTTTTTGGATTCATCGCTTTGCCAAAAGAAACGAGATCGGTAGAAATCTAACCTTTTCCTCACACCAACCGGCACTTCGAAAAAGGAGAGGAGAAACATAGGCATACTAGTTAAAACCGAATTAATGAGAATTAATCGACCTCCGTAAGACATAAGCTTACCCTTCCAGCAGCTTAGCTTTTTCTCAAAACGGTCTTCAATAGTTTTCCATTCACTATTAGTGAGTTTTCTGTGATGAATCGGAATGCCCAGATAGGTGAATGGCAAAGACCCCACGTCACAGCCAAACAACTCTTTGTAGGCTTGTTGATCTTCTTTGGCCCTCCCAAAGCAAAAAACTTCACTCTTGTGAAAATTGATTTTTAAGCCCGACAGTTGCTCAAACAAACATAAGACTAGCTTCATATTCCTAGCTTTTGCCAAATCGTGCTCCATGAAAAGGATAGTATCATCGGCATATTGCAGGATGGAGACCCCCCCTTCCACTAAATGAGGAACTAGGCCTTCGATCTGACCTGCCTCCTTTGCCCTACCAATGAGAATTGCCAACATATCAATGACGATATTGAATAAGATTGGCGACATAGGATCTCCTTGTCGCAAACCTTTGTGGGTTTGAAAATAGTGTCCTATGTCATCATTGACCCTTATACCAACACTCCCTTTCTGAGTTAACGAAGTAATCTGATCTCTCCAAGATTGATCAAAACCTTTCATGCGCAACGCCTGCTGCAGAAAAGGCCATTTTACTTTGTCATACGCCTTCTCGAAGTCCACTTTAAAAACTACGCCGTCAAGTTTTTTGGTGTGAATTTCATGCAACGTTTCATGTAGTACCACTACGCCATCAAGAATGTTTCTGTCAGGCATGAACGCTGATTGAGACGGATTAACCACAGAATGCGCAATTTGCGAAAGCCTGTTCGTTCCAACCTTTGTGAAGATCTTGAAACTGACATTTAGCAGGCAAATAGGTCTGAATTGCTCAATACGAACAGCCTCAGTTTTCTTTGGAAGCAACGTGATCGTTCCAAAATTAAGATGGAACACTTGCAGATGTCCCTCAAAGAAGTCCTTGAACATCGGAAGCAAATCCCCCTTGATAATATGCCAACATTTTTTGTAAAACTCCGCCGGGAACCCGTCCGGACCCGGGGCTTTACCATTTTTCATTTGGGAGATTGCATCAAAGACCTCTTTCTCAGAAAACGGGGCAGTCAAAATCTCATTCTCCTCGTTAACTAACTGAGGTACATCATGAATTCGCGATTCATCCAAAGAAACAAAATTATCGTCAGGAGGCCCGAATAATTGTTTATAGTAATTTGTGATGTAGGTCTTTAGATTGTCCTGTCCCACAATTGTGCCTTCATCTTGCTCAAGTTGGAATATTTTCTTCTTTCGATGTTTACCATTCGCGATCATATGAAAGAACTGCGTGTTATCGTCACCCTCAACGATTTTGCGCACCTTCGCCCTCAACGCCCATTTTAATTCCTCTTCACGGAGTAATTCTTTGAGCTTTAACTCAGCCATTCTCTTAGCTTCCAACTCATTGGCATCTAAGATTGACTGCTCCGCTTTGATGTCAAGATGATTCAGCAGCAGAAGAAGTCTTTCTTTTTCTGCCCTATAGATACCTTCAGAGTGCTTAGCCCACCCCCTGAGAAATCTACGAAGGTGCCTAATCTTATTTTGCCACCGATCAATGCTGGATCGTCCTCCGACCTCCTTCGCCCATTCCCTAGCAATCAGATCCATAAATCCTTCTCTATCAAACCAAGCCGTTTCGAAAGAGAAGGGGCGCCTATTACCAAAGTTCGTGGCTTCCCCCGAATCAACTAGTAATGGGGTGTGGTCTGAAATTTCCCGTGACAGTGCTTGTACCGTCACCAGAGGGAACTTCTGTTCCCACTCCACACTCGTAAGAACCCGATCTAACTTCCCCCGAACCAAGTCGGAGAAGCGAGGGTGGAGATATAGTTGATATGGATACGACAGAGGGTGGCGGAGGTGCTGGCAATCAGAATATGGGGACGGATGGCTCGCAGCATGATATGGCGAAAGGGCCGCCTCCTCCGTCTGGTTCTTCATCCGGGACGGCTTCGGAGGTTCAGGATACCTCTACACCGGCCAAATCTCTGCGGATCGGATCTTTTGAGTTACATTCGGCGCCGAGTCGCCTCTGGAGTGCTAGAGTGGAGTCGGATGATCCGCTGGAGGCTATTCTACCTTCGCTTCTCGACTTGGCTGACGGTGAGGGCCAGACAGAGGCTCTCGGCGTGGTGGCCATCCCTCCTAGGGCGGTGGGAGGGGTGAGTGGTGACATGATAATAATGGAATTTCGACAATGTCATTATGTGGCTCTGGCGTTCTTGTGTTTTCCTCTCTCGCTACAGCATATCGGTATGTGCATCTCTTTTTCCAGTAGGCATTCTGATACCCTAATAAACGTAGAGTGTGATTCTTAAAAAATAATCTGAAGTTGGCTTTAGGTACAGTTAACTATCAAAGTTCTTCCAGATTATCCAGCTGCAATAAGTATCCGTTATTGTTTTTAATGAACATACTAAGCTTTGACAAATTCTTACTCCATTTCTTGAGTGCACATCTTAGTCTTTTAAGCTTGGCTGCAATTAAAGTTGCAAAAGAGGTGGCTCTAATAGGAGCCGACCAGGAGGCTTGTACTGTTTGAAAGAAGCCAGAATGAGATGGCCAGAATGACTCAAATCTGAAGATTTTGCTTCTAGGAATAGCTGTTTGCACGGATAGCACACAAGGGATATGATCTGAGATGGGCCTGGACATTGGTTTAACCATTGTGCTAGGGAAGACTAAAATCCATTCAACTAAAGAAAAGAACCGATCTAATTGTTCAAGAAGTGGTTCATCCTGCATATTGCTCCACGTGTATTGTCGTCCTTTGATTGGTATTTCCAACAGACCCAAATTACTGATGATATCATTAAAGGTGAAAATGTCATGTAGGTTTCCACCTGGCAGGTTTCGATTTTCTAATGAACTTATAAAATTGAAGCCCCCCATGAACAACCATAAGTCATCCATATTTATCTGTAGATTATGAAACCATTGCACAAAAGCAGCTCTATCTGGCCCCTCACACGGTCCATAAATATTTGACAAGTACCAAGTTGGGTTGGATTGTAGAGATAAAAACTTTAGAGTGAGGGAATTTTTTTCTTTGTGAATCACAGTGGTAGAGAAGTGGCTCCCACACCAAATTATAATGAGCCCTCCAGATGCTCCTCTTGAAGGTACAAATTCAAAATTATGAAACCGACGTGGGCAACATTTTCTTATGAAGGAATTATCAAAAGTTTCTTTTTTGTTTCTTGAAGACAAACAATTTGGCAACCAGATTCATTGATCTTATTTCGCAGAGCCAAGCATTTATCATCCACATTTATCCCCATGACATTCCAACACATGATATTCCATAACACATTTGCGATTGCAGAAGATAGTAATAAAGGCCCGCCCATCCCAGCATTGTGGAGCAGCCAGCTCCGCCAGAGGTGCCGGTCCCCGGTCAGCGTTCAGAAGTGCCCGGCACTCCGATGGTTGGGGTGACTGAGGAGACTATTGCAGATGTGCCGCAGACTGCGTCCGCTGAGACGGCGGCTGAGGATTCTGGTGACAAGATTGAGGGCGAGAGAGTGTCTAAGTGGGCCCGCAAGAAAGAAAAAATGATGTGTTACCATTGTGGCGAGAAGGGCCATTTCATCGCTGAATGCGTGACTCTACTGTGTGACACTTGCCTAAAACCAACACATGACTCGGTAGATTGTTCGATCTTGTGTGATCAGATACCGACTATGCATATTTTTGGAGTTTGCTGCGCTGAGTTGATGTTCTTTGAGTCGCCCAGTGCGAGGGAGATACCTGAGGAGACACAGAGTACTACCAAGGGGATGGTCAAAGTGACGAAAGGCAGTGTGTCTGAGGCCCGGATCATTTAGAGACTTAGTGAGTTAGCTCCAGGAAACTTTCGGTGGGAGTTGATTCGACTGGAGGCTAATGTGTATAAGGTTGATTTTCCTACTACAGAGGATCTGGAGCGTCTTCTTAGCTTTGGGTTATGTCGAGTTCCAGGTACAGAGTGCATTCTTGAGTTTCATGAGTGGAAGAAAGTTGAGCCTGAGGGCAAGCCTCTCTCTCAGGTTTGGTTGCGTTTCTCGGGGGCTCCCTCAAAGCCGCTCCACGATGCTAGAGTGGTGGCTAGCCTGGGAATTCTGGTTGGGAAAACTGAGAAGGTGGACATGGCATTTACTAGAGCTAATGGAGTGGCTCGCATTCTGGTAAGTGTCTTGGACATTGAGGCGGTGCCAGATGAGGTCAGGTGGACTTATCGGGGGCAGGTTTATACTCTTGAGATTGAGTTCGAGGATAGTGAGCTGTTCGCAGAGGCTATGACAGGCATCGATGTGGATATGCATGAGAAGGATGATGGCCCTGGTAACTCGAAAGGGCGACGGGACGCTTCTGGGCATGAGTTGCCCCATGGCTCACGGAGTACACCTCAGAAGCCCACGACTGGGGCTGCCACCTCGGCGTCTGTTCCGATGAACACTCTGAGGTTTGGGTCGTTTCAGCCGACATCGGCTCCTCCCCGATTATGGTGTGATCGGGTGGAGTCTGACGACATTCTAGAGCACACGCTTCCGCCCTGGACCTTATGGAGCCTGAGGATAGTTTTGATGATTGCGTGGAGGTTACTCAGTCTATCATCCATTCCGGCGTGGGGAGGGAGGTGTGCTGGCAGGATGACTCCTCCGCGGCCGCTCCCACCACCATGAGTGGTCTGTCTTCCGGGAGGTCTTCGCCAGTCAGTGATAATATCGATCTCAGAGGGGGACTAGTGCAGCCGGCCCAGATCTCTCCATCTCCCCAGGCTGATGCGAGTGCCGGGAAGGAGGCTTCCTCCCCTGTACAGCCGCTGGGAAGGTGCCCTGCGGTTTTGCCCAGGGGTCTTAACGACTCGCCCTGCCAGATCGAGGAAGCGGAGGGAGAGGGGGGCAGGTGACCCCCGCTGCTCACTCTCCTCGCGGGTCTCCGGCCGGATCGCCGGCTGTGCGTGCCGCGCACGTGGATTCCTCGTCTGCTCGTTTGGGTGGGGACCTGGGATAGGAGGCCCAGTTCCCACTCAGGTCTTCAGGTGCTTCTGCGCAAAAGCGCGTTGGGGGTGGGGCTGGAGGCCTTTCCCCGGACGTTGTTTCTCGGGAGGACGTTATTGCTTTTGGAGGCATTCCGGATCCGGTGTCTAAGCGACGACGGTTGAGCTGTCGCCTCCAGGAGCAGCCGGACGTTGACGACATGCAGCTCAGGTGCGCCATGCGGGCGGCTAAGCTTCGTGACATAGAGGTCACTACGGGTATGTCGGTCAATACATCTAATTCCCTTATGCATTTTTCTAATGAGGAAATTATTCATAATGCCAACCAACTGGGAATCTCACTTGGTAGTAATGATAGTGAAATTTCCAAGTCTGTTAATGATATCTTAGATCTTGAAGCGGAACGCGCTTTAGAGCTGATTCGTAATCTAGCAGCGGTTAGACCTATGAATGATTCTGACATTCAGGCATTGGGAGTTAATGTGCTGAATAATTTTTGCGCGGATCTTGACCCGAATACCCTTGAGACCGAGGATGAAGGCGATTGTTTGTCCGCGGGGGGCATGATTTCGAGTGAGGATCAGCTGGTTAGGTCCACTACGCCCGAAGGTGGAGATAGGGTGGAAGAACGGATCAAGCCTAAACGTAAGTGGACGCGGAAAATCTGTCCCGCATCTGCGGTGCGTAGAAGTGCTAGAATCCATACTACTAAAAAATTCCATGATGAATTATGAGAGGCATCTTCTGGAATAGCAGAGGTCTGAAGGACTTGGCTAAGAGAAGGTTTCTTGCGGATGCCTCTAACGAATATAAGCTGGACTTCATTGCGATCTCCGAAACTGGACGGGATAACTTCTCACCCTAGTTTCTTAGTACCTTATCGGGAGGTGCAGAGTTTGATTGGCATTGCCTTCCTCCGAGAGGAAGATCAGGAGGTGTCTTACTCGGGGTTAGGTGCGACCAGTTGGAAGTCCGCAGTGTAGTCATGGGAGATTTTGCCGTCAAATTTAGGGTTAAATCCAAGGTTGATGGGTATAACTGGGCACTGGTGGCGGTATATGGAGCCGCGCAACCAGAACTTAAACCAGACTTTCTAGCGGATCTGGTCCGTATTTGTGGGTCTGAGCAGCTTCCGATCCTCGTGGGGGGGGTGATTTTAACATTATTCGTAGGAGAGAGGAAAAGAACAATAATAATTTTGACGGCATGTGGCCGTTCATGTTCAATACTATTATTGAAAGCTTGGATCTGAGGGAGATTGAGCTTTCGGTAGAAAATTCACTTGGGCTAACGCCTTACCAAACCCGACGTTTGAGAAATTAGATAGAGTTCTTGAAAGCGTCGAATGGGAGCAGAAATTCCCTATGGTAACAGTCCAAGCATTATCTCGTGGTATTTCAGATCACACACCCCTACTGGTTGATTCAGGAGAACCGACTCATATGGGTAATAAAAACACTTTCTCCTTCGAATTATCGTGGTTTGAAAGAGAAGGTTTCTTGGATCTGATTGCCAGGAAATGGGCTAAAGCTGCAGGAGGTAAGACTCCCATTGAGAGATGGCAAAACAAGATTAGACATTTGAGGAGTTTTCTTAGAGGATGGGCGAAGCATCTTAGTGGGGTTTATAAGATTGAAAAGGAAAGGCTTCTTGCACTCATTCAATCCCTAGAGGTGAAATCTGAGTCCACTATTTTAGACCCTGTTGAGCTTCGTGTCAAGGTTGACGCGGAGTTGAGATTGAAAGAACTCCTGCGAGAGGAGGAACTGAAGTGGGCACTACGAGCCAAGGTTCGGAAGATAACCCAAGGGGATGCCAACACCCAATTCTTTCATATGATCGCTAATGGCAAGCATAGGAAGAAAAGGATTTTTCAGCTTGAGCAAGACGAGGGAACGATCTTAGGACAAGAAAACCTAAAGATCTACATTACCAATTATTATAAGCAGCTTTTTGGGCCTCCTGAGGATAACTATGTGTCCTTGGATGAGTCTAGAATCGAGGATGTTCCTCAATTAGAGGTGGAGGAGAACGAGATTCTAACTGCCCCTTTTTCGGAGAAAGAGGTGTTCGAAGCAATATCTCAAATGAAGAATAATAAAGCCCCGGGGCCTGATGGCTTTCCGGCAGAGTTTTATAGGAGATGCTGGCATATCATTAAAGGGGATTTACTACCGTTGTTCCATGATCTGTTCTCGGGACAGCTTCAACTATTTCAGCTAAACTTTGGAACTATCACTTTGCTTTCGAAGAAAACAGAGGCTGTGAGAATTGAACAGTTTAGGCCTATTTGTCTTCTGAATGTTAGTTTCAAAATTTTCACCAAGGTCGGGACCAATAGACTCACGCAGATAGCGCATTCTGTGGTGCAGCCGTCTCAATCTGCTTTCATGCCGGACAGAAACATCCTAGAAGGGGTTGTGGTCCTACATGAGACACTCCATGAGATCCATACGAAAAAACTAGACGGGGTTGTTTTCAAAGTGGATTTTGAAAAAGCGTACGATAAAGTTAAATGGCCATTCCTTCAGCAAGCCTTGCGTATGAATGGTTTTGATCAGTCCTGGAGGCACCAGGTAGAATCCTTCACGCAAAAAGGGAGTGTTGGGATCAAAGTGAATGAGGACATAGGTCACTATTTCCAAACTAATAAGGGACTACGCCAAGGAGATCCGATGTCACCGATTTTGTTCAACATAGTGGTTGATATGCTGACGATCCTCATTGGCAGGGCTAAAGAAGCTGGTCAGGTTAGTGGACTGGTTCCTCATCTAGTTGATGGAGGTGTCTCTATCCTGCAGTACGCCGATGATACCATCATATTCATGGAGCATGATTTGGCCAAAGCGAGAAACATGAAATTGCTTCTTTGTTTGTTTGAACAATTGAGTGGACTGAAGATTAACTTCCACAAAAGCGAATTGTTCTGCTTTGGAAAAGCGAAGGAGGAACAAGACGCTTATAAACAATTGTTTGGGTGTGAGTTGGGGGAGTTACCCTTTTCGTATTTGGGTATACTAATACACCATCGTAAGCAAACAAACGCTGAATGGAAGTGTATCGAAGATAGATTCGAAAAGAAACTTAGTTGCTGGAAGGGCAAGCTGATGTCATATGGGGGCCGGTTAATTCTTATTAATTCTGTCCTGACAAGTATGCCCACGTTTCTATTATCCTTCTTCGAGATTTCTGTTGGGGTTCGGAAAAGACTAGACTTTTATCGGTCACGCTTCTTCTGGCAGAGTGATGAACTCAAGAGAAAATACAGACTAGCTAGATGGGATATCATTTGTCACCCAAAAGATCAAGGGGGTCTGGGCATAGAGAATCTTGAGGTAAAAAACAAATGTCTCCTTAGCAAGTGGCTGTATAAGTTGTCACAAGAGCCGGAAGCCACATGAGCCCAGATTTTGCGTAATAAGTATCTTCACTCTAAAACCTTGTCGCAAGTGACGGTGTGGCCGGGAGACTCACCCTTTTGGAAAGGACTAATGAAAGTTAAACCAGTCTTTTTTAACAGGACCAAATTCCTTGTCGGAGACGGTACTTCCACGAGATTCTGGGAGGATACGTGGCTAGGGGAATCGCCTCTCGCAATTCAATATCCTTCTCTCTATCGTATTGTTCAACGAAGAGAAGCCTTTGTGGCCACAGTTTTTGAGTCCACCCCACTTAACATTCAATTCAGGAGAGCGCTTGTTGGAAATCGTTGGGAAGCATGGCTCCATCTTGTAAGGAGACTTATGGAGGTACAGTTATCTCAACGTCCAGACCAGTTGAGCTGACGGTTATCTAGGAATGGACTTTTCATGGTAAAATCTATGTATTTAGATGTTATTAACTCTAGTTCTATCCCTACGTCTAAATATGTTTGGAGCGTCAAAGTTCCTTTGAGGGTTAAAGTGTTTATGTGGTTTGTCCACAAACAAGTCATTTTAACTAAGGATAATTTGACGAAACGTAATTGGACGGGTTCTACGAGATGATCTTTTTGTGACCGGAACGAAACTATCAAACACCTCTTTCTCGAATGTCCGTTGGCACAAATTTTATGGCGGTCAGTCCAAATTGCATTTAATATCACTCCTCCGAATTCGATTAGCACGTTATTTGGGACGTGGCTAGACGGGATAGATCCCGCTACAGCGAAACATATTCGTGTAGGAGTTTGCGCTTTATTATGGGCAATTTGGAACTGCAGAAATGATTTGGTTTTAAACAGAGCATCGAATACTCATTTTTTGCAGGTTATATTCCGCGCTACAACATTGATCCGTATGTGGTCGCTACTCACTCCGACGAAGGCCAGGGAGCGTTTGGTTACTGGGTCTGGCCGGTGGGAGATGGTAGCTCGGATTATTTTCAACCGGTTTGGATGACGGTTATGTAATAGGATAGGCAATTAGTTTTCCTATTTATCCCTTGCTAGCCGGGTTGTGGCCTTTGTTTATTTTTGCTCTTTTGCTCTGCGTGAGCGTTTGTTTCAGACTACTAGACCTTTGTTTCAATCTTTTGGATTCTTAAAGGTGGCCGTATGCATCGTTCTGATGCAGAGGCCGGGGTTTTCCCCTTTTCGAAAAAAAAACTAGAGTGCGACTTGAAATAATTATAAAAGGTTCAACGAAATAATAAAATGGCAAATTCAGAGAGGGAAAGCAAGTTTCTACAGAGAAGCTTCCTCGGTGCCTTCAGTCGCCATCAGCTGGTCTTCGGTGATTTCTTCTACTGGAATGCCACACTCGTTGACTCCCAGTGCTGCGTGAGAGGTACAGGGGTCGATGGAGGAGGGATCTTCATAGGCGCATGTGCATCCTGGTTTCCATCTATATTTATTGTTGGGATCACCCTTGGCTTGCCACATGACTTTTTAGCTCTGTTTTCAGCAAGAGATGGGGGTTTGAAGCCCAGGAATGTTGTGGAGCGAGTGCTCAGTCGGACCTCTAAGACAGCTATTGGAGTATCATGCTTGCGACGTTTACGGGACACAACAATATCAATTAGCATACTCTCGGTGTTCACCATGTCATCACTTAGAACTGAAACCTCAGACATAGATGAAGTTTCAAAAGCTTCGGGCAGCTCATACAAAGGAGGATAGCCATTCTGCATGTAGTTATTGTTTCCTTCAAACATATGACTGTTCAGCATTTGCCACACTTCAGGGGAGCAAAAAACAGTATTCGTACCAGGAGCAAATGGAATGAATGGGAAGATGATATGGTAGGCCAGGCCCACTAGCTCTCTGAGTACCTTTTCTGAAAGATAGAGACAGGCACGAGCACATGCAGAGTTATAACTCATCTTTGAGTCACATATGCGCGGGGTGAATACAGTGCAGTAGAACGCAATCATAAACTGAAGAAGTTTTTTCTCAAGAGGGATGCCTATTTGAATTGTAGTCCTTCCAGCTTGTATGAAAGCAAGCTCACGAGATGGGCGGCCATTGATCACAGCTTCGGCTGCTTGTTCAACTAAATTGACATGCTCGTTCCAAACCCATAGACCATCATCTTGTACGTTGTCAGACAATTGGATCCCGTCCATCATTGACGGACCGTCATAACCAGGGAGAGCACGGTAGCTGACACGCGACACCTCTGTATTGCGGCGGAACTGACGGCAGAATTGGCCAACCACCCCATCCCTGCTGTGGTGGTGGCGGAGCTTGGGCAACCTCCCAAGCATTGGCAGCATTCTGCATGTGCGAAATGTGTGTATTACGTTGAGCTTGCTGCACTGCATTGAGAAATGGTAGTTGTTCCGGGTGAGGGGAGGCTCCCATTGGTGGAACTTCATCTTTATTGCCGTGCAAACATGGACTTGGGTTTCTTTCGTTAAGGATGTATATATGCACTGACCACGACAGGCCTAAACCACTGATTTCAGTGAACCTTTTAACAACCAAGCTATAGGGAACTAGAGCAAGCTCATTGATGAGAACACGGACAATGATTCTAGCTTTGCGAACGCCCTGGCGATGCCCCAAAATTAGACGCCAAAAGCATGACATAGCCTGAATCACATAACTATCTGTCTGGTAATCTAGCGGAAATCCCAAAAGCATAACCCAGGCTTCTCTTTCAATGATAGGACGTCTCATATTTGGACCTTCATCATACCTAAGAATAGTGAAAGAGATGTTTTCCCCTAGCCGTACAAGCGGCTGAGGGCTCCGAGATATCATGGTGTCACAAACAATTGGATTGACAAACTTAACCAAACAAACAAAAAATGGGTAAACTTCACCATCCGATGTTTCTGCCCCATGATCATCTCTCAGAGTAATCCTAACAGCAGCCAAAACAGGCTTCCTATTCAAATCCGAAGGATAGGGAGTTACCATGACAAGAGCGTAGCGGCTGTTGTCGAGTGGTGGGTCGCCGACGACCATCATCTTCCTCTGGAGCCTGTTTGCTAGACCTTTATCAATGTCCATCTCGCCCGGGGGGTAGGTGTATGGTAGCAAAAGGACGTTCACCATTGGAGTGGGAGGCGGTGGGGAGGAGCGCTCGAGGCAGAGAGGATGTTGAGGGCATTATGGAGAACGAGGCCGGGGCATTGAGAAGGAAATGACAAAACTGGTGGAATGCGTATTGGCAGGGGAAATTTTAGATACAATTGTTTCTGTTGCCTTATCACATTATCTGCCCTCTGGAAATCATATTTGATTTTCCAAATTAGTTTTGAAATATTCCTATGCCAAATTAAACCTTGTTTCTTGGACTTTCCAGTTGCCGCATTTCCCCCTGTGAAGTCCTCTTTTTTGATCTTCCACACAAGACAAAATCCTTTGCTGTTTTGTGTCACGTTACAATCCCGGCCCATGTGGCCCAGCTAGGAACAAAAACTGCAACGTAGCCCAATAGTGCACTTATTTATCCAATGACCTTCTGAAAGGCATTTGGTGTAGAAAGGAGTTGACTTGCTATATGTCAATTTTCCCTTTAGGATGGCTCCTTCCCTGATTGATCCCTTGGAATGTACCAGTTCTCTTGAACTCCTTATCAATAATTTGGAGTTTCTCAACCACTTCAGGAGAAATCAGGTTCAAACCTGCTGTAGCGACCACGATCCGAATGGACCGAAGTCTCTGTGTTCTGTGTCATCCCTGGATCGGTATGCTGACACACACAGTACTCGAGGATTTATAACAGAGGTAAATCACATGTATGAAGTAACATAAATACTATTACCTCAATCGATCATAGCGGAAGCATCAAAGGTTGTGGATTCCCATCAACACCAACGGCAAAGTTGAGTGTAGAAATCGTAACCCTAACGTATCACTTACTCGTCGTAAGATAATCCTGCAACATGAGACGTTGCAGCCACAGAGGGTCAGTACATTGAATGTACTCGCAAATTCACACTATAATGAGAATGATGAACAAAGCCTACAACTACATGCATATTTGGCTGATGGAGGCTGTAAGGTTAAAGTCTTTGCGTAAAGCCAATTTTTCCCTACTTCAAAGGAATAAATTTTAATTAACTATCATGGTAGTTGAAACATCATTGAGAAGATAGACATCCTCTCAACCCCAATTAAAAGTTCATCATTAAACCCAACAAAATTAATTAAAGTAACATGATGAGATTCACATGAAAATCCAAGTACTAGATACTCAAGACGTCCATAACCGGGGACACGGCTAATCATGATCAGTTTGTACACTCTGCAGAGGTTTGTGCACTTTTCCCACAAGACTCGATCGCCTCTGTTTGGTTTCTCGCACTGCATGATGTTTGAGAAACGGATGACCGAGACATAGTCTTTCAGAAGCGCTAGCACCTTACGATCGGGCGGACCGTACCAACCTACATCCCCTACATCTGCTAGTTCACCACTGTAAGAGTTCGCACGACTTACTCATACTATGCTAGAGCCCATAATAGCATTGTGGCTGCACACGGAAGTTTCTAGTATGAATAATCTCATGATCCCTTTGAGTCTGGGTGGCGGTCCAAAAGAAAAACAGGCAATCACTGGAATACCCAGATGCCTCAATCCACCCAGATGTGTATTAATGTTGCCACCTTAAGTTGAACCATTAATTAACAAACTCACATATGTCATGTATTTCACTCAAACCCATACCACGTCTACGAGCATAGCATGTCCTAACAGCAAACGCAAAAGTAACTCCCAAATGTTTGAATGAAATGCAGGTAATAGGTACTACCTCAATCTACTTCCCAGTCCCACAAGTTTATTGATCCTACTCATGCAATGTGTTTGAGGATATAACTAATGCAATGAAAAATGGGTATTTGGAAAATATGATCAAAGTGTGAACTTGCCTGCAATGTTGATGAAGATGATTCACACTCAAAACTCTTGATATCTCTACTCGTCACACTCCGGTCAATCTATCGTAAGCAAGCAATAGTAACCACACATAAGCAATCACTCAGAAAGATCGGACAGAACGAATAACACTTCGGGGAAACTTCAAAAACCAACAAATGACTCTTCAAACACAAAAAAATTTCCAACAGTACCAAAATAATGTGAATTTGGCCTTATCAGAAAGTTTAGGTCAAAGTTTCGATTTGCAAAAAGAATCAACTAAAACGGAGTTACGAAACTCAAGTTATGGTCAAACTAAGTTCAAATCCAAAACTAATTGAATTCAAATTTTAAAACTTTCAAAAACAGGTTTAAGTTGCATTACTGGAAAGAGGGCTTCGTAACGAAGACGTGGGCGTTGGTTTCATTGGATTTGGACCAACGAGCAAAAAGTTAGGGCCGTTTGAAGTGTAGGGACTAAACTGGAAATAAAATATTTACAGAGAGGTCCCTGGCAGAAAACTAAACAGAAAAGAAAAGAACTATCGAGCGAACGCTCGCTATTAGGGCCTAACCAGTGAACGTTCACTAGATAAAAAGATCTAAAAAACAAAACCAACTTTTAACCGAAAACCAGCGGTTTTCTTTTACCTAGCAGTTTCGGGGAGAAAACCGGCGGATCGGGCCGGACCGGTGCGGTTCGGGCGAACCGGGCCGTATCGGGCGCAGCGGCTGGCTCCGACAGCTCCGGCGAGGCTGGCGGCGGCGGGATGCGGCACGGGCCAGGGTGGCGAGCGAGGCGAAGGGCGGAGGGCGAGGCGCGGCTGCAACAGGCGAGGCAGAGCGCGGCGGCGGCGGCGCAAAGCAGCAGCGACGGCGGCGCAGAAGCGAGGCGGCGGCGCAAAAGCGACGGCGGCGGTTGTGACGCGAGGGGCAGCGGGTTGAGAGGGGCGGCGGCGGTGGAGTATTTATGGAGGAGGGGGGGCCTCGGGTGCGTGGAGGAGGGGGCAAGGAATAGGAGTCCGGGCGGACTACGGGTTCGCCGGCGAGATGGCGTGCGGCGGCCGGTCTCCCGGCTGGAGCTCGGGGACGAGGAGCGTCGGGCCGGCTGGGCCGTGGCCTGGCAGGCAGCTGGGCCGGCCCAGTTAGGTCGAGAAGACCTCTTTTTTTTCTATAAACATTTTTTAACAGACAGAAAACGAATAAAAGCAAAATAAAAATATCCTATGGGCATATAATATATCAAAATTTGCAGAAAAAGAATTCCTACAAGATGGACATTTTACTACTGTCAAATAAAATGCCCACAAAATCTAATAAATCAAAAGGTCCTACTGTTGCAATTAAAACCCAAATAAAATCATTTTAAAATACCAAAAAGAATTCAAATTCATTCATCTCCAATTTTCTGCTGTAGGGAATCATGTTACCCTATTTTCCATGTAATTTATTTTTGGAGAAAAATAATTTGAATAAAACCAAATAACTCAATATTTGAAATTGAGTTCCAGAAATTTCGAAAAAACTTCCAACTCATATTTCCTATAATTTGAAAAAATCATTTTATCTTCTCTCTGGAAAATCATTGAGTCGCATAAAGTTTCTGAATTGGGAATAGTTCGAGGATGAAATTCAAAATCCTTTCAAAGCCCTTTATCATTTAATATAAATGGAAGAAGTCATTTTGTCTTCACTCTAGGGTTTTGTGTTGAAAAGAATCTGAATTCCCTCGGAGATCAAAAAGCAAAGTGAAAGTTTTGGGAAAGTCATTTTATTCCCTCTCATTTAACTTTCAAAAGTTTCAAATTTCACTCAATTTCACTCAGCACATCAAACAGCAACCAAATCTATCTACTTATTATAACATTCCAAAATTTAGAATTTTGGGATGTTACAAACCTATCACACTTAAAATGAATCTCGTCCTCGAGATTCGGAGAGGCTAGCAAGAAATAGGTTAGGGTTTGGGGGTCTCCTAACAAATCCACTGATTAGTGTGGCCTAGTGTACTACCACACTTAGGAACATGGATACGGTTCCATCAAAACTCAGGTATTCCATCCTTTGGGTTGACGGCGTCGGTCTTCTCAAATCTTCAGGGTATTTCCTTCTCTGGCTCTTTTCGGTAGTGGAAAAATCTTTGTCCTAAATCATTGTATCCTTTCATCTTGGTAAGGCTCTTTCTGGACTGGTTCTTCTTAACTAACAGGTCTGGCGCCAATACTACACAAATATCGATCTCTCATGGTGGTCATGAACCAAATTAAATGGGTCCCTACAGAAAAATGGGTCTGGGCTTCATCCTCACCGTATATCCTATGGTTAGCAACAGCATGCCGTGTACACGGGAAAAATTCCTATGCCATTCTAATGTTTAAGCAAAGTTTTGATATCGTCGTCTCTCTACTATAGGTAAGTCACTTAGATTTACCATCCCATATAACAGAGGCGAACAATAAGAGTAAGTCGGTATGGTGATCAATCCATCCCGCACCCAAATCATTAACTTGTATATGGTTTAGTGAATCTCGTATTCTAACACTCGGCCATCCTCACAAGCATTGCAGAATTTTCTCTTGTCAACGAACCAAGTTTGGATAAATCCATTGATTCTGCAAGCTAAACAAAACTTCTATCGTTTCTTCACAACCCTCGGGTTTAACGTAACCACCTATAAGATCGTCTATGGATAAAGTCGTAACTTCTTCCAGGGGTTTTCCTTCAACAAGGATGAGCTTGCTTTCTTGACAGGTCCTGGGCCTGTGGGTTATGGCCCATCTCACCACTAGTAACACTTGGTCTCATCATCGGGTTGCAACTGATCATTCTTCCAACATCCAACTTCCTTGTATTCTTAAATCCATCCAAGTATCCTTTACTTCTCTTGGGTAAAACTACGATGTAATTACTCAGACTCATCCTTGGGCAATCCACTCCAAGTCTAACGTAACTTACCACTAACTAGTGTATTCGGGTAACGGTGTTGGATTCTACCACACTTAAAATGAATAACACTAGTTTCTTCAAAATCTTATTCCATGCATCATGTCTTCACTCATCACCTTTTATAGTACCCACTTATAATATCCAAAATCAATACCACGATGCCAACTGTATTGATTCTCAACTTACTACGATCTACTGCACTTTTATTGCATGCTTCAACTCCAATACTTAGCACAAAACTCCTTCTTCTTGGTACAATCTATAGCAAAATGCACTGCTTTACTATAGCAGATACACATGACTATAGACAAGTCTCGTGGTTCCCTTGTGATTATGTATCCTCCTTAGGTCCACGGCTAAAGGGTCCATGTCAGAATTTGTATATCCATAACTCAATCCTTGGGGTCACTATAGTTCCATACTTCAGCCTTACACCCTCTTAAAAATCCAATTGTACTTCTTTCCTTCATAACCTTGGGGTAAGCTTCATATAAAAAATAAACTCCAATTTATTTATGCAAACTCTACTCCTTGGAGCAACACTTTCCTTTCTATTGGTCCAGGGTTCACTCGATAAGGTTTAACTAAACAAAATGCACTGGTTCATCCATAATCCATATTCTCCTCATATCAAATCTCGTATTACTACTTGAACCATTATTCATCACTTCACTACAAATGTTGCCATCCACATAGTGGGGTAAGGTCAAACATTCCTCCCATCTTCATTCATTTGTCCTAGCTAAGGACGCTTCAGTCCCACCGGAATTGTGCAACGTGATTCCTAAAATCATCAATCTTTTGCTTCATACTAATGGATGTGTGCTTCATCTCCACCATCTCTGCATGCATCATACTCAGGCATCCCTGGGTATAACGAAGTCTTGCTTCAAGTATTTCTCCAATTTGACGGATGGCCTCCATAGCAGCTTCACGAACAGAGTCGAAGAATGTTGGTTGTGGTACTCGGGAGATGAAAAAGTATTGACCCATAGTCTTTGGGCAAACTCCTTTCACACGGTGGAGGTGTACCTCCATGTACCAAAGTTCAACTCCATTCTCCATGAAGGGATAGCCCTTGTAAACTGCATCTCCTTCCAGTTGAATATGCTTCGTCATGTCCTTCAGGATCTTTGGATAATCTTGATCGCTAGTCAGGGTCATGATGGTTTCTGGGCCTTTAAGAAAAGACTCGTATAGGGTTGTCATCTGTAGGCATAAGACATAAGGGGTTCTCAGGACAACATATAGATATCCTCGGGTAAAACGGGATCGTCTGTCCGAGAAAGGTTTGGGGTCAACTGGTCCATGGGTTCTAGGTTTTGATCGGGATGAGATAGCAAGAGAGGCACTCACAATCATCCAACAACTCATAGCAATGAGATTCCAAACATCTCAACTTCCACTGCTTCACGAACTATTACAATGTTATTTCCATACTCAACTCAACATTGTAATAAAGGTGTATTCATATTAATCTACAGGCTTCATTACAATATGAAGATCTCAACTACTCAGATCAATCTTCCTCCGGTCTAGACCTTCTCTTGGCAAAATGCTTTACTTCCTTGTAGTGTAAACCAGTGTCATCAGACAAATCTAAGGACTTCATGGTGGCTATCTTAGTTCACTAGGTTCTTCGCTTCCTGGTTGGGCATTTGATAGCATAATGACCTAAATCCTTGCACCGGTAACATGTGATGTGCCTCAGGTCCTTTTCCGCAGAAATTGGGTTCTTCTGGGGACACATGTTCTTCCTCTTACTTGACTTCTTCGTTCCTATCAATACTTCTATCTTCTGTGGATCAAACTTCACTTCTTCTGTCGGGAAGTCTCCTAGATACTCTTGACTTTCCCTCGTGCATTGCTGTGAAAGATGTCCTTTCTCTCCACATGCGTAGCAAGCACGGGAGTAATATCTGTTTAGGCCTTCTCCATCAGGGTCGTCAATATCTTCCTCCATCGCAGATTCCCTTAGGGTTTCCTCGAGGACTTCTTTCATTGCTTCTTTCTTCTGTTGGATTGTTCGTTGCACCATGGGGTAAATGTGGCACTGAGCAGGGTAATGGGTAGTCCCTTCACACAAGAAACAGGTAATCTGCCTAGTTGGGCATTCTTTAGCTAGGCGACTTCCTTCACAATTAGGGCATTCATCCTTGTGCTCCTCTTGGGTGTGTCCTATTTCTCCACAAATCCTGCAGGCACAATGTTTCTCCTTTGGGTTGTCTCCACGCTCTCGGATGAGACGGGATCCTAACAGAGTCTTCTTGAATTCCTTCCAATTTTCTGCTCTATTACATCCTTGTATGGCTTGATGCATCTTCCACCATGTTGCAGCACTTTTCGTGAAGTACTGAAGAGCGTATTGCTCCTCATACTTCCTTTCAACTAAATTTTCCTTGAAGTGGTCCTCCATGCTTTGTATCCATAGTTCTGCCTCCGGCTGGGTCATGGGTCCAGAGACTTCAAGTCTATCTTCAGTCATCCTCTATTGGGTCCATGGGTTTTGGGTGGGATAAGAGAGATGGAGAGAGAGATACACTCAATACACAGTAGTTTTGAAAGACGGTTTTAGTTTGTGGCCGTCGGAAAACATCAAACAAATGATGGCTCACAATCATCGCATCTAACGTAAGTACATAACAGGGGGTTGGTCTTCTAATGGTCATCATCTCTTCAAAGTTGTCAGCTCTTCAAACATTCGGAGTATCCATTGTTGTAGCTTCAACACTTCCAATGCATAGTGAAATCCTCTCTACTCCGAAGTGGTCCAAATGGTAAAGGGTATTGTCTAACTATTTAAGGTCAAAGGGAAAGTTTGACAAAGCTCAGAAAAGAAGAGAGATAAGAATCTTTTGAAAATGATAGTTTTAGAGAAATCCTTTCCTATGGTCTGGTCAGTTTCTAGGGTCACGTCCTACAGTCAACATGTGCTCTGATACCATCTTGTAGCGACCACGATCCAAATGGACCGAAGTCTCTGTGTTCTGTGTCATCCCTGGATCGGTATGCTAACACACACAGTACTCGAGGATTTATAACAGAGGTAAATCACATGTATGAAGTAACATAAATACTATTACCTCAATCGATCATAGCGGAAGCATCACAGGTTGTGGATTCCCATCAACACCAACGGCAAAGTTGAGTGTAGAAATCGTAACCCTAACGTATCACTTACTCGTCGTAAGATAATCCTGCAACATGAGACGTTGCAGCCACAGAGGGTCAGTACATTGAATGTACTGGCAAATTCACATTATAATAAGAATGATGAACAAAGCCTACAACTACATGCATATTTGGCCGATGGAGGCTGTAAGGTTAAAGTTTTTGCGTAAAGCCAATTTTTCCCTACTTCAAAGGAATAAATTTTAATTAACTATCATGGTAGTTGAAACATCGTTGAGAACATAGACATCCTCTCAACCCCAATTAAAAGTTCATCATTAAACCCAACAAAATTAATTAAAGTAACATGATGAGATTCACATGAAAATCCAAGTACTAGATACTCAAGACGTCCATAACCGGGGACACGGCTAATCATGATCAGTTTGTACACTCTGCAGAGGTTTGTGCACTTTTCCCACAAGACTCGATCGCCTCTGTTTGGTTTCTCGCACTGCATGATGTTTGAGAAACGGATGACCGAGACATAGTCTTTCAGAAGCGCTAGCACCTTACGATCGGGCGGACCGTACCAACCTACATCCCCTACATCTGCTAGTCCACCACTGTAAGAGTTCGCACGACTTACTCATACTATGCTAGAGCCCATAATAGCATTGTGGCTGCACACGGAAGTTTCTAGTATGAATAATCTCATGATCCCTTTGAGCCTGGGTGGCGGTCCAAAAGAAAAACAGGCAATCACTGGAATACCCAGATGCCTCAATCCACCCAGATGTGTATTAATGTTGCCACCTTAAGTTGAACCATTAATTAACAAACTCACATCTGTCATGTATTTCACTCAAACCCATACCACGTCTACGAGCATAGCATGTCCTAACAGCAAACGCAGAAGTAACTCCCAAAGGTTTGAATGAAATGCAGGTAATAGGTACTACCTCAATCTACTTCCCAGTCCCACAAGTTAATTGATCCTACTCATGCAATGTGTTTGAGGATATAACTAACGCAATGAAAACTGGGTATTTGGAAAATATGATCAAAGTGTGAACTTGCCTGCAATGTTGATGAAGATGATTCGCACTCAAACCTCTTGATATCTCTACTCGTCACACTTCGGTCAATCTATCGTAAGCAAGCAATAGTAACCACACATAAGCAATCACTCAGAAAGATCGGACAGAACGAATAACACTTTGGGAAAACTTCGAAAACCAACGAATGACTCTTGAAACACAAAATAATTTCCAACAGTACCAAAATTATGTGAATTTGGCCTTATCAGAAAGTTTAGGTCAAGAGCTTCGATTTGCAAAAAGAATCAACTAAAACGGAGTTACGAAACTTAAGTTATGGTCAAACTAAGTTCAAATCCAAACTAATTGAATTCAAATTTTAAAACTTTCAAAAACATGTTTAAGTTGTATTACTGGAAAGAGGGCTTCGTAACGAAGACGTAGGCGTTGGTTTCGTTGGATTTGGACCAACGAGCAAAAAGTTAGGGCCGTTTGAAGTGTAGGGACTAAACTTCAAATAAAATATTTACAAAGAGATCCCTGGCCGAAAACTAAACAGAAAAGAAAAGAACTATCGAGCGAAAGGTCGCTATTAGGGCCTAACCAGTGAACGTTCACTAGATAAAAAGATCTAAAAAAACAAAACCAACTTTTAACCGAAAACCAGCGGTTTTCTTTTACCTAGCGGTTTCGGGGAGAAAACCGGCGGATCGGGCCGGACCGGTGCAGTTCGGGCGAACCGGGGCGGATCGGACGAGGCTGGCGGCGGCGGGATGTAGCACGGGGCAGGGCGACGAGCGAGGCGAAGGGCGGAGGGCGAGGCGCGGCTGCGGGAGACGGGGCAGACCGCGGCGGCGGCGGCGCAAAGCAGCAGCGACGGCGGCGCAGAAGCGAGGCGGCGGCGCAAAAGCGACGGCGGCGGTTGTGACGCGAGGGGCAGCGGGGAGAGAGGGGCGGCGGCGCTGGAGTATTTATGGAGGAGGGGGGCCTCGAGTGCGTGGAGGAGAGGGCAAGGAAGATGAGTTCGGGCGGACTACGGGTTCGCCGGCGAGATGGCGTGCGGCGGCCGGTCTCCCGGCTGGAGCTCGGGGATGAGGAGCGTCTGGCCGGCTGGGCCGTGGCCTGGCGGGCGGCTGGGCCGGCCCAGTTAGGTCGAGAAGACTTCTTTTTTTTTCTATAAACATTTTTTTAACAGACAGAAAACCAATAAAAGCAAAATAAGAATATCCTATGGGCATATAATATATCAAAATTTGCAGAAAAATAATTCCTACAAGATGGACATTTTACTTATGTCAAATAAAATGCCCACAAAATCTAATAAATCAAAAGGTCCTACTATTGCAATTAAAACCCAAATAAAATCATTTTAAAATACCAAAAAGAATTCAAATTCATTTAGCTCCAATTTTCTGCTGTAGGGAATCATGTTACCCTATTTTCCATGTAATTATTTTTGGAGAAAAATAATTTGAATAAAACCAAATAACTCAATATTTGAAATTGAGTTCCAAAAATTTCAGAAAAACTTCCAACTCATATTTCCTATAATTTGAAGAAGTCATTTTATCTTCTCTCTGGAAAATCATTCAGTCGCATAAATTTTCTGAATTGGGAATATTTCGAGGATGAAATTCAAAATCCTTTCAAAGCCCTTTATTATTTAATATAAATGGAAGAAGTCATTCTATCTTCACTCTAAGGTTTTGTGTTGAAAAGAATTTGAATTCCCTCGGAGATCAAAAAGCAAAGTGAAAGTTTTGGGAAAGTCATTTTATTCTCTCTCATTTAACTTTCAAAAGTTTCAAATTTCACTCAGCACATCAAACAACAATCAAATCTATCTATTTATTATAACATTCCGAAATTTAGAATTTTGGGATGTTACACTTGCCCCACTGTCGACCAGCATCTTCGTGACCTTGATGTTGTGAATAGTTGGTGAAACCAACAATGGCAAGCATTCGACCACGGTGGTGCAATCTGGATGATCCTCAACATCAAAGATGATGGGCGTGCGGGACCATTTGAGGGGCTTCTGTGCACCCATCGCCGGCTCTATTGTGTTGAATTCACACACCCACTATTTAAGTTGGCGGTTAGAGGATTGCAAAGATGCACCCCTATCAATGCACATCGCTTTAGTAGCCTTTTGGAACTATTGTTCACTAGGTTCATCATCGTCCTCTTGTTCACTTTCATCCTCTTCTTTCTTCTCACGGGCCATGGCGGGCTTCTCCTTCCGCTGCTTGGCGTAGCCGCGGTGACCTCCACGACTGCCATGACCATTCCCGCTAGCACTATCTTGGCCCTTCTCCTTATCACACTCCTCGTACTCGGCTTTCTGCCTCTCAACAAGCTGCTCAACTTGGTGGCATTCTTGGAGATCGTGGACCTTAGTGCGGTGGATTTAGCAGTATGGCCCAGTATGGCCCGTCAGACTTGCCAGTTTTCTCTGCCGCTGCAGCCGCCCGGCAATCAGCGCATGTAGCATCTCCCTTGCCTTCTTGCTGGCACTAGGATCACTTGAGTTCTCAATGGCCATCATTGCCTTGCCTTTGCGCTTCTTGTTGCGGCTTTGGCCTTTCTTTCTTGGGGTGGCAGCATTGTCGTCGTCCTCTGAATCGACTTCGACACCAGCCTCTTCTCCGATGATTCGCCTCCCTTCTTCAGCACGAGCACACTTGTCCGCCAACATGCAGAGTTCATTGGTGGTCTTCGGCAGTCGGGCATTCATCTTAGCACGCATCCTCCGACTGTGCACATTCATGTGGAATGCGGCAATCACTACCGCCGGGTGTATCTCTGGGATGTTGCGGTGCACTTGACTAAATCTTTGTAGGTACTTGCGCATACTTTCCCCTTCTTTCTATAGGAGGACTTCCAAGTCGCTGGGCTGTCCGGGCTCTTGATGGCTACTCGTAAGGGCGCCAACAAACTCATAGCACAAGTCGGCCCACGAGGAAATGTAATCTTCAGGTAGATGCATAAACCAAGACCTCATGTTGGGCTTCAGCACCAGTGGGAAATAGATGGCGAGCACCTTCTCATCTCTTCCCCTGGCAGCTTGAACGACGATCATGTGGATGCCCAAGAACTCTGCCGGTTTTAGTTTTCTGTCGTATTTCTCTAGTAACTCAAGCTTGAAAGTGCAAGATGATGGCTACCACAGCTCACAAGTGAAGGCAGGGCAGCCCACCTCATAGGGCAGGTACCAGCCAACACCGGGAATGGGCTCGTCGACGTCTGGGCCATTGCGCTTGTCGGACTTACGACGAGTCTCCCGGCGCCACTCGATGGTGATGTGGGCATCCTCCTTCTGCCCGCCTCAACACACGACGCTAATCTTTCTAGGTCTGTGGGTCTCACAAGGCCATTGACATCTCGTCTGGATTGTTGATGTGCTGGGCTTGCTGGGCTCACTACGTCTGCTTCTGGGGTGGTTGCCGTGGAGGAGACTGCACTGTGGGTGTAGTCTTCTCAACATGGTCGCCAGTACATGCTGCTGGCGTCGCTTGCGGATGCCGCGAGGGTTCCGCCTATTTTGATTTGCTGGATTTAGCAAACCCAATAAGGCTACGAATGGTGGCTCTCCACTCGTCCATCTTGTCAGCAACTTGAGGAAAGTTCAACAACAACGGAGCCCGTGCCATTCCTTCCGCCACTGGCGCTGGCATGTCGTGGGAAGCAGAATGCAACGCCGCTCGTCTCCTCGAAAAGCTAGAAGGAGCATGTTGTGTTCTTGCAGCCTCGTCCAAGCACAAGGGTGGTCTGGCGTGGCTAAGGCTGCACTTATGGGCCTAGCTCCTGATTAGCTGAAGTATTGCCATGCGAGCGTTGTTTTTGTGGGTTGGCGGCGCCGCTCGCGGTCTTGTCGCGCTCGTCTTGCATGGGGCGAAGCGTGTGCCCTGATGTTGCGCCCCCGACCGCTGCAGCTAGAGGATCTTGACTCGTGCCCAAGTGGGCATCGCTGCTGCACTGGTTGTGCTTGCGGGTGCGGCGGGGAGGCGGAAGCTGGGCGTTCTTGCTACCCGCGCCAGTGTGGGCATGCTTGCTAGAAGGTTCGGGAAGCTAGGCAGGTCCAACTCCTACTCCAACCATGGTGGGCATGACGGCTACACCTCCTGCGCTCGTCATGCCACCCTCGGTGCCCGCTCCTCCTGCAGTGGCGGCGGTGCCCGTGTCCACATGCGAAGGGGCCTTCGAAGTGGGGGGGG
>LR738712.1:322346029-322378058 GCA_902687465.1 Secale cereale
GGGTGCCGCGGCGCTGCTCTTCTTCTTGGGATCCATTGGTGACATCGAAGATGACGAAGATCGATGTCGTGGTGGGCGCATGGCAGATGCCAAGGGATGGCTAAAGATAGGAGGCGGCTCGAGGGCACTGGTGGACTCCAGAAGCAGGGTTGGTATGAGCGAGCGCGGGACGCAAGACATACCCAGGTTTGGGGCTCTCCGGGGAGATAATACCCTTAATCCTGCCGATGTGGTTGATGATTTTCCTGTACAGAGTTGCTCCTTGAGCTGTGTGGTGGAAGGAGGAAGACAGGCCAACGCTTAGGCTGCTTCTCCCGGGGTGTGTCTATCCTGTTCTCTAGTTCTTCTTTCTATCTCGTATGTGTCCTCCTCGTGCATGAGGGCTCTGGGGGGTTTTATATAGGCTAGCCCCCCAGGGATACAATGGTAAAGTTACACGACCGTGGGGCCGGATTGTCATCGCCCGGGAAGTCGGTGTTGGGACTCGTTGGGTACAGGGCTCGGCGGGTTCTTCGGGCGCGGGGCCCGCCAAGTATGGGGGGGTACTGTGTTGCCAAGGATTGACCGAGCTGGTTCGGGTACGACATGGTCTGTCACGTCACCGTCTGCCGGCGTCATGGGCTGTGATGATTGCACTATTGCCACGCCCCGGCTGACTAGGGGCATGGGTGAGGCACTGTTGCCTAGGTCATCGGTAGGTGCGTCTCGTCCCATCGTATGGTTGGGATGGGACGGGAGCTGACCCGTGGCTGGATTGGGGAACACGCCATGGGCCGATCTAGCTTGTTGAGGAAGTCTTTGTGTGCCGGGTCCGGATCCCTCGAGCGGGCCGTTGGGGCCGGATCGCGGGAGCCGGCCGGACTGGTGAGTCTTGCGGGATCGTGGGGCCTGGCCGGGTCGAGCGACCCGGCCAAGTCAGAGGCGAATTGTGGGGCGAGGTTGGCCCCGTTGTTTTTGAGATCCGACTTCTGTTGCCTGCCTGGGGTTCATCCCCCGACAGTAGTCCCCGAAGCTGTGAAGGTCCGCCATCTTTGGGTGATCGGGCCTTCATAGTTTCCTTCCCTTGAAAGCGGGCTCGGGGCCAAGCTCGGGAACACCCGCTGTGTGCCAGCTTTTGGAAGCCGGATCCCGGCGTTTTGGAGACGGCGGGAATCAAGGAGTCCGCCGAATCTTGGATGATCTTTCGGGTTCCGTGCGGGCTCCACGTGGTGCCCGGAAGCCGGGGAGACCTGACAAGCCACACGCGTGACGGGATGGGGCGACCGGCCGAGGCCCGCAGCCGCGCCACTTCTGTCCCGTGTGTGCGGATTTATTGTGGCGTCCGCGTACCGGTTGCCCTTCCAGGGGCAGTTATTGCGCACGTACGCACCCGCGCATTTACTACGGGAAGTGGGAGAGGTGGGCGCAGTCGATCCCACTCTCCCACGTTCGAACCGCGGGTTATAAATTGGGTCGAGGGGCCGACGGAGATCGTTCTCGCCCGCGCCCTCCTGTCTTTCTCTGCATCCTCTGCCTCTTGCGACCGCCGCACACTGCGCCGCCTGTCGTTCTTGAGTAGAGGTCATCTTCCCATTCTTCTTTTTCTTCTTCGTGCTTCTTGTCGATGGCGCTGCCGTCGGGCTCGTGGATGGGCTCGACCGTCTCCGAGGACGACATCAGCTACCTCTGCACCACCAAGTGCCTGCCGCCGGAGATGGAGGTCGCTGTTTGCTTGCCCGGAGACGAGCGGGAGCCGCGCCCCGAGGGCTCAAAGCGCGTGGTCTTCTTCACGCACTTCAAGCGCGGGTTTGGGCTTCCCCCGAGCGATTTCTTCCATAAATTCTTGGAGTTCTATGGGCTCCAGCCCCACCATCTCGGAGTCGGAGCCATCGTGCAGCTCTCTGGCTTCGTTACGCTCTGCGAGGTGTACCTCGGCGTCGAGCCCTCCATCGACGTCTTCGCGCACCTCTTCTCCCTGAAGCAGCAGGAGCCGAAGGCCGGAGAGATGTCGGAGTGTGGAGCCGCCGTTATCTGCTGGCGGCCGGGGGACGAGCGCCCCAAGGTGCCCTTGGAGGATTCTGCCAAGAAGTGGCAGCATTATTTATTCTACGTCCGCAACTTGAGCGCGGACTGCATCAACCTGCCCTCATTCACCGACGTGCTGCCGCAGGAGAAGCGGAACTGGTCCTACTACCCGAAGCAGCCGTCGCAGGCGGTGCTCAACTTGTGCGAGCGGGTGTTGGTGATGAAGGAGCGGGAAGGCCTCGAGGGCCGAGACCTCGTCACCGCCTTCATCGCGCGGCGGGTGCTGCCGCTGCAGCAGCGCGTTCATCTCATCGGCGAGATGAAGGGCCTCGACGACCTCGACCGCATGTGCAAGCTGTGGCTGAGGGCGGAGCAGGTCGCGCGCCGGGTGAACGACATCTCCAAGGCTAACCTGCCGGATGACTGGCAATACGAAAAGGTTCCGTATAGCCATGCGAACCCCGCACCGATGGTGAGTCCCTTCTCTCCGTATTTTGCCGCCGCTCATCTTCTTATCCATCCGAACGCGACGCGGGACGTGCTTCTGAACGCCATCCGACATCCTTACGACCGGACGGGGACGCAGGTAGTGCGTGCCGCCTCGGAGGTGCCCGAGGCCCACGGTGGAGGGGAGGGAGCGGTCGCCGAGGCTGGCGCGGGACGCCGAGCAGGTGCGCTTATCTCCTTTTCGTCATGTTTTGTTTTCTGGGCGGCGTTGGAGGTGCTGATGCGAGCCACTGATGTAGCTGCGTCGAGCGGACGGGGCGGCGGCGCGGCCGGGGCCGGGAAATCTCGAGCGGTGACGACGGCGGCGGGAGGCTGAGGTGGCGGCGCGGCCGGAGCCGGGTCGCCTCAGGCGGGGCCGGCGGCGGGCTGGCCTCATGGGAACGGCAGCGCCGCTCCGCCGGCTCCCCCCGCGAAGTGTGCGAGGACGGCCGCCAAGAGGAGGCGCGTCACCCAGGCGTCGAGGCGCTCCGTGCCGGTGCTGCCGGGGTAAGTGTTTCTTCTTCTTTGGCTCCGAGCCGGGCGGCTCAATTGAGCCCCCCTCTGTGCTAATCTGTCCTGATTTTTCAGATTGACAATCTCGCTAGCGTTGGCGGCGGCGGAGGTCGCGTCCCCCGATGGTGCTGAATTCTGGACGAGCTGGTCCAGCACCGTCAATCCGGGCGAGGAGGAAGAGCGGGCGGATCCGGACCTTGGTCGGGACCCGTCCGACGCGGAGGGCCGAGCCTGGCCAGACCGGGATCGGGCCGAGGCCACGCTGAATGCAACGTCAGCCCGAGCTTGGACCACGACCGCAGAGGCGTGGGCGCGAGCCGGCGTGGTCGGAGATGCCAGCCGGAACGATGGTCGCGACGACATCTTCGGCCCGCCGTTGGAGGAGGGGCACGGCCGGGGCGGCCGTGCCGACGCGATGGACCTCGACCGGGAGGTCGTGGTCATCGAGGATGAGACCCCGCCGCGGGCCGATGCGGCCGAGCGGGCAGGGGCTGGTGGAGACGGCTGTGATGTCGCCTTAGGGGCGCTAACGATGGCGGCGCCGGATAGGGAGCCGGCCGCGGGCGAGGCGGCAGAGGTGAGCACGCCTTGGTGCTTCAGCCTGGGGGTCGTCGGGTCGGGGAGCCGGTGCTGCCGCGAATTGGAGCCTGCGAGGTCTTCTTTGGGCCCCCTACCCAGGAGGAGGTGGCCATGGCCGTCGTGACTCGGCGCCTGCTGGGGCAGAAGTGCCGGGTCGAGTCCTACGCCCGGGCCGAGTTGGAGTGGGCGCGGGAGCTGGAGGACGCCGTGCACGTAAGTCTTCTCTTATTGTTGCTTATTTCTTTTTTAGTGGGGGCGCGCCAGCACACCCACTGGGTGTAGTCCCCGAGATTTGGGCCAACTGCGTAGCAGTTGGGCCAAATCTTTAAATTGCTTTCTTCTTTGCTAATTGATGTTTCGTTGCACATCAATTGGACTCCTATCGGGTCGGCGTCTTCAACCGGCTCCTTGACGCGCACGAGCGGCTCAAGGAGCAGCTGGCCACCAAGGAGGAGGAGCTCCGCGCCGTGACGGGTATATTCTCTTATCCTTTTCCCCTTCTTTCTTGTGCGTCTTCGGGGTACTTTGTCTCTGACTCGCTCTACTGCAGCCGCGTTGGAGCGGGCGAGGCAGGCGGCGCCGGGAGCCCGGCAGGCGCTCGGCGAAGCCGGCAAGCTGTAGAAGCAGCTGGCGAGCGACAAGAGCCGCCTAGAGGCTGAGGTGGAGCGGCTCCCGGTGGAGGCTGCCAAGGTCGCGGAGGTGGACCAGCAGCGCGGCAAGATGGCCGACGACAAGGGCCATCTCCAGGCCGAGGTGGAGCACGTGAAGGGACTGCTAGCCGCGGCGAAGGAGGCCAAGCAGGGGGAGACCCAGCGCCGCGTACGAGCCGAGAAGGCGGCCGCGGACAAGGACGCCGAGATGAACACTATCCTTGCCAAGATCGCCCAGCTGGAGGAGGTGGTCAAAGACCGCGACCGTACTCTCGACTAGGAGCGGCGCGGTACGTTGCTTGAGGCGCAACACCTGGAAGAGTCCTTCTCCAGTGAGTGCTTTTCTTGAGTCTTTTGCGGGACTGAGGTTCTGGCTTCTTTTTTCGTTGCGAATTTCTTCTGACTCTTTTCTTTGACAGGGGTCTTCCTAGAGACGCAGGACTTGGCGGAGGAGGCGGTCCGCTTCCGTCGTGATCCCGAGGGCGTGGTTGGCTCTGGGACCGACCCGTGCGTGGCCTGGACCTTCCCAGAGATCATGGCCGCTGCCGAGGCTCATCTGCAAGCCTTGGGTTCGCAGATGACGCGGCTTTCCGAGGCCAGCACATCGATGACGACGGGCATTTGGCCGGGCTCTGCTGTGCCGACCAGCTTCTCGCGGCTTGCGCGGTGTCTTGACGCGGGGCCGGATCGGCTCCACGACTGGCGCCTTTCCGCCGCTCGTGTCGGCGCTGAGATGGCGCTCAGGTTCGCGATGTCTTGGTATCCGGACCTGTCACTGAAGGCGCTGATGGGCCAGCGAGCCGGCTCGGAGAGCCAGCTGCGGGCGTAGGCCGACGAGATCGCCGCCCGGGCCAGCTACATCGCCGGGTTCTCCTACCATGACGAGTTCTGGCCGGAGCAAACAGAAGACGGCATAGTCGTGCCCGTTGACGACTTCGGCCTGCTTCTGGATGATCCGGATGGTAGCTTCGAGGATACGGGTGTCTATCGCTACACGGGTGTCGACGATGAAGACACCGGCACCTCGGCGGGCCCGGCGGGTTTGGATGCGGACGCCTGAAGCTCCTGTTTTAAATCTTTGTAGATATCTCTGTTAGGTAGCAGGTCCACCCCACCCAATGGGTGCACTGGGTGTACCGAATTCTAGCCTTCGGCCATTTATGAATTTAAATGTCTGTATGAATGTCGTGCATGTTTCTGCTCTTGCTTGTTTGTTTGTCGAGCTGTTTTCCTATGCCTCTCCCCCCCACGAGTCTGACGGCCGAGGCTCCGGTCCGTGACAAGGGGTTTGGCCTTTGGGAGAGGATGCCCTGTAGTTAGGCATTTGAAACGTTGAGCGTGAGCGAAACACCCACTGGGCCGGCTTGTGGTGATCCGGCGTTGTCGGATGACATGCAGCCGGTCGTGTTGTGAAGTTTGCGAGTGGCGGGGCCGAGTCGATCAATCCACCGCCGTGTTGCGGTGTTCGTGGATGTTTGTGCCTTTGCTTTTCGTTTGTCGATCCATTTTCCCGTGCCTCTCCCCCCTCGGGCCTCCCCCCGCGAGTCTAACGGTCGAGGCTCCGTTCCATGACAAGGGGTTTGGCCTTTGGGAGAGGACGCGCAGTAGTTAGGCGTTCGAAACGTTGAGGGTGAGCGAAACACCCACTGGGCCAGCTCGAAGTGATCCGGCATGGCCTGGTGACGAGCAGCCGGCCGTGTGGTGACTTGACTGTTCGTGGCGTGACCGGGTTGGGTGACCCGGTGGTCCAGGGCTTAGTTCTCGTGGCGTGTTGGTGCTCTGGCCTTTTCGTCCTCGCCGACCAATAGCCGAATCCGGATCTGTGTCTTAGGGCAGAGTCGGAGACCGCGACGATCTCAACGCGCCAAGAAGCACTAAGCGAAGTGATGGGAGGCGACCAAGCCGGCTAGCCCCCGAGTCCCCGGGTCGAGCGAGTCGAACCGGTGGCCTGGTTTGGACGAAGAGGCATGTGAAGCGTAAAATGTTAGAGACACAAATAATTTGGTCGGAAAAGGGTGGCCCCGAGCATCGTTCGGGGACCCCCATAGTTTTTAATTGAGCGCAAAAGGAAGCGATACATACACATACACGGCTAACTGTAAAACGGACAGAGGAGTTCCGCGTTCCAGGGCCGAATTGTTTCTTCTCCTGCCGTGTCCCTCTTGCGCTTGTTTGACTTGCGCGCATCAATGAGGTAGTAGGCGTTGCGGTCGCACAGAGCCTTGCTGATGATGAAGGGGCCCTACCATGGGGAGGACAACTTGTGCTGGCCGGCTTGCTGTTGGATGAGTCAGAGGACGAGGTCTCCCTCGTGGAAAGCGAGGGGTTTGATCTTCTTGCTGTGGTAGTGCCTGATGCCTTACCGGTAGATGGCTGAGCGGCTGAGTGCTAGCAGACATGCTTCTTCCAGTAGGTCGACATCGTCCTCGCGAGCTTCCCTGGTTTCGGCCTCAGTGTACATCATGACGCGCGGTGAGTCGAACTCAACGTCGGTGGGGATGACGGATTCTGCTCCGTAGATGAGGAAGTACGGGGCAAACATGGTCGACCTGTTCGGTGTTGTTCGGAGGCTCCATAGGACGGTTGGCAGCTCGTCGAGCCAGCTTCTGGGTGAGCGGACGAGTGGTTCTACGAGCCGTGGCTTGATACCGGACAGGATGAGCCTATTTGCCCGCTCGACCTGGCCGTTCGACTGTGGGTGGGCAACGGACGCCAGGTTGAGGCGCATGTGATGGCTTCTCGCCCCTCGTTGGTTACCCCAAGTGGAAGGTTTGAGATGTAGCGTAGCGGTAGTTTTCCCTTGGCAAAGATACCAAGGATCGAATCCCGTGAGACTCCGAGGGTCGACAAGAAGGTGTCAATAGCGCCAGAGACTTTTGCTTGACAGGACATGCACACAGATACAAATAACTTTGCTCCCAACGAGTACAGAGAGGTTGTCAATCCCTCCAGCCTTGTCATTTACAAAGGATCAAATGAAAGAGATAATAGTGATAGATATGACTGCAACTAGTAAAGAAGAACAGGAAGTAAATAGCGGGTGTGATCAGTGATGGTAATACGGACCGGGGTCCCATGATGTTCACTAGTGATGTCTCTCTCCCAAAAGACGATAAAACAGCTAAGCGAGGTAAACAAATTACAGCTGGGCAATTGACAGGATTATGTGCGCAAACCAATGCTAACTATGCTGCAAGGAAAGGTAGAGGCTCAAAAGCATGGGCGGTACGCCAAGGCAAGTAGACCGAAATCCATCTGCATCTACTACTAATCATCCACCTTGAGATATCTATCCAGAACATCTCGCTGGTATTAAGGTGCGAGTCCCACCCATTGGGTAAACTCAAAGCAACAGACAACTGCATTAAACGAACTTTGCGTAAAGTAAACAATCCTTGCACCCGCAAGTACAAGCACCATTGTTTTCCCCCTTGTGGCAACAGCACATCCCCTAGACTCATGTTTCTGTCACTCAAGCTAGTCATCGAGGGGCATGAACCCACAATCAAGCATAACGTTCCCTCTTGGAGTTACTACCTACTACTTGGCCGAAGCAATAAACAGCAACGGAGAACATGCAAGAATTACTCAAGAACATAAATATAAAAGAGATGAATCAAATATATTACTCACACACAATCTGAACATAATCTCATAATCCATCGGATCCCAGCAAACTCAGCATAGCAACAGCATAAAGATTACATATGTGCCTCGATCATGTAGGGCAGCTCACGAGGTCTAATCGGTGAAGAACAAAGAGGGGAGGAGAACATCACATAGCTACTGGTCATGGACCCATGGTCCAAGGGGGACTACTCACAACTCATCCGGGAAGCGTCCATGGTGGTGGAGAAGCTCCCGGTGGTGGTTCTCCCCTCCGGCAGGGTGCTGGGAAGAGTTCTCCTGGTGCTCCTGATCTTGGAAGCGCGGCGGCGGCGGAATAGAGATGAGATTGCGAAAAAAGGTTCCGTCCTCGAGGGTTTCGGGACGCGATGTAAATATATGCCAAAGGGGGTCACCAGAGGAGGTAAGGGGGGCCCAGGCGCCCCCCCGGCGCGGCCAGGAGGGGGGCCGCATGGGCAGGCCGCCTGGGCTGCCTCTGGCTCTCCTCTAGCCCCACTTCTGGCGCGTGAAAGCTTCCGGAGCGCTGATTTTTTATATATTTTTCCCGGAATTTTTCTGGCAATTTAAGTAATGGGAAAACCTGAAATAGAAAAACAGCAGAAAACAGAAACTGGCACTGGGGTGCACTGAGTTAATAGGTTAGTCCAAATATGATCAAAAGTGTATGGAAGTGCATAAATATCATAGCAATATCACACAGAAGAGGCATGGAGCAAGCAGAAATTATAGATACGTTTTGGATGTATCAACATCCCCAAGCTTAATTCCTGCTCGTCCTCGAGTAGGTAAATGATAACAAGCATAATTTCTGTGGTGACATGCTATTAACCATATAAGAACTTTTAAGTAAAGTAATCAAGGCATGTAATCCAATTCAAGTCATAACAAGCAAGAGTCTATATTAGCATTGTAACAAGTAATATAAGAACATAAAGGTGCAAGAGCTCTCGCCGTCCGTGACTCGAATGTCTCCAAATGGTGTTTGCGTGCAAGAAAGGGGATAGGGATATATGAGAGAGTAAAACATAGTTTTTGTATTGTTGAGAACTTAATCTACTAAAGTTTCACACTTGGTCTTCTTTGGAATCTTATCTTGACTCATCCCCAGACCGTCAGCCAGGTACAAGTCAAAATGATCCACTCCCTTTCGATATTTTGAGCACTCATGCAATGGATGAGCGTAAGCAAGAAAGTCGACACTTAGGATGGCAAAGAGAGAGAAATGATAGAGGGGGAAGACAAAAAAGGTGTGAAGGGCTCACATCAATGAGGACAATCATCGGCGAGAGAAAGCCAAATGATAAATATGATGTGAGGAGTAGGGATTGCCATGCAACGGATGCACATATGAGCTAAGGTAAGCTCTCCAATGGAACAAGTGGGGGTGCATCCTACTTGCTTGCTCAAGAAGACCTAGAGCTCTTTTGAGGAGGCTCATCATTGGAATATACAAGCCAAGTTCTATAGTGTAGAGGTCCCCACATAGCTATATGCATAAATGATAATCTCTATGGAGTACAAGGTATAAGATGGAGTACGAGTGTGGATCTCTCAAAAGAAATAGTAGTGTGCCCCCTTCTCTCTTTTTATTTCTTTTTCTCTTTTATTTTTTATTTTTTTGTGGCCTCAATGGCTCTTTCTTTTTATCTCTCATTTGTCCTCTTTGGGATCTTTTGATTTTGTCCTCTTTGGGATCTTTTCCTCACTTAGGGGCAACACTCTATGTATTACAAGAAGTATAGAAGATCTTTCACACTTTACAAAAGTACTCAACATAAAGAAAATGAAACTATCATGATGTATGCAAATGTATGCCTCTGCCAGTGTAGCAGGATATGCAATGATACTAGCGCGTCATGTAGAAATGATTAGGGCAAGACCCAACTAGCATGCGGCTCATCGATCAAGCAAAAAGCATGTATGACATGAAGATCAAGTCATGAGAGGATGGATGTTGCATGGCAATGTATCTCGGAAAGGCTATGGAAATGCCTTGATAGGTAGGTATGGTGGCTGTTTTGAGGAAGGGTATAATGAGGTTTATGATGACAGAGCGTATCGTGCCAAGGATTTGGATGCACCGGCGAAGTATGCACCAACTCTCGAGGTGAGAAAGGGCAATGCACGGTACCGAAGAGGCTAGAAAAATATGGGTAGGTGGAAGTGTCAACCTTCGAATACTCACATTAGTCCGAAGAACTCATGCACTTATTATCGGTAACTCTCAATCTAATTAGGAGGTACACAAAGAGACAAGTACCCCGAGGAGGTGTGTATGGGGGTTTGGTTACCCTTGCGCATCCTCGACCCATGGTACGTGAGTGTACTCTAATATTAGATCCCTCCAAAGATTAGTGATCCATTTAGTAGCTAAAGTTCTCAACTATTTTGTAGGTTTTTGAAAATAAACACGGATTGCCCAAAATACGACATCTATCACTAATAGGCTAAAGCTCTTGACACCAAAAGTTCAGACATTACTCATGGCAATACCTCAAAACTATTGCAAGTTACTACTAAAATTAAATAGCAACTCAATTACCTACTTTAAGTTAAGACACACAACTCAGTGCAACAGACAAACTCTCTTAACAAGATAAACATGAACACTCAAGAGAGTTCAGCAACCAACTAAATAAAAGCTCTTTAAAAAGAAAAGCATGAAAACTAAGAGCTAAACATGACAGTAACTATTGAAAGACAAAGAACATATACATCAAAGATAAGCATGAAAATGCTATGTTGTGTTCTAGGTTGAAGTGGAGCGTGTCTCTCTCCCACACAAAGAAAGCTGGGTTCTAACTCATTATGAACAGCAAGCAAAGCTAAAGAAAACTAAAAAGGAAACTAAAAGCAAGACGCTCCAAGCATAGCACATAACGCATGAAGTGATTAAAATATAGTGGAACGAAAGACGAACTGATAATTGTTGATGGAGAAGGGGATGCACGGGGGCATCCCCAAGCTTAGACGCTTGAGTCTTCTTGAATATTTCTTGGGGGTGCACGGGGGCATCCCCAAGATTGAGCGTTTGACCCTCCTGAATCTTTTTATCATCTTCCCTCGCACACTTGAAAACTCCCTTCATACATAACTCATCATAATTTGATTAGCGAGGTTAGTACCCATAATAAAATATTTTTTCCTTGCTGGAAATAAGGATAATCTTGAAGGTCTACTGTTTTTCAAGATTTCCAAAAGGTTTTTGCAAAGAAAAAGCAAGCTCAAGGTTTGCAAAACGAAGAAAAGGCACAACAGGACAGAATCTGTGAAAAACAGACCAGCAGGTAGTAAATAATTTTTTAGGGGCACTTCTGCAACTCAAATCAAAAAACTCAGAACAGACGCCCGAAAGCAAATTGTATAGAGCACGCTGTCGAAAAAATTCAGACCAAAAAGATGACCTGGTGATTTTATACAATTTTTTCTGTCCAAGGACAGAATCTGTTTCCTGGACAGCACGTCACAACTTTTGAACTTTCTTGCAATCGGAGGCTAAACTTGGCACAAAGCTGAAAAGTAAAGATACAATGATGATGCTACTGTAGTAACAAACATCAAGACACAACAAAAGCAAAATAAAATTTTATTCATTGTGGGTTGCCTCCCAAAAGCGCTTTCTTTTATGCCTTTAAGCTAGGCATAATGCAAAGAGATCAAGTTTTATCAAGAGTAGAAGAATAGCTAGCCCGTATAACGGACTCAAAAGGTAACTTAATCTTGTTTCTAGGGAAGTGTTCCATCCCTTTCTTGAGAGGAAATTGGAATTTTATATTCCCCTCTTTCATGTCAATGATAGCACCAACGGTGCGAAGAAAAGGACGTCCCAAAATGATTGGACAAGAAGGTTCACATTCAATATCCATAATAGTAAAATCAACGGGAACATAATTGTCATTGACAATGATAAGAACATCGTCAATCCTCCCCAAAGGTTTCTTTATGGAAGAATCAACAAGACGAACACCAAAAGAACAAGAATCTAAAGGTTTCAATTTAAGCATATCATATATTCTTTTGGGCATAACGGAGGTACTAGCTCCAACATCACATAAAGCATAGCAAGAGAAGTTATTCAACTTAATTTTAATCATAGGATCCCAACCATCTTCTAGCTTTCTAGGTATGGAGGCTTCTACCCTAAGTTTCTCCTCCCTAGCTTTGATGAGAGCATTAATGATATGCTCCGTGAAGGCAAGATTAAGCGTGCTAGTGTGGGGATCTTTAGCCATTCTTTGTAAAAAGGTGACAACTTCTGAGAGACTACAATTATCAAAATCAATTTTATCATTATTGAGCAGAATTGTAGTGTCATCTTCTTTGTTTGAATTGCTCTCTATTATAAGAGCTTGAACGTCTTCCCAAGTTTGGGCAAGTATAGGAGCAACTTTAAACTGAGGCTCATACTTTTTTCCTAGAAGACCATGCCATGGGCATAACTCTCCATTAAAACTAACATAATCACAAGGTTTATTACTTTTATAGATCCCGACGGTCGTGATTGGCGTGATGGAAGAAGGGGTGTACTCCTCCCACTTAGTGTTTTTGGTGGAACCCATAGCAGCAGCAAGCAAGATAACTATTTTTGTGATTTTTGATAAAAGACAGTGAAGCAAAAACTGAAGGGTAAACTAACAAGACTAATAAGCAAAGATAAAAGATAGCGTGCAACTCCCCTATCTTGAAGAGTGGAGTCCCTGGCAACGACGCCAGAAAACTTTGCTTGATCGCTTCTCACCCCTCGTTGGTTACCCCAAGTGGAAGGTTTGAGATGTAGTGTAGCGGTAGTTTTCCCTTGGCAAAGATACCAAGGATCGAATCTCGTGAGACTCCGAGGGTCGACAAGAAGGTGTCAATAGCGCCAGAGACTTTTGCTTGACAGGACCTGCACACAGATACAAATAACTTTGCTCCCAACGAGTATAGAGAGGTTGTCGATCCCTCCGGCCTTGTCGTTTACAAAGGATCAAACGCAAGAGATAATAGTGATAGATATGACTGCAACTAGTAAATAAGAACAGGAAGTAAATAGCGGGTGTGATCAGTGATGGTAATACGGACTGGGGTCCCATGATGTTCACTAGTGATGTCTCTCTCCCAAAAGACGATAAAACAGCTAAGCGACGTAAACAAATTATAGCTGAGCAATTGACAGGATTATGTGCGCAAACCAATGCTAACTATGCTGCAAGGAAAGGTAGAGGCTCAAAAGCATGGACGGTACGCCAAGGCAAGTAGACCGAAATCCATCTGCATCTACTACTAATCATCCACCTTGAGATATCTATCCAGAACATCTCGCTGGTATTAAGTTGCGAGTCCCACCCATAGTGTAAACTCAAAGCAACAAACAACTGCATTAAACGAACTTTGCGTAAAGTAAACAATCCTTGCACCCGCAAGTACAAGCACCGTTGTTTTCCCCCTTGTGGCAACAGCACATCCCCTAGACTCATGTTTCTGTCACTCAAGCTAGTCATCGAGGGGCATGAACCCACAATCAAGCATAACGTTCCCTCTTGGAGTTACTACCTACTACTTGGCCAAAGTAATAAACAGCAACGGAGAACATGCAAGAATTACTCAAGAACATAAATATAAAAGAGGTGAATCAAATATATTACTCACACACAATCTAAACATAATCTCATAATCCATCGGATCCCAGCAAACTCAGCATAGCAACAGCATAAAGATTACATATGTGCCTCGATCATGTAGGGCAGCTCACGAGGTCTAATCGGTGAAGAACAAAGAGGGGAGGAGAACATCACATAGCTACTGGTCATGGACCCATGGTCCAAGGGGGACTACTCACAACTCATCCGGGAAGCGTCCATGGTGGTGGAGAAGCTCCCAGTGGTGGTTCTCCCCTCCGGCAGGGTGCCGGAAAGAGTTCTCCTGGTGCTCCCGATCTTGGAAGCGCGGCGGCGGCGGAACAGAGATGAGATCCTGAAAAAAGGTTCCATCCTCGAGGGTTTCGGGACGCGATGTAAATATATGCCAAAGGGGGTCACCAGAGGAGGTAAGGGGGGCCCAGGCGCCCCCCGGGCGCGGCCAGGAGGGGGGCCGCGTGGGCAGGCCGCCTGGGCTGCCCCTGGCTCCCCTCTGGCCCCACTTCTGGCGCGTGGAAGCTTCCGGAGCGCTGATTTTTTATATATTTTTCCCGGAATTTTTCTGGCAATTTAAGTAATGGGAAAACCTGAAATAGAAAAACAGCAGAAAACAGAAACTGGCACTGGGGTGCACTGAGTTAATAGGTTAGTCCAAATATGATCAAAAGTGTATGGAAGTGCATGAATATCATAGCAATATCACAAAAAATAGGCATGGAGCAAGCCGAAATTATAGATACGTTTTGGACGTATCAGCATGCCGGAGACGGAGTAGTATTGCGCGAGCGCACCCTTGGTGAAGTTGGTGCCGTTGTCCGTGATGATGTTGTTCAGCATGTCGTAGCGCACCGCTATGTCCTTGACGAATCGGACGGCTTTTGACCCATCCAGCTTCTTGATTGCTCTTGCCTCGATCCATTTGGTGAATTTGTCAATTGCTACCAGCAAATGTGTCATGCCGCCTTGGGCTGTTTTGAAGGGTCCCACCATGTCGATCCCCCAGACCGTAAAAGGCCAGGCGATCGGTATGGTCCGGAGCGCCGAATTTGGTTGGTGGGTGCGTTTGCTGAAGCGCTGGCATCCCTCGGACTTGAGGATGAGCGATTTGGTGTCTTCAAGGGCCGTGGGCCAATAGAAGCCATGGCGGAAAGCCTTGGCCACCAGGGATCGTGACGCGGCGTGGTGCCCTCACTCACCCTATGTATGTCGAGGAGGATGTCCACGCCCTTGTCCTGCTCGACGCAGCGTTGGAACACGCCAGTGGGGCTGCGCTTAACGAGCTCGTTGTTGATGATGCTGTAGGCAGACGCTCAGCGCTGCACTGCCGGGCTTCGGTCTCGTCAACAGGGAAGGTCCCGCTCTCCAGGAACTCCTTGATGGGCCGGGCCCAAGATGGCGCCGTCACCGCGGTGAGAACGGCCATTATGGTTGCGTCAGGGGCGTCGTCGTCCGAGCCGGGTTCGCCGGTCGCTAGGTTGGGTGCGAGGGTGGCTGGACTGAGGGTTGCCGTTGCCGGGCTGGGGTTGGTAGTCCCCGGGCCAGACTGAGCAGTTCTTGGGCCGAGCTCCGCCGTTGCAGGGCCAGACTGAGCAGTCCCCTGGCCGGGCTGAGCTATTGCCGGGCCGGACTGAGCAGTCCCCAGGCCGAGCTCTGCTGTTCCCGGGCCGCACTTAGCAGTGCCCGGGCCGGGCTGAACAGTCCCTGGTTCGTCCGGAACGTGGATGGATTCCGAGTCCAGAGACAGCTTGACAGACGGCTTTCGCAGGTGCTCGAGGGAAACGCCGGACGGAATGGACTGTCGAGACGAGGCAATCTTGGTGAGTGTGTCGGCCGCCTCATTTTCTGCTCGCGGGACGTGGAGGAACTCGCAAGCTATGAAGAAGCCAGACAACTTCTGCACGAGGAAGCGGTAGCTTTCCATGTTGGGGTCGCGCGCATGCCACTCTCCGGAGCACTGCTGCACTACCAGGTCCGAGTCGCCGTGGCACAGGATTCGCCGAATTCCGAGTTCGTTGGCCAGCCAGAGGCCATGCACAAGGGTTACATATTCGGCGACGTTGTTGGAGGCGGCGAAGTGGATCTGGAGTGCGTACTTGAGTCGGTTGCCCTTTGGGGATGATAGCACTATGCCGGCTCCCAGGCCGAGGCGCATTTTCGAGCCATCAAAGTGCATGCGCCAGTGCGTCGAGTCTGGAGGCGGCGGCAAGTACTGTGTCTCTGTCCAGTCGACGAGGAAGTCGGCCAGAGCTTGGGACTTGATCGTGGTGCGTGGCTCGTAGAGGATGGTGTGGTCGGCTAGCTCGAGTGCCCACTTGGCGATCCGGCCAGAAGCGTCGCGGCACCCGATGATCTCGCCGAGGGGGGCCGTACTGACCATGGTGATTTCATGCTCTTGGAAATACTGCTTCAGCTTCTTGGCGGTGAAGTACATGCCGTAGCACATCTTTTGGTAGTGCGGGTAGTTATTCTTTCAGGCGGAGAGCACCCCGCTTAGGTAGTAGATGGGGCACTGGACAGCTTGGATCTTGCCCTTCTCTGGTCGCTCGACCACGAGCACCGTGCTGACTGAGTGCAAGGTTGCGGCTATGTAGAACAACATCGGCTCCTTCTCGGCTGGGGCGACCAGGACGGGTGCGGTGGAGAGCATGCGCTTGAGGTCCCGAAAAGCCTCGTCCGCTTGGTCGTTCCATTCTAACGGCGTCATCTTCTTCATCAGCTGGTATATGGGCAAGGCCCTCTCGCCCAGCCGGCTGAGGAACTGGCTGACCGAGGCCAAGCAGCCGATGAACTTCTGGACATCACGCAGCCGAGCCGACCTGCACATGTGCTCGATGGCCTTGATTTTATCTGGGTTTGCCTTAATGCTGCGCTCCGAGACGAGGAAGCCGAGTAGCTTTCCGGTCGGGACGCTGAAAACGCATTTCTCTGGGTTGAGCTTGACCTTGTTCTCGCGCAGCTTAGCGAAGGTTTCCTTCAAGTCGTTGAGGAACGTGAGGTGCTGCTTGGTCTTCACCACGATGTCGTCCACGTAGATATTGCGACCGAGCTGCGGCAGCAAGCATTTCTGAATGCACCGCTGGAAGGTAGCTCCGGCGTTCTTCAGGATGAATGACATGGTGATGTAGCAATACACCCCAAAGGGCGTGATGAAGGACGTCTTCAGGGCATCAGCCGGGTCCAGCTTGATCTGGTGGTAGCCGGAGTAGGCATCTAGGAAGGACAGGAGCTCGCACCCTATGGTGGAGTTGATGACTTGGTCGATTCGCAGGAGGGCGAATGGATCCTTGGGGCAGGCTTTGTTCAGGCTGGTGTAGTCGATACACATGCGCCAGTTGTTTTTTTCTTCTGGACAAGGACTGGGTTGGCTAGCCACTCGCGGTGAAATACTTCCATGATGAAGCCGGCCGCCAAAAGCTTGGCGATCTCTTCACCGATGGTCCTTCTCTTCTCTTCGGAGAAATGTCGTAGGGGTTGGCGGACAGGCCTGGCGTCCTTGCGGACGTGAAGTTTGTGCTCGGCGTACTTCCTCGGGATGCCCAGCATGTCCTTTGGCGACCATGCAAAGATAACCCGATTCCCACGGAGGAAGTCGACGAGCTCGCGTTCCTATTTGTCGCCGAGGCGAGTGCCCACGACGACATACTTGCTGCAGCTGGGGTCTTCTAGGTTCAACTTCACCTTCTTGTTTTATTTGGAGGGTTTGAACGAGGCTTCGTTGGTCGGCTCCTCGGCCGGGACTGGCGTGGCTGCTGCCTTGCTAGCAAGGGCGACGATCCGGTCGAGCTGGCGCCGCTCCTCGGCTATGACCATCGACTCGGTCAGCTTGGATCCATCTCGGGCGCACTCCAAAGATTTGCGGTAGTCGCCGGTGATGGTGACGAGGCCCTTTGGACCCAACAGCTTCATCTTCAAGTAGGCATAGTGGGGGACCGCCATGAATTTGGCGAGTGCGGGCTAGCCGAGAAGCGCGTGGTACTCGCTGGACAGGTCCACCACCTCGAACCAGATCGGCTCGCATCGTAAATGGCTGATGTCTCCGAATAGGACGTCGAGCCAGATCCGGCCAATCAGAGAGCAGGAGTGGCCGGGCACAATGCCGTGGAAGACGGTCCTGGTCGGCTCCAGGTCCTTGGCTTCGAGGCCGAGCTTGGTCATGGTGTCCCGGTAGAGGATGTTGATGCTGTTGCCGCCGTCGATGAGGACTCGGGAGAACTTGCAAGTGCGTCGAGGCGCGACAATGGTGTGGTCGAGGACGAGGGCGTATCCACCTGGATTCGGCATGACGGCCGGGTGATCCTCCCGCGTCCATGTGTTCGGGCGCTCCGACCAGTGCATGTATTCTGGCCTGGCCGGGGCGACAGTGTTCACTTCCTGTTGGATGGAGCGCTCGCTGCCCTCGTCGTTGCTGAGGCTGGTGAAGATGATGTAAGTCGCGTTCGGGTCCGGGTAGGCATCGTTGCACATGGTGCCGCCAGCCGGAGGTGGTGGGGGAGGCGGAGGCTGCCGCCCCGCTCCTGGAGCCGGGGCTGGAGGTGGCGGGACGTCGCCCCTCATGATGCGCTTGGTGATGGCGCTTTGCCGGAGCGTGTGCGTGGATGGCCTCGCTCCGCTGTGGTGCTTGCATCGAGCGTCGAGCATCTCCTTGAAGCTCATGGCGGGTTGCCATGTTGTCTTACCAGTCTGCCGACGCTTGGCGGCCGGCTCGGTTGCGGGCACCTGCTCGGCGGCTGCCACGAGCTGGTTGTCGTGTCGCTGGGCCTACTGTTCGGCCTTGCACTTATGCTGCTGCTGGTTATGCTGATGATGCCGGCTTCCTTCGCCAGCCGTCTTCAGAGGGGCAACCAGCTTGGTCTTGCCGGCTTCGTCCAGGGCCACCTGGATCTTCATGGTGGAGTCGGCGTTCGCGTACTTGTCCGCCGTTCATATGAGCGCGAGCATGGTGGTCGGCTCGAAGCGTAGAAGCTTGTTCTTGAGGAGGGTACCGTCCCGGCATCCGTTGACTAAGTACTCGATTGCCTGGACCTCGTGGACGCCTTCGCAGCTGTTGCGGAGCTCGGTCCAGCGTGCTAGGTACTCCCGGCCGGTTTCCGTTGGCCCCTGCACGCACATGACAAGCTGGCTGGGATGGCCGGGTCTCCGGTAGGTCCCGGTGAAGTTGCGCTAGAAGGCCTCCTCAAAATTGACCCACGTGTTGATGCTGCCCACCGGCGGGCTGTTCAGCCACGTGCAGGCCGATCCCTGGAGCATGAGTGGTGTGTAGCGGACGGCCAAGCGGTGGTTACCGCTGGCGATGCCGATGGTGATGGTGTAGTCGGTGAGCCAGTCCTCTGGCTTCACAGTGCCGTTGTACTTAGGTGTGTCACGGGGAAGCGTGAACCCTTTGGCAAAGGGCTCGCTTCGGATGCGCGGACCGAAGCACGCCGGGCCGACCACGCCGGTCTCCTACAGCTCCTGGGAGCAGGCGAGCCAGTCGAGGCGGTGGCGAGCGTCCGCGGTGTCGATGGCGCGTGGGCCCAGCCGGCCGGTGACCGCGCCACGGGGACCGGGGTCGACCGCAGTCTGCTGCCGGGTCGGCTGGGGAGCCGGGTTGAGCCGGCGCTAGGCTTCGGAAGGCGACTCGTCGCCTAAGCCGCCAGCGGTTGTTGAGGTGGGGTTGCACCGGGTCTGGGTGTGGCCGGAGTGCGCCTCGCCGGGTGGGGAAGACACCGAGTGCTGGTCATCGCCGGCTCCGACGACGCAGGCGAAGCCGGACCCGGCTGGTTTGGCAAGCCGGTTGAGGCGGTCCTGCTGCGCGTTGGCCGCTGTGAGGAGGTCGCTCACCCTCTTGAGGCGCTCCCTCAGTTCTTCGTCTGCGAGCTGCTCCATGCCGACCGCGGCCGCCTGAGAAACGTGCATGTTCTTCACTGGAGTTTCGTAGATGGGAGGGAGGGCACCGATGGCGCGTCCGATCGCGCCGCCCCGGGTCCGCACGTCCGCAACACGGCTTGGCTTGGCGGCACCGAGCGTGAAACCGTAGGCGGCGTCGCGCTCCATCTCAGCAGATGCGAGGCGGCGCTCAGTCGTGGTGAGCGACTGGGTGAGGTCTAGCAGGTGCCGGCGATCCCCGTCGAGGCAGGTCCGCGCCTCGGCGATGTTGGAGGCATCAATGTCGGTGCCGATGGGCACGTGGAGGCGCTGGATAGCGGTGCGCAGCGGGTCGGGCTGGGCGGCCCTTCCGCCGTGGCCTCAGCCTCGACGACCTTCATTGCCGCGCTTGATGAAGAGGTGGCGCCGGTGTCGGTGACGAAAACCTCTACGTAGAGGTCCATCGCTCCGTCGGGAGTGCTGCCGTCGGGAGTGATGGGGGAGTCGGAGAAATCAAGTACCTCGCTGGGGTACTCATCGGCCGCTGGCGCATCGGAGATGCGCAGTGCTGCGAAGGAGGCGGCGAGGGCGTCGATGACATCATCCGTCAGCACGACGAGCTCGTCGGAGTAGGAGCGAGGCCCGGTCTGAAGCATGCTCCCGGCCAGGACCTCGAGCTTCCCCATGGTGGGCACAAACTGTCGTGGTGGGCGCACGGTAGATGCCAAGGGATGGTAAAGATAGGAGGCGGCTCGAGGACACTGGTTGACTCCAGAAGCGGGGTTGGTATGAGCGAGCGCGGGACGCAAGACATACCTAGGTTTGGGGTTCTCCGGGGAGATAATTCCCTTAATCCTGCCGATGTGGTTGATGTTTTCCTATACAGAGTTGCTCCTTGAGCTGTGTGGTGGAAGGAGGAAGACAGGCCAGGGCTTAGGCTGCTTCTCCCGGGGTGTGTCTATCCTGTTCTCTAGTTCTTCTTTCTATCTCGTATGCGTCCTCCTCGTGCATGAGGGCTCTGGGGGGTTTTATATAGGCTAACCCCCCAGGGATACAATGATAAAGTTACACGACCGTGGGGCCGGATTGTCATCGCCCGAGAAGCCAGCGCTGGGACCCACTGAGTAGAGGGCTCGCCGGGTTCTCCGGGCACGGGGCCCGCTAGGTATGGGGGGCACTGTGTGCCGTCTTGTTGATCGCCAAGGATTGGCCGAGCTGGGTCAGGTACGACGTGCTCCGTCACGTCACCGTCTGCCGGCGTCATGGGCTATGATGATTGCACTGTTGCCACGCCCCGGTTGGCTAGGGGCATGGGCGATGCACTGTTGCCTAGGTCAATGGTAGGTGCGTCTCGTCCCATCGTACGGTTGGGATGGGACGGGAGCTGACCCGTGGCCGGATTGGTGGACACGCCACGGGCCGGTATGGCTTGTTGAGGAAGTCTTGGCGTGCCGGGTCCGGATCCCTCGAGCGAGCCGTTGGGGCCGGATTGCGAGAGTCGGCCGGACTGGAGAGTCTTGCGGGATCATAAGGCCTGGCCGGGTCAAGCGACCCGGCCAAGTCAGACGCGAATTATGGGGCGAGGCTGGCCCCGTTATTATTGAAAAGGATCCGACTTCTATTTCCTGCCTGGGGTTCATCCCCCTGACAATCGATGCGGTCGATGTTACTTCAAATTTGCACAAGCAAACCCCCTACCTAGCATGCCAGTGATCTCGTGGTGGATGATCACGATCACCTATGGGTCCGCGGACCGCTTTGTGGTTTGGTGGGGGGATGATCACATTGCACAAAGAGCAGAGGTAGGAGGGCAGCGTGACGAGGAGGCTCTATTAACCCAGGTTCGGGCCGTTAAGTAGCGTAACACCCTACTCCTACGTTGGTATATTGATTGGTGGGGGCATGAAGAAATGGAGCACTCAAGCCCGGAAAGGGTGCATCGCGGAGTGCAGCTACGCGCGTACAAGTGCTAGAGGATCAAAAGTTCCCATCCTTTGCTAGGTTGCCTCGGGACTCCTTTTATAGCTTAAGGGCGACTACAGTGGCAAAATAGTCATTATGTGGTGATAAGATAGCGAGCAGAGCTGCCATACCTAACTTTGGCGGCTTAGGACGAAATGAGATAAATGCTATCTTTGGTGTCGTGCAGAGAGGCAGCCCCGCTAAGGTTCTTCCACCGTAACCACCTCTTATTCGCTTGACACGCCTCTAGGATGGGTGTCATTAAAGGTAATCTCCCTCCAGCACGGAGCCTGCCGGGCCTTCATCTTGAGGTTTTGCTTTGGCTTGGCGGCCCCAGAGACCTTGCCGGCACGGCTTGATCTCGATCCTAGCCGTTGTTTCGACCATGCTGGCATTGCCTGGTCGGCAAAGCAGGCTTCTCTGAGTGTCTTTAGACTAGTTATTAGCTTGGTCTTCTTGATGCACACCTTTATCTCACGAAGAGCGGATTCTCTGGTGGCACAACCCTAGTCAGTGCTTGCATTAGGACTAACTAGAGTGATGCATCATGTTTAAACTATTTCTGAAACCTGAAATGGGGACGGCATAAAACCCCATCACCACTTAAACCATCTAGGGTTTATTAAAATACTTTTCAATGTACCCAAATTGCCCTTCAAAAATGTTCATCATTTCTGACTTGGTCTAGAACCTCTGCCAAAATGGGTGCACATTTTGAGTTGTCACAAAATGTCATGTTGTGCATTCGAGCATAGCTCTCAGATATGAACGAATGAGATGCTCTAGTATTGAAAAGAACAGATGCCGGATGGCAGTTAACAAGGAGCGTACCAAGGACGACGTTAGGATCATCATGAGCCTCCTCAACGGAGACATAGTTGACATGGCCACGTGAAATGGTGGCTGGCTTGGCATAGAACACCTTTCCTGCTGGCTTACCACGACCAACAGACTTTCCTGGCTGGTTTTGAGGACACTCTCGCATATAGCGGCCTGATTCTCCGCACTTTAAGTATGTCACATTGCCGGTGCGCGGAGCAACATGGGTAGCTGTTCCACTATAGGTCTTGGGAGGTGCATACTGCTGGGTTGGACGAGACGCCTCATAGGATGGCCTCGGAGTGAATCTTGGTGGCAGAGCTATGTTTGGAACCCACACCCGGCGCTTCTGGGTGCCAGAACCGGTTGAAGAACCAAATTCATGGGGGTGCTTGCGTGTGGCTTCATAGTCAGTCTGGCCTGTCTTTGCACTGATGGCCTTGTTCACTAGCTTCTGTAAATAGGTGCACTCGTGTAGACGGAGGTCACGGCGAAGCTTGGGGCTGAGTCCCTTTTGGAACCTCGTCTGCTTCTTGGCGTGGGTGGACACTTCATCAGGAGCATAGCATGCTAGGTTTCCAAACTCTCGGCTATATGCATCCACGGTTAGCATGCCTTGGGTGAAGTTGCAAAACTCCTCCCTCTTACGATACATAAGACCTTGCGGGATATGGTGCTCACAAAAAGCCTCGCTGAAGTCTGCCCAAGTGGTAATCTGGCCAGCTGGACGCATAGCCCCATAGTTTTCCCACCAAAGGCTAGCAGGGCCCTTAAGATGATAGGCAGCGTTGGTGACCTTATCAGCTTCGACTACGTTGGCAGAATGTAGCTTATGGGTGATGCTACGAAGCCAATCATCTGCATCGAGGGGCTCGATGGAATGATGGAAGGTTGGTGGGTACAACTTGATAAAGTCATTGATAGTCACCACGTCATTCCTTTGGTGATGTGCAGTGTTCTGCTCAATGCGTCCCAACAGTCAATTGGTCTCACATTTATTCCTTTCTGCCTCCAACATGACTTCGACCAAGAAAGGTGGATGGGGCAGATTCCCATCCCCAGCCACACTGGCTTCACCCTGCTCCTGGACAGCAGAGGTACTGCGGGTGTTTACCATCCTAGGAAAACAAAACAACGGTTTAGACAAGGATGGCAAAACTCTGGCATAGAGGTGCAGAATGTAATGGATGACACGGAATGCAGAGATGTTCATCTGCACGACATGGTAATATAGAAACTACCATATATATACCATTGGTCATACACACTATACATAGTTTAGTACAAGCCCATTCTAAAGTACAACTGCGGTGAAAGACGATACATCTCATCAGAGGCATTCCAAGCTCCTATACATTATATATATACGCCTCCGGAACTCGGTACACACTAAGTCGCATTCCACAAGACACGCAGGACTATGGAGATACAACTACTACAATACTATTGCTGCCACGATCTAGCTCAAACGTCTCTGTAGTAATCTTGTAAAGATTACCCTCGTAGCCTGGAAGTGGAACACGAGGATCTAGGAACTCCCGGTCGCTTGGGGCTTGTGGACCATAATGACACGGATGTGGCCTTGGTCCCACGGCTGGTGGCAAATGACGCCCACGTGGAGGTGTAATGCCTCCAACATCACGCGAGTCCATACGGTCTAGCAGACGAGACCGCACGGGGTACAAATCCCGCATATCAAGATACCCAGCCTGCACAGCGGGTGCAAGCTATATCAGAGTGGCCCAATGGTCAGCTCGAGTGTGGTAGAGCTCCATCCGGAGGGCACGGACCTCACGGTCCTCATGAGCGGCGTCAGTGTAAGGACCGGTGTAGTAACCCTCCTCTCCAGGAAGTGAGGCTGGCATGTAGCAAAACTCGGTGTTCTGTAGCAAGGCATGCCTAGCCCGGATAATGGTCATCATGGAGTAAGCAGCATCCTGCACGGACATCTCATTGGTAACCCCCAGTCCGTACATCCAGTGGATGGGATCAGTAGCTCCAAGATATGAAGGTTATATCCGGACTGTGCAAAGGTACTGGCTCTGGTTGACATCACGATACTGCTCCTCTATAGTATACTCGATATACCAACGATAGCCAGTCTCGGTCACCACGCGGACCAACATGGCCGTGTGACATGGCAAATCGATGCACCGTGTGAGACGGACCACCTGATGGGGGGTGCGGTCAGACATCTAAAACTCGAAATAATGCAAGGCATTAGAATTTCTAGCAGAAATCGGGCAGCAGAACAACTGTAAATGCTCAAAAAGGATTTTGAGACATCTTACAAATGATAGCACAGCCACTCAACAACATCATATCAAGGTTCCGGGTCCAACTAACAACATACTGGGGTTGTAGAAACTGAACTGAGGCTTGAAACCAACAATCCTAAGAGTCTACGGATTAGTAACACGTGAACCTAATAAAAAGAAGAGAAGCCTAGTTCTTAACCCCCGTAGAAAGAAGAGGCCGACTCAAATTAGAAGGGCAGGTAAAGGAGTAAAAAGAGCCTCGTGTTCCCTTCCACAATCAATTCCCCTACATATAACTAAAGAATTTCTAGACTCAACATCGACCAGTTTGGCTTGAAGAACCTACAGGCAGTCCGGCTCTGATGCCAACGCTGTCAGGACCCCGATCCTAAGTGACACCGATCTAGCGTGTAACACATCATATCACTTTGCAACCTCACGCACGGTATCCCCAGGGGTGCCACCTTACCTGGCCCGGGACCGTTTGCGTATTTTGGCTCACGTATATGATAGTGTCGCTAGCATCCATATGACAGAGAACTCAGGCCAACATGACTAGTTATAAACCAAAAGTGGCACTAAATTACAGGGACAGGCAAACATGACCCAACAATGCATGTGTCGGTCAGCAGCGAGTGTTGTCGGGCCGTAGCAAGCTAACAGGTCTCCCGTATACACGCGTAACATTTCCCCATAGGGGACAGACACATGAGCAAGGAAGGACACATGCAGGCGAATCCATGTGTTCCGTAGCAGTAGCAAGCTACCAAGGCTCAGTGGAAGAACTAGGAGGCATTTCCCCATAAGATAGGCTACCAAGGGTAAACAACTAGGTGTCAGATCCCACACATACCAAGCATTTCAATAACATACACACAATATGCTCGATATGTGCAAATACAACATGGCATCACAACAAAAATCTATGACTCAAAGTATTTTTATTTAAGAGGCTCCAAAGAGCCATACATAACATATCCATACAGGTAGGGGTCACACGACCCAACACTCAAGTCATACAAACATACAAGCACATGCAGAAGCTAAACTTGTCTGAGTACAGACAACTGGAAAGAAAGAAGGCTTGGTGTAGCCTGACTATCTCTAGTGGCCCTTCACAGGCTTTGAGATTGCCACCTGGGCAACAAGCTACTCATCGATATCGAGGTCTATGTAGAAACCATCAGAAGGGGTGGTGTTCTCCTCTGCAACAGTTATTAAGCAAACATGAGTAGAAAGGTACTCAGCAAGTCTTACAACAGAACCTATCATACATGCAACATTATCAACAAGGGTAGTGGAGTTTATTGCAGCAAGCCAGCTTTGACTCTTGGCTAACATGTACTACGTCTATTAGTAGTTTGAAAAGATGATATAGTGCACACGAGCCCACTAATCACCACAACAATACTCTACCGTGGATCCTCTCCCGTCATCCTACGGAAGGGCCATCCACGGCACTCACACTTGTCTTGTGACTTTTATGAGTAACCATTAACTTGTCTATGAAGGGCATAAGCAACCAAGTGGTCCTTTACCACGGACGCGGCTATTCAAATAGATTGATAACCCTGCAGGGGTGTACTTCGTCACACACGCTTCCACCACTTATCGCCATTTACTCGACATGTACTCGGCAACCATCAAACGGAAGCTCAGCGAGGGTGTCCGCCACGACCTGACTAACAAGTCCCTAGTCAAGGTTTCTCGCCTATTTAGGTTCCATCCGCAAGGAAATCTGGCCGGGGTTTCCATTACGTCCCCAAACGATGTGTACATGGTTCTCGAGCCACCAAATGGGTGACTCGGTACACCAGGCCACGTACCTACCGCATCATAGCCCACCTCGAGGGTCAGCGCTGCGCACGGCCTCCAGTATGCTACAAACACCAGAAACTAATTGCAACTCCTGGACAGAGGACAAGGGCGGGTAATAAGTTGAGAGGGTCCATTGGTTTCGGGCCCAATGCGTGGTAGTAGCTGATCTTGAATCACACATACATATCTCAGTTCTTAGGGACGGTTCCAATGAAACAACCCACCATGTATTCCTACATGGCCTTCCATCGATACCTTGGCCAAAACATATTCCACACTTCACTATGATTACCAGACACAACCATTTCACTCCGATCTAACACCCAGATGAACCAGACTTGACACAACTCTAAGCATACCACGCATAGCATGGTAGGAACACATCAACAAGCTCAATCAACTCCTACACATACTAGTGGGTTTCAACTATTTACTATGGCAATGACGGGTCATGCAAAGGAATGGGGTTCAGCTACCACAACAAATAGTAGTTGAAATGTTGTTGTCTTAATGCAGTAAAAGAGAGCAGAAGCGAGATGATGGGTTAGTATCGGCATTTTCAATGGGTTGCTTGCCTGGCAGAGTGGTCGAGGGGTACTGCCCTTCAACTGGATACTCGTGAATATCCTCGGGAGCAGAACCTACCAGGGAGATCACACCGGTAACACAATCAGTACATGGCAATATGCAACAATATGATGCATGCTCATGACATGGCAAGATGTATGTGTTTGAGCTAATGCATCTACAAACAGAAGGGTTTGAGCCTATTTGAACCAAAGGTTCAAATTCAAGCCCAAGTTATGAATTTTCAAAGTGCATTATCATGTTTTTAAATATACAACAGGGTTAAGTTGCTTAGTCATGAATGAAACCAGTACAAATGGATAGATTGGATTTTTCTAATCATTTTTCATATGTAAATCTTTTTCATCTGAGCTACTGTTGATTTATTATGTTTTTTTGAAGTTTAACCCCTTTTTCTGGAATTTCTAAATATTTATAAAATAAACTAATTCCAGAAAAGAGTTACTACGTCAGCACGGCGTCAGGATGATGTCAGCGAGTCGACGGGGCAGCCCAGGTCAAACTGGCCAGTGGGTCCCGCGTGTCAGTGTCTAATTAATCTAACCTAATTAACTAAATTAACAGGGCCGGCCCCACACGTCAGTGACCCAGGGCAGTCAAACCCTGGTCGGACGGTTTGAAACCCACCGACGGCTTGACGCCGGTGAGGCCAGACGCGGTGGCGGGCTGCGGGATTCCTCCTCCTGCGACCAAATGGCCGGCGAAGGGCATCTATGAGATGCAGACGCTTGTCCGCATCGAGGAGTGGTGGTGGTTGGCCCTGGGATGGCCGGAAACGTCGTCGGCGATGACTTGGGCAGTCGCTGGAGCTAGGGTTAGCTCAGTGTCGTTGCTACGAGGACTGTGGAGGCGCGTGCGAGGCACCTACAGCATCTACGCGGCAGGGTGAGTGCGCTGGGCACGGTTGTAAGGCCGTTGCGTGGCCGAAGGCATGTCGGCGGCGAGCTCAGGTGGCGGCGTGTGCGGGCTAGCACGGTGCGGTGGCTATGATACACGAGGGAGGAAACATAGAGGGGAGGGAGGAGCAGCAACTTACGACGGAGTCGACGATGGCCTTGGCGAGCTCGGAGGAGGTCAGAGCTTAGCGACACGGCAAGGGGGATCTCCGATGGCAAGCAGCGAAGGTGAGGTCGGGGAAGCTTCTCCGGGGGGTACGAGCACTCGGGGCTCGTTCTTCTCGGCGTAGCAGACGGCGAGGTAGCTCGGGGACACGTCGAGGCGACGGTGGAGTAGCAGTGGCTGCAAGCTTCACGGCGGTGCCGGCGTGGCTGCGTCGACCATGGCGGAGAAGAGCGAGGGAGAGAGCAGGGGGAGAGTGAGGTGTCAGTGAGGTCGGGGTGGCATCGAGGAGGCCCTTCGAGGCGCTGCGCTGTGTGGGTGAGGTAGGCAGGCAGGGTGGTGGCGTGGCGAGCTCGCCGGCATCGCCGTGTCCCTCCTCTACCTACTGGCAGAGGTGGGTGACGACTGGCACTGGGCCAGGTGGGCCGGCCCAGTCCAGGTAAGTGGCCTTTGGCCTTTCTCTCTTTTTATTCTACTTCTTCTCTGTTTTCTATTTTCTGCATTTGTTTTGGCTTAATTAAAAATGCCAAAGTATTTTCAAAAATCCTGAGAATATTTATGGGCACTCTTTGGATTATTTCCAACAACCCTCATTTACTCCCAAGATTATTTGGACATTTAAAATTATTTATAGCATTTAAATGTCCAAAAACAAATATTGTATGATTTAATTCAATAACCTAGAGTGTCCTAGAAAAATGTGCACCCATTTTGGAAGAGGTTCTAGACCAAGTAAGAAATGATGAACATTTTTGAAGGGCAATTTGGGTACATTGAAAGGTATTTTAATAAACCCTAGTTGGTTTAAGTGGTGCTGGGGTTTTATGCCATCCCCATTTCAGGTTTCAGAAAAAGTTAAACATGATGCATCACTCTAGCTAGTCCTGATGCAAGCACTCACTAGGGTTGTGACAATAACGAACCTTGGTAGCGCTAACTCCCTATGCATCAAATTTAATATCATGTTTATTATGTTGTTAAAATGTTAAAACCAATGTTGGGCCTTGCTGGAGGATTTTTATTCAAAGCGAACTGTCAAGGGGGGGGGCATTGTGACACCCCGAGACCGGTGCGCCAGGTGTCAGCCAGTTATTCATCGCCGTTGCCATGTCATCTGCTTGCGTGTTGCATCTTGCCATGTCATCATGTGTGTTGCATCAGCATGTTTTCAAAACTTGCATCCGCCCGAGTTCCCTCGTCCTCTCCGTTGTCCGTTCTGAGCCCACACACACTCATACGCGCCCGCGGCGCCTCCGAATATTTATTTTGTGAGTGGCCGAAAAACGTTGTCGGAATGGGTTGAAACTTGGCATGTGGTCTTATTATAGTGTAGACAGGCCGCCTGCAAATTTTCATCGCATTCGAAGCTCGTTTGATAGCCCAACGGATATATATAACGGCACTAGTCACCGGTTTAAGCGTCGGACGTTTTCGGTCTCCGAAAACCTCCGCGGGCCTTCCTCTCTCTTCTCTTCCCTAAGCCCAAGGCCCTCTGCATAGCCCACTAATCTCCCATAGGCCCATCCTACCCCCTCTCTCTGTCCGGAGCCGTCCGATTCGATCGGAGGGTCCAAATTCACCCCTAGACCCAAATCCTAGCAAAAACTGCCTATTTAAACCCCCTCCCCTTGCCATTTTGGGCATCCCTAGCCCCCCTAACCCCTTCCCTAACCTCCAGCCGCACCTAACCCACCTCCTCCCTCAATTTCAGTGCCCACCCACCTCACCGGCGCCACTTGTCGCGTCCGGATTGGCCCAGCCGTCCCAGGCTCCTCCCTCCTCCAATCCCCTTGCGCCAAGTGGCAACCACCACATCGCCCCGCACCCCTGGCGCCTTCCGCCGCCGCAAGCCCAGCCGCGGACCGCCCGTGGGCCGAACCGGGCCCGAGGCGCCCGTCGCCACGACCCGCGCGCAGCGTCCGCTCCCCTTGCCTGCTCCCTCGCAGCTCCCGCACGCCGCCGCCAGGGCTCAATGCGCCACCTCGCCGCCTTCCCGTCAGCCCCTGAGCACACCTCGCCGGAGGCCAGCTCCGTCGCCTCGCGAGACCCCGTCGCCCCGCCGTCAACCTCGCCCACTGCCCTTCTGCACCCTCGCTTGAGCACCTCCTGTCGGAGCTCGCCTCGACCTGGCCGAGCGCACAGCCACCGCCGGTGGACTTGCCGCGCTGCCTACGCAGGGCACCTGCCGGATCTGGGCCCCGCCTCGCCGGATCTATCCATTCCCGTCGCCGGCGCCCCGTCTCCGCTGCCCTGCCGCGCCGTTGACCGCCGCCGCCGCCGCCCTTTCCTTCCCCGATCCAGGCGGGATCGAGGGAAGGACGACGACGCCCCAGCGCTCCTGGGCCGAAGCCTCCTCGCGGCCCAGCTCTGGCCTAGGCCCAGCCGCAGGCAAAGGCCGAGCTCCAGCCAGGCCCCAAGCCGGCCCCTCCTCCTTTTACCTCTGGGCTAGGCCCATGGTGAGGTTTCAGCCCAACTCCGTTTTTTCCCATTCGGCGTTTTTCCCTATTTTATTCAGAAACTTCATATTTACAGTTTAGTCCTTGAAATGCTTATTAGGTGTGCATGTTTGCATAGTGATAACTTTTTGTGTGGTGATCCAAATTGAGTGAAAGATATGTCAAAATGATCGTGGTGATATGCTCTACACTTTGTTCCATTGTGCCATGCATGTTTGACTTCATCTAGATGCTCTAGTCTCTGTTGCAAGAGTGCTACTTGTTATAAACTGCTGCTACTTGTTATTTTGTTGCCATGTTTGAGATATGATAACTTGGTGCATGTTTATCCAAATGATGCATATGATATGTCAAAATGTTCCTTGTGAAGTGTACTACATGATGGTTGCTGTAGCATGCTTGTTTGAGTCCATATTGCCATGTTTATCTCTGTTGCAAAAGGGCATGTGGCTGTTAGGTTTTGTAACTTGTTACGAGATGCCTAGTTGAGGAGCTCGTTGCTATTGATGTGTTTGCCCCCATGTCGCATGCTCATATGTTTTAGATTCTCCATGATGTGTTCTTTGTTGTGGTGCAAACCATTTGCCATGTTATGCTTGAAGATCACTTAAAAATGCTCGCAAACATGCCATGATAATGTTACTGTTTTAACACTTAGTGAAATTTCACCAAGTCTGGAATCTGTCTTATCCTGATGCTATGTTTGCTTGATGCCCTAGGGAAATCCATGTTAGTTTTGGGGTGGCCATTGATCATTCCTTGTTGTATATGTTGTTGTCTATCCATCCATGTCCTTACTTTCTCATATGGCTTGATGTAGCTTATTTAAATCTTGCTCCCAAGTTGCTATAAAATATTACTGTCAGGTTTTTAGTGTCATGATCAAAATGTGGTAGCTTGTTGCTACTGATCCATGCCTCCTATGGAGATGCTCCAATGGAGTTGTTTGCTGTAGGATATGTCTACTTCATGTCCATGCTTCTTTTCACCATGTTTGAGTGTTGTAGAGTATATATTTCTTGCTCCAAAGTTGCTATGTGGTTGTTAACTTCAGCTTGTTGTTATATCTTGTTTCGTGTGTATCTTTTAGACCATTGCTCCGTTTTGGGTGTGCCTTACATGAAACTTGTGTGATTTTGCATGTAGAATCATAATATCATCTTGTTTACATGTTTGGAGTGAGTTTGCTTGATGTTTGGGTGCATCTTGCACCGTTGCCATGTTTGTCTTGTTTTGCTCATATCTTCTAGACCGTAGCTCCGAATTAAACAAACTTTATATGTAACTTGACTAGAATTTCGTGTAGATCATCATGGCAAATGTTAAATGGCCGTTTAACAACTTTAACTTAAGGTTGGTTCAGATCTGGTCTAATTTCAAACTATGCATATGACGACTTACCGGATTCGCAATAGGTAGTTTCCGGCCTCATTTAAACTTGTTGACTTGTGTTGTTTTTGAGTGCTTCCTGCCTTGCCATGTTTTGCATCATATATATACTTGTCTTGCATCCTACTTGCTTGAGCATATTTTCATGTTCTTGTGTTGTTTTTCTGTGCTTCCTACCTTGCCATGTATTGCTTCCTGTATAAACTTGTCTTGCATCATACCTTGCCATGTATTGCATCATATATAGACTTGTGTTGTTTTCCTGTGCTTCCTACCTTGCCATGTATTGCTTCCTGTATAGACTTGTCTTGCATCATACCTTGCCATGTATTTCATCATATATAGACTTGTGTTATTTTTCT
>LR738712.1:322396029-322427400 GCA_902687465.1 Secale cereale
TCCAAAACGTATCTATAATTTCTGCTTGCTCCATGCCTCTTTTGTGTGATATTGCTATGATATTTATGCACTTCCATACACTTTTGATCATATTTGGACTAACCTATTAACTCAGTGCACCCCAGTGCCAGTTTCTGTTTTCTGCTGTTTTTGTATTTCAGGTTTTCCCATTACGTAAATTGCCAGAAAAATTCCGGGAAAAATATATAAAAAATCAGCGTTTCGGAAGCTTCCATGCGGCCAAAGTAGGGCCAGAGGGGGCCCATAGGGGCTCCAGGCGGCCAGAGGGCGCGACCCCCCTCCTGGCCGCGCCGCCAGGGCGCCTGGGCCCCCCTGGCCTCTTCTGACGCCCCCCTTTGGCATATATTTATACCGCGTCCCGAAACCCTCGAGGACGGAACCCTTTTTCGCGATCTCATCTCTGTTCCGCCGCCGCCGCGCTTCCAAGATCGGGAGCACTAGGAGAACCCTCCCCGGCACCCTGCCGGAGGGGAGGATCACCACCGGGAGCCTCTCCACCACCATGGACGCCTCCCGGATGAGTTGTGAGTAGTCTCCCTTGGACCATGGGTCCATGACCAGTAGCTATGTGATGTTCTCCTCCCCTCTTTGTTCTTCACCGATTAGACCTCGTGAGCTGCCCTACATGATCGAGGCACATATGTAATCCTTATGCTGTTGCTATGATGAGTTTGCTGGGATCCGATGGATTATTAGATTATGTTCAGATTGTGTGTGAGTAATATATTTGATTCAACTCTTTTATATTTATGTTCTTGAGTAATTCTTGCATGTTCTCCGCTGCTGTTTATTGCTTTGGCCAAGTAGTAGGTAGTAACTCCAAGAGGGAACGTTATGCTTGATTGTGGGTTCATGCCCCTCGATGACTAGCTTGAGTGACAGAAACATGAGTCTAGGGGATGTGTTGTTGCCACAAGGGGGAAAACAACGGTGCTTGTACTTGCGGGTGCAAGGATTGTTTACTTTACGCAAAGTTCTTTTAATGCAGTTGTCTGTTGCTTTGAGTTTACACTATGGGTGGGACTCGCAACTTAATACCAGCGAGATGTTCTGGATAGATATCTCAAGGTGGATGATTAGTAGTAGATGCAGATGGATTTCGGTCTACTTGCCTTGGCGTACCGCCCATGCTTTTGAGCCTCTACCTTTCCTTGCAGCATAGTTAGCATTGGTTTGCGCACATAATCCTGTCAATTGCCCAGCTGTAATTCGTTTACCTCGCTTAGCTGTTTTATCGTCTTTTGGGAGAGAGACATCACTAGTGAACATCATGGGACCCTGGTCCATATTACCATCACTGATCACATCCACTATTTACTTTCTGTTCATACTTACTAGTTGCAGTCATACCTATCACTATTATCTCTTGCATTTGATCCTTTGTAAACGACAAGGCCGGAGGGATTGACAACCTCTCTGTACTCGTTGGGAGCATAGTTTTTTGTATTTGTGTGCAGGTCCTGTCAATCGCTAAGTTGCGCCGCTAGCAGTTGACACCTTCTTGTTGACCCTCGGAGTCTCAGGGGATTCGACCCTTGGTATCTTTGCCAAGGGAAAACTACCGCTACACTGCATCTCAAACCTTCTACTTGGGGTAACCAACGAGGGGCGAGAAGCCATCACTTCCTCACCTCACCTTGTCTCCTTCCCAGAACGACCAAAACACGTCCGCCATGCTAGGCTGCTTCTCGGGACGCCATGGCCTTTCCTCCCACTGGTTCTCCTCGCTCCTCAAGGTCTGCACATCTCCAGTCGATGGAGTCAGCTCTAGCGTCAAGGACACAACAGCAGTAGCAGCAGCAAGGTTCGCCCCTCCTCTCGATTTCATCTTCCACTCCATTGCCTGCTGATGCTCGTGGACTCCTTCTTCTACAACTACTCATCATCTCCTATTGATGTGTGCTCGTATTGTGTCAAGGAAGGCGTTCATGGGGCTGGTCCAGAAGGCATTCAAGCTGGCCCTGCTGTGTACCAACCGGCACCCCATTGACCGGTCGACGATGCACGAGGTGGCCTGGGTGCTGCTCTCGCTCATACCGGCCCCTGCCCTCCAGGTCCCATCCGCATGCCAGCTCCCTCTTCATCTCAGATATTGGATTGAAGTAGAGAATAACCCTCCTCCATATTGTGTGCTGATTATCTGTATTATGTGTAGAACAATCATGGTGTCTATTTCTGCTTTATGCCCCATGTTTCACTAATAACATGCCCAACTTCCTGCTCTGTAGGAAATAAGTACATGATTGTTTATCCTCCTATATAACAGTTTAGCTTTGCGACCTGATCTTGTGCTTCAGGTAGCTAGTCCATTTTGTGTACTTTTAAGTGTCTTCTGCGGCACACACACACACACAGATGATGTATTGATGTTGCATAATGTGCTTTTGCAAATGTGCGCAATGAGTTTACATGTCTCCTTTGACTGCGGAAGCTGAATATCACTCCCTCCGTTCATAAATAAGTGATGTGGTTTTAGTTCACTTATTTATGACCGGTAATATACTGTTCTTCCTTGCCTAATGTTATTGTTGCCGATAATAGGGCCTGTAGATAGCAAGTTATTTCCTAGTGGTTACTTATGCTTATTTTGTATCACATTGAAAAAGAAAATGCACAATGAGCTTGTTTGATCTTTTTTATGCTTATTTATACTTGATCAGGGCAGTCCTATTTCCTGTGATCTTTCCTATCATTTGGTAGTGTGATGTTTCAAGATGACAAAATTTAAAACCCAAACTATTGTAAACAAGATTTCCGCATCTTGAGAATTAATTGTTCATGATAAGCGAATAGTGTAGTTGATCATCACTATTGCTAAATGCTATTGCCTGATATAATATAAGTATGAGCACTCAACCATTGTACAGCTTTATGCATATTTGTTTTGTATTTTTTATAAATGATGATAGTTTGTGCAAGATGTTCACATGTTATTTTATTTTTTGACTAAATTCTCTTATGCCCTCGACTTAGCTTGACCCAGAACAGCAGCATCATTGATGCGTACTGATCTTCACCTCGTTCTTTCTCTCGCAAACTCGAAGGAGACCATACGCAAGGCACATCCTCTTCGGTTGTGAGAGTGTCCAGGGGTCGTGGGTGCGGCTAATGCCTATCTCTGTGGCCGCACTTGACACTGCTTTGCTGCTCTTTCAATGCTTTTGCTATTGTACTGTGCTTCTCTAGTTGTTTGAATGCTTCTGCTGCTAGCTTGCTAGACTGCTACTAGCTTGAATAGGTGTGCACTTGTGCTGTTGGTGGTGCTGCTTGTGTTGTTACTGCTAATTTAATGCTTTTACTCAAGCTGTTGTTGATTAAATTCTTATGTTGTTGCTGCATGCTTATGCTACTGATTCAATGCTTTAGAAATTGATTGAATTGAACCTATTGTGATCCTTCATGTTATACTCGTATTAAATTTTTGGGTTTCTATTTGATTTTTTAGTCTGTTATATACGGTTCATCTTCAATTTCTTCTGTAACCTGCTTGGAGCTTAGAATACACAGCCCAACTAGTCTCATATACAACTAAGACCAATGATTCATGCTCAATTCTGTATATGTATGTATGACCAGTAAAGTTGGAAGGCCCAAATCTTAATGTTAATATGGTCAATTTTGTATCATATTCATGCTCATGCATCACCAGTTACTGTTTTTTGCTTGGTCTATTTTGGCTCATAACCTAAGTATACCAAAACTGATTAACCGATTTCTCCAACTTGCCAAAATTGTCATAATTGTCTCCTGCCTTGTGATGTTAGTCTATGTGCGCTTACTAGTATTGTTAGTTGAATGGATGGTCGTGGTAGTAGAATAGGAATTTTCTTTAGGTTAGTGTTATAGTGATGTTCATTTCATTACCTAAACTTTGTACCAATGTACCATGCAGGTATGCATAGATTACTATTGTAGAACAACATCAGGTTAATCTGTTGCATCCAAGTTATTGGAAGTTTTGTTATGCCATGCTTAGTGCTTACTGAACTGGGGCATTTGGGCATGTATGTATAAATTTTAGCCTTATTTACTTCCAGTGTATTTCACTAATAGCTTATCTTGATCAGGATCTAATGTCGGCGAGGTTGCTGCTGTGACAGAAGATTAGACGAAGCTTGGAGATGTGCGCCATAGTTTTAGTTGATGTTGCCACCAAGTTTTGGTGCTTGTGTATCTGTTTTTGATTGTATGTGCACTTGTTGGACGTCCAAACGTGTATGTGCTCTTGTGAGTATTTGATTGGATGATTTGTGGATTTAATCAGTTAATTGAGAGATTTATTGATTTTTTGCTGTTCAAATGTGTAAATTGAAAGCTGTGAATGAAAAAGACCAAATGTTCTACTTGACAGAATAATATTTGGGCTCTAAAAAGGTTGTGGCCCAAACTATAGTGGATCAGAACATTGTGTATTTCAGAAAAACCAGAAAAATAGGCTTTATGAAATGGTTCGTAAAAAGGCCATGGCCCAGAATGTAAAAAGGCCAAATTATTGGGCTTGGTCCATGAAGCTGACAAAAAATTCATAGGAAAAAAAATACAAATGGGCTGAATTAATGGGCTCGGCCCATGTAAAACACCGAATTGGACCGGGCCGATTCTTGTGCCATATCAGCTTGCCACGCTGGATGCCTACGTGGTCTGGGGAGGCTGCTAGTGACCAAAACACGACAGTAGGGATATTTTGGTCATAAACGTCTATGACTTTCTCACAGAGAAGGTCGTTAATTTCAGTTTACGACCCTCAGCTTTTGACCATCTGTTTTTGGTCACAAAAAGGTCACAAATGGAAAATAATGACCATTCAGTGACCAATAGTCAAGGTCACAAGTTGACATATTTCTTGTAGTGAACCCTCCACCACCCCCACCCGTGGACAACCTGACTCGTTTCTTAAGGTTGCAACCACCGGTGTTTGCTAGCAGCATTGAACCAATAGTTGCTGATGACTGGCCGCGCATGATTGGAAGGGATTTGACCACCACCAATTGCTCGGATGCTGAGAAGGTGCGATTTGCCGCACACCAGTTGTCTGGACCAACCGCAGCATGGTGGGAGAATTACACAGCCACCTTCCCTATAACCAATGTCACCTGGGAGCAGTTTCAACAAGCTTTCCGTACTGCCCATGTCTCAACTGGAGCTATGAGCATGAAGAAGCGGGAGTTTCGCAACTTGCGTCAAGGAAATCGTACTGTGGCTCAGTACGTGGATGAGTTCAGTACCCTATCTCGTTATGCCCCAGACGATGTGGCCACAGATGCCGCTAAGCAAGAGAGATTTATGGAAGGGCTAAATGATGAGATGAGCGTTCAGTTGATGGTGGCAACTTTCAACAACTACCAGGAGTTGGTAGATAAAGCTCTTATAATTGAAGGGAAGTAGCAGCAGATTGAGAGCCGCAAGAGGAAGTACGGACAAGGGAGGAATAATTCTGGAGCCCAGCAGAAGCCCCGATTCACTCCGAATTCGGGAGGATACACCCATAACCATGGAAGCCACAACCACACTGGAGGAAGTTCCCACAACCACAATGGCTCTAAGAATGGGAATGGAGCAAACAATAATCAGAACCGCTCTACTCCATCCACACCCACCAAGAAGGATTTAAGCCACGTCACCTGTTTCAAGTGCGGGAAGAATGGACACTATGCCAGGGAGAGTCCTGAAGCTAAGAATGGGAACGACAATGGATGCAACGGGAAGAAGCCCAGCCCGTTCAACAAAGGACAAGTGAACCACGTGACCGTGGAGGAGATGGAAGAGCAACCAGATACTGTTGTCTGTAAGTTTTTGGTTAAGACATTTACCGCAATAGTTCTTTTCGATACTGGTGCATCGCATTCATACATTTCAAGGGGATTCGTAAATAGACATAGGATGTCCACCCGAGTCATTAAGACCCCCATGTTAGTAAGTTCACCAGGAGCAGAGTATATGGCACACCAAGGATGTTTTCAGACACCATTGATCATAGGACGCCATACTTTCCCCTCAGACTTAATAGTTCTGGAGTCACAAGGATTGGATGTGATATTAGGAATGGATTGGCTATCAAAGTATGGAGGTAACATCGATTGTGCCAGCAAGTCTATTTTGCTTACCACCCCGGAGGAAAAAAGGATTAAGTATGTATCTAGGCATTCGCCTAAACGGAAACAAGGGCATTCTCTCACGGGAGTTGTTCAGGAGGAAGTGCCGGTAGTAAAGGATTACCCGGATGTGTTTCCAGAAGAGCTACATGGCATGCCACCGGATAGAGATATTGAGTTTTTGATTGAGTTGTTACCTGGCACCGGACCTATATCTAAGAGACCGTATCGGATGCCAGCGAATGATCTGGAGGAGATCAAGAAGCATATTAAGGAGTTATTGGAGAAAGGGTTTATTCGCCGAAGTTCATCACCTTGGGGAGCCCCGGTGCTTTTGGTCAAGAAGAAGGATGGATCTTTAAGAATGGGCGTTGATTATCGTGCACTGAATGAAGTGACTATTAAGAATAAGTACCCGCTGCCGATGATCAATGATTTGTTCGACCAACTCCAGGGAGCGAAAGTATTCTCCAAGATAGATATAAAATCTGGATACCACCAATTGAAGATCCGAGAGAAGGATATACCTAAGACAACCTTCACCACAAGGTACGGGCTATATGAGTATACAGTTATGTCATTTGGATTGACCAACGCCCCTGCCTATTTCATAAGTATGATGAACAAGGTGTTCATGGAGTTCTTGGATAAGTTTGTCGTGGTATTCATTGATGATATTTTGGTGTACTCGAAGAATGAGGAGGAACATGCGGAGCATTTGCGTTTGGTTTTGGAGAAGCTCAGAGAACATCAGTTGTCTGCCAAGTTTAGCAAATGCGAGTTTTGGTTGAAGGAAGTTGGATTCCTAGGGCATGTTATATCGGGAGAAGGTATAGCAGTGGACCCCGTCAAAGTACAGGCAGTCACTGAATGGTTGGCACCCACTTCAGTTGGAGAAATCCGCAGTTTTCTTGGACTCGCGGGATACTACTGGAGGTTCATAGAAAATTTCTCCAAGATTGCTAAGCCAATGACAACATTGTTGAAGAAGGAGACAAAGTTCGATTGGACTGAAGAGTGTGAAGAGAGTTTCCAGGAGTTGAAGAAACGGTTGACGACATCCCCAGTGCTGATATTGCCAAATATACGCAAGGATTTCCAAGTGTACTACGATGCTTCACGCTTAGGACATGGAGGAGTACTCATGCAAGATGGAAGAGTTGTTTCCTATGCATCCCATCAACTGCGACCGCACGAGTTGACTTATGCGACGCACGATCTGGAGTTAGCAGCGGTAGTGCACGCACTGAAAACCTAGAGACATTCCCTTATTGGAAATCGTTGTGATGTGTACACAGATCACAAGAGTTTGAAGTACATTTTCACTCAGAAGGAGCTGAACCTCAGACAAAGGAGATGGTTGGAGCTTATAAAGGATTATGATATGAAGCTGCACTATCACCTAGGAAAGGCCAATGTCGTTGCAGACGCTCTGAGCCGGAAGAGCTATGTAAATACCTTAGTAAAAGGGGGATTCCCACAGAAGTTAGCAGAAGATCTCAGGGAGCTTCGTTTGGAGATAGTTCCTAGAGGTTTTCTCGCAAATTTGGAGGTTCAGTCAACATTGCTGGGGAAGATACGTGAAGCCCATAAGGATGACAAAGAGATTGCCGAGATAAAGAAAAGGATGAGTGCAGGAAAAGCCAAAGGATTTCGTGTGGATGAGCACGACACCTTGTGGTTTGAGGATCGAAATCTATGTGCCCAACGACCCGGAGATCAGGAAGTTGATACTGCAGGAAGCACATGATTCGCAATACTCGATACACCCCGGAAACACCAAGATGTATTTGGATTTGAAGGAACGTTTCTGATGGACGGGAATGAAGAAGGATATTGCCGAGTATGTAGCCGTGTGTGATGTATGCCAGAGAGTAAAGGCTGATCATCAGAAACCAACAGGATTGTTGCAGGCTATGCCGATACCCGAATGGAAGTGGGAGAAGCTTGGCATGGACTTTATCACCGGATTGCCCAGGACCAAATCAGGATATGACTCAATCTGGGTAGTAGTGGACCGTCTGACCAAGGTAGCCCACTTTATCCCCGTGAAAACCACATACACCAGTGCGAAGTTGGCCAAGATATACATGACCAGGCTCGTATGTCTGCACGGAGTTCCGAGGACCATTGTATCAGATAGAGGAACACAGTTCACCTCGAAGTTTTGGCATCAGCTACACCAGACTTTGGGAACGAGGCTGGAATTCAGCACAGCGTTTCACCCACAGACAGATGGACAGACCGAGAGAGTCAACCAGATCCTGGAGGACATGTTGAGAGCGTGTGTGCTAGATTATGGATCTAGTTGGGATGATATTTTTCCCTACACGGAGTTCTCGTACAACAACAGTTACCAGACCAGTTTGAAGATGGCACCGTTTGAAGAATTGTACGGAAGGAGATGCCGAACACCGTTAATGTGGGATGAAGTTGGAGACCGACAATTGTTTGGACCGGACTTGATCAAAGAGTCTAAAGAGAAGGTTAAGCTGATTTGGGATAGACTGAAGGTAGCTCAGTCCAGACAGCAGAGTTATGCAGACTCGAAGCGCAAGGAGATAGCTTATGAAATCGGAGACAGAGCATACTTGCGAGTATCGCCTCTGCGAGGAGTTAAACGTTTCGGAGTTAAGGAAAGCTAGCCCCAAGATTTCTGGGACCTTACCGTGTTTTGGAACGCATGGGAGAGGTTGCCTATAAGTTGGAGTTGCCCGAAGGATTGTCAGGAGTGCACGATGTGTTTCATGTTCGGCAGCTCAAGAAGTGCCATGCGGAGATGGCCGATATCCCGCTTAGAGACACGGTACCCCTGGAAGCAATTCAGTTGGATAGCGATCTGACTTATGAGGAGAAGCCTGTTAAGATTCTCGAATTTTCGAGCAGAGTCACCCACACTAAGGTTATCAAGTTTTGCAAAGTTCAGTGGAGTCACCACACCGAGGAAGAAGCCACCTAGGAAGGAGAAGATGATCTACGCAAGGACCACCCACACCTGTTCTCTAGCCAAGTCGAATCTTGAGGGCGAGATTCATTCTAAGGGGGGTAGGTTTGTAACATCCCAAATTTTCAATTTGGAATATTATACATAGATCATATTGCATTGCATTTTTTCTTTGCATTTTGTTTGTGGCGATCCTCGAAATTCTAAGCAACTCAAGGGCCTACGGAGAGAGTTGGGAATTCTAACGTTTTTTATTTGAGTTCACTCGAATACCTGTACGAAAATAGTGTTGGTTTTAATTTCTTTTCTCTACTAAAAATATTAAAACCAGTTTTGGTATTTTTCTGGATTTATTTGCGATTTTATTTGCATAGGAAAAATATGTGTTTTCCAAAATTCCATTTAGGTCCAGGAAAAATGTTCACTTTGTCCTAAATACTATTAGAGGACGGTGAAAATTTATTTCGGTATTTTTGGAGTCCATTTAGTATTTCTTTTGTTAGTTTTGCTACGTCAGGACTCGTGTTAAAAAAAGAAAAAAAGGGAACCGACTCTAGGCCGTAACCGGCGACTCCCTAGCCGGGGGCCTTTATAAGGCGCCGCCCCAGCCCTCCAGCCCCAAGCCGTAGCCCTAGACGCCGCCAGCCCCGTGCCGCCTCGAGCCCCGCGTCGCCGCCGCCGCTCGCCGCCGCCGCCGTTGCCGTCGCCGCCCGCCAAACCCGCCGCCGGTGTCGTCTTTTTCGAGGTAGCCGCCGCCGCCGGTTCTTTCCGGTTAACCGATCGGTTTTTTTCGAGAACAAATAGATCCTTTTTTAGGTTAGATCGGTTTTTATCCGGTTTAGTTATTTAGCGGACGTTCGTCGGTACGTTCGTTTAGTATTATTAGAGGACGTTCGTCGGTACGTTATTTAGCGGACGTTGCATTTAGGTCCGGGAAAAATGTTCACTTTGTCCTAAATATTATTAGAGGACGGCGAAAATTTATTTCGGGATTTTTGGAGTCCGTTTAGTATTTCTTTCGTTAGTTTTTCTGCGCCAGGACTGTATTTAAAAAAAAGTGAACTGACTTAGACTCGTGTAGGATTGGGACTCTGGGCTTTATAAGCCAGCCACCCCGGCCCAAGTGGCCAGCCCGCCTCGCCCCAGCCGCCCCCGCAACCCTAGCGCCGCCCCGCCGCCTGTCGCCGCCGCCGCCGCCTGCCGCCGCCGCCTCCGCTGCTGCCACCGTCGCCCCGCCTCCACGTGCCGCCGCCGCCGTACCTCCACGCCGCCGCCGCCGACGCGTCCCGCCGCCGCCGCCGCACCCCGCCTCGCCAGCCCGCCGGACCACCCCGCCGCCGGAGCGCCGGAATCCCGCCGGAGTTCGTGCCCGAGGTAGTTACATTTTTTTGTAAGAACCGCTCGGTTTTTTTTTAAAACCGTAGATCTGTTTTATTAGATTAGATCGGATCAGTTTTCGTCGGTTTAGTTATTTAGAGGACGTTCGTCGGTACGTTCGTTTTAACGAATGGTTTTCATCAGTTATCTGCAAACAGCGAATGTTCGTTCGTTAGCCTGTTCGTCCGTTTTCTTTTTCGGGGTATTTATCTGCGATTATTCCGATCGCGATTTCTGCCCTGATCTTGTTTTTCGTTTTTCTTTTCGCTCGAGAGACGGAATCAGGTGATTCAAAATCCCAGATCTTCGTCTCGATGCCCTCTTCACGTTTAATCAACTTGAACAAAGTTTTGGCTACTGTAAAATTTGACTTTAGGCCAATTAGTAACCGGAGCTCGTTTCTTTTGCAGTTTGAGTTTCGTTGTTTCTTTCGAGTTGATTCTTTTTGCAAACCGGAGTTCTTAAGTTGAACTTTCTGGTTAGATCTCTTATTGAGTTTTACCCGTGCATTAGTTAAGTACTTATTGTGTGCTTGTTTGATTGCGATAGAGTACCCGGAGTGCGCCGCTTGCTACTTTGAGTCTGTAGGTTTTGCGGATCATCAGCAAGGCAAGTAACACTTTGATCATACTTTCCAATTACCCAGTTTTCATTGCATTAGTCCAACCCTCACACATTGCATGAGTAGGATCAATTAACATGTGGGATTGGGAAGTAGATTGAGGTAGTACCTATTACCTGCATTACATTCAAACCTTTGGGAGTTACTTCTACTTTTGCTGTTAGGACATGCTATGCTCGTAGACGTGGATTGGGTGAGTGAAATCTATGACAGATGTGAGTTTGTTAATTAATGGTTCAACGTAAGGTGGCAACATTAATACACATCTGGGTGGATTGAGGCATCTGGTTATTCCAGTGATTGCCTGTTTTTCTTTTGGACCGCCACCCAGGCTCAAAGGGATCATGAGATTTTTCATACTAGAAACTTTCGTGTGTAGCACATGCCAATATGGGCTCTGGCATAGTTGAGTATGTTTTTGGAAACCTTTCCATGATGGGCTAGCAGATGTAGTGGGTTTTGTAGGTGCACCGGCCTATCTATCTGGTTAAGACAACCTCTTCGGAAAGATTGTGTCTCAGTCATCCGTTTGCCAAACACCATGCAGTGCGAGAAACCAAACGGAGGCGATCGAGTCTTGTGGGGAAAAGTGCACAAACCTCTGCAGAGTGTACAAACTGATCATGATTAGCCGTGTCCCCGGTTACGGACGTCTTGAGTATCTAGTACTTGGATTATCATGTGAATCTCATCATGTTACTCTAATTTAATATTGTTGGGTTTAATGATTATTTTTAATTGGGGTTGAGAGGATGTCTATCTTCTCAACAATGTTTCAACTACCATGATAGCTAATTAAAATCTATTCCTTTGAAGTAGGGAAAAATTGGCTTTACGCAAAAACTTAACCATAGAGCTTTCCACCAGCCATATTGCATATAGTATAGCCTTACTTTCATTGCTCTCTTTTGCTACTTTGCTAGCATATTCCATGTGCTGACCCGTTTTCGGGCTGCAACATTTCATGTTGCAGACTTTTCAGACGACGAGTAAGATGCCTTTTAGGTCGTGGTTCTATACTCCGTGATGCCGCTGGAGTTGATGGACTCACTTATCTTCCAAGCCTTCCGCTGTTATCGTGTTAGATGGCCTTCAACCATTTTTATTGTAATAAATTCATCGTTGGACTATCGATGTAATAAGTGTGTGATTGCTACTCTGTTATAAATCCTTCAAATACTGTGCGTGTCAGCATTACTGATCGAGGGATGACACTAATGCACAGAGATCAGACTGTTTGAGGTCTGGTCGCTACAAGATGGTATCAGAGCACACGCTGACTGTTGGACACGACCACTAAGCTAAAGCCCTAGATCACTATTCACTCTTCTCTTTTCTGACTCCTCATCTTTTCTACTCTTTAGGATGGTGGATGCAAAGCACAAGTTCATGCAACCGGATGATGATACACCATTTGGACGACACCTGAAGAAAGTCACAAGATATCTAAACATTGGACTACCAAGTTTCACCGGGATCTACAATGCCACTCTATCTGAGGTGGAGCGTTGGTTGATTCAAGCCCAAGTTCCAGGAAGGACGTTCGCACCCGTCACCTCACTCATAGCATTTTCCTTTAATGCACCTACATGGAACCTAGGCAGGAGTATGGCAGCCCACATTGCTGTGGGAAGGATTGGAGAAGTCTACAAGCAGGAGCTAAAGGACACCATCTACCAGATTTGTGGACGCCGAGATGAGAATTGGGATATGATCAGCACCCAGAAGGATAGGTCCATTGCAGCATTCATCCAGGAGTTGAACCATCACATTCGTCACCAGGAGCACCAGATGTGTGCAGGGATGATGGATTTGAAGAAAGCCCTTAATAGGAATTTGGAACTAGAGGAAGAACTCAAGTCTACGCGCGACGGATATGAGGAGGAGATGATAATACTTGTGGAGAAGAATGATGATTTGACACGGAAATTAGGGATACTCGTGGGAGAAGAAGACGAGGAAGAAGAACCAAAGGAGATTCCACCGGAGGACTACATCATTATAGATGACATGGATTCAGAACCTGATGATAGCAAGGACGAAGACTATGAAGATGAAGCTGGAGCAGATATTATGGAATCCTCTGCCGATCAGTATTTCTAGATGACCACCCTGTGACTAGTAGTTTACCCCATATATTAGTTTTAGAGCACTTTTGTAACGATTGTTAGATTTGTTAGATTTTTCTAGAAATTGATTGGTGTGTTATGATTGTGTTTGTCTCATGTGCATATGGGTAGTGATTTTCCCTTAGACCTCTTTTCTATTCTAACCTCTTCCCTCTACACCCATCAGATGTCTCCAAGACGTGAATTCGAGTTTCCCCCTGAGCTCACCCAGTTGATCCAGCAGCAGAACACCCTGATGCAACTTCTTGTCCAGAACACTCAGAACAACAACAACAACCCTCCACCACCACCACCCGTGGACAACCTGGCACGTTTCTTAAGGTTGCAACCACCCGTGTTTGCTAGCAGCATCGAACCAATAGTGGCTGATTACTGGCTATGCAAGATTGGAAGGGATTTGACCACCGCCAATTGCTCGGATGCTGAGAAGGTGCGATTTGCCGCACACCAGTTGTCTGGACCAGCCGCAGCATGGTGGGAGAATTACACAGCCACTTACCCCATAGCCAATGTCACTTGGGATCAGTTTCAGCAAGCTTTTCGTACCGCCCATGTCTCAACTGGAGCTATGAGTATGAAGAAGCAGGAGTTTCGCAATTTGCGCCAAGGCAACCGTACTGTGGCCCAGTACGTGGATGAGTTTAGTACCCTATCTCGTTATGCCCCAGATGATGTGGCCACAGATGCCGCTAAGCAGGAGAGATTCATGGAAGGGCTAAATGATGAGATGAGTGTAATGTTGATGGTGGCAACTTTCAATAACTACCAGGAGTTGGTTGACCGCGCCCTAATGATTGAAAGGAAGCATCAACAGATTGAAAGTCGCAAGAGGAAGTGTGGGCAAGGAAAGTATAATTCTGGAGCTCAGCAGAAGCCCCGTTTTACCCCTAAAACGGTAGGACAGTTTCAGCATACCCATGGAGGAGGTAGCTCGCACAACCACAATGGCACCAAGAATGACAATGGAAATGAGAATGGAGCCAATGGAAACCAGAACCGCCCTACACCGTCCACACCCACCAAGAGGGATTTCAGCCATGTCACTTGTTACAAGTGCGGGAAGAATGGACATTATGCCAATGAATGCCCAGAAGTTAAGAATGGGAACGGCAATGGAAGCGCCGGGAAGAAGCCCAACCAGTTCAACAAAGGACAAGTGAACCACGTGACCATGGAGGAGGTAGAAGAGCAACCAGATGTTGTTGTCGATAAGTTTTTGGTTAAGACATTTACCGCAATAGTTCTTTTCGATACTGGTGCATCGCATTCATATATATCAAGGGGATTCGTAAATAGACATAGGATGTCCACCCGAGTTCTTAAGACCCCCATGTTAGTAAGTTCACCAGGAGAAGATTATATGGCACACCAAGGATGTTTTCAGACGCCATTGACCATAGGACGCCATACTTTCCCCTCTGACCTAATAGTCCTGGAGTCACAAGGATTGGATGTGATATTAGGTATGGATTGGCTATCGAAGTATGGAAGTAACATTGACTGTGCCAGTAAGTCAATATTGCTCACCACCCCGGAGGGAAAAAGGATTAAGTATGTATCTAGGCATTCGCCTACAAGGACTCAAGTACATTCTCTCACGGGAGTTGTTCAGGAGGAAGTATCAGTAGTGAAGGATTATCCGGATGTGTTTCCAGAGGAGTTACCTGGCATGCCACCGGATAGAGATATAGAGTTTTTGATTGAACTTTTGCCAGGCACCGGGCCAATTTCTAAGAGACCATACAGGATGCCCGCAAAGGATTTGGAGGAAATTAAGAAGCAGATTAAGGAGTTACTGGATAAAGGATTCATACGCCCAAGTTCTTCGCCTTGGGGTTCGCCAGTACTTCTAGTGGAAAAGAAGGATGGATCGTTAAGAATGGTTGTTGATTACCGAGGACTGAATGAAGTAACAATCAAGAACAAGTACCCATTCCCGATAATCAATGATCTGTTCGATAGATTGCAAGGAGCTAAGATATTTTCCAAGATCGATCTGCGATCAGGGTACCATCAATTGAAGATCCGAGAGCAGGATATACCTAAGACGGCCTTTACCACTAGGTATGGGTTGTACGAGTATACCGTTATGTCGTTTGGTCTGACGAACGCACCGGCATACTTTATGAACCTGATGAACAAAGTGTTTATGGAGTATTTGGATAAGTTCGTCGTAGTGTTCATAGATGATATATTGATCTTCTCGAAGGATGAAGTGGAGCATGCAGAGCATTTGCGTTTGTTGTTGGAGAAGCTCAGAGAACATCAGTTATATGCCAAGTTTAGCAAATGCGAGTTTTGGTTGAAGGAAGTCGGATTTCTCGGACACGTTATATCTGGAGAAGGAATAGCAGTAGATCCCGCTAAGGTGGACACTGTGACCCATTAGGAAGCACCAACCACAGTTGGAGAGATCCAGAGTTTTCTTGGACTTGCAGGATACTACCGGAGATTTATTGAGAATTTCTCGAGGATTGCAAAGCCAATGACTGAATTGTTAAGGAAGGACACCAAGTTCAGTTGGACAGAAGAATGTGAGGCCAGTTTCCAGGAATTAAAGAAAAGATTGGTCTCATCCCCTGTGTTAATTCTGCCAGATCAACATAGGATTATGAGGTGTACTGCCACGCTTCACGTCGAGGACTTGGAGCAGTTCTTATGCAGGAAGGAAGAGTTGTTTTGTATGCTTCACGACAGCTAAAACCTCATGAGTTGAACTATGCCACCCACAATTTGGAGTTAGCAGCCGTAGTGCATGCATTGAAGACGTGGAGACATTTTCTTATTGGAAACCTTTGTGAAGTATATACGGATCACAAGAGTTTAAAGTATGTATTCACTCAGAAGGAGCTAAATCTTAGGCAAAGGAGATGGCTGGAACTCATTAAGGATTATGACATGAGATTGCAATATCATCCCGGAAAGGCTAACGTAGTAGCCGATGCGCTAAGCCGTAAGAGCCATGTCAATACCCTAATGATGGAAGAATTTCCAAAGGAGTTAGCCGACGACTTACGAGAACTACGTATGGAGATAGTTCCGAGAGGCTATGTAGCAACACTAGAAATCCAGTCTACCCTGATGGATAAAATCAGAGAAGCTCGGAAAACTGACAAGGAGGTTGTCTCTATAAAGGAGAGAATGAGCGAAGGAAGAGCTAAAGGTTTTCGTGAGGATGAACACGAGACCTTATGGTTTGAGGACCGTGTGTATGTGCCCAATAACCCGGAGATCAGGAAGTTGATTTTACAGGAGGCCCATGATTCACCATACTCGATTCACCCAGGAAATACTAAGATGTATTTGGATTTGAAGGATATTTTCTGGTGGACCGGTATGAAGAAGGATATTGCGGAGTATGTAGCAGTTTGTGATGTATGTCAGAGAGTAAAGGCAGAACATCAGAAGCCAGCAGGATTGTTACAACCTATGCCAATACCCGAATGGAAGTGGGAGAAGCTTGGCATGGATTTTATCACCGGATTGCCCAGGACCAAAGCAGGATATGATTCAATATGGGTAGTAGTGGACCGATTGACGAAGGTAGCCCACTTTATCCCTGTGAAAACCACATATACCAGTGCAAAGTTGGCAAAGATATACATGACCCGAATTGTATGTCTGCATGGAGTTCCGAGGAGCATCGTATCAGATAGAGGAACCCAGTTTACCTCAACAATCTGGAATCAGTTACATGAAACTTTGGGTACCAGGCTAGAGTTTAGCACAGCTTTTCACCTGCAGACAGATGGATAGACGGAGAGAGTCAATCAGATTTTGGAGGGTATGCTGAGAGCCTGTGCACTAGATTATGGATCTAATTGGGACAACAATTTGCCGTATGCCGAATTCTCATACAACAACAGTTACCAGGCCAGTTTGAAGATGGCACCGTTCGAGGCATTGTATGGAAGGAGATGCCGAACACCGTTGATGTGGGATGAAGTTGGAGACCGACAGTTGTTTGGACCGGACTTGATCAAAGAGTCTGCAGAGAAGGTTAAGTTGATCCGAGATAGACTGAAGGTAGCTCAGTCCAGGCAGAAGAGTTATGCAGACTCGAAGCGCAAGGAGATAGCCTATGAGATCGGAGATAGAGCATACCTGAGAGTATCGCCTCTGCGAGGAGTTAAACGTTTCGGAGTTAAAGGGAAGTTAGCCCCGAGATTTGTGGGACCTTACCGTGTTTTGGAACGCATGGGAGAGGCTGCCTATAAGTTGGAATTGCCCGAAGGATTGTCAGGAGTGCACGACGTGTTTCACGTTTCGCAGCTTAAGAAGTGCCATGCGGAGATGGCCGATATACCGCTTAGAGACACACTACCCCTGGAAGCAATTCAGTTGGACAGTGATCTGACCTACGAGGAGAAGCCTATAAAGATTCTCGAATTTTCGAGCAGAGTCACTCGCAGTAAGGTTATCAAGTTTTGTAAAGTTCAGTGGAGTCACCACACCGAGGAAGAAGCCACCTGAGAACGAGAAGATGATCTACGCAAGGACCACCCACACATATTCTCTAGCCAAGTCGAATCTCGAGGGCGAGATTCATTCTAAGGGGGGTAGGTTTGTAACATCCCAAATTTTCAATTTTGAATGTTATACATAGATCATATTGCATTTCATGTTTTTGCATTTTTGTTTGTGGCGTTCCTCGAAATTCTAAGCAACTCAAGGACCTACAGAGACAGTTGGGAATATTACCGTTTGTGTATCTGAGTTCGCTCGAATACCGATACGAGGACAGTGTGATTCTAATTATTTTTCTCTCCTAAAAATATTTCTAAATACAAAACATGAGCGGAGATAATATGACTTCTCCAAAATAACAGAAATATTGGAGGAAAAATGTTAAAATCACTTTTGGTATTTTTCTGGATTTATTTGCGAATTTATTTGCATAGGAAAAATGCGCGTTTTTCAAAATTGCATTTAGGTCCGGGAAAAATGTTCACTTTGTCCTAAATATTATTAGAGGACGGTGAAAATTTATTTCGCGATTTTTGGAGTCCGATTAGTATTTCTTTCGTTAGTTTTTCTGCGCCAGGACTCTATTTTAAAAAAAGTGAACCGACTTAGACTCGTGCAGGAATGGGACTCTAGGCTTTATAAGCCAGCTACCCCGGCCCAAGTCGCCATCCCGCCTTGCCCCAGCCGCCCCCGCAACCCTAGCGCCGCCCCGCCGCCTGCCGCCGCCATCGCCGCGTGCCGCCGCCCTGCCGCCCCGTGCTAACGTCGCCGCACCTCCACGCCGCCGCCGCCGCCGCATCCCGCCGCCGCCGCCGCACCCCGCCTCGCCGCCCCGCCAGCCCGCTGGACCACCCCGCCACCGGAGCGCCGGAATCCCGCCGGAGTTCGTGCCCGAGGTAGTTACGTTTTTTTTTGTAAGAACCGCTCGGTTTTTTTTAAACCGTAGATCTGTTTTATTAGATTAGGTCGGATCGGTTTTCGTTGGTTTAGTATTTAGCGGAAGTTCGTCCGTACGTTCGTTTTAACGAATAGTTTTCGTCAGTTAGCCGCAGAAAGCGAACTTTCGTTCGTTAGCCTGTTCGTCCGTTTTCTTTTTCGGGGTATTTATCTGCGATTATTCCGATCGCGATTTCTGCCCTGATCTAGTTTTTCGTTTTTCTTTTCGCTCGAGAGACGGAATCAGGTGATTCAAAATCCCAGATCTTCGTCCGATGCCCTCTTTAGGCCAATTAGTCACCGGAGCTCGTTTCTTTTGTAGTTTGAGTTTCGTTGTTTCTTTCCAGTTGATTCTTTTTGCAAACCGGAGTTCTTAAGTTGAACTTTCTGGTTAGATCTCTTATTTGAGTTTTACCCGTGCATTAGTTAAGTACTTATTGTGTGCTTGTTTGATTGCGATAGAGTACCCGGGATGCGCCGCGTGCTACTTTGAGTCTCTAGGTTTTGCGGATCATCAGCAAGGCAAGTAACACTTTGATCATACTTTCCAATTACCCAGTTTTCATTGCATTAGTCCAATCCTCACACATTGCATGAGTAGGATCAATTAACTTGTGGGATTGGGAAGTAGATTGAGGTAGTACCTATTACCTGCATTACATTCAAATCTTTGGGAGTTACTTCTACGTTTGCTGTTAGGACATGCTATGCTCGTAGACGTGGATTGGGTGAGTGAAATCCATGACAGATGTGAGTTTGTTAATTAATGGTTCAACGTAAGGTGGCAACATTAATACACATCTGGGTGGATTGAGGCATCTGGTTATTCCAGTGATTGCCTGTTTTTCTTTTGGACCGCCACCCAGGCTCAAAGGGATCATGAGATTTTTCATACTAGAAACTTCCGTGTGCAGCCACATGCCAATATGGGCTCTGGCATAGTTGAGTAAGTTTTGGGAAACCTTTCCATGATGGGCTAGTAGATGTAGTGGGTTTTGTAGGTGCACCGGCCTATCTATCTGGTTAAGGGGACCTCTTCGGAAAGATTGTGTCTCGGTCATCCGTTTGTCAAACACCATGCAGTGCGAGAAACCAAACGGAGGCGATCGAGTCTTGTGGGGAAAAGTGCACAAACCTCTGCAGAGTGTACAAACTTATCATGATTAGCCGTGTCCCCAGTTACGGACGTCTTGAGTATCTAGTACTTGGATTATCATGTGAATCTCATCATGTTACTCTAATTTAATATTGTTGGGTTTAATGATTATTTTTAATTGGGGTTGAGAGGATGTCTATCTTCTCAACAATGTTTCAACTACCATGATAGTTAATTAAAATCTATTCCTTTGAAGTAGGGAAAAATTGGCTTTACGCAAAAACTTAACCATAGAGCTTTCCACCAGCCATATTGCATATAGTATAGCCTTACTTTCATTGCTCTCTTGTGCTACTTTGCCAGCATAGTCCATGTGCTGACCCGTTTTCAGGCTGCAACGTTTCATGTTGCAGACTTTTCAGACGACGAGTAAGATGCCTTTTAGGTCGTGGTTCTATACTCAGTGATGCCGCTGGAGTTGATGGACTCACTTATCTTCCAAGCCTTCCGTTGTTATCGTGTTAGATTTTATTGTAATAAATTCATCGTTGGACTATCGATGTAATAAGTGTGTGATTGCTACTCTGTTATAAATCCTTCAAGTACTGTGCGTGTCAGCATTACTGATCCACGGATGACACTGATGTACAGAGATCAGACTGTTTGAGGTCTGGTCGCTACATTGCACCTCTCGCACCCCCCCCACCATATAAATATTCCCCGAGTCCTTCTCGTCCGATTTTTGACAAAATCGAGATCTCCCGTGCCCGTTTCACCTCGTTCCGATCTCGCCGGAGTACATCCGCCCGAAGCTTCTGTCGCCGAATAATCCGTCGCTAGTGGAGGTTCCCAACATCTCCCTTCACCTCTGTTCGCATGTACTTGACCACCTCTCTCTTGCTCACCTACCAGTTCTTGCAGGGGAGCAGCAGAGCAAGCACACCGAGCTCGTCCCGAAGATCAACTCCGCCGCCGCCGCTCCAGCCACTCTCCATCATCGCTGGAGGCAGTCTCCGAAGCTTCTGAGCTCATCCACGATCTCGCATTACTTTTCTCGTCCAAGAGCTTCATCCCCGAGCGCCACCAAGCCCCTTATCCATCGCCCTCGTCGAAGTCCCTGCCGCCGTGGTTCATCTTGCCCAAGTCCGGCGCCCTTCCCCAGTTCTTCTCCGGTGAGTCATCCTTTCCGTCAGATCCCCATCCAGCGACCGAGATTAGCTCGCCTCTGTTTTTTTTTCTTTTAACCATTTTCCTCTGATTCGCAGCCCTCCGTCGCATAAGCAAAGAAGCAAGCACCTTGTAGCCAATGACAATGCGCCATGTGGCACATCCACAGTCCCGCATCAGTTCTTCCAGAAATCTATTTTGACACAATTTTATTTGACAGATTCAATATCAAATGTTCAATTAGGTATATCTTTTAGTCTATAACTCAAAATCCAATAATTCTTTTTCCTGTGTACTCGTAGAGACCAGGAGAATATTGTAGAACCAAAATTTCCCATGTTTGAACAGTTCAAATTTGAATTTGTTTAAATCTGAATTCAAACTTTCGGAGGCCATATCTTTTAAACCGTTGATCCAAATCAGTTGATTCTTTTAGCATTGTGATCCTAGTATCATGTAGATATTCTATACCTACTGATATGTTATGTTAATTAAGTTTTTATTTGAATTCCTTGTTGTTGACCTTATTGTTGTGTTACGTTGAATACGGTTTATTTATCGGTGCCTTCGTTATCGTATAGTTTGTCCGGAGTGTGAAGCGGATCGGAGTTGATCGTTAGAGTACTTCGACACCGTTCCAGGCAAGTTTGCACTTTTGATTTTGCACCTCCTATATTCTGCTATGCATGTGTTGTTTCATGTTTTGATAAATGTTTGGCTTGATATGTGTATCCCGTGTTGCCATGTTTTGTTATTGATTGTGTTATGAGATGGTGTGATCAACTTGATATGGTAGACGTGGGCATGTGCCACGTGATTCGTGGAAGTCGTGAGTGCTTATAGCTATAGGCTCGGGACTTTTCCTCGGGTGAATGCGTCATTGGCTGAGCGCTCTATCATCCCTAGAGAAACTGAGCGCACTTGAGTTGTCGGGGCTTTTTCACACGTGAATGCTTCACTGGCTGAGCGCTCTATTGTCCCTATAGAATGCGCCATGGCTGAGCGCACTTGAGGCATATTGAAGATCTTTATCATCTTTCTTGTGTGCACCTTGCCTATGTAGTGGAGGTAGGTGAAGATAGCTTTACGCGAAACCAAACTTGAGTGTTATGTCTATCATATTTTGCTTGTGGATGTAGGTTTGCTTTATCATTATGTGTGATTTTCCAATACATTCAATGTATTGACCCTTTGTGGCTGCAACTTATCATGTTGCAGGATTTTCAGATGATCAGTGAGATACAGTAGGGTCGGGAGTCTTCACTCAACATGTTATCCAGTGGGCATTGATGGACTCATCGTTTATTATGCTACCTTTCCGCTGTTGTTATTGAATAAGTTAGCTATATGCTACTCAGTTTGTAATACCTTAAGAATTCTGGATCATATGTTATATAAAATGATCCATTTGTTATTTGATATTCCTATGTATTGTGTGTCCTAGCGAGTCGATCCAGGGACTAGCACGGTAAGCACAGAGACATCGAATCTCATCAGATTCGGGTTGTTACAGATGGTATCAGAGCAGTGTGTTGACTGTAGGTCGTGACCCTAGATAATGGATTAGAAAAGCCATAGGAGTGGAAAACTTAGTTTACAACTTATTGTCTACTTGTTAGTTCATACTCTTGAGCTCATATCTTTACTTTTCAAATATAGATGTCCCTTGTAATTATATTAGTGTTATTTAAAGAGTTTAGTTGGCAGACCACCATTCCTAAGTTCTATTCGATAAACGATTTGCGATAGTATGATGAGATCATATCTCTTGTGGATATGACCTTGCCTGTAGGTTTTGCTTGTGTTGTGTGATATGTTATATGTTTGGTTGGTCATTGCTTTCGTGTTGTCATATTTCATGGATTGTTTGTATTATGCAATTATGTGATTTTATTGATCATATGTGATGTTTTGATGTGATTACTTTAGGATAGTTTTGGTGACTTGTGTGAATTGTGTCAGCTTAGTATTTGTTTTGTTAGTTTCTTTTGGATTTTTGTTGATAGCATGAGCATATGTGTATTGTTTCCCTTAGACCTAATTCTGTCTATATCCTAATCTCTGCCGCAACCTAGTGATGAGTTCAAGTTTAACCACATAAGCCAGGATCCACCAAGGAGCAAGCACAATCTTGCTGAAGGAAGAACCCTGGAGGAAGCTACAATTCATTGGCATGTGTTTTATAGTATTTTGACGCAAACCTGAGAGTTGACATGAACGATAGATGTTTTGTTTGGCATGCAGGACCAATGGATTATCCGAACTCAGTTCATGAACAAGTGAATGCTTGTGAGGATGCCCGAGTGTTAGAATGCGAGATTTTCTAAACCATATACAAGGTAATGATTTGGGTGCGGAATGGATTGATCACCATGCCGACTTACTCTTATTATTCGCTTTTGCTATGTGGGATGGTAAATCTAGAGTGACTACCTATTTAGAGAGATGGCGTTGTGAAGCCTGAACTTTAGAATGGTATGATGTTTGATCCCTTGTAAAGGCACTCGTTGCCAATAGTAGGTTATACGGTGAGTATGAGCCAAGACCGTTTTCTGTAGGAACCATTCTTGATGACTACCATGAGAGTATCGATATTGTTTAGTATTGGCGCAAGACCTGTCAACCATGAAGGCTAAGTTAATGCAAGACCGCTCTTCGATAATGAATTTTCAAGATCTCAATGGAGTGAAGTGCATACACATGAAGGATATCATCGAAGGAGTAAGAATCGTGAAGACCGGTGACTAATTCTAAGGGTGGTACTACCCCACACTCTCGGATGATCGATGGAAATTCAAGAAGAATCCCGGACCTAACCTTTTCTTTCTAGCCAACTCGAATCTCGAGGACGAGATTCATTTTAAGGGTGGTAGATTTGTAACATCCCAAAATTATGAATTTTGGAATGCTAATTATTTAAATAGGAGTAATTCAAATCTTGCTTGTGATGTTTTATTTTAGTTAAATTTGACTAGTATTCGAAACTTTTGGAATTTAAAGGAATAATAAATGAGAGGGAATAAAAGGACTTTCCCAATTATTCATTTGTTTATTATTTTGGGTTTACTAAATATTCAAATGAGAGGGAATAATATGACTTCCCGAATATTCCTTTCGATCTTATTTGAACTTTGAGAATATTCAAAATTGTTTCAACTTGGATATGAGAGAGGATGACATGACTTCCTCAAAAAAAAATTTAAAAGTGTATGACAATTGAATAATTGTTTATTTGAATTTCGGATTTGAAACAATGCCAACTTCTTAAGTAAAAAAGAAAAGAAACGAGAGAAGGTAATATGACTCCTTCAATAGGAAGAGATCGGATATGTTTTAAATGTTATTTGAATTTCTTTCTCGAGTACAAAAATATTTTATAGGACATTTTATAAAAATATTATGTGTATTTTATTGCATATTTTGGTCTGATAAATATGTTCACTGTTTTATATAGCAGTAATAATGCTTTATGGCATTTTTTAAGTTATCTGGATATTTTATTTTAGCAAAAAGCATTGTTGTGTAGTTTTTTTTCAGACTTTACTGCGCACCTCTGGGGCACACAGCGCGGTTGACAGCAGAAGCGCAATCGCTAGCAAGCCACGACCCATTTTAGGCCGAAGCCCAGGAGCAGCAATGCTGCAGCCCAACACATCGCCCTTCTTGTTTTTTTCTATTTTCTTCCCTCCTCCCTGCCGCTGACTCTGGGTCCCATCCTGGCATCTCCTTTCTCTCGCCAAAGACCTCTGCACGCACGAGTTCTTCACCTGCCAGCTCCAATCCTCGGTTGATACTGCTCGCATCTTAAACCTCTCGCACCCCCACCACCATATAAATATTCCCCGAGTCCTTCTCGTCCGATTTTTGACAAAATCGAGATCTCCCGTGCCCGTTTCACGTCGTTCCGATCTCGCCGGAGTACATCCGCCCGAAGCTTCTGTCGCCGGATAATCCGTTGCTACTGGAGGTTCCCAACATCTCCCTTCACCTCTGTTCACTTGTACTTGACAACCTCTCTCTCCCTCACCTACCGGTTCTTGCAGGGGAGCACCAGAGCGAGCGCACCGAGCTCTTCCCGAAGATCAACTCCGCCGCCGCCGCTCGAGCCAGTTGCCATCATCGCTGGAGGCCGTCCCCGAAGCTTCTGAGCTCATCCACGATCTCGCATTACTTTTCTCGTCCAAGAGCTTCATCCCCGAGCGCCACCAAGCCCCTTATCCGTCACCCTCGTCGAAGTCCCTCCCGCCATGGTTCATCTTGCCCAAGTCCGACGCCCTTCCGCATTTCTTCTCCGGTGAGTCATCCTGTCCGTCAGATCCCCATCCAGCGACCAAGATTAGCTCGCCTCTGGTTTTTTCTTTTTCGAACCGTTTTCACCTAATTCGCAGCCGTTCGTCGCATAAGCAAAACAGCAAACACCTTGCAGCCAATGACAATGCGCCATGTGGCACATCCACAGTGCCGCATAAGTTCTTCCAGAAATCTATTTTGACACAATTTTATTTGACAAATTCTATATCAAATGTTCAATTTGGTATATGTTTTAGTCTATAACTCAAAATCCACTGATTCTTTTTCCTGTGTACTCGTAGAGACCAAGAGAATTTTGTAGAACCAAAATTTTCCATGTTTGAACAGTTCAAATTTGAATTTGTTTAAATCTGAATTTAAACTTTCGGAGGCCATATCTTTTAAACCGTTGATCCAAATCAGTTGATTCTTTTTGCATTGTGATCCTAGTATCATGTAGATATTCTATACCTATTGATATGTTATGTTAATTAAGTTTTTATTTGAATTCCTTGTTGTTGACCTTATTGTGGTGTTATGTTGAATACAGTTTATTTATCGGTGCCTTCATTATCGTATAGTTTCTCCGGAGTGTGAAGCGGATCGGAGTTGATCGTTAGAGTACTTCGACACCATTCTAGGCAAGTTTGCACTTTTGATTTTGCACCTCCTATATTCTGCTATGCATGTGTGGTTTCATGTTTTGATAAATGTTTGGCTTGATATGTGTATCCCGTGTTGCCATGTTTTGTTATTGATTGTGTTTTGAGATGGTGTGATCAACTTGATATGGTAGACGTGGGCATGTGTCGCGTGATTCGTGGAAGTGATGAGCGCTTATAGCTGTAGGCTCGGGACTTTTCCTCGGGTGAATGCATCATTGGCTGAGCGCTCTATCGTCCCTAGAGAATGTGCCATGACTGAGCGCACTTGAGTTGTCGGGGCTTTTTCTCACGTGAATGCGTCACTGGCTGAGCGCTCTATTATCCCTAGAGAATGCGCCAGGGCTGAGCGCACTTGATGCATCTTGAAGATCTTTATCATCTTTGTTGTGTGCATCTTGCCTATGTAGTGGAGGTAGGTGAAGATAGTTTTACGGGAAACCAAACTTGAGTGTTATGTCTATCATATTTTGCTTGTGGATGTAGGTTTGCTTTATCATTATGTGTGATTTTCCAATACATTCAATGTATTGACCCTTTGTGGCTGCAACTTATCATGTTGCAGGATTTTCAGATGATCAGTGAGATACAGTAGGGTCGCGAGTCTTCACTCAGCATGTTCTCCAGTGGGCATTGATGGACTCATCATTTATTATGCTACCTTTCCGCTGTTGTTATTGAATAAGTTAGCTATATGCTACTCAGTTTGTAATACCTAAAGAATTCTGGATCATATGTTATATAAAATGATGCACTTGTTATTTGATATTCCTATGTACTGTGTGTGCTAGCGAGTCGATCCAGGGACTAGCACGGTAAGCATAGAGACATCGAATCTCATCAGATTCGGGTTGTTACAGATGGTATCAGAGCAGTGTGTTGACTGTAGGTCGTCACCCTAGATAATGGATTAGAAAAGCCATAGGAGTGGAAAACTTAGTTTACAACTTATTGTCTACTTGTTAGTTCATACTCTTGTGCTCATATCTTTACTTTTCAAATATAGATGTCCCTTGTAATTATATTAGTGTTATTTATAGAGTTTAGTTGGTAGACCATCATTCCTAAGTTCTGTTCGATAAACGATTTGCGATAGTATTATGAGATCATATCTCTTGTGGATATGACCTTGCCAGTAGGTTTTGCTTGTGTTGTGTGATATGTTATATGTTTGGTTGGTCATTGCTTTCGTGTTGTCATATTTCATGGATTGTTTGTATTATGCAATTATGTGATTTTATTGATCATATGTGTTGTTTTGATGTGATTAATTTAGGATAGTTTTGGTGACTTGTGTGAATTGTGTGAGCTTAGTATTTGTTTTGTTAGTTTCTTTTGGATTTTTGTTGATAGCATGAGCATATGGGTATTGTTTCCCTTAGACCTAATTATGTCTATATCCTAATCTCTGCTGCAACCTAGGGATAAGTTCAAGTTTAACCACATAAGCCAGGATCCACCAAGGAGCAAGAACAAACTTGCTGAAGGAAGAACCCTGGAGGAAGCTACAATTCATTGGCATGTGTTTATAGTATTTTGACGCAAACCTGAGACTTGAGATGAACGATAGATGTTTTGTTTGGCGAACTCAGTTCGTGAACAAGTGAATGCTTGTGATGATGCCCGAGTGTTAGAATGCGAGATTTTCTAAACCATAGACAAGGTAATGATTTGGGTGCGGAATGGAGTGATCACCATGCCGACTTACTCTTATTATTCGCTTTTGCTATGTGGGATGGTAAATCTAGAGTGACTTACCTATTTAGAGAGATGGCGTTGTGAAGCCTGAACCTTAGAATGGTATGATGTTTGATCCCTTGTAAAGGCACTCGTTGCCAATAGTAGGTTATACGGTGAGTATGTGCCAAGACCGTTTTCTGCAGGAACCATTCTTGATGACTACTATGAGAGTATCGATATTGTTTAGTATTGGCGCAATACCTATCAACCATGAAGGCTAAGTTAATGGAAGACCACCCTTTGATAATGGATTTTCAAGATCTCAATGGAGTGAAGTGCATACACATGAAGGATATCATCGAAGGAGTAAGAATCTTGAAGACCAGTGACTAATTCTAAGGGTGGTAGTACCCCACACTCTCGGAGGATCGATGGAAATTCAAGAAGAATCCCGGACCTAACCTTTTCTTTATAGCCAACTCGAATCTCGAGGGCGAGATTCATTTTAAGGGTGGTAGATTTGTAACATCCCAAAATTTTGAATTTTGGAATGTTAATTATTTAAATAGGAGTAATTCAAATCTTGCTTGTGATGTTTGATCTTAGTTAAATTTGACTAGTATTCGAAACTTTTGGAATTTAAGGGAATAATAAACGAGAGGGAATAAAAGGACCTTCCCAGTTATTCATTTGTTTATTATTTTGGGTTTACTAAATATTCAAATGAGAGGGAATAATATGACTTCCCGAATATTCCGTTCGATCTTATTTGCACTTTGAGAATATTCAAAATTGTTTCAACTTGGATATGAGAGAGGATGACACGACTTCCTCAATTTGTTTTTTTAAACGGGTATGACAATTGAATAATTGTTTATTTGAATTTCGGATTTGAAACAATGCCAACTTCTAAAGTAAAAAGAAAAGAAATGAGAGAAGGTGATATGACTCCTTCAATAGGAAGAGATCGGATATGTTTTAAATGTTATTTGAATTTCTTTCTCGAGTCCAAAAATATTTTATAGGAAATTTTATAAAAATATTATGTGTATTTTATTGCGTATTTTGGTCTGATAAATATGTTCACTGTTTTATATAGCAGTAATAATACTTTACCGCAATTTTTAAAGTTATCTGGATATTTTATTTTAGCAAAAAGCTGTGTTGTGTAGTTTTTTTTCACACTTTACTGTGCACCTCTCGAGCACACAGCGCGGTTGACAGCAGAAGCGCAATCGCTAGCAAGCCACGGCCCATTTTAGGCCGAAGCCCAGGAGCAGCAATGCTGCAGCCCAACACATCGCCCTTCTTGTTTCTTTTCTATTTTCTTCCCTCCTCCCTGCCGCTGACTCTGCATCCCATCCTGTCATCTCCTTTCTCTCGCCAGAGACCTCGGCACGCACGAGTTCTTCACCTGCCGACTCCAATCCTCGGTCGATTCGGCTCGCATCTTGCACCTCTCGCACCCCCACCACCATATAAATATTCCCCGAGTCCTTCTCGTCCGATTTTTGACAAAATCGAGATCTCCCGTGCCCGTTTCACCTTGTTCCGATCTCGCCGGAGTACATCCGCCCGAAGCTTCTGTCGCCGGATAATCCGTCGCTACTGGAGGTTCCCAACATCTCCCTTCACCTCTGTTCACTTGTACTTGACAACCTCTCTCTCCCTCACCTACCGGTTCTTGCAGGGGAGCACCAGAGCGAGCGCACCGAGCTCGTCCCGATGATCAACTCCGTCGCCGCCGCTCCAGCCACTTGCCATCATCGCTGGAGGCCGTCCCCGAAGCTTCTGAGCTCATCCACGATCTCGCATTACTTTTCTCGTCCAGGAGCTTCATACCCAAGCGCCACCAAGCCCCTTATCGGTCGCCCTCGTCGAAGTCCCTCCCTCCATGGTTCATCACGCCCAAGTCCGGCGCCCTTCCGCAGTTCTTCTCCGGTGAGTCATCCTGTCCGTCAGATCCCCATCCAGCGACCCAGATTAGCTCGCCTCTGTTTTTTTTTCTTCGAACCGTTTTCACCTAATTCGCAGCCGTCCGTCGCATAAGCAAAACAGCAAACACCTTGCAGCCAATGACAATGCGCCATGTGGCACATCCACAGTGCCGCATCAGTTCTTCCAAAAATCTATTTTGACACAATTTTATTTGACAGATTCTATATCAAATGTTCAATTAGGTATATCTTTTAGTCTATAGCTCAAAATCCACTTATTCTTTTTCCTGTGTACTCGTTGAGACCAGGGGAATATTGTAGAACCAAAATTTCCCATGTTTGAATAAGTTATTATGCTACTTTTCCGCTATTGTTATTGAATAAGTTAGCTATATGCTACTCAGTTTGTAATACCTTAAGAATTCTGGATCATATGTTATATAAAATGATGCACTTGTTACTTGATATTCCTATGTACTGTGTGTGCTAGCGAGTCGATCCAGGGACTAGCACGGTAAGCACAAAGACATCGAATCTCATCAAATTCGGGTCGTTACACATGAGTAGGATCTCTTAACTTGTGGGACTGGGAAGTAGTTTGAGGTAGAACCTATTACCTGCATTATTTTCAAACCCTTGGTAGTTACTTCTACGTTATGCTTAGGTTGCCATGCTATGCTCGTAGACGTGGTTTGGGATTGAGTGAAATCCATGACAGATGTGAGTTGTTAATTAAAGATTCAACTTAAGGTGGCTACTTGAATACACATCTGGGTGGATTGGCTGCAGGGCACCTGGAGAATCCAGTGTTGTCCTAGAAAATCCCAGGGTTCCGTGTGATTTTTCCTATGGAATGCCACCTAGTCTCAAAGGGATCATAAAACTATTCATGCTAGAAACTTCCATGTGCAGCCACAATGCCATTATGGGCTCTAGCATAGTTGAGTAAGTTGTGGGAAACCTTTTCATGATGGGCTAGCAGATGTAGAGGGATTGTAGGTGTACCGGCCTATCTATCGGTTAAGGGGATCTCTTCGGAAAGACTGTGTCTCGGTCATCCGTTTCTCAAACACCATGCAGTGCCAGAAATCAAACGGAGGAGATCGAGTCTTGTTGGAAAATTGGACAAACCTCTGCAGAGTGTACAAGCTGATCATGATTAGCCGTGTCCCGGTTATGGACAATCTTGAGTATCTGGTACTTGAATTATTGGTTGATCTCAACACTCTAAAGTTAACTTGTTAGGTTAATGACTACTTTAATCGGGATTGAGTTGGACTTACCTTCTCAATGATGTTTCAACTACCATGATTGTTAGAAATCAAATTTATTCCTTTGTTGTAGGGAAAATTTGGCTTTATGCAAAAACTTTAACTCTAGAGCCTCCACGGGCCAAATATGCATATAGTATAACCTTTATTCCGTTACTTCCATCTTCTGTGTTACCTTGCCAGCATATTCCACGTGATGACCCGTTTTCGGGCTGCAACATGCTACGTTGCAGACTTTTCAAACGAGGAGTAATACGTTCTAGGTCGTTTGTCATGCACTTGGCTATGCCGTTGGAGTTGATGGACTCACTTATCTTCCAAGCATTCCGCTGTTATTTTGTTAGCTGGCCTTAAGCCATAGACTTTTGTAATAAGTTCTCTTTGGAGACATTCGATGTAATAAGTGTGTGATTGCCACTTTGTTATAAATCCTTCAAGTACTGTGTGTGTCAGCATTACCGATCCAGGGATGACACTGAAACACAGAGACTTCGGTCCATTCGGATCGTGGTCGCTACAACAACAACAACAACAACAACAACAACAACAACAACGACAACGACAACGACAACGACAACGACAACGACAGCGACAACGACAGCAACGGCAACAGCAGCAGCAGCAACAACAACAGCAACAGCAACAAACAACAGCAACAGCAACAGCAACAACAGCAGCAA
>LR738712.1:322427500-322478357 GCA_902687465.1 Secale cereale
AGAAGAGTCGAATGACAATGCTATGAAGGAGATTGAGTGTCTAACTAAAGAACTAAACAATCTTAAGTTAGCTCATGAAACAACTCAAGAAGATCATAGAGAGCTCCTAAGATCTCATGAGAAGCTACGCTTCGAGAAGCTCACTCTAGAGCAAGAACATGAGTTTCTAAAAGCGATCAATGACGATCTTCGAAAGAAGAGTTCTTCATATCTTGCCAAACGACTTCTCTTGTCTAATTTCTTGCCACCTATTAAGACTAAGCATGACAAGCATAAGAAAAATTCTTCCTCTAGTAGTAACAATAACCAAGTTAAATCTAATATTGTTACTTCTAGTAGTTCTCTTGATTCCACTAACAATGTTTCAAGCCAAGTTACACTTGAGCAAGAAAATAGCTTATTGAAGGAAATCATAGAGAAAGGTGTCTACAAGAGTCTTGCCGGAAGCAAGAACTTTGAGGAGATTGTTCGCAAACAAGGAAGACACCGGAAGAATCAAGGGATTGGTTTTGAGCGAAAGTTCAACGCCGAAGGTGTTGAGTGGGAAGAAGGTCAATACCCTACTCCACAGTTTGTCTCACAAAAGGAGAAGTATGATCCTACTTCTTCCAATGTGGAACAAGCTCAAGATGACCTTCCACCACAAGACCACAAGCTAAAGGCCAAGGACAAGCTTCAAGAGGAGATTGATGCATTCATTGAAGCACCTCAAGCCATGGTCAATTGGGTTCCCAAGGACACATCAAGTTCTTCTTCGTCAAGCTCAACTACAACACCAAGGATTCCCATCAAGATGATGTGGATCCCAAAGAAGAAGAACTAGTAGGTTCTTGAGGGTGACTCCGCCAACAAACTTCACTCATATTCATTTTGGCAAGAACTTGTGCAATCAACTTCCACATCATGCACTTGTTCATGGAGTCACAAACCCTCTTGTTGGTAAGTCAAGGGACAAGGTAATCATTGCTTTCATGGACATCATCTTTTGTGTACTTCACTCTATGTCTATGGATATTCTTGTTTGTTCCTTGTGGGACTAACCCATGTAGGTATTGAAAGTGCCCTAATCCAAAGGATTGCTCCCAACTTTTGATGATCTGCATCAACATTTAGCATCCACATCTTCAACATCTACATGAAGTCTTCTACGACAACCCAAGGTTAGTTTGACCCTTTAAAAGGGGTTCTCACATCTAGGGGGAGCTTTGTTCTAAAAATGAGCTAAAGCATCTCCAAATGATGTGAACACATATATGCTTTATGTAAAAGTGGTAACCCCACTTGTGCTTAAACGATGAGTATGACCTATGATCAAATGTTCTCATTTGGCTCCTAAGTCAATATACTCATATATAGATGACCTAGTCATCGACAAATTGTGTGCTAGTAGCTAGAGTGATTGGTTGTGCATGTTTGACACATATTTCATTTGCTATCTTATTGTGTGAGCATGTTGAATGCATAATTTTATCCATTCAAGGACATCCATTTGTTGTTTTGATTGTTTTGGTTTCTCTTTCTGGCCAAATGGATGGACAAGAATGCCTAAGCACCTTTCCCTAGCTATCTATGCTTTCTTGTCTAAAATTCTATTCATGCTCATATCACAACTTTGAACAAGTTTTTTTCGGACAGTCCGAGTGAGGAGCACTCGGAACCACCGATTCATCTAAGGCTGACTTCCAAAACCCTCTAAGTCCATTTCGGTCTGACCGGTTTCTCAATCTCGGTCCAACCGAAACGCTTAGACTGATCTAGGTTTCATCTCGGTGAAACCGAGTTCAAACTCTCGGTCTGACCGATATGTGTAACTGCACATCAGTTATACATCTCGGTGACACCGAGTTTTTCAACTCGGTCCCACCGACAGCATGGGGTTATATATACCTGAGGGGCTGCGCGCGATTTCTTTCTTCAAACCGTTCGCCCCCAAGACCCCTGCTGCCGCCGCCCTGGTCTACGGATCGTCGCCGTCGTCGCCTATGCGCCCTCGCCGCAGGTCTCCGCCGCCGTCAACGGTAATCATCTCCACCGTTGCCGCCGTAGAGGGACACCACAAAGTTAGGGTGTGTCCCGATCCCTTTTCGTGCTCCCCTTCCAATTCTTGCACGATAGGCTTGCCATGATTCAATCCACGTTTGATATGTTCCCTATACATTAGTTCAGATCTTCTAGTTTCGAGGAAAATTCTTAGGTTTAGGTTTCCACGGAATGCATCTCGGTGAAGCCGATTTTGAAACTCGGAATGACCGATTTGGCCTCTGGCCATTGCACTGCATCATTCGGTTTAACCGAGTTGTGCCAATCGGAATGACCGAAACGTAGTTTCAGTGAAACCCTAAGTTTTCGGTAGGACCGAAACCCATTTCGGTCTGACCGAAAGTGGTGTGTAGGTTCCTGTTGAGTACTTCGGTTGCACCGAAACTTGAAATCGGTTTGACCGAAATACATTCTGTGAAAACTCAAAACTAAGTCTTGAACTCATTTTTTTTCAAAAAACTCTGCAGTTGTGATAACTCTTCTACTCTGCCTATACCTTATCTTTTCACAGGTTTTTCAGCCATGTCAGATGTCAGTGACAGCCAGAACAGGTCTGAATCACCGTTTGCTGAAATTCCAGAGGCAGATACAAGTCCTGCTAGCAGCTCTAGTGATGATGGTGAGAGGAGCACCCCTAGTGGTTTGCCTCCTGCAGCCACCAGAACCAGGAAGAAGAGAACTTCTGATGATGAGGACTCTGACTTTGTTGCTGAGGAAGTTACCTCCAAGCCCAAGAGGAATGTGGTTGCCAAAGAGCACCAAGGGCAGCAGTCAAGGAAAGGCACAAGCAAAGTGAAGCAGTCAGCAGTTGCTAAGAAGCTCAACTTGGAAGAGCCTGCTCCAAGCAAGGTGAAGAAGACTTCCAAAAGGAAGAGGGTAGTATATGCTGAACCTCAAGATGATGCTGCAGAAGAAGAAGAGGAAGAAGCACCCCAGCCTCCTCCTCAGAAAGCTAAGTTCATGGGTGATGCTATTCGGGCTCAAGCCTCCTCTAAGCCCAAGAAGCCTGCTCCAGTCAAGGCAGCTCCAGCCAAGCCTAAGAGAACAACCAGAAGCATTCCAGCTTCTGAGAAGAACAAAGGTGAGATGCCACCGTCTGAATCAGATGAAGAGCATGTGTTGCTTAAGCTCCGTCCCAAGTTGCCACTCCACAATGATGCTCATCCTCAAGCTGAGGACATGAAGGCAAGGAAGGACAAAGGTCTCAGGCTATGGAGACAGTCTGATCCATATGCTGTAAGGAGAAGGACTGCTGTGGACCCCAGATTCCACACCAGAGAGCAGCAGGATTTCTATGAGACCGTGCTAATGGATAAGAAGCCCATTGTTGCTGACACCAGGTATGTTGACTGGAAGTATATTGACAGTGAAGAGCATCGGGACTTCTTTCCCCATGTGCATGAGAGCTTTACTGCATGTGGAGTTGCTGATTTTGTGGGTCAAGAGCTGACAGCTTGGAATGACGAGATGATCATGCAGTTCTATGCCACAGCCCACTTCTACCCTGATGGCAAGATCACCTGGATGACTGAAGGTCAAAGGTTTTCTTCGACTGTTGAAGAATGGGCAGAACTTCTGAACGCTCCAGTGCAGAGAGAGGACGACATTGATGTCTATGGGATTCCTAAGAAGAGTCATGATTCCATGAAGAACATGTACAAGGAGATCCCGGCTGCTGATTTGGAAGGATGGAAGCTTGGCTCAGTGTACTATCTCCAGGCAGGTCTGACCACCACTAACACTATTCTGAGGCATACATTGATGCCTAAGTCTGGAGACCACCGGATGATACGAGGCTATTCTATCAGCATGCTGCACATTCTCGATGAGAAGGCACCTTTCAAGGTGATGGACTTGATGGTAGAGACCATTAAGAGGACTGCAGCTGACTAGAAGAGGTCGTGTGGGTTTGCTCCGCAGATACAGATGCTCATCAACGCCAAGTTTGGCACGGGCAAATTCATGTTGGATAGGAAGCACTTGCCACTACAGCCAGAGCATGAGGACAACGTAGTTGTGATGGATGAAGAGGATCCTACCTCAGTTGAAGGACAGGCCAAAATCGAAGCTGCGAAGAAGGCTAAAGCTGACAAAGAGGCAGCAGCAGCAGCAGCTAAGCCAAAGAGCTTTGGAGAACAAATTCTTGAAGCTACCCAAAGGATTGAACAACGCCTGACCAGCATTGAGCAATCTCAGGAGAGCCTAGAGAGGATTGTCGAGGACAAGATCCACGCTCTGGACGTGAAGCTGACTGAGATTCAGGTGTCTGTCAACAAGCTTGAGGCAGACATGGAGGAGACAAGGCAGGAGAGAGCAGAGCTTATGCAGGATGATCTAGTCCAGGACTCTCATCGCCAAACTGCTCAGATTCCCAGAGGATCCAGATCTGCAGCTATCCCAGTGACAGACTCCAGGGCTACCACTTCAGCACCAGCTACAGCTCCAGCAGTTCCTCCAGCTCCAGCATCCACTCCTCCACCGCAGACTTCAGCAGAAGTCTTCGCCGATGCAGCTATCTCTACACCGACATCTACCCAGACGGGAGCCGCCAGCAGAGCCCGCAGTGACGCTTAGCTCTATACCTTTTCGAACTTTTTGGTAACTTGTTGCCAAAGGGGGAGAAATTGTTATAGATCATAGGGCTTCGAGAGAGAGAGTGCTCTTTCGTCTTTTCGTTCTTTTGCCGGTTTTCTTTGTGATACAGTGATTTCTTTTGGTTCCTGAAACTTTAAGTGTGCTTGCTACTAAGTTTGATGCTACCTTAATGAGTGCTTAGTCATACTATGCCTTAATGAGTGCTTATTGCTTATCCTATGCTATTCCTTCTTGTATGGCTATTTACTCTTGTCTTGGTGATTGAGTGCATGTTACTCATTCTTATCATTTTGTGCGCTCCACCAAGATGTATGTGACATGGAAGAGTGACCCATAATCCTAATCGATTGTGCATTTGCATTCAAACGCAAATTTTAAATAATGCACAAATTTAGGGGGAGCTCTTGTTTATCACATACTTCTCAAAGCGACGATATCATTCATTGATTATATCTTTTGTCGAAGCTTTGATCTATATGTTGTCATCAATTACCAAAAAGGGGGAGATTGAAAGTGCAACTAATCCCCGGGTGGTTTTGGTAATTAATAACAACATATATATCATTGAACTAATATTTACTTGAGAATCATTTCAGAAAAGTTCGATGATATGGGTATGGAAATGTCTGAAGAAGTGGACCCCTCAAAATGCTAAGACAAGCATTGGCAAAAGCTCAAGACTCTATTTTTTGGTTTAGTGATCAAAGATCACATTGAGTCCATAGGAAAAGCCAATACTATTAAAAGGGGATGAGGTTGTGTTAATGATCTAGTTGCTCAAGTGCTTGGTGATCTAGCTCCCTCAACTATCAGCACTCTTCACTACTCAACACACTCATAAGTAATCTCGGACAAACCGATTCTGCAAACTCAGTCCCACCGAGATGAACCACCTCAGTTATTCCTCCAAACCCTAATTTCTCGGTCCATCCGATTCTGAGTTTCGGTCTCACCGAAAATGGACTGCCAACCTTCTGTAACCAATTGACATCATTTCGGAATATCCGAGTTGTTATTTTCGGTCACACCGAGATGGCAAGCTCCAACCTTTGACTCACTTCGGACACACCGAGATGGTATTTTCGGTCCCACCGAAAATCCCAACGTTCACTATATTTGAACTTTCGGTCTGACCGAGTTTTCACTTCGGTCTCACCGAGATTGGTCAAATGTGTGTGTCACGGTTGGATTTTGTGTGGAGGCTATATATACCCCTCCACCCCCTCTTCATTCGTGAGGAGAGCCATCAGAAAGTACCACCACTTCTACCATACACTTTCTGAGAAGTGAACCACCTACCCTTGTGTTGAGATCAAGCCATTCCATTCCAACCATATGAAACTTGATCTCTAGCCTTCCCAAGTTGCTTTCCACTCAAATCTTTCTTCCACCACAGCCATATCAGTGAGGAGAGTTGAGTGTTGGGGAGATTATCATCTGAAGCACAAGAGCAAGGAGTTCATCATCATCAACACCGTCTATTACCTTTTGGGGGGTGGTGCCTCCTAGATTGGTTAGGTGTCGCTTGGGAGCCTCCGTCTTCGAGATGTGGAGTTGAACCAAGAAGTTTGTAAGGGCAAGGAGATCGCCTACTTCGTGAAGATCTACCCCGAGTAAGGCTAGTCCTCCGTGGGCGTAGGCCATGATGGAATAGACAAGGTTGCTTCTTCGTGGACCCTTTGTGGGTGGAGCCCTCCGTGGACTCGCGCAGCCGTTACCCTCCGTGGGTTGAAGTCTCCATCAACGTGGATGTACGATAGCACCACCTATCGGAACCACGACAAAAATCTTCGTGTCACCAAACTGCGTTTGATCTTCTCCACCTCTCTTTTACATGTGCAATTTACTTTCCGCTGCTTATACTCTAGAATTGCATGTGTAGGGTGATACTTGAATTGATCTTAATCGTGAAACTGCCAAAAACATTGCATGACCTAAAGGCAGATTTTTTATATTGTCAAGTAGTCTAATCACCCCCCCGCTAGACCTACTTTCGATCCTACACACGCGGGTCCGTGTCGACTTCCCTGCTCCTCATGTGATGTATCTTCATCAGGGATGGAAGACGTTTGCTCGTATCCACTGCTTGACGGATGGGCTCACTCTCCATTTTAAGTTGATGGAGGGTGGCCTTCTTTCCGTCAAGGTCTTTAGGCACTTTGGGACTCGTGCAAGGTGCTATGTGGAGAGCTCTTTCGATGACGAAGATTCCTCCTCGAGCGAGGGTGACGAGGAGGACAGTGGCAGCGACGACGAGGGCGGTGGGCGGCAGTATGACGGGTCTGACTAGGTGTCGGGCGCCGCTCCTGGTGACACCGGTGACCCCATCATCCGCGTCGCCGGCTCCTTGAACTTCTCGGGGTCGTCCCCTTGGCAGCTGGCGTAGGGAGGCTGCGGAAGAGGAAGAGGAAGAGGAAGAGGGCGGGCGGCAAGGTCCTCATGTCGGAGTACGCGGGCACCGACGCCTTCGACGCGTACCGACGTCCTGCCGCCTCGTCTTAGAGCTCTGCTTCCGGCGCCGCCATCACCATCCAGCCTTTGGGCGGCTACCAAGATGTCCTCTTGGTGTCTTCTGCCATCCGTAGCTCGCCTAGGCGCTCCTTTTGCCCTTCTCGCCTCCTTGACCTACCTCCCGAGGAGAGGGACAAGAAAGGCATTACGAGCATCTTATCTCTTTTTAGTTTGTAAGCCTTCGGGCATCTGTTAAATTTAGAACTTGTAATCCCCTTTCATGTTTTTCATTCCCTACGGAATGTACGTGAATGGAATGTTTTTAATGAAAAAGGATGTTTGCCGGGTCATTTGTTTGTGGGTGAAACCCACGACAAGGAATAAATCCTTGATATCTTTAAGATAAACATTTTCTCGGCCAGCAACAGGCCTTGCCATCTCCCTACTTCGCTCGACCTTTCTCACGCCTTTGGCTGAGGCAGGGATGAAGTGGGCTTAGGCTCCTCGTTTCATCCTTTCGCTGCCGCGACTACGACCAAACTTAGTCCCAGGAACGAGCCCTAGGGCCTAGAGTTATGGGAGCACGGTAGCTTAAGGAAAAGAACGAGGTTTCACATACCTCAGTTCATAATGGAATGCATGATAAGGGATGAAGAACTTATCTGAAGCTGCAGCCCCCGACAACCCTAGTTCGCCGTGGGTGAATCTTTGCTCTTGTAGCCCCCGGCAACACTGGCTTGCCGGGGCCGAGGTGCTAGTCTGTTCCTCTTTCTTCTCCCCAAGTGGCTTCGGCAAGGATATCTGTGCGTCCTGTGAACCAAAGGAGATAGAGGAAAGACAAAGAGATGCAAACTCGACCTCTAAGCTAGGGGTTAGCCGCCGCTAAGCACTATCAACCCTAACCAAGGACGAGACTCGACTCAACATGCATGCTATCACTTAGGGCGCCAGCACTTCATTTATCTATGCTCAGGGTCTGCGCCTGGCTTTGTACAAAGGGTTACATGCCTTGCCGGCAAGGCTTGTACAAAAGGTGGCTTGCCGGGGGGCCCGGCAAGCCGCGCCTTATGGGTAAAACTTGCGAAGATGCTCAATATTCCAGGAATTTCTCACCGGAATGGCATTTTCGGTCTCTAGGTGGACTGCGCCAGGCCTGGTGACTCATACTACCCGATAAGGGCCTTCCCACTTCGGCGGCAACTTGTTCGTATTCTTGGCCGATTGAACGCGCCGAAGAATAAGGTCGTCTTCCTCAAAGCTTCGGGCATGGACCTTGCGGCTCTGGTAGAAGCGCAAGGCTTGCTGGTAGCGTGCTGCTCTCACAGCCACTTCGAAGACGATCTTCCTCAAGGAGCATTGCGTCATCTTGCAGCAGTTGCTCTTGCTCAAGCTCATCATAAGCGAGCACTCGAGGTGACCCGTATATGAGTTCGGTGGGGAGAACTGCTTCTGCCCCGTATACTAGGGCAAAGGGTGTCTGGCCGGTGGCTCGATTTGGCGGCGTTCTGATCGACCAAAGAACCGCCGGCAATTCATCAATCCAGCGCCTTCCGCTCTTGTGCAGCCTGTCAAAGGTCTTTGTCCTTAGGCCTCGCAGCACTTCAGCATTTGCCCTCTCAGCTTGACCATTGCTTCGGCGGTGAGCAACGGAAGCGAAACAGACTTTGCTGCCGAGGTCTTGGGTATATTGCATGAAGGTGCGGCTTGTGAACTGCGTGTCGTTGTCGGTGATGACCCTGTTGGGTACACCAAAACGGCACACTAGTCCCTTGAAGAACTTGACGGCTGACAGAGCTGTGACCTTCCTCACTGCCTCCACCTCCGGTCACTTTGTGAACTTGTCGATTGCAACGTACAAGTACTCAAAACCCCCGACAACGCGGGGGAAAGGGCCCAGTATGTCGAGCCCCCAGACCGAGAAGGGCCAGGAGAGAGGAATGGTTTGAAGGGCTTGAGCTGGTTGATGAAGTTTCTTTGAATGAAACTGGCACGCTTCACACCTGGTGACCAGTGCCGTCGCATCCTGGAGGGCAGTGGGCCAGAAGAAGCCTTGACAAAATGGCTTGCCAGCAAGGGCTCTTGACCCTATGTGGGATCCACATATGCTTCCATGTATCTCCGCCAACAGCCCCAATCCTTCCTCTCGAGGGATACACTTCAATTTCACGCCGCCCGGTCTCTTTCTGTACAGGACGTCATCGACGAACTGGTACATAGTAGATCGACGGGCTACTTTTTCCGCTTCTTCCTGCTCCTCAGGATGTTCCCCAGTCTGGAGGAATCGGACGGTATGTTGTGCCCGCGCTGGAGCCTGGGGCTCGACGGCGAGGACTAAAGGCATTTCCTCCGCCATGGGAGCGGCTGTCTCGACGGCAAGAGCTTGACGCTCCGCCGGAGCTAGCTGTCCCGTGGCGGGCTCTGTGTCCCCGGGAACATCCTTGCCGGCGGCTCCGGGGAGCTCGGCGGGAAAGTACTAGCCGGGCCCTGATTTCCTCCTCTTGTTTTGCTCTGTTGATGGATCAACGGATGGCTGAGAAAGCTGAAGCACAAAGGTACCTGGTTCCACAGGTAACTTGAGGGCAGCGTGCTTTGACAGGTAATCGGTGATGTCGTTCTCCGCTCGGGGAACGTGCTCCGCCTGTATACCATCAGAGCGCTCTTCCAGCTTTCTCACTTCATCGACGTAGGCCTTCATGAACGGGCTCTGGTAATCTTTATTGACTTGTTTGACGACAAGCTATGAGTCGCCCCTAACAATGAGTTTCTTGATTCTGAGGTCTGCCGCGATCCTAAGACCGGCAAGCAGCCCCTCATACTCAGCAGTATTGTTCGTTGATACCTCCCTGGGGAAGTGCATCTGGACCACGTACTTGAGGTGCTCTCTAGTGGGCGCGACCAGTAGTACGCCAGCCCCGATGCCCTGTAAGGAGAAAGCTCCATAAAAGTACATGATCCAGTTGCAACTCGCCTCCTTGCCGGGGAGAGCAGTTTCCTGGACTTCTTCATCAGGCGTCGCGGTCCATTCTGCAATGAACTCCGCCAGGACTCGGCTCTAAATCGTCGAGGTACTTTCAAACTTGAGGCCAAAGCTGGACAGCTCCAGTGCCCACTCTACAATTCTTCCCGTTGCATCTGGATTGTGCAATATCCGTTGTAGAGGGAGGCGAGTGACGACAGTGATCTCGTGCGCCTGGAAGTAGTGACGCAGCTTCCTCGAGGCCATAAGAAGGCCGAAGAGCAATTTCTGCACACCGGAGTACCATGATCTAGCCCCCTGCAAGAGGGAGCTAACAAAGTAGACCGGGTGCTGCATCATTTTCTTCCTTGGCTGCACTCCAACCGGCCGTGTCGTATCTGCACCAATGGCATCAGGCTCTGTCGCTGCTATCACCTCATCATCAATTTCTCTCTACGCTACTAGTGCAGCACTGACCACCTGGTTCGTTGCCGCTAGGTATAGCATCAACGGTTTTTGTGGCCTAGGCGCAACTAGTATTGGCGTGGAGGAAAGATACCACTTCAAATCTTGTAATGCTGCTTCAGCTTCTGGTGTCCACTCCATCGGGCCTGCCTTTTTCAAAATCTTGAAAAAGGGGAGGGCGCGCTCGGCAGACTTGGAAATGAATCTGCTCATGGCGGCAACGCAGCCAGCAAGCCGACGCACATCTTGACCCGTTTGGGTGCTTCAATCTACTCTATAGCTTTGATCTTGTCCGGATTGGCCTCTATCCCACGCTGCAACACAAAGAACCCGAGAAGCTTGCCGGACGGGACGCCAAAGACGCACTTCTCAGGGTTCAGCTTGAGGTTGATCTTGCGTAGGTTTATAAATGTTTCTTGTAAATCCGGTATAAGGGTTGCCTTGTTCTTGGTTTTGACCACTATATCATCCATATAGGCCTCCATATTTCTATGGAGCTAGGGTTCAAAACCAATCTGGACTGCCCTTGCAAACGTCGAGCCAGCACTCTTCAACCCGAAAGGCATTCGTACGAAACAGTACGTACCACATGGGGTGATGAATGATGTCTTCTCTTCGTCTTCTCTCGCCATGAAGATCTGATGGTAGCCGGAGTAGGCATCGAGGAATGACAACAGGTCACACCCAGCCATGGAGTCAACAATCTGGTCGATGCGCGGCAATGGGAAGGGGTCCTTGGGACAAGCTTTATTGATATCTGTGTAATCAATACACAGCCTCCACTTCCCATTTGCCTTGCGCACTACCACTGGATTGGCCAACCATGTTGGATGGAGCACTCCTTTTACCAAACCCGCTACTTCCAGTTTTCGGATCTCCTCTATGATGAACTCTTGTCGTTCCAAAGCTTGCTTCCTGACCTTCTGCTTGACGGGCCGCGCATGAGGACAGACAGCAAGGTGGTGCTCAATCACCTCCCTGGGAATGCCGGGGAAGTCGGATGCTTGCCATGCAAACACGTCGACATTCGCCCGCAGGAAGGTGACGAGCGCGTCTTCCTATTTGTCGTCAAGGGCGGAGCTTATAATGAAAGCCCCTCCTGTGCCGTCCTTCTTGACGGAAACCTTCTTGGTTCCCGGCGGCGTGGCCCTGGACCTCTTGTTTCTGCCGGTGGAGCTCTCTGGCACGTCCTCGACGGGAGCGCGACACTCCGAAGAGGTGCGCTTGCCGGAGTGGGTGTCCGAGGTTTCACCGGTCTTCTTCTTGCCGGTGGAGCTCTCTCGCACGTCCTCGACGGGAGCACAACACTCCGAAGAGGTGCGCTTGCCGGAGTGGGTGTCCGAGGTCTCACCGGTCTTCTTCTTCTTCCCTCCCGGGGCTCTAGTGGCAGGAGCAAGTGCCCTCGTGGCGGCAGCTGCTGCAACCGCTTGTTGGTATAGTTGGTCAGCGCAAATCAGCGCATCTTTCTTATCGGAGGGGATGGTGATGATCGTCACAGGTCCTGGCATCTTTAGGGTGTTGTAGGCGTAGTGTGACGCTACCATGAACTTGGCCAGCGCTGGGCGGCCAAGGATCCCGTTGTAAGGCAAGGGGATCTTGGCAACATCGAACACGATCCTCTCCGTCCTGTAGTTCAGATCACTTCCAAAAGTCATGGGCAGCGTGACTTTCCCCTTTGGTTGACTTCTCCCCGGGTTGACCCCCTGAAACGTGCCCGTCTCTTCGAGGTCTCCATCAGGAATTTGCAGCTTCTCGATCACGGTGGGCGAGAGTAGGTTCAGACCGGCCACGCCATCGACTAGCATCTTTATCACCTTGAGGTTGCGTATTGTCGGTGAAACCAACAATGGCAAGCACCCGACCACAGTAGTGCGATCAGGGTGATCCTCAATGTCAAAAATGATAGGTGTGCTGGACCATTTCAGCGGCTTTTGGGCACCGGACGACGGCTCCGCCGCTGTAGTCTCACGCGCCCACTGTTTAAGTTGGCGGTGAGAAGTATGTAGCGAGGCGCCGCCATCGACGCACATGGCCTCCGTAGCCTTTTGAAATTCTTGGTCGCCGGACTCGTCGTCCTCTTCGTGATCGTCGTCTTCGGGCCTTCTGTCACGGCCCCGGACGGGCCTCTCTTGCTGTTTATCCTTGCCGCGACGGCCTGCTTGGCCGTCACGCTTCTTGCCGGACCCTTCAGCACTATCCTAGCCCTTCTCCTTGTCCCGGCTCTCATATTCAGCCCTCTGCTTCTCAGCAAGGAGCTCAACCTGTCGGCAGTCCTGGAGATCATGGCCTTTGGTGCGATGGATCTTGCAGTATCGCTTGCCGGAGTTTCCTGGCTTCTCGGCAGTGCCAAGGCCCGGCAGGCGACATATCCGGCAATTTCCTTGCCAGGGTCACCCGCCCTGCTTTTCTTGGCGGAGCCGGCGTCATCAGATCCCTCGACGGCAAGCACGGCTTTACCTTTGCGCTTCCTGTTGCAGTGCCGGTCCTTCTTCGCCGGGACGGCAGTATCCTCATCTGAAGAGTCGGTTTCCGCGCCGGCGTCTTCGCCGGGGTACTTCCTTCCCTCTTCAGCCCGGGCACATCTGTCAGCAAGAACATAGAGTTCCGCCACATCTTTCACCTTGGTCATCGCCAGTTCTTCACGCATCTTGCGGTTACGCACGTTCTGATGGAACACGTTGATGATGGCGGTTGGGTGAACATCAGGTATGTTGTACTGCACCCGGCTGAACCTCTGTATATACTTGCGCAGACTCTCGCCTTCCTTTTGGGGTATGACTTGCAGGTCACTCGCTTGGCCATGGGCTTGGTGACCTCCAGTAAAGGCGCCAACAAACTCATGGCACAAGTTCGACCAGGAGGAAATAGAGTCTACCAGCAAGTGCATCAACCACGACATGGCGTTAGGTTTAAGAGCCAACGGAAAGTAATTCGCAAGCACCTTATCATCGCGGGCTCCGGCAGCTTGCATCGCGATGGTGTGGATGCTGAGGAACTCCGACGGGTGGGTCTTTCCATTGTACTTCTCGCCAACGTCAGGCTTGAAGGTGCGGTGAGTGGGCCACTGGAACTGTCACAGCTCAGGGTAAAAGCCGGACAGCCTACCTCGTAAGGTAGACATCCAGGGCTCTCCGGTGCTGGGCGATTCACAGCAGGCCCCGCTCGCCTGTCTGACTGGTGGCGCGCTCCGCCCCGGCGCTTGATGGTGGTTCGAGCGTCTTCATAAGCTCGCTCCTGGAGAACTTGACGCTGGTCGCCGTGGGTCCGTGGGTCGGACGACGCTATGGAGATGGCGTCACCCGTGACGTCCCAACGAGTCGACACACGCGGTACCGGGCGAGGAGGAGGCGAATGCACCGTGGCCATGGCGCTGCCGGTCCTCCCGCCACCGGTGTGTGTGACCCCATCGGGGCGTCGACCTGGGAGCTCCGCCGGACTTGGTTTATCCTTGTTGGCGACTGCGACAAGGCTTCAGATAGCGGCTCTCCATTCGTCGAGTTTCCCCGTAACGAGAGGAAAGTCGAGGAGCAACTGCGCGCGCGCCAGGGCTTCGGCTGGGGTTAGCGGTAGCGAAACCTGCACGGACCGCGACGCGCTTTGTCCCCTAACCGTGTCAGGAGGAGCTTCGTCACGATCCCGCGGTCGCATGCCGTTTCCACCAACGCTCCGGCGGGCGTGCATGTCTTCTACATCCTGGGAGTGGCTCTCGGGGCTCTTCCCGTGGCGATGCCCGGGATCTTCGGCGCGATGACGCCGCTCGTCGCACGCTACTTGGGAGGAGCGCGCTGTTGGCGCCGGCGTGGGAGTCTTGGAGGCCCTTGCGTCGCCTTCGGGTGACGCGGCGGCGATCCGGGAGGGCCCCGCACCACCCGCGGAGGGCCTCGCTTCGTCTTTGGATCCGGCGGTGTGTGGCCCGTTACCAGGCGCACAAACATCGCCACCTCCCAAACTCCGGCTGCTGGGATGGCGTTGGTGTTCGCGAGCAACGCCCCGGGTCCTTTCCGCGACCGGTCCGCTGCTCGCCCGCGTCGGGACAGGCTGTCCGGCTTCCGACTGGCCAACCGCCACCGTCGTCCTCTTCTTGGGCGCCATGATGATGAAGAAGGGTCGAACTGACTGCTAAAGCCGATTCTCACAACTGCTGCCCCCTACCTGGCGCGCCAAAGATGTCGGTGTATTTGGAACGACACCTATGGCATCACAAGAATCCCTACTACGGTTGCGGGGCGCGGGGTTGAGAGAAGAGCGGATCAAACAGACAGCACACGGTTCATTTACCCAGGTTCGGGCCGCGAGGATGCGTAAAACTCTACTCCTGCTTTGGTGGATTATATTCTTGTGTTCTTCAGCTAGCTACGGGGCGTGAGGAGCTCCAAAAAGCCGAATCCTTCTCTTGGTCGCCTCGGGCCTCCTTTTATAGGGAAAAAGGGGTCGCCATAGTGGCACACAGGAGGTGGAAATGGTGCAGTGATGCGAGGTTATCCCACGCATTACATGATAAGGCGCATTTAATGCGCCTAGCTTAGGTGTCCTCGCTTTATCGGGGACGGGGGAGACATCCATCTTGTCCGTCACCGCTCCTTCTTGTGTCGACACACTCCCTGGCCAACGATTCCTGAGGTGCCATGTAGGCAGGCAGGAAGCTGAGGTGGCGCAATGGTGGGTCTCCACGAAGATCTGCATGTCGCCACGCAGGTGCCTGCCCAGCTGGTTGGGTCGGCAGCTGCATGGGGCGGTGGAAGCTTAGTTGGCGTGGGCCTGATGGTGGCCCTGTGGATGTCCTCGTCAAGGGCCTTGCCGGGGCCCCGGCAAGGGCCTTTCCGCGGCTCCTGCTGTCATCCCCGGCAAGGTGCTTGCTGGAGGTCTTGTGGTCTTCCTTGGCTGGGATCCCGCCAAGGGTCGTCGTCTTCTTAGGGTGTATCTGATCTTGAATATCTTCACAAAGATCTGCATGCCACTACGGGGATGCCTCCCAAATCCTTGCCCCATGGGGGAAGTGGACTCAAGGGTGTTCCGCTTCGTAGGCGTGGGGCGAGTTGCCGCGGCAGGGGTCTTGCCGGGGCAGCTAAAGCCGGCCCCGGCAAGGATCTTGCCGGGACTGCTAAAACTGGCTCCCGGCAAGGACCTTGCCGGGAGAAGCCGCTTCGTCCCTTTGCTCTTTGTGGTTTTAGCTTTGGGCTTCAGTTCCATCGAACTTTGGTCTTACCCTGGCTCACCTCCCTTGACATGCTTGGCGTGGCGGTGCCCGTGGCTCAGACTGCCCGTGCGCAGTCATAGGGGTACAAAAGGTGTACCCCCCCTTTTTGTACACCGACAACTGTGGTGCATATCTTGGTATCATCTCTTGTGACACAAGGTTGTTATCGCATACACTCAAGTGCTATCTTGGTTCGTGAAGTTTTGCATGAGAAAAGAGCTCAATAGAGAAAGAGCCAAACAAGCTTTTAAGCACAAAGAAAAAGATAAGCAAAGAGCTTTTAAGCAAGAACCATAGCATCATACAACATTAAGATTGTCATACTCGATCATTTTGGATCATACCACCGGAATACCATACATATAGCATACTTGGGATAGAAGTCATTGCATTTTGCTTAGTAGGTTGTGCACAAGTTCGTATCCTCCTATTGTGCAATCACGCTAGCGTCTCTCTAGTGTTGTGCAACAAGAGCATTTTCGTGGATTCCACATTTTGGCTCACCCCTTGGTTGCACGACCCCACTTATCTATCCGTGTGTGTGTTTCCGTGTGCCACCCATATTGCTATTGGTCTACTTGTTTCACTTGCGAATTTGTGAATCTCTTTCAACTTTATTGACTCTTGCTAACATTTTGCATCAAATGTTTGTGCCACTATCCTCACCGAGCTCCACCATAATCTTTACTTGTGTAGGTGTGAGAAACCTACAAGAATTGGTACCAATTGTGCTATTTCCTTGTTCCACATTTGAGTGATCATTGATCCATCTTCAACATCGGTCAAGGTACATTTGGTATAGTTCTTCTCTTTCTCCCACTCATACTTGCTAGCGTCTTGTGATGGATAGGCAAGGCATTTCATCTCCGGTCTTCGACATCGACGGCGCGAATAATGACATCCACGCGAAAACCATCGGACTACAACGAGCAATGCAAGAGCGCTTGGGGAACATCGCTATCGAACTACGACACTCCGAGACAAGGAGAATGCCTTCCTTCAACGACATGTGCGACTCCTTCAATAAACAAATGGCGGAGCTCCGACACTTGGTGGTCGATTACAAGTCTTCTTCCCCTTCGTCATCCTCTCGGCGGCGACGTTCAAGTCACAAGTCTTCGGAGCGCAAACATGATGCAAGTGCAAGTCTTCCACGTCCACACCGCCATGGCGACCATCGACATCGTCATGAAAGGCAAGTCACCTCCAAGCATCATGTGCACAACGACGACGAACAACATCTACCAAGAGCTCAAGCACTACAACGACACCATCAAGATGAAGATGCTCGACACGTGCAAACATACTAGTCCGAAGACGCTCTACTTCACGCCAAGCCCAAGCTTCAAGAGCACATAAGAAGACCGCGAGACAAGCACACCCAAGACGGAGCTACGGCTACAACCACCACTTCGGCATCTTCGCCAAGTGCTATCAAGGCATCTTCGCCTTCGGACGTACGGCATCTTCGCCTACTTCCCATGAGTTCGCCTACATCGACGTCTTCATCATCAAGGAGATCATCTACGAGCGACGGCGACAAACGATTGAGCATGGGACATCCCCTTCGACCAAGGCGACGAGCATGAACCTGTTCGACACCATGAAGACGGCGCCCATATTGTATTCCTACTCTGGGTCAAGCTACGGGAGCAAGCATGAGACCTTCTCTTTGACCTCGGAGGAGCATGATGGTTTGCCACACCCTACGGCATTCATCTTTGGAGGCGTTACAGATGAGGAAGTTGAGCATGGAGACTATTGCACCTACACGTCTTCGACATCCACATATGACGAGATGCCCCAACTCCCATGTGAGGAGAGCCACCACCAAATGAGTGATACGAGTGACTCCTATAGGAGAGCCACCACCACATGAGCAAGCATGGAGACTATTGAGAGTATTTCCTTTGAGAGGATGAGAATGACCACTACTAGCCCCATACATGAGAGCATGCCACTTCTCCTATGTGAGGTTGAGAGCCATTTGAGTGACTCCACCAACCATACGAGTGAGAGCATCCAAGAGGGAGTGAGTGAGCCACAACACTTAGTGAGTGAGGTAGTTGATAGGGCATGTGAGGCCACTATGATTTCTAACAACTTAACCTCTACTCCGAGTGTGTTTTCTTCAGTGATAGGTCTCCTACTAGAGGACATGCCTACCCTCGACGAGTCCGTCCCTCCAATGGACAACCCGATGGCCATGGTGGAAGAAGATGCACCACCCACATGGTTCCATCAAGATGACGATGACCGCTACTTGGTCTTCACCACCTCACCTACAACACATGAGCGGAGCTCTAGGTGATGGTGCTTCTCTTGTCCCACTAGTGGACTATCTTGACAATGATTGCTTACATGATGTTGACACACCTATTCCCATGCTTCATGCTAGTGCGACTTCATCATGTCTTGACTTACCTATTTATGATTAATATGATGATGAGCATGTTGAGTTGCCTAGTTGTGATGCTATGCTCCATATGATATCATGTGAAAATTCTTTTGGTCACATCATGTTCGAGAACCCTCTAAATATGTCATATGCTATGAGTGAGATCTCCCATATTGCATCATTTCAATCTCAACATAGTAACTATGCATGCCCCATTAAAGTAAATCCCATTTGCACTTTTGGCATAGATGACAAGATGATGATCATTGGCTTGTGTTTCTCTTGCAATGATATTGACATGCTTCCTTTACATGATTTGCGCAATTCATCTACTATGCCATGCCATGATCACATTGTTCCAAATATGCATTGTTTTGGATGTTTTCAATATTCTCCAAGTGATATTCCCACTAATTCTCATGAGGTGACCCCCATAGTTTCCTCATACATACTAGGAGATCTTGATGCATTCCATACTTTGCATAGTTCCCATAATTGTGTGCACCATATGCATTCCATGAATAACAATGCTCTACATATTTCTTCTGATGCATTACACAATTCGAGTCTCCATTATGCCATACATCACAACAAACCTCTCATGATGGACGACATGTTTCTATATCACGCATCTCATTTATTTGAGCATTGGATATTATGTGCTAACCAACACATGCACGTGCGCATCATGATGGATGATGTGTACATATACCACGCACACACAATTTTTCCTTTGTCTTTGTTTTGTGTAGGTACTCACCAACATTTGTCAACCTTACAATCCCATGAGTTGACAAAACGAGCTCTTGAGAGCGACGACGAGTTGGGATCACATGGATTGTCGTTACCATCGTTCTCGTTGCGCAACGACTATGCGCGTCTCTTTTACTTGGCTCTCACACGACTTTGGGCTATTTACCACTTGTTACATTATGCCCATTCTATCGTATTCACTTTGCATGATATGCCTCTTGCTATGTCTTTGCCATGCAATTGTGACCCTTGCTTGCCTTTACACATGATTCACTATTATGCTACTTCTATGTGTATTTGCATGCGTGGTGGAGATACTTGTAGCTATTGCCATGATTCCTATGTGCCGCATGCTATTGATGCTTATTGTGTTGGGAGAGTCATGATGTTCCATTGCTATTTACATATGCCCTCTCGCCAATACAATGATCCTATTTTGCTCCTATCTTGCTTTCATGCTTGTGCTATGCCATGTGCATTATTCATGCCTACTATTTGCACACATGCCATGATTGCCATGATTCCTACTAGTATGTTGCATATTTGCACTACTAGCTTACTCTACTTGATCACTATGATTACTTGCTTTGTTGCATCACCCATGTTCCACTCTTACTTGCTTTCTTGGGTTGATGACATATATGTTCATGCCACTCACATGATATATCTTGATCATTGTCAATTGTCTCCATTAGTTGCATCTCTCATCACTTGTATTGAGTGCAACAATGCTATGTTTGTTGATCTTGGAGACTTGGACACCTTACTTGTGATGCATGCTTGCTTGTTTGAGCCTATTGTATTTGGTTGTTATCGCATCATATGCTTACATACCATGCCACTTTCCCTAGTACTTTCTTATGATAAGAATAATGCAAGCACTTGTTGGGTATTTTCCCGCACAAATGCTAGCTTTTGCATTATGGCTAACCTCATTTGTTTTTCCGAGTGTTTGTCATGTCCGTTGATTTTGAAGGATTCACAAGGCGGTACCATTACGAGGCATCTTGGGCATGTGAAGGCATACACGTTGCGCGACACCAACACCTTCGAGAACATACATAAGGTGAATTCCTTCTTTGTGAGCCATCCTCACATACGCATATTGGATGGGCCATACTTTCATTGTTGTTTCCTTCTTGTTGTCTACATGATACATCTATGGGATGGAGGACCGACATTGAAGATGGATCCTATGGATATACCTTCGGAACTCCACTCATTCCACGACATTGAGCATTGGTATATCGACACCTTTTTGACACATTGCACCAAAACCTTCATATTTGTTGATTGTGTGCTCACATGCCATGCTCCATGGACATATCATACCCATGACAAATTTGCATCTTGCGCATGGATTGACTCACACTATGATTGCCTTGTTGCATCTTGTATTCCCATGTCATCCATGATATATGAGCTTGTGCATTTCATTAACAAATTTGTTGTGATCTTTCTTGACTGCATATTCATACATCATGATCATATTGCCCAACATCAATTGCATGATCACATAGTCATATTGAGCACCCATTTCCATGTTCATGCTCTTGATAAATCATCACACTATGACATCATTTTGCACAATGGTAGAAATTGTAGCTTCGTGCACCATGCCAATTACCCTACTTTTGTGTGCACAACAAATGAATTTGCTCACATGAATGCTATACATGTCATTTTACATCTTTTAGATAAGCATATTGTGCCTTTCCATGCCCAAACTTGTCACACAGACTCATTCTTACATGATGGACACTTTGTGTGCGCTAACCATTGTATTTCCAAGTGTACTTTGTGTTTGCTCATTATGCATGCACCACCGGTCTACCACTCTTGCCATGACATCGAGCATTGAGACACCTTGGAGTACTTGAATTGCGCCATGCCCTCAACTTTGTCCAACTACAAGTCCGTTCACAACAACCGTTTCCATGGTGATGAGCTTTTTGATCCGACGTCGGATCTTTCCCAAGGGGGAGGAGATGATGCGGAGCATCCCATGATCATCCCCATGTTCACTTTGACAAGACCTCAAGTACCCACCATTGGACACAAGGTTGACTCGCTCCTCTCCAAACCTTCACTTTCCACCTGTGAGACATGGCTACTACATCATGCATGGACCTTGTGCATACCCAGGTACATCCGAGACGACCATGGAGAATCCAAGGACCAAGGCCAATCATGGAAGAGGAGAAGAAAGAATGAGAACGGACAAGACGAAAGATGCCCGGATGATCCGGACCCCCAGCCGGACGATCCGGACCAAGCCCGGATGATTCGGACCCCCACCCGGACGATCCGAGTAATGTGCCCGAAGACACCCAAAGCCTGCACAACGAAGCCGGATCATCCGGACGGCTGCCCGAATCATCTGGACCACCGACACCCGGATCATCCGGGCCACCATCTGGATCATCTGTACCCCGCCTGTGCGCGTGACTTGGGCCGAGCCCGTGTACCCCTTCGCCCCCTCAATTACCCCTTTGTGGCTTATACTATAAATAGACCCCCTCCTCCTCCGTTTGAGGGTTAGCTTAGGTTTAGCTCATTTGAGACATCCACTAGTGGTACATCTCCTTGGGAGTGACTGCGGCGCCTCCACGGAGAAGATCCACACGGATTCAAGACCTCCTTCACGGAGAAGATCCCGCGGGATTCCCCAAGGCCTCCTCACGAAGAAGAACCAGTTACCCTTTGTATCATCCCTTGTTGACCATGGATCATGTATCTCTTTGTGTTTCGAGGATCTAGCATATGTGTGACTTGTTCTTGTTGGTTTGAGTGTTTCTCTAGTGTTTCCCCTCGTGTTCTTCGTGGGATCCCCTCCATTTCGTGAAAGATCAGCCTAGAACGGGTTGACCCCGCATCAACCATGAAGACGACACCCATATTGGACTCCTACTCTGGGTCAAGCTACGCGAGCAAACTTGAGACCTTCTCTTTGATCTCGGAGGAGAGTGATGTCTTGCCATATCCTACATCATTCACCTTTGGAGGCGTTATGGATGAGAAAGTTGAGCATGGAGATAATTGCACCTACACCTCTTCGACATCCACATATGACGAGATGCCCCAATTTCCATGTGAGTAGAGACACCACCACATGAGTGATATGAGTGACTCCACCATATGTGACACTGAGAGCATTTCCTTTGAGAGGATGAGAGTGACCACCACTAGCCCCACAGATGATAGCATGCCACATCTCCTATGCGAGGTTGCGAGCCATTTGAGTGACTCCACCATCCTTATGAGTGATAGCATCCGAGAGGGAGTGAGTGAGCCACTACACTTAGTGAGTGAGGTAGTGGATAGGGCATGTGAGGCCACTATGATTTCTAACTACTTAACCTCTACTCCGAGTGTGTTTTCTTTGGTGCAAGGTCTCCTAGATGCGGACATGCCTTACCTTGACGAGTCCATCCCTCCAATGGACAAACTAATGGCCATGGTGGAGGAAGATGCACCACCCACATGGATCGATCAAGATGATGATAAGAACGATTGGATCTTGAACACCTCACCTACAACACATGAGCGACGCTCAAAGGTAACATAGGTGATGCTACTTCTCTTGTCCCACTAGTGGACTATCTTACCAATGATTGCTTCATTCTAGTGCGACTTCTTCATGTCATGACTTACCAATTTATGATGAATATGATGATGAGCATGTTGAGTTGCCTAGTTATTATGCTATGCTCCATAGGATATCATGTGAAAATTGTTTTGGTCACATCATGTTCGACAACCCTCTAAACTTGTCATATGCTATGAGTGAGATCTCCCATATTGCATCATATGAATCTCAACATAGTAACTATGCATGCCCCATTAAAATAAATCCTATTTGCACTTGTGGCATAGATGACAAGCCCATGGTAATTGGCTTTTGTTTCTCTTACGATGATATTGCTATGCTACCTTTACATGATTTGCGTAGTTCATCTACTATGCCATGCCATGAGCACATTGTTCGAAATATGCATTATTTTGGATGTTGTCAATATTCTCCATGTGATATTCCCATTAATTCTCATGAGACCCCCATAGTTTCCTCATACATACTAGGAGATCTTGATGCATGCAATACCTTGCATGATTACCATGATTGTGTGCACCATATGCATTCCACGAATAACAATGCTCTACATATTTCTCGTGATGCATTACACAATTTGAGTCTCAATTATGCTATGCATAACAAAAAAAACCTCATGATGGATGACATGTTTATATATCACACATCTCATTTATTTGAGAATTGGATATTTTGTGCTAACCACCACACACACATGCGCATCATGATGGATGATGTGTACATATACCACACACACACAATGTTTCCTTTGTGTTTGTGTTGTGTAGGTACTGAAGTATACTTGTCAACCTCTCAATCCCAAGAGTTGACAAAACGAGCTCTTGAGAGCAACAGCGATTTTGGATTTCGTGGATTGTCCTTACCACCGTTCTATTTGTGCAACGACTATGCGCATCTCTTTTACTTGGCTCTCACACGGCTATGGGTTATTTACCATATGTCACCTTATGCCCATTCTCTCGTGTTCACTTTGCATGTCATGCCTCTTGCTATGACTTTGCCATGCAATTATGACCCTTGCTTGCATTTACCCATGATTCACCATTCTACTACTACTATGTGTATTTGCATGGTTGGTGGAGATACTAGTAGATATTGCCATGATTTCTTTGTGTCCCATGCTATTGCGGATTCTTGTGTTGGGAGAGTCATGATACTCCATTGCTATTTGCATAGGACCTCTTGCCAATACAATGATGATAATTTATTCATATCTTGCTTTCATGCTTGTGATATGTCATGTGCATCACGTATGCTCACTATTTGCACGCATGCCATGATTGCCATGATTACCTCTAGTATGTTGCATCTTCGCACTACTAGCTTGCTTGACTTGATCCCTATGATTGCTTGCTTTGTCACATTACCCATGTTCCATTCTACTCGCTTTCTTGGGTTGATGACATATATGTTCATGCGCTTCACATGATTTTGTAGCAACCACAATCCGAATGGACCGTAGTCTTTGTGTTCTGTGTCATCCATGGATCGGTAATGCTGACACACACAGTACTTGAATGATTTATAACAGAGTGGCAATCACACACTTATTACATCGAATGTCTCAAAAGAGAACTTATTACAAAAGTCTATGGCATAAGGCAATCTATCAAAATAACAGCAGAAGGCTTGGAAGATAAGTGAGTCCATCAACTCCAACGGCATAGCTGAGTGCATGAAAAACGACCTAGCACGTCTTACTCCTCGTCTGAAAAGTCTGCAATGTAACATGTTGCAGCCCGAAACGGGTCAACACATGAAATATGCTGGCAAGATAACACAGTAGAACAAGTAACAGAAATAAAGGCTAACACTATATGCATATTTGGCTGGTGGAGGCTCCAAGGTTAAAGTTTTTGCATAAAGCCAATTTTTCCCTACAACAAAGGAATAACTTTTATTTTAACTATCATGGTAGTCGAAACATCATTGAGAAGGTACCTCCAACTCAATCCCAATTAAAGTAATCATCATTAACCCAACAAATTAATTTTAGAGTGTTGAGATCAACCAATAATTCAAGTACCAGATACTCAAGATGTCCATAGCCGGGGACACGGCTAGTCATGATTAGTTTGTACACTCTGCAGAGGTTTGCGCACTTTTCCCCACAAGACTCGATCTCCTCCGTTGGATTTCTCACACTGCATGGTGTTTGCGAAACAGATGACTGAGACACAGTCTTTCAGAAGCATTTACTCTTTACCCCGGGTGGACCCGTACACCTACTTTCCCCTACATCAGCTAGTCCACCACTCAAAGAGCTCACACAACTTACTCATACTATGCTAGAGCCCATAATGGCATTGTGACTGCACAAGGAAGTTTCTAGCATGAATAGTTTTATGATCCCTTTGAGCCTCGGTGGCATTCCATAGGATAATCACAAGGTTCCTCCGGGATTTCCTAGGACAACACTCGATTCTCCAGGTGCCCTGCAACCAATCCACCCAGATGAGTATTCAAGTAGCCACCTTAAGTTCAACCATCAATTAACAACTCACATCTGTCATGGATATTCTCTCAAACCCAAACCACCTCTACAAGCATAGCATGACAACCTAAGCATAACGTAGAAGTAACTCCCAGTGTGTGAAAATAAAGCAGGTAATAGGTTCTACCTCAATCTACTTCTGAGACCCACAAGTTAAGAGATCCTACTCATGCAATGTGTGAGTGTTTGTTCTAATGCATAAAAACTGGGTAATAAAGGTTATGATCAAAGTGTTACTTGCCTTGCTGATGGTTCGCAAAACCTAGAGACTCGTAGTAGCATGCTTCGCACTCCGGGACTTCTATCACAAGCAAACGGTAGCATACATAAGCAAACAAGCAATGATGCACAGATGAAACTCAAAATAAGAAGATCTAACCAGAAAGTTCAACTTCAGAACTCCGGTTTAAAAAAAGAATCAAATCAAACGGAGCAACGAAACTCAAACTGCGAAAGAAACAAGATCCATTTACTAGATTGATCTAACGTCAAATTTTACAGTAGCAAAACCTTGTTCAAGTTGGTTAAACGGAAAGAGGGCTTCGAGACGAAGATCTAGGCTTTTGAATCGCCTGATTCCGACTATCGAGCAAAAAGAAAAACTAAAAACAAGATCAGGGCGGAAATCGCGATAGAAAACAATCGCGAATAAAGCCCCCAAAAAGAAAACTGACGATCAGGCTAACGAACGAACGTTCGTTGTCTGTGACTAACGAGCGAACAACGTTCGTTAAAACTTACGTACGGACGAACGTCCACTAAATAACTAAATCGGAAAAAGCGAACCGATCTAAAAAAACAGATCTATGGTTCCGAAAACAAAACCGATCAGTTTTTCTAAAAAATGAACCGGCGGCTACCTCGGGACGGCGAACTCCGGCGGCGCGGTGGCGGCTGTGGCGGCGAGGCGGCTGCGGCGGCGGCGCGGGATGGCGGCGCGGTGCTTGAGGCGGGCTGCGCTAGGGTTTGGGGCGGCCGGGCTCGCGGCTCGGGCCTCGGCCTTATAAAGGCCGGTCGGGCTGAGGAGTCCGGGCCGGATACGGCCCGTAGGTCGGTGCACTCTTTTTTTAAATAGTCCTAACGCACTAAAACAGGCAAAAAAAATACTAAACGGACACCAAAAATTCCTAAATAAATTTTCTCCATCCTCTAATAATATTTAGGACAAAGCGAACATTTTTCCCGGACCTAACTGAAATTTTAAAAAACGCGCATTTTTCCTATGCAAATAAAATCACAAATAAATCCGAATAAAAATCCAAGTGATTTTATTATTTTTCCTCCAATATTTCTTTTATTTTGGAGAAGTCATATTATCTCTGCTCATATATTTTATTAAGAAATATTTTTAGGAGAGAAAAACTATTAAAACCTAAGTGATCCCCATACTGGTATTTGAGAAAACTCAAATACGAAACCGGTAGAATTCCCAACTCTCTCCGTAGGTCCGTGAGTTGCTTAGAAATTTTGAGGATCGCAACGCAGAAATGCAGTAAATTATGCAATGCAATATGATCTATGTATAACATTCCAAATTGAAAATTTGGGATGTTACAAACCTACCCCCCCCCCTTAGAATGAATCTCGCCCTCGAGATTCGGTTTGGCCAGAGAACAGGTGTGGGTGGTCCTTGCGTAGATCGTCCTCTCGTTCCCAGGTGGCTTCATCCTTGGTATGGTGACTCCACTGAACTTTGCAAAACTTGTTAACCTTGTTGTGGGTGACTCTGCTCGCAAACTCGAGGACCTTGACGGGTTTCTCCTCGTAAGTCAGATCACTATCTAACTGAATTGCTTCCAAGGGCACTGTGTCTCTTAAAGGAATATCAGCCATCTCTGCATGGCACTTCTTAAGCTGAGAGACACGAAACATGTCGTGAACTCCTGAAAATCCTTCGGGTAACTCCAGCTTGTAGGCAACCTCTCCATTGCGTTCCAAAACACGGTGCGGTCCCACAAATCTCGGGGCTAACTTTCCCTTAACTCGGAAACGTTTAACTCCTCGCAGAGGCGACACTCTCAGGTACGCCCTGTCTCCAATTTTATAGACTACTTCCTTATGCTTTGAGTCTGCATAACTCTTCTGCCAGGACTGAGCTACCTTCAGTCTATCCCGAATCAACTTAACCTTCTCCTCGGACTCTTTGATCAGGTGTAGTCCAAACAACTAACGGTCTCCGACTTCATCCCACATCAACGGCGTTCGGCATCTCCTTCCGTACAATGCTTCGAATGGTGCCATCTTGAAACTGGCCTGGTAACTGTTGTTGTACGAGAACTCCGCATAGGGCAAGTTGTCATTCCAACTAGATCCATAATCTAGCGCACAAGCTCTCAACATGTCCTCCAGAATCTGATTGACTCTCTCGGTCTGTCCATCGGTCCGCGGGTGAAAAGCTGTACTGAATTCCAGCCTCGTTCCCAAAGTTTGGTGTAGTTGATGCCAAAACTTTGAGGTGAACTGTGTTCCTCTATCTGATACAATGGTTCTCGGAACTCCGTGTAGGCATACGATCCTGGTCATGTATATCTTATCCAGCTTTGCACTGGTATACGTGGTTTTCACGGGGATAAAGTGGGCTACATTGGTCAAGCGATCCACTACTACCCAGATTGAGTCATATCCTGATTTGGTTCTGGGCAATCCGGTGATAAAGTCCATGCCAAGCTTATCCCATTTCCATTCGGGTATCGGCACATGCTGTAGCAATCCTGCTGGCTTCTGATATTCCGCCTTTACTCTCTGGCATACATTACATACTGCTACATACTCGGCAATATCCTTATTCATTCCTATCCACCAGAAACGTTCTTTTAAATCCAAATACATCTTAGTGTTTCCGGGGTGTATCGAGTATGGCGAATCACGTGCTTCCTGTAGTATCAACTTCCTGATCTCGGCGTTGTTGGGCACATAGATTCGATCTTCAAACCACAAGGTGTCATGTTCGTCCTCACGAAAACTTTTGGCTTTTCCTTCACTCATCTTCTCCTGTATCTCGGCAATCTCTTTGTCATCCTTCTGGGCTTCTCGTATCTTTCGCAACAATGTTGACTAAACCTCCAAGGTTGCGACAAAACCTCTAGGAACTATCTCCAAACGAAAGTCCCTGAGATCTTCTGCTAACTCCTTCGGCAATCCTCCCTTTACTAGCGTATTGGCATAACTCTTCCGGCTCAAAGCGTCTGCAACGACATTGGCCTTTCCTGGGTGATAGTGCAGCTTCACATCATAATCCTTTATAAGCTCCAACCATCTCCTCTGTCTGAGGTTCAGCTCCTTCTGAGTGAAAATGTACTTCAAACTCTTGTGATCCGTGTACACATTAAGACGATTTCCAATAAGGAAATGTCTCCAAGTTTTGAGCGCATGCACAACTGCTGCTAGCTCCAAATCATGCGTAGCATAATTCAACTCGTGCGGCCGAAGTTGACGAGATGCGTAAGAAACAACTCTTCCATCCTACATGAGTAATCCTCCAAGTCCTAAGCGTGAAGCATCGCAGTACACTTGGAAATCCTTGCGTATATCTGGCAAGATAAGCACTGGGGCTATCGTCAACCGTTTCTTCAACTCCTGGAAACTTTCTTCGCACTCTTTAGTCCAATGAAACTTTATCTCTTTCTTCAACAATGTCGTCATCGGCTTTGCAATCTTGGAGAAATTCTCTATGAATCTCTGGTAATATCTCGCAAGTCCAAGAAAACCGCGGATCTCTCCAACTGAAGTGGGTGCTAACCACTTAGTGACTGCCTGCACTTTGACGAGGTCCACTGCTATACCTTCTCCTGATATAACATGCCCTAAGAATCCAACTTCCTTCAACCAAAACTCGCATTTGCTAAACTTGGCGTACAACTGATGTTCTCTGAGCTTCTTCAGAACCAAACGCAAATGCTCCGCGTGTTCATCTGCGTTCTTCGAGGACACCAAGATATCATCAATGAATACCATGACAAACTTATCCAAGAATTCCATGAACACCTTATTCATCATACTCACGAAATAGGCAGGGGTGTTAGTCAATCCAAATGACATAACAGTATACTCATATAGCCCATACCTTGTGGTGAAGGCTGTCTTAGGGATATCCTTCTCTCGGATCTTCAACTGGTGGTATCTTGATCGTAGATCGATCTTGGAGAATACTTTAGCTCCTTGAAGTTGGTCGAGCAAATCATTGATCATTGGCAGCGGGTACTTATTCTTAATGGTCACTTCATTCAATGCCCGATAATCAATGACCATCCTTAAAGATCCATCCTTCTTCTCGACCAAAAGCACTGGGCTCCCCAAGGTGATGAGCTCTAGCGAATAAATCCCTTCTCCAATAACTCCTTAATCTGCTTCTTGATCTCCTCTAGATCATTTGCTGGCATCCGATACGGTCTCTACGATATCGGTTCGGTGCCAGGCAATAGCTCAATCATAAACTCAATATCCCTATCCGGTGGCATGCCTGGTAGCTCCTCTGGAAATACATCCGGGTAATCCTTTACTACGGGCAATTCCTCATGAACAACTCCCGTGACAGAATGCACTTGTGTCTTTCTAGGCGAATGCCTAGATACATACTTGATCCTTTTTCCCTCAGGGGTGTAAGCAAAATAGACCTGCTGACACAATCGATGTTCCCTCCATACGTCGATAGCCAATCCATACCTAGTATCACATCCAATCCTTGTGACTCCAAAACAATCAGGTTTGAGGGGAAAACATGTTGTCCAATGGTCAATGGCATCTGAAAACATCCTTGATTTGCCATATATTCCGCTCCGGGTGAACTTACTAACATGGGGGCCATTAGGACTCTGGTGGGCAAGTTATGTCTATTTACGAATCCCCTTGAAATGTATGAATGTGATGCACTAGTATCGAAAAGAACTACTACGGTAAATGACTTAACCAAAAACTTACTGATAACTTCATCTGGTTGCTCTTCAACCTCCTCCACGGTCACGTGGTTCACTTGTCCTTTGTTGAACGGGTTGGGCTTCTTCTTGGCACTTCCATTGCCGTTCCCATTCTTTTCTTCAGGGCACTCCGTGGCGTAGTGTTCATTCTTCCCGCACTTGAAACAGGTAACGTGGCTTAAATCCCTCTTGGCGGGTCTGGATGGAGTAGAGCGGTTCTGATTATTGTTTGCTCCATTCCCATTCCCATTCTTGGAGCCATTGTGGTTGTGAGTACTCCCTCCATTTTGGGTGTGGCCTCCATGGTTATGGCTGTATCTTCCCGAGTTCGGGGTGAAACGGGGCTTCTGCTGGGCTCCAGAATTATTCCTTCCTTGTCCATACTTCCTCTTGCGGCTCTCAATCTGCTGCTGCTTCCCTTCAATCATAAGAGACTTATCTACCAACTCCTGGTAGTTGTTGAAGGTTGCCACCATCAACTATACGTTCATCTCATCATTCATCCCTTCCATAAATCTCTCCTGCTTCGCGGCATCTGTGGCCACATCCTCTGGGGCATAACGAGATAGAGTACTAAACTCATCTACGTACTGAGCCACAGTACGATTTCCTTGGCACAAGTTGCGAAACTCTTGCTTCTTCATGCTCATAGCTCCAGTTGAGACATGGGCAGTGCGAAAAGCTTGCTGGAACTGATCCCAAGTGACATTGGCTACAGGGAAAGTGGTTGTGTAGTTCTCCCACCATGCTGCTGCTGGTCCAGCCAACTGATGTGCGGCAAAACGCACCTTCTCAGCATCCGTGCAATTGGCGGTGGTCAAATCCCTTCCAATCTTGTGCAGCCGGTCATTAGCAACTATTGGTTTAATGCTGCTAGCAAACACCGGTTGTTGCAATGTTATAAAGCATGTCAGGTTGTCCATGGGTGGTGGTGGTGGAGGGTTGTTGTTGTTGTTGTTGTTGTTCTGATTGTTCTGGACAAGAAGTTGCATCAAAGTGTTCTGCTGCTGGATCAACTGAGTGAGCTCAAGGGGAAACTGAAATCTGGGCTCACGTCTCGGAGGCATCTAATGGATGTAGAGGGAAGAGATTAGAATAGAAATGAGGTCTAAGGGGAATTCACTACCCTTATGCACATGAGACAAAGACAAACATATCACACCAATCAATTCAAGCAAGGGCATACAAAGATTCTAACTAACGTTAGAAAGTGCTCTAAATTCTACTTTATGGGGGAAAACTACTAGTCATAGGGTGGTCATCTAGAAATTTTGATCAGTGGAAGATTCCATGATATCTGCTCCAGCTTCATCTTCATAGTCTTCGTCACTATCATCGGGGTCTGAGTCGGCGTCGTCGATGATGATGTAGTCCTCAGAACAAATCTCCCTGGGTTCTTCTTCTTCTTCTTCTCCTTCTGGTGCTGGATCTCCCATGAATATCCCTAGCTTCCTTGTCAAGTCATCATTCTTCTCCATAAGTATTGTCATATCCTCCTCGTATCCGTCGCGGGTAGACTTGAGTTCCTCTTCTAGCTCTAAGTTCCTAGTTAGCGCCTTCTTCAAATCTATCATCCTAGTGCACATCTGGTGCTCCTGTCGACGAATGTGCTGGTTTAACTCCTAGATGAACGCTGCAATGGACATGTCCTTCCAGGTACTGAGCATGTCCCATTGCTCAACTCGGCGTTCACATATCTGGTAGATAGTGTCCTTCAGCTCCTGCTTGTAGACTTCTCCAATGCATCCCATGGTAATGTGGGCTGCCATACTCTTGCCTAGGCTCCAGGTTGGTGCATCAAAAGAAAACTCTATTGGCTCAGTGGATGGTGCAAAGGTCCTCCCAGGAATTTGAACTTGAATATTCCATCGCTCCTCTTCTAGTAAAGTGGCGGTGTAGATCCCGGTGAAGCTTTGTATTCTGATGTTCAGGTACCTAGTGACTTCCTTCAAGTGTCGTCTAAAAAGGTGTGTCTTCATCTGGTTGAGTGAACTTGTTCCTTGGGTTCACCATCCTAAAGAGTAGAAAATGGAGAGGAGTCAGAAATGAGTAGAGAAGAGTGACCTAGGGTTTATCTTAGTGGTTGTGTCCTACAGTCAACGTGTGCTCTGATACCATCTTGTAGCGACCACGATCCGAATGGACCGAAGTCTTTGTGTTCTGTGTCATCCCTGGATCGGTAATGCTGACACACACAGTACTTGAAGGATTTATAACAGAATGGCAATCACACACTTATCACATCGAATGTCTCAGAAGAGAACTTATTACAAAAGTCTATGGCATAAGACCATATAACAAAATAACAGCGGAAGGCTTGGAAGATAAGTGGGCCCATCAACTCCAACGGCATATCTGAGTGCATGACAAACGACCTAGCACGTCTTACTCCTCGCCTGAAAAGTCTGCAACGTAACATGTTGCAGCCCGAAACGGGTCAGCACATGGAATATGGTGGCAAGATAGCACAGTAGAGCAAGTAACAGAAATAAAGGCTAACACTATATGCATATTTGGCTGGCGGAGGCTCTAAGGTTAAAGTTTTTGCATAAAGCCATTTTTTCCCTACAACAAAGGAATAACTTTTATTTTAACTATCATGGTAGTTGAAACATCATTGAGAAGGTACCTCCAACTCAATCCCTATTAAAGTAATCATCATTAACCCAACAAATTAATTTTAGAGTGTTGAGATCAACCAATAATTGAAGTACCAGATACTCAAGATGTCCATAACCGGGGACACAGCTAATCATGATTAGTTTGTACACTCTGCAGAAGTTTGCGCACTTTTCCCCACAAGACTCGATCTCCTCCGTTGGATTTCTCACACTGCATGGTGTTTGCAAAACGGATGATCGAGACACAGTCTTTCAGAAGCATTTACTCTTTACCCCGGGTGGACCCGTACACCTAATTTCCCCTACATCAGCTAGTCCACCATTGAAAGAGCTCACACAACTTACTCATACTATGCCAGAGCCCATAATGTCATTGTGGCTGCACACAGAAGTTTCTAGCATGAATAGTTTTATGATCCCTTTGAGCCTGGGTGGCATTCCATAGGATAATCACACGGTTCCTCTGGGATTTCCTAGGACAACACTGGATTCTCTAGGTGCCCTGCAACCAATCCACCCAGATGTGTATTCAAGTAGCCACCTTAAGTTGAAACATTAATTAACAACTCACATCTGTCATGGATATTCTCTCAAACCCAAACCACATCTACGAGCATAGCATGGCAATCTAAGCATAACATAGAAGTAACTCCCAGGGTGTGAAAATAATGCAGGTAATAGGTTCTACCTCAATCTACTTCCCAGACCCACAAGTTAAGAGATCCTACTCATGCAATGTGTGAGGGTTTGTTCTAATGCATAAAAACTGGGTAATAAAGGGTATGATCAAAGTGTTACTTACCTTGCTGATAGTTTGCAAAACCTAGAGACTCGTATTAGCACGCTTCGCACTCCGGGAATTCTATCGCAAGCAAACTGTAGCATACATAAGCAAACAAGCAAAGATGCATAGATAAAACTCCAATAAGAAGATCTAACCAGAAAGTTCAACTTAAGAACTCCGGTTTGCAAAAAGAATCAAATCAAACGGAGCAACGAAACTTAATCTGCGAAAGAAACAAGATCATTTACTAGATTAATCTAAAATCAAATTTTACAGTAGAAAAACCTTGTTCAAGTTGGTTAAACGGAAAGAGGGCTTCGAGACGAAGATCTGGGCTTTTGAATCACCTGATTCTGACTCTCGAGCGAAAAGAAAAAAACTAAAAACAAGATAAGGGCAGAAATCGCAATCGAAAACAATCGCGGGTAAATCCCCAAAAAAGAAAACTAGCGAATAGGCTAACGAACGAACGTTCGTTGTCTCTGACAAACGGGCGAGCAACGTTCATTAAAACGAACGTAAGGACGAACATCCTCTAAATAACTAAACCGAACCGATCTAAAAAAACAGATCTAGGGTTCCGAAAAAAACCCGATGGGTTTAAAAAAACGGCAGTTACCTCGGGACAGCGAACTCCGGCGGCGGGGCGGCGGCTCCAGCGGGCGACGGCGCGGTGTGGCGGCAAGGCGGCGAGGCGGTGCGGCAGCGTGGCGGCGGCGACGCGGGATGGCGTCGCGGGGCTCGAGGCGGGCGGCGCTAGGGTTTGGGGCGGCGGGGCTGGCGGCTCGGGCCTCAGCCTTATAAAGGCCGGACGGGCTGAGGAGTCCGGGTCGGTTACGGCCCGTAGGTCGGTGCACTCTTTTTTTTAAAACAGTACCGACGCACTAAAACAGGCGAAACAAATAATAAACCGACTCCAAAAATTCCGAAATAAATTTTCGTCGTCCTCTAATAATATTTAGGACAAAGTGAACATTTTCCCCGGACCTAAATGAAATTTTAAAAAACGCGCATTTTTCCTATCCAAATAAATCCAAATAAAAAAAATCCTAAAGTGATTTTAATATTTTTCCTCCAATATTTCTTTTATTTTGGAGAAGTCATATTATCTCTGCTCATATATTTTATTAAGAAATATTTTTAGGAGAGAAAAACTATAAAAACCAAAGTGATCCCCGTACCGGTATTTGAGAAAACTCAAATACGAAAACGGTAGAATTCCCAACTCTCTCCGTAGGTCCTTGAGTTGCTTAGAATTTTCAAGGATCGCAACGCACAAATGCAGTAAAATATGCAATGCAATATGATCTATGTATAACATTCCAAATTGAAAATTTGGGATGTTACAAATTTGCATTGATCATTGTCACTTGTCTCCATTAGTTGCATCTCTCATATTCACCTATAGTGAGTGCAACCGTGCTATGGTTGTTGATATTGGAGACTTGGACACCTTACTTGTAATGCATGCTTGTTTGATTGAGCCTATTGTATTTTGTTGTTTTCACATCATTTTCTTACATACCATGCCACATTCCTTTGTACCTTCATACGATAAGCATGATGACAACACTTGTTGGGTTATATCACCACTCAAATGTTAGGTTTGCTCTTCCGCTAACCTCATTTGTTTTTTCGGGTGTTTGTCATGTTCTTTCATTTTCGATTCACAAGGCGGCACTATCACGAGAGATATTGGTCATGCAAAGGCCTACATGATGCGCGACACCAACATTTTCAACATACTCATAAAGGTGAACTCCTTCCCTTTGAGTCGCCCTCAATTTCGCATATTGGATGGGTCATTCTTTCATTGTTGTCTCCTTCTTCTTGTCTACATGATACATCTATTGGAGGGAGGAACAACATTGGAGATGGACCCTATGGACCTTCAAGTTGAGGAGCACTCGGACTTATTGGATGCACCTCTGAACCTACACTCATGCCTCGACATCGACCATTGGTACATCAACACTCCTTTGGCACATTGCACAAAAACCTCCATATTTGTTGATTGTGTGTCCACATGTCATGCTCGATGGACATATCATACACATGAAAAATTTGCATCTTATGCATGGATTGACTCACATTATGATTTCCTTGTTGCATCTTGTATTCCCATGTCATCCATGATATATGAGCTTGTGCACTTTCTTAGCAAGTTTGTTGTGATATTTCTTGATGGCATATTCATACATCATAATCATATTTCCCACTATCAATTGCATGATAACATACACATATTGAGCTTCCATTGCCATGTTCATGCTCTTGATAAACCATCACACTATGACATCATTTTGTGCAACGGTAGAATTTGTAGCTTTGTGCACCATGCCAATTACCCCATGAAAGCTTTACGTATCATTCTACATCTCTTGGATAAGCATCATGTACCTTGCCACGTACAATCTTTTCGGACGAACTCATACTTACTATATAGACACTCTGTGTGCGCTAACCATTGTATTTCCGAGTGTTGTTTGTGTTTGCTCTTCTTGCATGTATACCACTCCGGAGACACCTTGGAGTACTTGGATTGCGCCATGTCTTCAACTATGTCCAACTACAAGTCCATCCACGACAACCATTTCCATGGTGATGAGGTTTTCGATCTGAGTTCGGATCTTTCCCAAGGGGGGGGGGGAGATGATGCGGAGCATCCTACGAACATCACCATGTCAAGAGTCCGTTTGGCAAGTGACACATGCAACACCTACTTCACATACACAAAGGTGAATCATCTCCTTTGCACGTGTTCACTTGACCCCACTACTGCATGATGCTGCTAACATGACTCTACAATTAGAGACCCTTCGATGAAACTGTGTGCAATGCAATAATCGCAAACGGTGGGGTAAAAACATCAAAAATGTGTAAAACTTTTGCGATGACGGATGCATCAAACAAGGTTCAGATTTTGGTTGCGTGCGTGATGCAGGGCATACGGATTAGTTCAATGAACTGTTTGCGATGAGGAAGAAGAACGGAAATGGGCATCCAGATGAAGGCGTGTGCGATATACGACATACAGTTCACTCGGATTAACTGTTTGTGATGAGGCGGAACAACAGAAACGGGCACCTAGATAGAGGTGTGTGCAGTTAAGGGCATACGCTTCAAAAGGATTAATTGTTTGCGATTAGGCAACAGAACAAAAACGGTCAGCCAGACCAAAGTGTCTGTGATTGATCGCACACACTTCACATGGATGAACTATTTGTGATTAGCCACAACAAACAGAAACAGTTGGACAGATCAACGTGTGTGCGCTAGATGGGCACACATTCTAATTAAAAGATGCATGCTCGATGGTAATAACGAGCACGCATGGTTCATGGAACAAGACATGTGCTGACATTGCCTATTGCGGTGCACCCTATGGTGCTAACGCCACGTACGCGGCCGAGAATGCGTGGCCACATTTACGCCGTCCGGGAATAGTGCCGCACTTAGAAATTATAGAACCGTCAATAAATTTTGAGCTTGCGTCCCGTCACATTCTAAATTACAAACATGTTCACACCGATCAAAACCTAAACGGTTTCCCACTTAGGAGCGTATTAGTACTCGGTTATTAATACTAATACTCCAAGATGACTGCACATTCCTCCTCAACTCCTCATCCACAAAAATAAACAAGTCATTCATCATCATTCCCTTGCGTCTGCCATGGCCATCGTCAGTTCTGGGTCGAGATATTACCACCAGGGAGAGGCGAGCATGGAAGCGAAAGCACGAGAGATGTCCCGCCTCACCGCGAAAGGTGCCGACATGTCCCGCCGCACGGCCGTAGCAGTAGAGAGGTCCCACCGCGCCGCCGAAGCAGCATGGAGGTCCCGTCGCGCCGTTGATGCAGGAGACAGGTTCGGCCGCACCGCGGAAGTAGCAGAGATGTCCCGCCGCACCGCGAATGCAGCAGACATGTCCACCCGTGCCGCGGCGGCCTGGGAAAATGTCTCGCGGGTAGACGAGGACTCTTACATGCGCATGAATGCGCTCGTCGATAGCCAGATGGATCAGATTGATGGCTGGGCGAGGTTTCAGGACGAGATGAAAGCCTCGCTTGAGCATGCTATCGGCGTCATCCGACAACTAAGGGAGGGCAATGCGAAGCTCCGGGACGAGCATGATGAGATCACTGCCTTGTTGAAGAGCATCAGCGTCATCGTCAAGAAACTTATGGATGAGAATGAAGGCTGCTATAGGAATCCATGGATGCTCTCAAGGAGCGTGTTGAGGACAAGAATGAGCTCGTCGCCACTCGCTGCAGAGAATAGTTCCTTCTTCTTTTGCCCTTGTGTATTTCGGGTGTTGCCGCATGTGGCTTTTTTTAATTATGTTCGTAAATATTTAAGACAATTATATCCACTGTCATCGTCCTTATATTATCATGTTTGCTATAAGTCGCAGTCGATGCTATATAGGTCCGTCGGATCTTACATCAAGATCCGTGCAAAACTTTCTTTTCAGATTTCATTTCTCTCTCGTAAATCTTGGTCCAGTGAGACACAGCCACGCTACACTGTGAAACAGGGGCTCGGGCGCCATTAATGGAGACGTTGTGAGGGAGGTGCATGGCGGATAGAGGTCAAAGGGCTCTCCTCTCGATGAGCACACGCAGGGGTGTGATCGCATGCCTCCCGTACTCAAATAGCTACCCCACACGGAACCTCCCAGCCAATAAAAAAAGGGGATGTCTGGCGGCACATAATTGGTAAGTAGAACGCACACGGTTTCAGTAATAGTTTTGTTTCCCATTTGTAACATGACATCACTTGTTCCAAAATGAGTTTGTTGATTGTTAATGTGTGCGCCTTCGCAAATTGGACAGAAAAATTACCACAACATTTTGGTGCCATGTCATGACACCATGCCAAGTTTCATGATTTTCAGGGGTGTTTTCGATTTACAGGAATTAAAAAACCAAGTTTCTCAATATTTCCAGCCAAGCCACGACTCCCAGATGCTTAAATTTCATTCCCGTTTCTTGCATGGGACCTAGAACTTCACCCAAGGACACACATGTGATTTTTCAACCAACTTTGGTGCAGTGGTGTCACAACCATAGACCAGCCCTTGCCTGCCTTGCTTGGTCTTCATGTGCATCATGTTTAAATTTCTCAGAAACTGGAAATGGGGATGTTCAAACCCTAGCACCAAAAGAACTCAACTAGGTTCAACCTAAAAATATTTCCATTGACCCAAAGTGCCTTTGAAAATGTTCATGATTTTTGAATTGGTCTAGAACCCTTGCCAAAAATGGTGCACACTTTTATAGGGCCATTCTGGATTTTTGGAATTAAATCTTTAAGTATTTGCATTGGGCATTTAAATATTATATACTATTTTAAATGCTTAAATAATCATAAACTAAAATGTTTACTGTTGGATTTATTCTAAACAGTAGCCATGCTTGGTTTTATGATTTTTGGAAATGCCCTGGCATTTTTATTAAAGCCCTAAAGTTTACAAAGAAAGAAAATAAAAAACAGAAAAGAAAAGAGAGAGAGAGAGAAGTTACCTGGCCCACCTAACTGTAGCCGGCCCAGCCCACCACCGCAGCCCCCTCTCTGTCGTCTTCCTCGTGCCAGAAGGCACGAGGGCGTGTGCCCGCGGCGCGCCAGCACGCGCACGGCCACCGACGGCCACCTCCTGCTAGCCGCTTTGCCCTGGACGTCTCTGGCGTCTCCACGCACCCCCCCGGACCCCTCTCACTCCCCCTCGATCTCTTCTCCCTCTTCTCTGGTCCTCTCTCCCGCACCACCGAAAACGCCCGTCGCCGCCGTTCACCGTTGTCGCGGCCACAGCCTCCCCCTCGTCCCCTCGACGTGTCTACGAGCTCCGCCACGGACCTGTGAATCTACACGCCCACGCACGCGAGCTCGGGAGCCTCTTAGCGTCTTCCCCGACCTCGTCTTCAACCTTCGGCCGACGAGATCCCCTCCGCCGCCCTCCTCTGCTCCGAGCCTCCCCCGAGCCCACGTCGTCGCCTCTGCACTCACCGTGAGTCCTCGAGCCGTTTCCCCCTCTCCCTCGACCTCCCCGCGCTCTCTAGCTACGGCCCCACCTCCGGCCGGAGCTGTGGTCCGCCGGCCATGTCGCCGCCGTGGTCACAGCTGCCGCCGCACGCGTCCAAGCACACCTTCGCACTCATCGCACTCCCAGGAGCACGCCGCACCCACCAGCTCACCTTCCCGTGCCCCACAGCACCAAACTCGACGGTGCCCGAACTCCGGCGCCGCCGCGAGCTCATTCCCGACGAGCTCCGGCCACCGCAGCTCCTCCCACCCGCGGGGATGGGTGCGGGCGAGCAAGGGCTACGCCCTGGTACCCTCAGCAAGCAAAAACGCCGTCTGTAGCGCGAGCCCGAGCAACTCCGGCGAGCCTCCGCCGTTCTTTTGGTCGCCGCCGGCCTGTCTCCGGCGACTGCCAACGTGGCCACTTAATTAGGGACTAATCACCCCCTAGAGCCACTGCCATACGGGCCCCACTGCTAATTATCTAGTTTAGGATTAATTAAAGTAGGATTAGCCCTGGCTCACTGACGTGTGGACCCAGGCCATTGACTAATTAGAATTAGATTTAAATTAGTGTTATCTAATTTAGTTAACTAGTTGAGACACTGACATGTGGGCCCCGTGTCTGTTTAGTTTAGTTTTAAACTTTAGTTAGTGCTGAGAGACTGACCAGTGGGACCCACTGGTCAGGTTTGACTGGACCAGCCCCTGTTGACTTGCTGATGTCAGCATGACCTAGTGCTGACGCAATAAGTGTTTTCTGGAATTTTAAATAAATCATAAATGATTTATTTATTTCAGAAAATAGCCAAAACTTCTAAAAATCACAGAAAATAATCTATAATTCCAATGAAAATAATTTATATATGAAAAATGATCAGAAAAATCCAAGGAATCTGTTTATGGCATTTTCTTGCATGTTAGAACAACTGATGGCTGTTGTTTAGGGCAATTTGAATAAATGGCATTTGAATAATCACATATGGAGTTTGAATTTGAACCTTTGGTTCAAACCAACTTCATTTAATTGTGTTGCTAGTTGCATTAGCTCAATAAACATCATATTGCCATGTCACATTCATGCATCATATTGTTGCATTGCATTGATTGTGTTCTTTCTCTGTTTGTCGGTTTTGTCCCCTCTCAGTCGACGACGTTCCGACGATGAGTTCGATGACACCGATGAAGAACTATTGTTATCTTCAGAAGTGCCAGGCAAGCAAAACCCCATTGAGCATTCCGATACAATCCCACTCTCTCGCTCTTGCTCTCTTTTACTGCATTAGGACTACAACGCTTCAACTGTTACCTGCTGCGGTAGTTGAACCCCTTTCCACTGCATGACCTGTCATTGCCACAGTAAATAGTTGAAACCCACTAGTATGAGTAGGAGTTGTTTGAGCCATGTTGTGCCTACTCATTCATGCTTTCTGGTTATGCCTGCTATTGCTTAGAGTTGTGTCAGGTCTGATTCATCGGGGATGAATTGGAATGTGGTGAACATGTCCTAATGTGTGTGAGCTAAGTGTGTGAACACGATTTGGTAAAGGTAGCGATGAGAGGCCATGAAGGAGTACATGGTGGGTTGTCTCATTGTAGCCGTCCTCAGGAACTGAGTTCTGTGTTGGTTGATCCATGACCAGTTACTACCATGCATTGGGCCCGAAACCAATGGACCCTCTCGACTTATTAATCAACATGATCTCTGTCCAGGAGTTGCAACTAGTTTCTGGTGTTTGTAGTTTACTGGAGGTCGTGCGCAGCGCTGACCCTCGGGGTGGGCTGTGATGTGGCAGGTACGTGGCACGGTGTACTGATTGCCCATTTGGTGATGCGGGAACCCTGTACACATCGTTTGGGGCCGTGAGCGACACCCCGGCCGGATCTCCCCACGGATGGAACCCAAATAGGCGATAAACCTGGACGAGAAACTTGTGTGGTTTGTCAGGTCGTGGCCGACACCCTCGCTGGGCCTCCGCTTGAAGGTTGCCGAGTACATGTCGTGTAAACGACGGTAAGTGGTGAGAGCGTGTGTGAAGAAGTACACCCCTGCAGGGTTAAATATAATCTATTCGAATAGCCGTGTCCGCGGAAATGGACTTCTTGGTTGCCTATTACAGTTCATAGACAAGTGAAAGTGGATACTCTAAAACGCGCAAGATAAGCGTGAGTGCTATGGATGGCCTTCTCGTAGGGAGACGGGAGCGTATCCGTAGTGGTGTATTGATTGGTGAATATGTGGACTCGTGTGCGCCACCTCAAAAGAGTTACTTGCAGTCGTAGTTTAGGATAGCCACCGAGTCAAAGCTGGCTTGCTACAGTCAAACTCCACCACCTCTTTGTTGATACTGATGCATATGTAGCTAGTTCTGATGCAAGTCTTGCTGAGTACCTTTGTACTCACGTTTGCTTAATTTATGTTTTTGCAGAGAGACCTCAGTCTCGCTAGTGGTTCCGCGTGGACTTCGACGTTTAGCTTGTTACCTCAGCTACGATCTTGTACCCTTGTAGGATCTTGTAGATAGTCAGGCTTCCCAGCCTTTTTCATTTGGAGTTGTCTGTACCCAGACATGTTATGCTTCCGTTGCCTGTATGCTCTGTATGTTGGGTCATGTGACCTCTGCTTGTAATAAATGCTATGATGGCTCTTCTGGGCCTTATCTATATGAGTTGTTGAGTCATGTTGTGATGCCATGTTGTACAACACATACTTGCATGTTATGCGTACGTGTAATGTGTATTGCTATGTGTGGGATCCGACACCTAGTTGTTTTCCTTTGGTAGCCTATCTTACAGGGAAATGTCTCCTAGTGCTTCCACTCAGCCTTGGTAGCTTGCTACTGCTCCGGAACACTTAGGCTGGCCGGCATGTGTCCTTCTTCGTTCCTATGTCTGTCCCTTAGGGTAAATGTCACGCGTTGTTCCTTTAAGTCCTTGTAGCTTGCTACGACTTGGGTTCATACGTTGATGACCGACACGTTCGTTGCTGGGTCATGTATGCCTGTCTCTGTAATTTAGTGCCACTTTTGGTTTATAACTAGTCATGTCGGCCCGGGTTCTCTGTCATATGGATGCTAGCAACACTATCATATACGTGTGCCAAAATGCGCAAACAGTCCCGGGCCAGGTAAGGTGGCACCCATGGGGATACCGTGCGTGAGGCCGCAAAGTGATATGATGTGTTACAGGCAAGACCTGTGTGACTTAGGATCGGGGTCCTGACAACTTTGGTATCAGAGCCTGACTGCTTGTAGGATTAGCAAGCCAAACTGGTCGAAGTCGTGTCTAGAAACTCTTTAGTTATATAAGGGAATTGATTGTGGAAGGGAAGTAAGGCTCTTTTTTTACTTCTTTACCCTATGACCTTCTGATCTGAGTCACCTCCTTCTTTCTACGGGGATTAAGAACCAGGATTCTCATTCTATTTATCAGGATCACGTTATTGTGGATTCAACCCTCAGTTCAGTTTCTACTATTTCTGTTTGTTCAACTGTTGGCCTCAGAACCTTGACATTATGATGTTAAGTGGATATGCTACCCTTTTTTGCTTGGATCTCAAAAGTATTTTCGAGCATTTGCAGCCGTTATGCTGTCCGAGTCATCTCAGGTCTCTAAACAATCTGATGCATTTGCAAATCATTCCTACCTATTCTTAATGTCCTTTTAGGCCAGATTAACCACACTAGACGGTGAGTTGAGGTACTCTGTTACCTCGACATATATGTTGGACTTATTATTATGACCCTAGGTGTCTTAGAGGATCACCCAGTAATCCAACAATGCCTTATATTCTCAGTGTGATGATTCTGGCCATTTTTCTGGAAAGCATCCCGTGATGCCATTTAGTTAGTAGGCCTTCTATTTCTGGGTTCTTGGACCCGAGATTCACTCTACTTACTTCATGTTGATAGTATTGCTCGTTCCTTTAGGATATTAGTAACCTTGTGATAGTCCTTGAGGTCCGTGGTATATCATTCTTCCAAATACCATGAACTATCATGGCAGGAGTTCTTCTGAACCAAAAGATCACAACCCGAGTGCTCTTGAGTAGTACTCCATTCATATTGTGACTCTGCCAATTCTGTTTCTTGCATGGATTATCTGGAAGAAATATGTTGAACTAGTTCGACATACTAATCTATGCATCCACAACTCAGAAAGATATATGTTCCTTTGAGTTGTCCCTTTCAGTTGTGTTATGACCTCGTCTATCAGTTGATAGTCAGGAGTAGTTGTGCACTCGTGTTCATCGATGCCTTTTACTCTTGTGGTCTGTCAAGCCATTCTATTCTGGAATGACTAGGAGAACCAAACTCCAGTACCTTATCCATATCCAGGATTGGGTCAAAGAAGTTGTACTCCGCAGATGAAGAATGCTGATCCAGCTTCTAAACTGTTCTATCCTGGAGTATTACCATCTTTATGTCAAGGATGTCATGAGAATTGTACTATCTCTTATGAACTCTTGATACAGTGATACTTCTCACCATCATCATCCATTCCTCGTTTTCCGTGTTATGGTAACCGGAATACCGACAAGTGAATTGTGATGTGTGAAATTAATAATCCTAGCGACTTCGTTGCTTGGTAGTTAAAGGACAACAATCTCATTCTTAGCGTGTTGGCTATTAAATCACCATTCTAAGATTGATCGTGCTACCTAGTCCATCTTACTTGGTGCACTCTTTGATCAATGAGTTAGGATTGCATAAATCCCTCACTCTTGCGATCATATCATCTCGCCCTGAAAAGCAAGATTGTTTGCGAGCTTAGTAACATATCGGTGGTTCGTGATTCTCTGAATATCTTCTCGGAAGTATTACCAGGTTGTCACCTGACCGCTATGTTGAGTTCGTGATCAAGTTGGTTCCTTATAAACCACCACTTCTCCAAGAATCTGTGTTGGATACCCTGAACTGGTTGGTTAAGCTAAAACAATAACTTGGAGAGTTGGAAGATAAAAAGCTTGCCAGCTTAGTTCATCTCAAGGGGTATGTTTGCGTGTGTTGAAGATAGATGACATCTTCATCAATTGGTCCTTGTGATCAGTTGTTGGACCTATTGTCATATCAAAACTTTGATTTGAGTATGGGCTATCATCAAATCAAATCAGAACCAACGATGTTCATAATGTTGTCTTACTCGTGGTTGATCCCTCGAGCATACACCATTATATCTCCTGGGTCTGACCAATACTATCACTTGTTCACATGATTATGGAATTCCATCTCCATGGAAACCTGGATGAATTGTTGTTGAGCCCATCAGCAACATTGTTATCTTTTCCATGATCTATGTTGAACATCCAGCTAGTATTGGAAACTTTTATAAGCATTATCTTCATGACCCGTTCATGAAGCATATGTAGGGAAGAAAGAAGTGAGTTCCTCTAATTCATGTGCATTTGATGCAAGTTGCCGCCATGAGTTCGAGAAAGTTAGTTTTGCTTCCTCTGGAATCATCCCAAGTCAGTCATGCATACGTGCGAAGTATTCTGTGGTTTGGAGACTTGCAACCTTCACTCTATATGTATCCCTAGCACACCAAGCCACTGATTGAATTGTTCAAAGAAAAGAAGTTCATGCGCTAATCCCGAAGGGCCCGGACGGACATGCACAAGACTTCGTTATCTCCAATGATGATTCCCAATCTGAACTCGATAGTATTTTATTATAAGACTACTATGTGGTCACGTTTGTCTGGGACAACGTGTTCACAGGTACGTAGCAGAACTAGCTCATGTTTTGGAGCTTGCTATCGTAGTTCACTCCCCGAGAATTTTGCAACGCCATCTCGTCGATTTGTGTTGCAAACTTTCGTTTCCAGACATGACGTCTGGAATATCTTGACACCAACCAGAACTGAATCTCAGGCAGATATGATGGTTGGAACATTTTCCAAGAACTATAATTTGGTCTCTCGATAACCGGTAAAGTGGATGTCGTGGCCAATACACCCAGCCGGAAGACCTATTGATGTAGTATCTTGATTTAAGAAGTTGGCCACCTCCCCATATGGACTTCGTAGGATTTACTCCCTAGTTGCTCCTTATGGATTTTTGTGCTCCTAAAGTCCGACCTTTTACTTGACGTTCTAGGTACCAAACCATTTTAATAAATGGGTTGCGCTAGCACTTCAAGGAGAACATTAGAAGCGGAGTGCTAAATGTCTCTCGGTCGATCATCCAGGTTTTGTCCCCTTGGCCTCACTAAGGTGAAATCTGAGAAAGTGTTATCTTCCTTTGCATCTGCATCGTCCACCACTATTCATCATGGTAGTATGTTGTGTTGCCAGGATCCTTGACACGGATATTGGTAAAACCTTGATGAATATGGGAATGCTCAAGTTCTTGAGAGCACGCACAAGCACTAGGTGTTATCCTCGACATCAACCGGGATTGCTTCCAGTGTTCTTGGTTATATTATACACTCTCAAAGAGTAGATTTACTCTCTACTGTTGGGTTTCTTCCCAGTTACCAGAATCATCCCCAGCATTTGCATTTTGTTTCCAGCTTGCACCGCCAGTGTGCCAATTTTTCATGGGTTACCTTTCTCAGCCACTGCTGTTCAGGATCATCCTCAAAAGTGGACTTACCATGGGTCCCATCCATTTCCGGTGATAAGCAAAATCATCCCTTGTGTTGTCTTCAACAAGGTAGTCCACATCATCCATTCTGGCCGAGAATGTCATTCTTTCGGACTCTGTCAAACGATCGTTTGCGAATACCTTAAGCTGGTATAGAGAATTTCAATGATCTCTATATCAAAAGTAATTCTTTTTGCCACTTAAGGGAATAATTCTAGGAGTCACCTTCACTAAGGTGCCCCGTCTGGTGGTATCGATCACCCTCTTCTTAGGTGTGGAATTATTGCCATTAGGTGAACCTTCATCATTTATCTCACTACATCCCTCTGGAGGTGTACTCCGTGTCTCAGCTCAAGAGATGTTTCAACGTCTCACTCCATGAGTTGATCTTGAGTTGCTCGATCTTCCGGAAGAGCAATTTGTAGAGTTTCTCTCATCGTCACCGTTTGGACAAAGAGCTCGAAAGCAAGGATGTTAATATCAACATGATGCAAGCAATCGAAATTCATTTGAAGAACACTTGGATCATGAAGATTTTGTTAGTTAGTGTCCCCTCTGATTTCTTACCCTACGCTTGAATCTCGGGACGAGATTCTTGTCTAGTGGGGGTGAGTTGTCACAGCCCTAGACCAGCCCTTGCCTGCCTTGCTTGGTCTTCATGTGCATCATGTTTAAATTTCTCAGAAACTGGAAATGGGGATGTTCAAACCCTAGCACCAAAAGAACTCAACTAGGTTCAACCTAAAAATATTTCCATTGACTCAAAGTGCCTTTGAAAATGTTCATGATTTTTGAATTGGTCTAGAACCCTTGCCAAAAATGGTGCACACTTTTATAGGGCCATTCTGGATTTTTGGAATTAAATCTTTAAGTATTTGCATTGGGCATTTAAATATTATATACTATTTTAAATGCTTAAATAATCATAAACTAAAATGTTTACTGTTGGATTTATTCTAAACAGTAGCCATGCTTGGTTTTATGATTTTTGGAAATGCCCTGGCATTTTTATTAAAGCCCTAAAGTTTACAAAGAAAGAAAATAGAAAACAGAAAAGAAAAGAGAGAGAGAGAAGTTACCTGGCCCACCTACCTGTAGCCGGCCCAGCTCGCTGGCCCAGCCCACCACCGCAGCCCCCTCTCTGTCGTCTTCCTCGTGCCAGAAGGCACGAGGGCGTGTGCCCGCGGCGCGCCAGCACGCGCACGGCCACCGACGGCCACCTCCTGCTTGCCGCTTCGCCCTGGACGTCTCTGGCGTCTCCACGCACCCCCCGGACCCCTCTCACTCCCCCTCGATCTCTTCTCCCTCTTCTCTGGTCCTCTCTCCCGCACCACCGGAAACGCCCGTCGCCGCCGTTCATCGTTGTTGCGGCCACAGCCTCCCCCTCGTCCCCTCGACGTGTCTACGAGCTCCGCCACGGACCCGTGAATCTACATGCCCACGCACGCGAGCTCGGGAGCTCTTAGCGTCTTCCCCGACCTCGTCTTCAACCTTCGGCCGACGAGATCCCCTCCGCCTCCCTGCTCTGCTCCGAGCCTCCCCCGAGCCCATGTCGTCGCCTCTGCACTCACCGTGAGCCCCCGAGCCGTTTCCCCCTCTCCCCCGACCTCCCCGCGCTCTCTAGCTACGGCCCCACCTCCGGCCGGAGCTGTGGTTCGCCGGCCATGTCGCCGTCGTGGTCACAGCTGCCGCCGCACGCGTCCAAGCACACCTTCGCACTCATCGCACTCCCAGGAGCACGCCGCACCCACCAGCTCACCTTCCCGTGCCCCACAGCACCAAACTCAATGGTGCCCGAACTCCGGCGCCGCCGCGAGCTCGTTCCCGACGAGCTCCGGCCACCCCAGCTCCTCCCACCTGCCGGGATGGGTGCGGGCGAGCAAGGGCTACGCCCTGGTACCCTCAGCAAGCAAAAACGCCATCTGTAGCGCGAGCCCGAGCAACTCCGGCGAGCCTCCGCCGTTCTTTTGGTCGCCGCCGACCTGTCTCCGACGACAGCCAACGTGGCCACTTAATTAGGGACTAATCAGCCCCTAGAGCCACTGACATACGGGCCCCACTGCTAATTATCTAGTTTAGGATTAATTAAAGTAGGATTAGCCCTGGCTCACTGATGTGTGGACCCAGGCCCTTGACTAATTAGAATTAGATTTAAATTAGTGTTATCTAATTTAGTTAACTAGTTGAGACGCTGACATGTGGGCCCCGTGTCTGTTTAGTTTAGTTTTAAACTTTTGTTAGTGCTAAGAGACTGGCCAGTGGGACCCACTGGTCAGGTTTGACTGGACCAGCCCCTGTTGACTTGCTGATGTCAGCATGACCTAGTGCTGACGCAATAAGTGTTTTATGGAATTTTAAATAAATCATAAATGATTTATTTATTTCAGAAAATAGCCAAAACTTCTAAAAATCACAGAAAATAATCTATAACTCCAATGAAAATAATTTTTATATGAAAAATGATCAGAAAAATCCAAGGAATCTGTTTATGGCATTTTCATGCATGTTAGAACAACTTATGGCTGCTGTTTAGGGCAATTTGAATAAATGGCATTTGAATAATCACATATGGAGTTTGAATTTGAACCTTTGGTTCAAACCAACTTCATTTAATTGTGTTGCTAGTTGCATTAGCTCAATAAACATCATATTGCCATGTCACATTCATGCATCATATTGTTGCATTGCATTGATTGTGTTCTTTCTCTGTTTGTCGGTTTTGTCCCCTCTCAGTAGACGGCGTTCCGACGATGAGTTCGATAACACCGATGAAGAACTATTGTTATCTTCAGAAGTGCCAGGCAAGCAAAACCCCATTGAGCATTCCGATACAATCCCACTCTCTCGCTCTTGCTCTCTTTTACTGCATTAGGACAACAACGCTTCAACTGTTACCTGCTGCGGTAGTTGAACCCCTTTCCACTGCATGACCTGTCATTGTCATAGTAAATAGTTGAAACCCACTAGTATGAGTAGGAGTTGTTTGAGCCATGTTGTGCCTACTCATTCATGCTTTCTGGTTATGCCTGCTATTGCTTAGAGTTGTGTCAGGTCTGATTCATCGGGGATGAATTGGAATGTGGTGAACATGTCCTAATGTGTGTGAGCTAAGTGTGTGAACACGATTTGGTAAAGGTAGCGATGAGAGGCGATGTAGGAGTACATGGTGGGTTGTCTCATTGCAGCCGTCCTCAGGAACTGAGTTCTGTGTTGGTTGATCCATGACCAGTTACTACCATGCATTGGGCCCGAAACCAATGGACCCTCTCGACTTATTAATCAACATGATCTCTGTCCAGGAGTTGCAACTAGTTTCTGGTGTTTGTAGTTTACTGGAGGTCATGCGCAGCACTGACCCTCGGGGTGGGCTGTGATGCGGCAGGTACGTGGCACGGTGTACCGATTGCCCGTTTGGTGATGCGGGAACCCTGTACACATCATTTGGGGCCGTGAGCGACACCCCGGCCGGATCTCCCCACGGATGGAACCCAAATAGGCGATAAACCTGGACGAGAGACTTGTGTGGTTTGTCAGGTCGTGGCCGACACCCTCGCTGGGCCTCCGCTTGAAGGTTGCCGAGTACATGTCGTGTAAACGTCGGTAAGTGGTGAGAGCGTGTGTGAAGAAGTACACCCCTGCAGGGTTAAATATAATCTATTCGAATAGCCGTGTCCGCGGAAATGGACTTCTGGGTTGCCTATTACAGTTCATAGACAAGTGAAAGTGGATACTCTAAAGCACGCAAGATAAGCGTGAGTGCTATGGATGGCCTTCTCGTAGGGAGACGGGAGCGGATCCATAGTGGTGTATTGATTGGTGAATATGTGGACTCGTGTGCGCCACCTCAAAAGAGTTACTTGCAGTCGTAGTTTAGGATAGCCACCGAGTCAAAGCTGGCTTGCTGCAGTCAAACTCCACCACCTCTTTGTTGATACTGATGCATATGTAGCTAGTTCTCATGTAAGTCTTGCTGAGTACCTTTGTACTCACGTTTGCTTAATTTATGTTTTTGCAGAGAGACCTCAGTCTCGCTAGTGGTTCCGCGTGGACTTCGACGTTTAGCTTGTTACCTCAGCTACGATCTTGTACCCTTGTAGGATCTTGTAGATAGTCAGGCTTCCCAGCCTTTTTCATTTGTAGTTGTCTGTACCCAGACATGTTATGCTTCCGTTGCCTGTATGCTCTGTATGTTGGGTCATGTGACCTCTTCTTGTAATAAATGCTATGATGGCTCTTCTGGGCCTTATCTATATGAGTTGTTGAGTCATGTTGTGATGCCATGTTGTACAGCAGATACTTGCATGTTATGCGTACGTGTAATGTGTATTGCTATGTGTGGGATCCGACACCTAGTTGTTTTCCTTTGGTAGCCTATCTTACAGGGAAATGTCTCCTAGTGCTTCCACTGAGCCTTGGTAGCTTGCTACTGCTCCGGAACACTTAGGCTGGCCGGCATGTGTCCTTCTTCGTTCCCGTGTCTGTCCCTTAGGGGAAATATCACGCGTTGTTCCTTTAAGTCCTTGTAGCTTGCTACGACTTGGGTTCATACGTTGATGACCGACACGTTTGTTGATGGGTCATGTATGCCTGTCTCTGTAATTTAGTGCCACTTTTGGTTTATAACTAGTCATGTCAGCCCGGGTTCTCTGTCATATGGATGCTAGCGACACTATCATATACGTGTGCCAAAATGCGCAAACGGTCCCGGGCCAGGTAAGGTGGCACCCGTGGGGATACCGTGCGTGAGGCCGCAAAGTGATATGATGTGTTACAGGCTAGACCTGTGTGACTTAGGATCGGGGTCCTGACAGCTTTGGTATCAGAGCCTGACTGCCTGTAGGATTAGCAAGCCAAACTGGTCGAAGTCGTGTCTAGAAAGTCCAAATGAACCCGGAATAATTTCAATTTTAACACGACACTCATATAGTTCTATGTTGCCTCTGTAAAAAAACAAGGGCGGGGGGGGGGGGG
>LR738712.1:322478505-322510809 GCA_902687465.1 Secale cereale
GGGGGGGGGGAGGCAGCGTATATCGTTTCGAACACAAAGATGACACATCCCCCTCGGGAACCACGAGTCTTCTCGAGAGAAGCTCCGGTTTGCAAGAATCTTATACCAAAAACTTGTCCAAATGCGGAATTTTTTTACCACAACATGTTGGTGCCATGAAATGACACCATGCCAAGATTCATGATTTTCAGGCGAGTTTTGAATTTTCAGGAATTTAGAAACCAAGTTTATCAATGTTCCCCATCGAGCCACGACGCCCAGATGTTTGAATTTTATTCCCATTTCTTGCATGGGACCTATAAATTCATCCAAAGACACACATGTGATTTTTCAATGAACTTTGGTGCACTAGAGCATGTGCATGTAGTTCAAATTTGAATTATGCACATTAAATGCCGAGAAACTCAATTAATACATAAAAATGTCAAACGAAACCGGAATAATTCCAGAATGAAACACAACTCTCATGTAGTTGCATGTTCACTGTACATAAATGTTCTAGAAATTAAAACACCATCCTTTCCCTCCGTAACACCATTTGTCTTTCAAAACATAATGAAAAAATCAAGTATACCAGAAATAGTTTACTATAAAGAATCGTGTGGGATGCGATATAAAATATCTTGGCGCACCGTTTTGTCTGGCTTACGCAAGAAGCTTCGTTGTCTACAGTCCACCACACCCGCTTGAACCACACTTGCGCGCCAGTTTCTCGCGGCACCGAGCGAAAGTTTTCTGCCACCACGGAAATATCTATCTCCCTGCCCCTCCCTCCCACCAAAAGCCACATTTCCACTGTTCCTCCATGCTTTCCAAGTTCAAACCTTCATTGCTGCTTACTGGCAGCTCAGCCTCCTCGCGGGCGACCGTTCTTCTTGCAGCGTCGCCTCCTCGCCGGCTACCCTTCTTCTTGTAGTGCCTCCTCCTCACCGGCGACCCTTCTTCTTGAAGCGCCGCCTCCTCGCCGGCGACCCTTCTTCTTGCTGCGCGCTCTCCTCGCCGCCGACCCTTCTTCTTGCTGTGCAGCCTCGTCGATATGGTTAGGTAATCCACACCACACCCACACCATCATCCTCCTTTCCCATCCCACATGCCCCGACCAACGGCGCGATACCTTCTGCCAAAATTAATGTACCCCTCCTCCAATTAAGCGCCGCCCACAGCCATTTTGAACGCAGTATAACATGGAGCTCAGTAACATCTGGCAGTGGAGAAGGAAATTGCGTCCGCGCGCGCACGAAGTCGCTATGGCTGCCATGCGTGCCGACCGCCAGATCTTGGAGGAGCACCTCGTCTTCAAGGCCACCATCGACACCGCCACGCGGTTGTCTACTTTAAAATACAGTTCATGTTGTTTTCTCGAGGCCACCGCCAGTGCCTTATATTGTCCTCTGTAATGTTAATATGCAATCTGATGTTTAGTTAATAGTTTGGTCCTCTAAAATGTAATGTTTAGTTAACACTTTGGTCCTCTCAAATGTAATGTCTGTTGACAATTTGGTCCAACAATTGCTACATTTCGTAGTACTGTTCTCAAGCATTCTTTGTTTTGTTAACTGTCTTATCTTCTAGTAATGTTTCTATTCCGCAATGTCGTGCTCAGTTAACTATTCTCGTTCATTTGGTCTATTATCCATTTAACTGTTTGGTTCGGTTCTGCAATTTGATTTTCATTTGTTGTGGTACAATTTTGTATTGTTATGCATGTGAAATAAATCAAAATTGGTTGTACTCAATACATATTCTACTGATAGTATGGCAACTCTTAGTTAACCTGATCAAGATCTTCCTTATGTGTGTTGTAGGAAACAATGGGAGACACTGCGGTTTACCATCGAGGTTTGTTCAAGCATGGTCCTGTTGCTAATAGTACATTATTGTGCAGTTACAAGAATCATTCTAATATTTAGGTTTCTTACAATTTGTTCTTGCACATGTAGGTCCTGCTGTCAGAGGCTTAGACCCACTGTTCGACCCATTTTGCATATAGGGAAATGAGATTTCCATGAATATCAGTCAAATCAAGAAAGTTAGAAAGATTCTTAGGATGATGAAACTTGCGACGAATAACAACAAGATCTTTGTTTGCACAATGAAGAAGACATCAGTCAACTATAGGATGGTATTAATTCTTTTACCTTGTTTTTACCCCTTGCGCCATTTCAAAATTTATAACAGTGATTTACGCATATCTTTGTTTTCAGTACTTTTCAAAGCAATACACCGATGATTACCTGTCAAATCACCTGCATGGTCAAGAGGCAAGGAAGGTATTCATTCAACACCCACGGTACAATATTGAAGTCTTGCTGAAGAGGACGAAGGTTGGGCGGGCAATTATCCATAGCCACTGGCCTAAAGTTGCAAGGTCATTCAACATCACTGAAGGCTCAATATTTGCCTTCCGCTTCTGCAGTTTCCCAGATGAGATTCATCTGTCTATTTACCATGTATGAAGCTACTTTCCAAAGGTTTTTGATGTTGCATGTGAAACTTGGTGCTGTTGTGTAATGGTGTAGCTGAGTGCCGAAGCTATCCGATGTAATTCGATTATGAAATCCTGGTTGCTGCTATACGGATATGAAATATCTCGTGTGTTTTATAAGAAATGTCAATTTGATTAGTACATGGATTATCAATAATAGGCTAACTACCCTGCTTATTGGGGTTTTATATTGCAAACGGTTACTCAGACATCACCGTGGGCGATGAACTCAAACAACCCACACGGTTTCTAGAAAGTAGGCGTGTTCGATCAACTAACAATCACACACAGCTTCCGGCAGAGAACTGTTTGTGTTAGGCCACCTTGCACAAACGTTACTACACAAAAGACTGTGTGTGACATACATATGAACGGATTTTTTTCTGGGATTCACCGTGTGGGATGTACATACGAATGGAAACAATTGGGTTTCGATGCCCCACCAAATCGCACACGAGCTCATTTTGCCCCAGCCTATGTGCGAGGAGGGCCTATCCCCGACGGTTTCTGGGTCGTGTGGGAAGGACCCCTTTATCGCCCACACTAACTTGGCGACGGTTCGAAACGCTGTCGCGGAAAGGGGTTAAAAATCGTTTGTATAGCATGTCGCTTCACCAGTGCCCCTTCGAGGATGGTATACTACTTGACACTTCTCCCATGTGCATGCATAGGTATTGTCGGAGCTTCACGAATGTCGAGGAGGAGTGTAAGCACCAAGGAACGACTACACATCCGCCAGGGAAGCGTGGAAGAGAAGACGGAAGAAAGGAGAAGAAGACGGAGCGGCTGCTGAAGCGAGGCCGGACGTACGGACCGCCGTCCGCATCATTCGGACTCAGCCGGATCATCCGGACCTTCCCCCGGATCGTTCGGATAATTGCATAGAAGACGCCTGAAGGCTTCCACTTGAAGCCAGATCATCCGGGACTCCATCCGGATCATCCGGACAGCCGACGCCCGGATCATCCGGCCTTGCGTGCGTGCATGTATCTAGGCCGAGGCCCATGTACCCATTTCGCCCCTCACTTACCCCTTCGTGGCCCTAGACTATATATATACTCCTCCATCTCCACCATTTTAGGGTTAGCATTGTGTTAGCTCATTTTAGACTAGAGCATTGCTCATCCCTAGTGGTTCTACTCCACCGAGGGACCGCGACCTCTACGAAGAATATCCACAATGGATTCAAGACCTCCTCACGAAGAAGATCCCTCGCAGAATCAAGACCTCCTCACGGAGATGAACTAGCTACCTTGTATCTTTCCTTTGTTGGATTTGGACCGTGTATCTCATTGTGTTGAGGATCTAGCACATGTGTGACCATTTCTTATTGATTTGAGTGTTTTCCTCTCGTTTCCCTTGCGTTTTCCCCTCGTGTTCTTCATGTTCTTCGTGGGAATCCCCTCCAATCGTGAAAGATCGGCCTAGATCGGGTAGCCCCGCACCAGGCGAGGGGCCCGATATTTCTATGAGATGATAATTATTGATTTGGTGGAGACGACTTTGATGATCCGACTACAAACGTGCGCGACGTTGTGCCTTAGCAATCGCTACACCAATCTCCATGGCTTACTGACGATGCCATAAGAATGACCAGCCTGACCACAAAGGTCTATTCCTGGATACAATCGAAGAACAAGCAAGAACACGATAAAGCAATCAGAATATTGCAAATATAGATGAAGTATTGATAAAGGCGGGTATCCGTAAGCGGTCGTGGTCTCGTCGTTGGACACAAATGAAGTACACGAAGTTGCAATGGCTAACTATTGACTAAACATATCCCAAAGTCTAAACGACGCCCTAAGGGCTGTATATATGGAGGAAGAGGGGGGGGGGGTATTTTGCGGCCCTTGGAGGAGGGGTCTGAAACCAACCCTAACTCTTGTTTCCCCACTCATACAGACTCTAAACACAGCCTATTCTCAAGTATTTCAAAATTATATGGGCCTGGCCCAATAATATGGTGACGCAACACCTATAATGGCCTCTGGATGGAATTTATGAAGTGGCATCTTGTATATTTCGTCCAAGGCTTCATGCACTCATCATGGTGGCTTCATAGTCCTGAAATCATCACTTGCAACTCCGTTCTTGTTCCCCTTGCGCATGCCATCATCTCCATGCTTGATCTTGCTCCAATTTTCATCTTTTTAATCCAAGCTAGGCCCTTCATTTATAATCAAGACAAATGTATCCAATTTAGGCAGCATCATATTCTCATGAACATTAGAATCATTACCAAGAAATGAAAGTACCTGGTAATTTAATTGGCGTGCGCGAGCTCTAGTAATTGTTCCAGTATGTATAGCAGCAGGGATTGTGGGTGTAACAATGGTACTGATGTCCTCATCAAGCTCTGATCCGATTCAAAATCATGATCCTATGATTTGCGATTCTAGTGGTGTATGGCTATCGAGTTCGACCATTTGTCTTCGTGACTTGAGTTGTGGTTTCTCCGTTTTCTTGGGTGTTTAGGCTAACTTGGAACGTTATGATATCGAAGACACCACCACTCATCTTTGAGAAGGGTGGTAACATCGATGACACTTTGTCTACTCTCTTGCAATTGTATTGTAACCCTCATAGCCCATTTTTGTGTACCATTCTTACCGAGACTAGCCATTTGAGAATTGTCGGCCCACACTACTTGTGGACCTTAGTGATAGTCGTAGACATTGCATACTATATCATCATATCTTGATGTGACACAAGAGTGTTCTGCATACACAATTGCTACCTTGGTATGAGAGTTTTGCATAAGGGGCAAACAAAAGAGCTCAAAAGAAAAAAGAACCAAAAAGCTTTTAAGAAAAAGAGCCTCAAACAAGTTTATAAGCAAAGAACCAACATCTCTCTTCAAAATAGATCATATGGTATAGCAATACATCATCTTGTGCTAAAGCATCAGAACATCATACACTGCATACTTGTGATAGAAAGTCCTTATGTTTTGTCTGTTATAGGTCGTGCACAAGTGCGTATCCACCTATTGAGAAATCGGTTAGCGCCTCTCTAGTGTTGTGCGACAAGAGCATTTTCCATGGACTCCACATTTTTCGCTCATCCTTGGTTGCACAACCACATTTATCTATTCCTGCGTGTGTTTCCATGTGCCCACTTTGCTATTGGTCTACTTGTTACATTTGCTTATTTGTGAATCTTTTTAAACATCATCGAGTCTTGCTAACAACTCACTTAAATTTTGTGCCACTATCCTCACCTAGCTCCTCCAAAAGCTTTATTTTTTTAGCTGTGAGAATCGACAAGAATTTATACCAATTGTGTTATTTCTGGATTTCACTATTGAGTGATCATTGATCCATCTTCAACTTCGGTTAAGGTGATAGAGACAAAGGTCTCCCGTGTTTCGATGAGATGGTGATTATCGTTTTCGGAGGAGTAGACTTTGATGATCCAACTACGAACGTGCGATGATGTCGCACCTTAGCAATCGTTAAACCAACTCCGAGAGGTTATTGACCAACTTCGGATAATTTTGTCACGTTTTGTCTTGGAGACTTGAGTTGTGGTTTTCTTCGATTCCTCGGGTGTTTAGGCTAACTTGGAACGGGACGACTTTGACAACACCACCGCTCATCCTTGACAAGGATGGTAACATCAACGACACCTTTGTATATCCTACCCCACAATTGCATTGATAACACCATAGCTTTACTTTTGCGTAGCTTTCCTATCGAGACTAGCCATTTGAGTATTGCCTGGCAACGTCACTTGTGCACATTAGTGATAGTCATAGATATTGCATACTATATCATTACATCCCGGTGTGTGACAAGAGTGTTCCGCTTACACAATAGCTACCTTGGTACGAGAATATCGCATAAGTGGCCAAAGAAAGAGCTCAAGCTTCTAAGCAAAAGAGCCATCAAAAAGCTTATAAGCAAACGACCTTAGAATCATACATCGTGCATCAAAGGAGATCTTATGAAATAGAAATACACCATCTTGTGATAAAGCATTGGCATATCATACATTGATAGCATAATTGTGATAGGAAGTCGCTACTTTTTGTCTATACAGATCGTGCACAAGTGTGTATCCGCCTATTAAACAATCGGTTAGCATCTCTCTAGTGTTGTGCAACACGATTTTTTTCCGTGGATTCCACATTTTTCGCTCACCCTTGGTTGCACAACCACATCTATCTATTCGTGCATGTGTTCCGTGTGACTTATTCTTGCTAGCGATCTACTTGTTGCTTGAGCAAATTTGTGAATCATTTCCAACATCATTGATTCTTTTTACCGGTTGCATTGATTTTGTGCCACTATACTAACCAAGATCCACCAAAAGATTTATTTGTGTAGGTGTGAGAATCGACAAGAAGGGCACCAATTATACTATTTCCGGGTTACATTATTGGGTGATCATTAATCCATCTTCAACTTTGGTCAAGGTACATTTGGTATAGTTCTTCCTTTCTCCAACTCACACATTCTTGCTTGCAATGATGGATAGGCCAAGTACATCTACGAACCCGCTATTCGACGATCCTCAAGAATGGAACAACTACGTCACCAAACTACATCTCTTTGATGTTTAACGAGCCCTACATCAAGAGAATGAAGCTATGCAAGAGCGCATTGAGAAAGTTGTCGCCGACACACGACACTCCGAAGCACGCTCTCGAGAGCAATTCGATATCATCAACACCAACATGTCTACCCAATTCGACGAGCTACAGACTTTGATAGTCAACCGACGCTCTTCATCTACGTCCTCTCGAAGACGGAGCCGCTCAAGTCGTCATACTGACTACACTTCTGGCTCAAGTACACCTACATCAAATACTCTTCGTCAAGCCACGCGTCAAGCTCGACATGACAACCAGAACCCACTTCATGACAAGAATTCCCAAGAGCTATTTGAAGAGCAAGAAAGTCAACATCATCAAAACCAAGCTACACTTGAGCAAGCACAAGCACGGGAACGACTACGCCAACAAGAAGAAGAGTGAGCGCGCCAACACCAAGAAGAGAAAGCGCACCAACACCAAGAAGAGCAAGATGCCGAGGCACAACGTCAAGTACAACAACGTCGAGAAGCTCAAGCTATTGAAGCGCAACGTGCACTACATGACTCACATCACAATGTTGCAACTCGCAATCGACACATTGTCAAGAAGATGAAGCACTTTGAGATGAGATGCAAGAGAGGCGTTATCAAGCACGGATACAATGTAAATATCCTCCTCAAGTGCGAGAAGAGCAACAACCTCGACAAGAACCACAAGATCGGCAAGAACAACATGACAATGAGCTTCGACCACACCAAGAGCAACATGAGGTTGACAATCCTCCAAATCAAGAACGCCCTCACTATAGGCAAGCAAACAATGAAGAGCATCGCTATGGCAAGCTCAAGTTCACCATGCCAAAGTTCTCCGGAAGCATTAATCCCGAAGACTACCTCTCATGGGCATTTAAAGTTGACAAGATCTTTCGCCTCCACTACTTTGATGAAGAAAAGAAGATCGCAATGGCATCCCTTGAGTTCCAAGACTATGTTCTCATTTGGTGGGAGTAAGTCATCGAGAGAAGAGAAGCAAAAGGCGAACCACCTATCACTACTTGGAGTCAAATGAAGGAATTCATGAGAGCACGTTTCATGCCAACACACTACAACTGTGACTTGTTCAAAAAGTTACAACTCCTCGAGCAAGCAACCAAGTCCGTTGAAGAGTACTACAAGGAAATGGAGATTGCCATGATACGAGCCAACATCACGGAATATGAAGAACAAACTATGGCGAGATTGTTGAATGGACTCAACTATCCTATCAAGAAGATTGCGGACTTCCAACCATACACGAATCTCCTAGAGCTTGTGCACCAAGCAACCAAAGCGGAGCGACAAGTACAAGAAGACTACAAGTATTCCAAGTTCACCTCCAAGAACTACGGCTCCTACAACAAGCTTTAACGCCTTCGGCACCTCCTACCTCTACCAAACGATCTACAAGCTTAGGTGACAAGTCAAAGCTACAAGAATTCAACTACATCAAGTCGTCCCCCTTCTACGAACAACTTCAAGCCAAGAGCTTCACCATCTACAACTCCAACCGAGGATACCTCCAAGATTCTTGAACTCAGAGCCATTATCACTTCTTATTGCCAAGACTTCTTTGTCAAACTTGCGTTGTGCTTGCTTGGCAAAATCAAGGATAGTGATCTTTGTATCGTCCTTGGACTTGAAGAAAAACACCCAAGTATATCTTGAGTAATCATAAAAAATGACAAGTCCATACTTTTTCCAAGCAACACTTTCCGATGAAGGAGGCCTAAAGAGATCCACATGAAGGAGCCCCAAAGGCCTTGAGGTAGATACAAAATTCTTGGGTGGGTGATTTGATTGATGTTGCTTCCCGGCTATGCATGCAATACACACATGATCTTTCTCAAATGATACATTGGTTAGTCCAAGGATGTGATTACCCTTTAAGAGATCTTGAAGATTTCTCATGCCGACATGGGCTAGTCGGCGATGCCATAGCCACCCCTTGTCGGCCTTGGCCATTAGACAAGTTGCATGGAATGTGCTCTCTTTCGAGAAATCAACTGTGTAAAGGTTGCCATCCAACTCTCCAACAAAGTCCACTTCGAGGGTATCTCTCTTAAAGACTTTCACATCGGTCAGTCCAGAGAGTGTATCATAACAAACAGAAGCCAATTGGCGAACAGAAAGCAAGTGACATTTATGGGATTGAACAAGCATGACATTTGCAAGAGACATGTCATTTGTGATAGCCACCTTGCCCAATCCGAGTACTTGTCCTTTTGATCCTCCACCAAACATAATGCTCATAAATGGTTGAATAGCTTCCATGAAATCGTAGAGCAATTTTCCATCACTGGTCATATGATTTGTGCATCCACTATCGATCACCCATTTTACTCCACCAGAGAAAGCAACCTACACAGAATTATGAAATTCTTAGAGGCACCCATTTTGCAATGGGACCTCTCAAGTCAGTCACAATGGTCTTAGGGACCCAAATAGCATTGAACGGGAATGCATTTCGAGGACCAACATTTTTTGCATAAACTTCGCCATCCTTAGTCTTACGAAATACATAGGTTGGAGGCATGAACTCTTTTGTCTTGTTGAGAGTGGGCATGCCCCTTGTAGCCTTCCCACTAACAACCTTACCATTCTCCTTGTCCCTTCTCGTACAAATGTTTCTTTTAGAGGGGTGGTGCACTTTTGAGAAGACGCCTTCTTCTTGCTTGTGCTTGGGTCAAACCTGAGCCCCTCTTTGGCAAACACCTCACTGTGTTGGCTCAATACCTCATTAAGGTTCTTTTGCCCTTGAGCACATGTCATGAGACCTTTCTCGATTTGAGCCTTGAGAAAGCGATTCTCCTCAAGAATAGATGCTAGATCACTACTAGAGTTAGTAGTACAAGCATCAACATTGATAATAGGAGAAGAGTAAGCCTTTGCTAGAGTTTCAAGATAAGTAAGCTTGAGTGTCTCAAAACTCTTTGTAAGAAGGGTGATCTCTTCTTCCTTAGTCTTGACGGACACGGATAGGAGCTCACAATCCTTAGATAGAGAAGCATGAGACTTCACAAGCTTACTTCTATCATTCATCGACTCTTCGCGAGAGTCCTTAGCCTTTTTCAAGGAGGCAAGATCTATAGCATGAACATCAATGTTTGCACCAATTTTCAAGCATAATTCATCATTTCATGCTTCCTCATATTGGACTTTCCGCTCAAGAATTTCATATTTTTCCCTTTCCTTGGTTACGAGGGTTTCGAGTCCTTAATGGTGACGGTGTGCTTACCCACCATGTCGATAAGCATACGAAACATAGTGAGCTTCTTTCCTTTGAGGGAGCACATGACATTATTTAATTTAGCAAACATGGGGTCATCTATATCATTATCATCATGATTATCCTCCGCATCAAGGTACTCATCACTAGGAGTAGGAGGAGTGAAGAGAGGACGATTTGATCGTGGGGTTACCTTAAACTTGTCAGGAGAGTTTTGGTCCTCTCCATCTTCTACCACGGCCTTTGCCATTAGGCACTTGTGGGCGCTGCCCTTGTAGTCTTTCATATTGTTGTAGGTGACAACATCACCACTCTTGTTGACTAGCCTCAAAGTGTTTTGAGAATCTCGAGAAACTCTAGTAACACCACTAACATCATTCGGATCGGTTTCTTCATGAGCAACCATTGCTTTCCCATCTCTCTACTTGAGCTTTGAGTTCAAAGGGTTTGGCAACTTCTTCTTGGGAAAGTGATACAGGGTTGACCGATCTTCACGGAGGATCTACTTGTGTAACGAATCAACGTCACCTGAAGGGTACGAAGGAAAGCCACGATCTCTATCAACAACGTTGTCGGGTAAAAGATAACTAGTGCAACCTGACGAGACCGAAGCTAACTATTGAAAATGCAACAACCAGCAACAAGTATTCGCCCAACCACACTCTTAGTTTCCAATCCACGCAACCCCGCGCGAGGTTGGAAGCACAAACTGGTCGTTGCTCAACGGCTGCTCTTGTACAATCACGAAGTGAGTTTACCCTCTCACAAGGCAAGAGCTAAGGAGGAAGTGAACTCTCAAACAATATTCTGGTTGCACTTAGCTAACCTATGCTGAAATCAAATTGCCAAAGAGTTGTGGTTGAAGTGGGGGAAGGGGTATTTATACTAGGAATAGCCCTCCTAGTTTAGGTGTGAAACCAACCCAAAAGAGGGGCTCAAATTCGTGCTAATGAGCTAGCCAAGGGAGCAAACACATGGAGCCTCGCACATCAATTAATGCTCTCGACAGCTTGCATTTGAACTCTCATATCCTTTGACTCAGGACTCCAAATGATGCGCCGTTTGATTTTTTGGAAAGTAGACTTCATATGTTGTCTATTTTGTACTTCCACATGTGTTGGATACTCATATATTTGTGTGACTTGATGCAGCGAGTTCTGGAACGAATTTTGGGACTGCACAAGCAACAATAGAGAGTTGAGATGGCTTGCTATTGTCCCTTGAGGTGTAACGAGTTGCCCTTGTCCCCAAAACATGGTTTACATCAGAGTTGAAACTTTTTCTCTTCAAATTTGTTGTATGGGCTTCAGAACTTGTTTCTTCATGAGTTGAACATGTTTCTTCATGTGCTGAAAGTTGTTGGTTGTCCTCAACATTGTACGTGAGTAAAATCAGCACACACGATTTAGGTAGTATAAAGTTCTCATGTATAGTTGAATTATGATCAGCTAGGAGCGTGTTCACCTCTTGTTCTATTTGTTTGGCTCGGCTCCTTGTCATGGGACCTAAATAGGTCTTCTTTGTAGAAGCTTCACTTGGTGGCTGAGATTTATCATGAGGAGAAGATGATAAATGAGGTGAACCTGGGATGTCCTCATCATCCTCCCCCTCTTCAAAAGGAGTCGTCCTCGACTCTTGACCCTCTTGATCAAAGCATGGAGACAAATCAGCAACATTGAATGTTGGACTCATAGCATATTCTTCAGGAAGCTCGATCTTGCAAGCATTATCATTGATCTTGGCCAAGACTTTGAATGGTCCATCTCCACGGGGCATTAACTTGGATTTGTGCTTCTCTGGAAAACGATCTTTGCGCAAATGTATCCAAACCAGATCACTAGGCTCAAAAGTGACCTTCTTGTGGTTTTTGTTTGCCTTAGCTGCATAATACTTGGACTTCCTTTCTATATCTTCTCTGGTCTTCTCATGAATCACAAATGCAGCACATTTTGAAGCCTTCGTGTTACATCTCTCTTGCAATGGAAGTGGCAGCAAGTCAATTGGTGGAAGTAGTTTGAATCCGTATACCACCTCAAATGGGCACATGCTTGTGGTTGAGTGAACTGCTCGATTGTAAGCAAACTCCATGTGCGGCAAATACTCTTCCCACTCCGTCAAATTCTGCTTGATCATTGTACGCAGTAAGGTGGAGAGTGTGCAGTTCACCACCTCTGTTTGCCCATCAGTTTGTGGGTGACACGTTGTTGAAAACAGCAACTTGGTTCCCAACTTTGCCCACAATGTTATCCAAAAGTAGCTCATGAACTTCACATCTCGATCTGAAACAATAGTCCTTGGCATTCCATGCAAGAGAACAACTTCCCTAAAAAACAAATCAGCAACATGTAAAGCATCATCGTTCTTGTGGCACGGAACGAAGTGTGCCATTTTTTAAAACCTATCAACCACAAAAAACACTGAATCTCTTCCCCTCTTAGTCCTAGGCAGTCCTAAAAAACTCCATGCTAATATCTTTCCATGGAGCATTTGGAACAGGTAGGGGAGTATATAAACCATGGTGGTTCAGTTTAGACTTAGCTTTGTGGCATATGATGCATCGCTGCACAAATCTCTCAACGTCCTTCCTCATCTTGGGCCAATAAAAGTTATCAGCCAACAACTCATAAGTCTTTTCACGACCAAAGTGTCCCATTAATTCTCCTGCATGTGATTCCTGCAACACCAAGGGCCTAACCGAAGAATCTGGAACACACAATTTGTAGCCCTAAAAAGGAACCCATCATGTACATGGTATTTATCCCAACCTTTCCCATCTTTACATTTTACGTATCGTTCTGAAAATATATGATCAGTGTAATACAATTCTTTTAAGCTCTCTAGTTCTGGTACCTTCAGTTCTAATTGTGTCAAAAGAACATGCCTATGGGACAAAGCATTAGCAACCATGTTTTCCTTTCCTTTCTTATACTTCACAACATATGGGAAAGTTTCAATAAATTCTACCCATTTAGCACGTCTACGATTTGGTTTAACTTGGCCTTTAAAATGTTTTAAAGCCTCATGATCAAGAATGTACAATAAACTCTTTAGGCCATAAGTAGTGTTGCCAAGTTTCAAGCACTCGAACCAAAGCATACAGCTCTTTATCATAAACAGAATAATTGAGTTGTGCAGCACTCAACTTTCCACTGAAATATGCTATTGGTTTTCGTTCTTGCATTAGCACACCTCCAATACCTATTCCACTAGCATCACATTCTATCTCAAAAGTTTTAGTGAAATCAAGTAGAATCAATAAAGGTGCTTTAGTTAATTGTTTCTGAAGCGCAAGAAATGCTTCTACTTGTGGTGCCCCCCATTTGAAAGCAATTCCTTTCTTTGTCAATTCATTCAAAGGTGCAAAAATTGTACAAAAATCTTTCACAAACCTTCGATAGAAACTAGCAAGGCCATGAAAACTTCTCACCTCGCTTACATTCATTAGCGTTGGCCAATTCTTGATTGCTTCCACCTTAGATTCATGCACTTCAATTCCCTGTCCTGAAACAACATAGCCAATAAAGACAACCTTGTTTGTGCAATAGGAGCACTTCTCAACTTTAGCATATAGTTTTTCTGTCCTTAGCACATTCAACACTTGTTTTAGATGTTCAATATGTTCCTCAATGGTTGTGCTATAGATTAGGATGTCATCAAAGTACACAACAACAAATTTGCCAATGTAAGCTTTCAAAACATGGTTCATCAATCTCATAAATGTACTTGATGCATTAGTTAATCCAAAAGGCATGACTAACCACTTATACAACCTGAATCTTGTTTTGGAAGCAATTTTCCATTCATCGCCTTCTTCCATCCTAATCTGATGGTACCCACTCCTCAAATCAATTCTAGAGTAAACCGTAGAGCCACTCAATTCATCAAGCATATCATCTGGCCGAGGGATAGGATGATGCCACCTAATAGTTATAATATTGATAGGCCTACAATCCATTACCAATCGCCATGTTGCATCTTTCTTGGGCACCAAAATCACAGGTATAACACAAGGACTTAAGCTTTCACGCACATAACCTTTATCTAAAAGTTCTTGTACCTGCCTTTGTATCTCCTTTGTTTCTTCGGGATTAGTGTGATAGGGAGGTCTATTCAGAAGTGATGCTCCTGCAATGAGGTCAATCTGATGTTCTATGCCACGCAAGGGAGGTAGACCAGTGGGTACTTCCTCCGGCAAAACATCCTTGAAATCCCGCAAGACATCACAAATAGGACTAGGGAGACAAGTTAAGTCGTTAGCTAAAAGCAAGGCATCTTTGTACACAAGTACATCGACCACTTGATTTGGGTTGAGCCTCACATCTCTCAATTCTGATTTGGTGGCTAACATTACTATGTTCTCTCCCTCTCTTTTGTTCTTTTCTCTCAGATTTGGCTTGTGGCGCTCACTCGCATTTTTGTGGATCTCTCTCACTCATTTCCTCTCCCTCTTTTCTTACTTACTACTTTTACTTCTGAAACTTTCTGCAAGTTCTCAGCCATGATTTGATGGGGTGTCATGGGCCTTAGCACCAAGTCTTTTCCTTTCCACTTGATGGTGTATTGATTGGTTATGCCACAATGTTGAGCTGAATGATCATATTGCCACGGTCTACCCAATAGCAAGTGACACACCTTCATGGGCACCACATCGCACTCAACGGTGTCATTATAGTCTCCAATCTTGAATTGTGAATGTACCATGTGTGTGACCTTAATCTCTCCACATTCATTCAACCATTGGATATGATATGGATGGGGGTGTTACAGCAGCTTCAGCCCAAGCTTATCACACATCTCTTTACGAGTAAGATTGTGACAACTCCCACAATCAACAATTACTTTGCATACCTTGCCTTGCACTTTCGCTCTTGTTTGAAACAGATTGTGACGTTGTCCATTCTCAGCTTCTTTGATCTGCACACTCAAAACTTTAGTGACAACAAGAGAGGCACCTTGCTCATAATCACAATAGGGACGCATTCAGCAGTCATCCGCGGAGCGGAGCATGCGGAGCGGGCTTTAAGCCATTCCGCAAATTATGGCCGGATTGTCACTCCGCTCCGGCGCGGAGCCGCGGAGCGGAGGGAATCCGAACGCGGCCTAGGTATGCTCATCACCACCCGAGCCATCACAATCTTCAGTTTCTTCTTCAGGTTCACTACATGACTCATATTCTCCATTCTCTATGATCAGCATCGTACGCTTGTTGGGACAATTCTTGTTCATGTGGCCACGTCCCTTACATGTAAAGAACTCTATCTCACTAGTTTTCCCCATGGAGCCGATGGCGGATGAACTATGGGCTGCAAATTTGCTCTTGTCCTTCAAATTTGATGCATCATTTCTGCTCATGGCTGAACGTGCTTGGGGCTGATTTCCGCCACCAGAACTAGTCATGATACCTCGACCAACATTGAATTGAGGTACAAACTTACTCCCACTTGATGTAGCTCGAGCTGTGAAGGATGTAGTTCCATTTTGCTTCGAGTCTTCTTGCAATTGACGTTTAGCCTTAGAAGCAAGATGTACCAGCTCTACCACATTGCGATATGGCTGCAAATCAACCACTCGTTTCACATTAGGATTCATCCCATAGAGGAACCTTGCCATGGACTGCTCCTCATTTTCATGTATGTTGGCTCTTATCATTGCCTTCTCCATCTCCTTATGATACTACTCAACTGATAACTTTCCTTGCCTCAAATTCTGGAGCTTATCAAAGATGTCACGCCTATAATGCCTTGGGACAAATCTCTCTTTTCATTTTTGTCCATGTAGTAACATCAGGTTCTCCTTCTTCTTCTCCCTGAATCTGAACGTGCTCCCACCAGATTAGAGCATAGTCTTCAAACTCAAGTGAGGCCATTGCTAATTTCTTCTCTTCAGAATAATTATGCATGTGTAAAATCTTGTCAACCTTCAACTCCCATGTGAGGTAATTTCCTGGATCAGATCCACCATGAAACTTGGGCATGATAAATTTCAGCTTTCCAAACCTCTCCTCTTCCTGCCGTCCTTGACCATAGTTTCTACGACGATGAAATCTAACATTCTGATGCATGCCATCTTCATCTTCATCAAACTCATCTTCAGTATCTTCATGGTGAAGATTTGCTCTTCGGTGGCCTCCTCTAAGAATACGACCAGCAGCAGCTTCATGATGACCACAACCATTAACATGACCATTTCCACGTCCTCGACCGGGAGGTCTCGTGGCATGGGGAGCAGGAGCATGGTTTCTTCTAGCTTGTGCATTGGAGGCAATACCTTCCCCATCGGTTACATTTTGTTCTTCACCATGGACACTTGCATCTTCCTGGTCTTCATGGTTCTGACGAAGCTCTCGCACAATATCAGCAACAATACCAGCCCTCCTGACTGCCATGTTCTGAGTGAGTTGCTCATCAACATTGCCCATAAGTTCCTGCAAATCTCTCGGAAACTTGTCTTGCTTCTCTTCAATTGGGTCAAGGATATTTCTGAACTCTCGGCGTAGATGATCGCGTAATGCATTGAAGTGAAACCGCGTGACGAGCTGATTGAGATGCCCATTTCGTTCAACATCATACTCGTTTTCTTCACCTGCCATGGCTAGTTCTCCAAAAGCCCTATAGTACTATAAGCATATATGTGGATAACAACTCAAGCTCACATCACTTACCAACCGAAGCTCATGTAACTTCCAAGTGAGAGCAGAATCATGCTCAACTGTGGTGTTGGTGGTTGGTATACAAATAGTGATAATGAAGCGAATACAAGTCTTGGGTTGCACATGCGGGGCTGTTTGGTGGAGCTTGGATGGGGTATATATGTAGCAAAAGATGCACTAATCTGCAATCTAGATATTGTTGAACCAAGTAATCATCCACACAAGATTCTAATGCATTTAGTTGCTCAATGATATATAGGTGAGGTACATGCAACTCACACCAAGGAATCAGATTTGCTGCAAGCAAGGATTGAAGACCTTGTGCACTTGACATGTCTCAGCTCACAACAAAATCAGGGATTTCTCAAGATATAAGTGAAGAACAGTCCCAAATTTCTATCTTTTGCTTCTTGCACACACATTCTTTCTTTGGGCAGGTTTTTTTTCCTCTTTTCATTTTGCTCTTTTTTTTTAAACCTTCAACAAGGGACTTGGATCTGAACACACACTTTGGGGGAACACACACGAACTGATCTGATTTTTCTGGGTGGAAAACACGTTGGGAATCAGATCTAACATGGATTAATGGACAGCACACGGTGTGGGCTTTCCAAAATGCACAAAAACACTCAAAACAGACTCTGGATCACAAAGATATGCATGATTTGGTGGAGGATGCAGATCTGAAATATGTGCACGAAAATGAACATAAACACATAATTTGGATGGGGGAAAACTCAGCAACTAAAAACAAAGATCTAGTGGACAAGAACTTGATAAAACTCACCAAATAACAGATTAAAGGCTGCAAAGGGCTAGGTAAAGGTAATTTTTGTGGGGCTATTTTCTGGACTTTAGGATGAAAAAGAGCACGAACTAAACTTGGGATACAAGATCCCACCGTGTCAACCGAAGCTCTGATGCCAAGTTGATACAGGGTTGCCCAATCTTCACGGAGGATCTACTTGTGTAAAGACTCAACGTCAGCTGAAGGGTACGAAGGAAACCCACGATCCCTACCAACAACGTTGTCGGGTAAAAGATAACTAGTGCAACCTAACGAGACCGAAGCTAATTATTGCAAATGCAACAACCAGCGACAAGTATTCGCCCAACCACACTCTTAGTTTCCAATCCACGCAACCACGCACGAGGTTGGAAGCACAAACTGGTTGCCGCCTCAATGGCTGCTGTTGTAAAATCACAAAGTGAGTTCACCCTCTCACAAGGCAAGTTTACGAGAGCTAAGGAGGAAGTGAACTCTCAAGCAATATTCTGGTTGCACTTAGCTAACCTATGCTGAAATCAAATTGCCAAAGAGTTGTGGCTGAAGTGGGGGTATTTATACTAGGAACAACCCTCCTAGTTTAGGTGTGAAACCAGCCCAAAAGAGGGGCTCAAATTCGTGCTAACCAGCTGGTCAAGGGAGCAAACACATGGAGCCTTGGGCAGCAATTAATGCTCTGGACAGCTTGCATTGGAACTCTCATATCCGTTGACTGAGTACTCCAAATGATGCACCATTTTATTTTCCTGAAAGTAGACTTCATATGATGTCCATTTTGTACTCCCACACGTGCTGCGTACTCATATATTTGTGTGACTTGATGCAGCAAGTTCTGGACCGAATTCTGGGACTGCACAAGCAACAATAGAGAGTTGAGATGGCTTGCTACTGTCCCTTGAGGTGTAACGAGTTGCCCTTGTCCCCAAAACAGGGTTTACATCAGAGTTGAAACTTGTTCTCTTCAAATTTATTGCATGGGCTTCAGAACTTGTTTCTTCATGTGATGAAAGTTGTTGGTTGTCCTCAACATTGTACCTGAGTAAAATCAGCACACAAGATTTAGGTAGTATAAAGTTCTCATGTATAGTTGAATTATGATCAGCTAGGAGCGTGTTCACCTCTTGTTCTATTTGTTTGGCTCGGTTCCTTGTCATGGGACCTAAATAGGTCTTCTTTGTAGAAGATTCACTTGGAGGCTGAGATTTGTCATGAGGAGAAGATGATAAACGAGGTGAACCTGGGATGTCCTTATCAGAAAGGTCTTGGGAAACCTTGGTTTATCTTCTCTCTTCTCATAGGGGCAATCATTGGAGAAGTGGTGATGCGGAGAATCCCTCTAGCATCCCCATGGACATGCCACTTGGACCAATGACAAGAGCTCGTGCAAGGGCTATCGAAGATAAGGTGAACTCGCTCCTCTCCGAAATACCAATTTCACAACACGAGACATGGCTACTACCTAAGATGGAAACTCTATGCATGATCAGGTGCTTGGATGAAGGCCACGGTGCTGTTGGGGAACGTAGTATTTTAAAAAATTTCTACGATCACGCAAGATCTATCTACCAGAGGCATAGCAACGAGAGGGAGAGTGTGTCTACGTACCCTCGTAGACCGGTAGCGGAAGCGTCAAGTGACGCGGTTGATGTAGTCGAACTTCTTCGCGATCCAACCGATCAAGCACCGAACGTACGGCACCTCCGCGTTCAGCACGACGGTGTGGTGATGGATATGATGAAGTTACTAGCGCAGGGCTTCGCCTAAGCACTGCGACAGTATGATCGAGGTGTGTTTCTGTGGAGGGGGGCACCGCTGTTCTCACACGAACACGTCACCGTGTACCTCCAACGCCGAGGGTGATGCACCGCAGCTCACGTCGAAGAAGACCCGTCCGGAAGCGCGGTACGCAAGCAATCCGGCGGGCGCTTTTGAAGACCCGAAACCCCACGCGTCTAGGAGGGACCCCGTCTGGACGCACGGCGGCTATGGGCTGCCCTAGGTCGACCTGATCGCCCCAAGGGCCTCGAGGTTCGCCGCCCTACAACAAGAAGAACGAACGGAGAACGAGGAAGAAGAAGAACTAGGGTTAAGGAGAAAAGATAAAAGATAAAAAGTGGTAGATGAATTGATCGATTGTGTGTTGTTCAATCGGCCGTCACCCCTTAGGTATATAAGAGGCGGCTGGACTTCCCGTGCAAGGAAAAGACTTGGATTCACGTCCAAAACCCTCACCAAATTCGGATGGGTTTTGTCCGAACTTTCCAAAACTGTTCGGTTTAAACTGGCTGTACCTTGCGGGTAATTTTTGAGGTGGTAAACGACCTCGGATAGAAAAGAGTCCAAAAGCAATCTTGACCGTTTCGACGAGACAAACAACTTTCCTGTTGAACGTTTTTCGATTTGAAGCCATCTTTTAGGCTAAAACGGTCACGCAATACAGGCTGTTATTCGCGCTACCCATCAGACACGTGGCTGGTGGGGCGCGCCACTTATGGCTCTCTGACAGGGCTGTGTTCGGATGGCTGTAACTTTTGCATACAAACTCGGATTGGGACAATTGTTATATCAAAATTGACCGTTTCGACGAGACGAAGACAATTCGTTTAGAAGGTTTCTCCATATGAGGCAGTCTTGGTGGTCTAATCTGCCGAATACTGATCTAGATATAAAATCTCAGTGCTTTGAGCATAGTTTTGGCACTCGAGATGAGATCGGATGACGATGGCCCAAACTTCAAAAAACGTTCACCTCGACAATACGAAACTTTTTCACTTTGAGCACTTTTCCATTTGAAGCCATCTTATTTGCTTTTTATGCCGTGCCAAAATCTGGTGTCAACCCATGCCCCCCCTGTTTTTTGGCAGAGCTTGCGTGCTAGAAAATACTTCATCCAAGCACGATGTCAACACTACATCGGCTGTGCATGCTAAGAATGATAATTGTTATCGGTCATATGCTTAAGCGTGTTGTTTCTTGGGTAGAGCCTCTTGGATAATAGTCGTCTGAGAACAACAATTGGACGTCACAAAGGCCTCCACGTAAGTTTCTTATGTCAATCCGGACCTTGCTTTGTCCAGGCACTCCCTGGGAATATTATAACCCTTCGACGGTAAGCCGGTTGCTGAACGATTATGACCATGCACCACAAAGGTATACTGTCAACTGTTCGGCGACTCAACTCATTATTGATCAAAGTAAACCATCAAGCCTCCGCCGAACAATGTCTCTCTCCTGACTTGGGTCCTGCAAATAACTAACACCAGGAGTCAGAGCTTTTTATGTACTAGACCCTTGATCAGTGGCCGACTCAATAATTAAGTCGGCCTTGCCAGTATTGGCAAACACTAAGCATCGGCTATAGGAGTAGGAGATCAACCATGGTGAACACCGTTAGCCAGATGCCGCCTTTGCCAACACAATGAATTCTGAGGGCGATATGCAAATATCGGCCATGCGTTCTCATCTCAAAGGTGCTCGGCAATCCATCCACCAAAATGTGAATAACCAAAATAAGTCAGATGTTTCGGCCGAGGATAAATTCCATAGCGTTGATTTTGATGATACGATTGAAGAATGTGCATGACACGCCTCCTGGAGTTTCCTATAGTGAGATGAAAATTTTCGTCCTCGCCTACGGGATTTACACTTGTACTCCCTTATTTCTGCTGGCTTCGCAACAGGAGATGTGATGCCGCACTTGTCTCGAGGATTTTCCTTAGGAACCCAGGCCATGTTCCTCTTCTCCAGCTCTTTGGCCCTAAGCTGTTTCAGCTTCTTCTGTTGCGAATATGGTAAGCCGAGAGGGCATCCCGGCTAGGATTTTGGTTTATGCACTGGCAAGTTCTTCCTGGCTTTGGGCATCTCCGGCTTGGCATATCCAAAATCGGTGATCAGATCTCTGAGATTTACTTGCTTCACTTTCTTGTCCTTAGCAGCCAACATAGACTCGACTGGCTTTTTGTCATTTGGAGTCGGATCTGAAATAGCACTCTTGCGGCCATCCTTTTCTTTCTTCACTTTTTTAACACTTGTTGCAACAGAAGGTCGCACATCATTTCTATTTTGACTGCTCCTCTTGGGAACCCATGCCATGTTCTTCTTTCTCAACTCATGCGCACTAAGTTTTTGTAATTCCTTCTCTTGCCAATGCGCTAAGCCGAGTGGGCACCTCGGCTGTGATTCTTCTTCAACCAATGCCAACTCTTTTTTGGCTTTGTGCACTCTCAACTTCTTCCCTTTAGATTTGGCACTTGATTGACTTGCCTTGTTGCCTTTTGTAGCCAATGTCAATACTTTAACTGGCTCTTTGTTATTTGATAACAAATCCGAAGTAGCACACTTACGACCATCTTTCTTGACCTGGTACACTTGCTTGACCACCTATTTCTTGTTCCTTGAGCTCCAGACCGATTCCTTATGATTGAAACGGTCTTTGATGTGTGATTGTTCATCAAATGTTGATCTTTTTGGAGCTGCATAATGTTGGCGAGGTGATCTAAAATAAGATGGATAATGTGCCCTTGTATCATACCTGCCCCATGATAGATATGGATTTACATGAGCGTATGGAGGCATCCACGACATTGGCATTGGCGGCCCAAAAGGAGGATATGAAGTCTGCTTGCTCAACGTCTTCCTTTGCCAATTCCAGTCTTCAGATTTATTCCTTGGGGGTGACCTCGATGCTTTTGCTTCACTCGGCCGATAAGCACTCTTTCCCTCACTTATCTTTTGGTACTTTTCTAATAACTGCGCGAAAGTGACTTTCGGCTTTTTGCTTTTGTGCTTACCATGGCCTTTGCTTTCTTTGGTTGTGCGTGCAACGGTCTTTGAATTCTCTTGTTGCCCCCCAGTGCTAGATGTTACCATTTTAGCTTTGATGGAATTTCCGTCTTCAAGATTGTTCCTGATGCACTTTTTAACAATATCCTTGCTCGACGACTTGACCCCATCATCATTTACATGTACATATCCACTTTTAGATAAATCGGCTGGAGATAGCCGAGTCAACATTTGGTGGCCGTCAAAATGATCCGACTGTCCAAATGATCGTGCCTCAACAAACTCCAATCGTCCAATCTTTTCCGATTGCTTGACTTGATGGATCATGTTGCAATCTTTGACATTTTGCTTGAACGAACATTGCGTTGGCTCTTGTCTTGATGGCTCGACATCATGATCAATTATAATAATAGGATTAGTCAGCGATGTACCGATGATGTGATCAACTATGCCTGCACTGGACGTACACTCCTGGTCCATTAACCGATGTTCTGATACCGGCTTTGATACAAAACAACCGAGTGGTGTGAGTTTAACATCATCCGACTCGGCTATGCATTGATTTTCGTCCTCCTTTCCCGATGCTCTTGAATCGGCTATCCTGGAGAACTTTGAACCTGGATTTATATTCCTGCAACCAAAATAATTGCAGAATATACGTCTCATCTGAGACCAGATGTTAGCCAGGCATGAAACAAACAAAGTTGTCCATATGAATATAAAGTTCAGTCGGCATGACGGGAAAAACTTTGGTTGCAATAAGTTGTCACTATTAGCCTCTATGAATGGCGCCATGTGTTGATCAGCATGATTAGTAACAAGATAATTCGAAACAAACATATTACTCATCTCGATCGGTCTTTCAAAATTAATTAGAATCTTACTAACGAGTGCATCAACAATATGATTTTGACCGAATCGAAAACCGAGTAAACTCTCGGCTAGGTGTACCTTTGTGAAGCCGTTGGAACAAGAAAATGGTTGCACCACTGGAGCAATACCTTGCTCCACTTCTGAATAATTCTCGAATGCATCTTCCTCTTTTTCTGGATCTCGTGCCTCATCACTCGGATTGCCTGAGTAGATTTCACTTGGATGCTCTTCGTGAGTTGAACTTTGCTCGACCGTATTTTCTTGTTCTTGATGTTCATCATTAACCGAACTTTGTTCGGCCATATTACTTTGACCGTTCTTTTGCTCGATGAAGCTTGCATCTTCTATTTTGGTACACGCAGCAATAACTGGCTTGAAGCGCTCGGCTTTAGCGGCTTTAGCCGGTGATGTACTCGTCTGACAAGATGTACTCGGTTGGCACGATGCACTCGGCTAGCTCGATGCAACGCACTCGCCCTTAAACGTCTCAGTGGTCAATTTGGTTTTAATTGAATCCACCATTGTCTTGTTACTAAAGGAACTGTTCAACTCAGTTGTAGACGACTTAGTCATATTTGACTCGGTTTCAACCGAATCAACCGTATTAGCCGAGTGAACCCATTCTTGATGATTTTCTTGCAAAGCTTCTTTTTCATCTTGTTTCAAAAGTGCAGAAGAGCCAACATGGTTGCTACATGGAGGAAGGCACTTGACATATTCTTGCAATATCCAACTTCACGCTTCTTCTTGAGTGCTTCATAAGCATGTCGATATTCTGCTGGTAATTCCTCAAGAGTTGGCGTAGTAAATTCGTTGACGCTATTCCCTGTGAGCTTTGACTTGATCCTGTCCACTTGGGCCACATATTTTTCTTTAAACTCAGCCCTGCTTGGATCGGCTTGCCCCCCAATACTTTTACGAACTTTCGGCAATGAATTGATGTTGCCGAAACTTTGCGATTGTATAGGGGGTGTATAACATGCTGCAATGATAGGTGAAGATGTGTGCACTGTTGTTGAATATTTTCTCACGCTAATTTGATCAATCGGCAACACTTCGTCTTCTTTTAAAACCCTAGCTCTTATTGCCTCATAATCAGGAACCAATCCCTTTTTGTGTTGCTCAAGGAAAATAGCACTAATCTTCTTATTTTGGGCTAAACTTTTTAATGCAGCCAGAGCCACCTCATCTCCTGCAATATTAGGCATATTTGCTCCTATAGAATCTCCATTCACTCTGCCATAACTGTGAAGGCGAGCTGAGTCATGAATAGTTTTAATTTCATATGCCCCTGAACAATGAATCTCATGAGGTCTAGTATCTGATGACTGAGGATAACCAGCCAAATAACTACAGGAAGCAAGACCGATTCCCCCGTCCATTGGCATGTTTGGGGATGAACCCGCAAATCATGAGTCGGCTGCCGATGCACAAAACTGTGAGATGCCCTCATGTACATGAGGTGTCATATATTGATCACTCGAACAAATCATGTTATTCATCGGCATATTGAAAGGTGTTGCCGATACACGAAAGTTCAGATTCATAAGTTGCATGTCGTGATTCTGGAAATTCCAAGTTTCTCCAACGGATAACTAGTCGGCCTTTGCTCGTTAGGGCTAGCCGACATGACATGTCCATTGAAAGATCTAGCAACATCAACATAATGGCTATTTGCATCTACATAAGGAGATTGATGATACATGTTACCGTTGTAGATTGCAGCCGCTTGATGACGCTCTCCTCGTAGCAAGAACAGGCTGGAGACTGTTCAAAGCTTCGTCCCCAGCGGAGTCGCCAAAAAGTGTGTTCGCACACGAACACGTCACCGTGTACCTCCAACACAGAGGGTGAAGCACCGCAGCTCACATCGAAGGAGACCCGTCCGAAAGCGATGTACTCAAGCAATCCGGCGGGCGCTTTTGAAGATCCGACACCCCACGCGTCCGGGAGAGACCCTGTCTGGACGCACGGCGGCTATGGGCTGCCCTAGGTCGACCTGATCGCCCCTAGGGCCTCGAGGTTCGCCGCCCTGCAACAAGAAGAACGAACGAAGAACGAGGAAGAAGAAGAACTAGGGTTAAGGAGAAAAGATAAAAGATAAAAAGTGGTAGATGAATTGATCGATTGTGTGTTGTTCAATCGGCCGTCACCCCTTAGGTATATAAGAGACGGCTGGACTTCCCGTGCAAGGAAAAGGCTTGGATTCACGTCCAAAACCCTAGCCAAATTCGGATTGGTTTTGTCCGAAGTTTCCAAAGCGGTTCGGTTTAAACTGGCTGTACCTTGCGGGTAATTATTGAGGTGGTAAACGACATCAGATGGAAAAGAGCCCAAAAGCAATCTTCGTGTTGAACGTTTTTCGATTTGAAGCCATCTTTTAAGCCAAAACGGTCATGCAATATAGGCTGTTATTCGCGCTATCCATCAGACACGTGGCTGGTGGGGCGCGCCACTTATGGCTCTGTGATAGGGCTGTGTTTGGATGGCTGTAACTTTTGCATACAAACTCGGATTGGGACGATTTTATATCAAAATCGACCGTTTCGACGAGACGAAGACAATTCGTGTAGAAAGTTTTTCCATATAAGGCAGTCTTGGTGGTCTAATCTGCCGAATACTGATCTAGATATAAAATCTCAGTGCTTTGAGCATAGTTTTGGCACTCGAGATGAGATCGGATGACGATGGCCCAAACTTAAAAAATGTTCACCTCGACAATACGAAACTTTTTCACTTTGAGCACTTTTCCATTTGAAGCCATCTTATTTGCTTTTTATGCCGTGTCAAAATCTGGTGGCAACAACCGCACACGGCTAAAACAATTCAACTTGTGTGTCTTTGGGTGCCCCCCTGCCCCCGTATATAAAGGAGCAAGGGGGGAGGCCGGCCGGCCCCTATTGGCGCGCCAAGGAGGAGCAATCCTACTAGGAATAGGATTGCAATCCTATTCCTAGAAGGAACTACCAAAAGGAAGAAGGGGGAAAGGAAGGAGAGGGAGAAGGAGAAGGAAAGGGGCGCCGGCCCAGCCCTGGCCCTCCTTCCCTCTTTCTCCTACGGCCCATTAAGGCCCATAGCCTCCCCAGGGGGTTCCGGTAACCCCCCGGTACTCCGGTTAATTCCGAAACTTTACGGAACACTTCCGGTGTCCGGATATAGTCGTCCAATATATCAATCTTTACGTTTCGGACATTCCGAGAGTCCTCGTCATGTCCGTGATCTCATCCGGAACTCCGAACTACCTTCTGTACATCAAAACTCATAAACTCATAATACCGATCGTCATCAAACGTTAAGCGTGCGGACCCTACAGGTTCGAGAACTATGTAGACATGACCGAGACTCATCTCCGGTCAATAACAAATAGCGGAACCTGGATGCTCATATTGGCTCCTACATATTCTACGAAGATCTTTATCGGTCAAACCGCATAACAACATACGTTGTTCCTTTTGTCATCGGTATGTTACTTGCCCGAGATTCGATCATCGGTATCTCTATACCTAGTTCAATCTCGTTACCCGCAAGTCTCTTTACTCGTTCCGTAATACATCATCTCGTGACTAACTCATTAGTCATTTGCTTGCAAGGCTTATTATGATGTGCATTACCGAGAGGGCCCAGAGATACCTCTCCAACACTCGGAGTGACAAATCCTAGTCTTGATCTATGCCAACACCACAAACACTTTCGGAGACACCTGTAGAGCATCTTTATGATCACCCAGTTACGTTGTGACGTTTGATAGCACACAAGGTGTTCCTACGGTATTCGGGAGTTGCATAATCTCATAGTCATAGGAACGTGTATAAGTCATGAAGAAAGCAATAGCAGTAAAACTAAACGATCATAGTGCTAAGCTAACGGATGGGTCTAGTCCATCACATCATTCTCCTAATGATGTGATTCCGTTGATCAAATGACAACTCATGTCTATGGCTAGGAAACATAGCCATCTTTGATCAATGAGCTAGTCTAGTAGAGGCATACTAGGGACATACTATTTTGTCTATGTATTCACACATGTACTATGTTTTCGGTTAATACAATTCTAGCATGAATAAAAGACATTTATCATGATATAAGGAAATACAAATAACATCTTTATTATTGCCTCTAGGGCATATTTCCTTCAGGTGCAGCTACACCCACTGGACGAGGTGGCAAGGATGGCAAGTTCAACGACCAAGAGGAGCTGCCCGAAGAGCTACACGCTCCGGACGACTGGCCCGCATCGGACGTCCAACGCACCCCAGGCTCCGGACGACCAACGGCCACCGGACGACCGGCGACATGACGAACGGCCTCCTCCGGACGTCCGTAATCCCACGATAGAACAAATTCACGAACATCCGAGGACTTTCGGACGTTCGGTCCCTCCCAAGCCACCGGACATCCGGTGCCGAGCGGACGTCCGCTCCCTGTGTGCGCCGTTTACTTCTTGGCCGAGGCCCATGTACCCCTTCGCCCCTCTAGACTATATATACTCTCCCACCTACCTCTTTTTAGGGTCAGCACTATGATACCTCATCTAAACCTAGAGCATTGCTCATCCTTAGTGGTTCATCTCCTTGTGAGTGACTGCGGCCCCTCTACGGAGAAGATCCACATGGATTCAAGACCTCCTCCGAAGAAGATCCTACGGGATACCAAGACCTCCTCACGGAGAAGACTATCGCTACTTGTATCGTCCTTAGTTGATCGTGGATCGTGTATCTCTTTGTATTTCCGGATCTAGCATATGTGTGACCTAAACTTGTTGATATGAGTGTTTCTCTTCGTGTTTCTCTTGTGTTACCCCTCGTGTTCTTCGTGTTCCTCCTCGGGATCCCTCCTTTTCATGAAAGATCGGCCTCCTATTGGGTTGACCCCGCATCATATGGTATCAAGAGCCACGGTTTCTAACGAAATTGGAGCCCCTACCCTTGTTTTCTAGCCTTATTTTGTTGATTTTGTCCCAATTTCGAACAATTCCCCACAAAAATAGCCCCAAAAATTTTCTGTGATTTGTTGATTTGACGAAGTTTTGTTGGATTTGATCCATGGATTTTCCTTTCCACGAGTGGACTTAGCTTTTCCCCACCTTTTCCCCATTTTTCTTCCTCAAATTCGACCAATTTTGACCAATTTGGCCACTATTCCCATGAACCCTAGCAGTTTTGCCCGAGCTCGAAACCGCCCACGCACCGGACGTCCACCAGAGTACCGGACATCCGGCGGCCGGCAACCTACTGGACGTCCGCTAATCCCTGACGAAACTGAACTTCATCAGTTTTCTTTCCACCTTCCACACCCGCTTACCCATTCGTACTTCCACATATACCCTACCACTACCACCATTGCCTAACCAACATCAATACGGTCTTACCTCATTTGTCTTGGATCATTTGAGTTGTGGTTTACCTGTTTCCTTCTATGTTTCGGCTATCTCAGAACGGAACGACATCGACATGACCACCTCTCAACCTCGACAAGGACAGTAACATCGACGACACTTTGTATCCAACCTCGCAATTGCATTGATAAACCCTCATCGACCATTTGGCGTAGCTTTCCCCTTGAGACTAGCCATTTGAGTATTGCTGGGCAACGACATTTGTGCACATTAGAGATCATCGAGCCACATCATATCATAATAGAAGTCATAGTGATATCTTATCATCATCTCTTGTGTCACAAGGTTGCCATAGCATATACACAATTGCTATCTTGTTTAAAAAATCATCGCATAAGTTCCTTAGCAAAAGAGCTCAAAGACAACGAGCCAATCAAGATTGTAAGCAAAAGGAAAAGATATGCAAAGAGGTTTTAACCAAAAGCCATAGCATATCATTTGGTATCACACTTGATCATCTTGGATCATTGTATAGAAACAACAAACATATAACATACTTGGGATAGAGGTCGTTGCATTTTTGCCTAGTAGGTCGTGCACAAGTTTCGTATCCGCCTAGAGTGCAATCATGCTAGCGTCTCTCTAGCATTGTGCAACAAGAGCATTTACCTCTCACCCTTGGTTTGCATGACCCCATTTTACCTATTTGCGCGTGTGTTTCCGTGTACCTTTATAGCTATTGGTCTTCTTGTTGTTTTGGGAAATTGCGTATCATTTTCAACATCATTGAGTCTTGTTAATGATTGCATACTTCGGTCCACCATCCTAACCAAGCTCCACCCAAAGCTTTATTTGTGTAGGTGTGAGAGATCGACAAGATACGGTACCAATTGTGCTATTTCCGGGTTATACTATTGAGTGATCATTGATCCATCTTCAACTTCGGTCAAGGTACATTTGGTATTGTCTTCTCCCTTCTTCCACTCACAATCTTGCTTGCAATGATGGATAGGCCAAGTACATCTTCGAAATCGCTCTTCGATGATCCTCAAGAATCTAACAACTACATCACCAAACTACATCTATTCGGTGTCCAACGAGCTCTACATCAAGAGAGTGAAGCTATGCAAGAACGAATTGAGCAAGTCACCACCGACGCACGACAATTCAAAGCACGCACATGAGAGCAATTCAATATCATCAACACCAATATGTCTGCCCAATTCGACGAGCTATGGACATTGATAGTCAACCGACGCTCTTCATCTACATCCTCTCAAAGACGGAGCCGCTCAAGCCGTCATACTGGCTACACCTTCGGATTAAGTACACGTACATCAAACACTCTTCGTCAAGCCACGCGTCATGCTCGACATGACAACCGCAACCCACTTCATGACAAGAGTTCACAAGAGCTATTTGAAGAGCAAGAAAGTCGACATCGTCAAAACCAAGCTACACTTGAGCAAGCACAAGAACGTCAACGACTACGCCAACAAGAACAAGAGGGAGCGTGTCAATGTCAAGAAGAACAAGATGCCGAGGCCAAACGTCAAGCACAACAATGAAGAGAAGCTCAAGCTCTTGAGGCGCAACGTGCCCTCCGTGACTCACATCGCAATGTTGCAACTCACAATTGAAACATTCATTAAAAAGATGAAGTACTTCGAGATGAGATGCAAGAAAGGCGTTGCCAAGCACGAATGCAATGAGAAGTTCCTCCTCAAGCGCGACAAGAGCAACAAGCTCAACAAGAACCACAAGTTCAGCAAGAACAACATGACCATGAGCTTCGACCATGTCAAGAGCAACATGACGTTCACGATCCCCCAAATCAAGACCGCCCTCACAATAGGCAAGCAAACAATGAAGAGCATCGCTATGGCAAGCTCAAGTTCACCATGCTAAAGTTCTCCGGAAGCATTGATCCCGAAGACTACCTCTCATGGGCATTGAAAGTTGACAAGATCTTTCGCCTCCAAAACTTTGATGAAGAAAAGAAGATTGCAATGGCATCCCTTGAGTTTCAAGTCTATGTTCTCATTTGGTGGGAACAAATCATCAAGAGAGGAGAAGCAAAAGGCGAACCGCCTATCACTACTTGGAGTCAAATGAAGGAAGTCACGAGAGCACGGTTCGTGCCTACACACTACAATCGTGACTTGTTCAAAAAGTTGCAACTCCTCAAGCAAGGAACCAAGTCCGTTGAAGAGTACTACCAAGAGATGGAGATTTCCATGATAAGAGCCAACATCACGGAAGATGAAAAAAAAACTATGGCGAGATTCTCGAATGGACTCAACTATCCTATCAAGAAGATTGCGGATTTCCAACGATTCGCAAATCTCCTCGAGCTAGTACACCAAGCCACCAAAGCGGAGCGACAAGTACGAGAAGACTAAAAGTACTCAAAGTTCACCTCCAAGAGCTACGGCTCCTACAACCAAGCTTCAGTGACTTCGGCACCTCCTACCTTTACCAAGCCATCTACAAGCTTAGGTGACAAGTCAAGCTACAACAATTCGACTACATCAAGTCGTCTCCCTTGTACGAACAACTTCAAGCCAAGAAATTCATCATCTATAACTCCAACCGAGGACAACTCCAAGACGAGTTCCATCAAGTGTTTTAAATGCCAAGGTGAGGCCACAAGTAATTTGAGTGCAAGACCGTTCGCACTATGATCATTAATGACGACGAATCCTATGACTCAATGAGCAACGATGAGATGGAAGCCCTTGAACATGTAGCTATGCTTCGCCAAGTGAATGAAGATGAAGACCATCAAGTGTTTTGCGACAATGACTCGAGTCCCAATCTCGTCGTCTCAAAGGTCTTGACACTTCAACAACATCAAGATGACGATCAACGATGTCACATCTTCCACACCAAGGCCAGCACTAATGGACGTTCCGTCAAGGTTATCATCGATGGAGGAAGTTGTCATAACTTGGCACATGAAGAGCTATGCGACAAGCTACAATTGGTCAAGATGAAGCACCCTCATCCATACAAGGTCCAATGGCTTAGCGACGCCGGAACTCTTCGAGTCGAGCACACTGTGCACGTATCCTTCAAGATAGGCGCCTACGAGGACACACTTGAGTGTGATGTGGTCCCTATGTCCGTGTGCCACCTTCTTCTTGGACGACCATGGCAATATGATCGCGAAGTCACCCACAATGGACAGACCAACCATTATAGCTTCAAGATGAAGGGAAAAGAATTCATGCTACGCCCAATGTCACCAAGTCAAGTAGTCACCGACAAACAAATACCTACCAACCATCATGGAGAGAATGGTGAGAGAGTGAATGATACGTCCAAAACGTATCTATAATTTCTGCTTGCTCCATGCCACTTTTGGGTGATATTGCTATGATATTCATACACTTCCATACACTTTTGATCATATTTGGACTAACCTACTAATCCAGTGCACCCCGGTGCCAGTTTCTGTTTTCGGCTGTTTTTGTATTTCAGGTTTTCACGTTACGAGAACTGCCAGGAAAAAACCAGAAAAATTATATAAAAAATCAGCGTTCTAGAACCTACCTTGCGCCCGAAGTACAGCCGGGGGGGGGGGGGC
>LR738712.1:322510950-322562848 GCA_902687465.1 Secale cereale
GGGGGGGGGGGGGGGGGGGGGCCTGGGCCCCCCGAGCCCCGTCTGGTGCCCCCCTTCGGCATATATTTAGAGCGTCCTTCAAAACCCTCGGGACGGGAACTCTTTTTCGCGATCTCATATCTGTTCCGCCGCCGCCGCCGCTTCCAAGATCGGGAGCACCAGGAGAACTCTTCCCGGCACCCTGCCGGAGGGGAGGATCACCATCGGGAGCTTCTCCACCACCATGGACGCCTCCCGGATGAGTTGTGAGTAGTCTCCCTTGGACCATGAGTCCATGACCAGTAGCTATGTGATGTTCTCCTCCCGTTCTTGTGCTTCACTAATTAGTCCTCGTGAGCTGCCCTACATGATCGAGGCACATATGTAATCCTTATGCTGTTGCTATGATGAGTTTGCTGGGATCCGATGGATTATGAGATTATGTTCAGATTGTGATTGAGTAATATATTTGATCTACCTCTTTTATATTTATGTTCATAAGTAATTCTTGCATGTTCTCCGTTGTTATTTATTACTTTGGCCAAGTAATACGTAGTGACTCCAAGAGGGAACGTTATGCTTGATTGTGGGTTCATGCCCCTCGATGACTAGCTTGAGTGACAGAAACATGAGTCTAGGGGATGTGCTGTTGCCACAAGGGGGAAAACAACGGTGCTTGTGCCCGCGGGTGCAAGGATTGTTTACTTTACGCAAAGTTCTTTTAATGCAGTTGTCTGTTGCTTTGAGTTTACACTATGGGTGGGGCTCGCAACTTAATACCAGCGAGATGTTCTGGATAGATATCTCAAGGTGGATGATTAGTAGTAGATATTGATGGATTTCGGTCTACTTACTTTGGCGTACCGCCCATGCTTTGAACCTCAACCTTTCTTGCAATGTAGTCAGCATTGGTTTGCGTTCGTGGTCCTGTCAATTGCCCAGCTGTAATTCGTTTACCTCACATAGCTGTTTTATCGTCTTTTGGGAGAGAGACATCGCTAGTGAACATCATGAGACTCCGATCCATATTACCATCATTGATCACATCCGCTATTTACTTTTCGCTTTTACTTACTATTGCAAACATTATCTATCACTACTATCATTTGCGTTTAATCCTTTGTGAACTACAAGGCCGGAGGGATTGACAACCTCTCTGTACTCGTTGGGAGCAAAGTTATTTGTATCTGTGTGCAGGTCCACGTTGATTGCTAATCCGGCGCCGTTAGCAGTTGACACCTACTTGTTGAACCTAGGAGTCTCTGGGGATTCGATCCTTGGCATCTTTGCTAAGGGAAAAACTTCCACAACACTGCATCCTACACCTTCCACTTGGGGTAGCCAACGAGGGGTTAGAGGCCCATCAGTGAACCACCAAAAGGAGAGTGAGAGCCACAAGACAAATTCGAGCACCTCCACGATGAGCGAGAAGAAACAACTTGTGTTATTCGACACCAAAAGTGAGATGAGATAAGTGTGTGAGAACCCTTCGGGTGTCTTTCACCTTGTGCTTCTATGCAAAGGGGAAGCGAAACCTACTAACACTTCACCACCTCTACCTTTAGTGTTGTCTCAATTGTTGCAGGAATTCTCGGACATCTTCCCCGATGAGCTAGCACCGGGTCTACCTACCCTTCGCGGTATCGAACACCGCATCGACCTCATACCCGTCGCACCACTTCCGAACAAGGCTCCTTACCGCGTCAACCCCGAGGAAACCAAGGAGATACAACGGCAAGTACAACAACTCATCGACAATGTACGTGAAAGCTTAAGCCCTTGTGCCATTTCGGTTATTCTTGTGCCTAAGAAAGATGGAAGTTTTCGCATGTGCTCCGATTGTCGTCCAATAAATGCCGTCACCATTAGATACCGTCATCCTATTCCACTCCTAGACGACATGCTTGATGAATTATGTGGTGCTACCATCTTTTCAAAAATCGATCTAAAAAGTGGTAATTATCAAATTCGCATTCAAGAGGGTGATGAATGGAAAACAACTTTCAAAACCAAGTTTGGGCTATATGAGTGGTTTGTCATGCCGACGGGCTTATCAGAAGCGCCCGACTCATTCATGCGCCTCATGCATTTCGTTCTTCGACCCTATATAGGTGTCTTTCTAGTGGTTTACTTTGATGACATCCTCATCTTTAGCAAATCACTTGAGGATCACCTCACACACATCCGTATAGTTTTGCAAACCCTTCGGGAAGAACGCTTATATGCTAATGTGGATAAATGCACTTTTGTCGTTCATAAGGTTGTTTTCCTAGGATTTGTCGTTTCTTCACAAGGTGTTCAAGTTGATGAAACTAAAATTGAAGCAGTTAAAACTTGTCCCCAACAAAACAAATCTCCAACAAGTGCGTAGCTTTCTTGGTTTAGCCGGCTTCTATCGATGTTTTGTGAAGGACTTTAGCACAATTGCTATGCCTCTTCACGCCTTGAGCAAGAAGAACGCACCCTTTATTTGGGGTTCTTCACAAGACACCGCGTTCAATGAGCTAAAAACCTTGCTTACCCACGCACCACTTCTTGCCCTGCCAAACTTTGACAAACCGTTTGAGATTCATTGTGACGCTAGTGGTACCGGCATAGGAGGCGCGTTAATGCAAGAAAAGTGTCCGATCGCGTATTTTAGCGAAATACTTTCTGGAGCGCAACTTAACTACCCCATTTATGATAAATAGATCTATGCCTTGGTGAGAGTTTTGCGTGTTTGGGAATACTATCTTCTACCTCATGCATTCATTCTTCACATGGACCATGAGACGCTCAAGTATCTCAAGGGTCAAACTAAGTTGAACAAGCGTCATGCTAAGTGGAGTGAGTTCATAGAGTCTTTTCCTTATGTCATCAAATACATCAAAGGCAAAGAGAATGTTGTGGCAGATGCGCTTTCCCGCAAATGCATGCTTTTTACCCAACTTGAGTTGAATGTTATTGGCTTTGAGCATATCAAAGATTTGTATGAGCATGATCCTTTCTTTGCAAATACTTATGCAAAATGTGTGACGCACACTTCTTGGAAACGATACTATATCATGGATGGATATCTTATGAGTTCTAACAAACTTTGCATTCCCGAGTCATCTCTTCGTTTGCTTCTTTTGCAGGAATCTCATGGCGGAGGACTTATGGGACATTTCGGACGCGACAAGACATTTGCAACGCTCTCCAAGAATTACTTTTGGCCCAAGATGTTTCGTAATGTCACATGCTTCACCAACCGGTGCTCTACATGCCGCAAAGCTAAGTCCAAAGCTCAATCACATGGTCTTTACATGCACTTCCTATTCCATACCAACCTTGGGAGGACATTAGCATGGACTTTGTACTTGGTTTTCCTAGAACTCAAAATGGAAAGGATTCCGTGTTTGCTGTAGTGGACAGATTTTCCAAAATGGCTCATTTAATTCCTCGCAACAAGATAGACGATGCTTCACATGTTGCGCATCTCTTTGGTAGAGAAATCTGGCGCCTACATGGAGTGCCCAAGACGGTCGTCTCGAACTGCGACGTCAAGTTCTTGAGCTACTTTTGGAAGACGCTTTGCGCCAAGCTCGGCATCAAGTTACTATTCTCTTCGGCATACCACCCACAAACCGACGGCCAAACAGAGGTGACAAACCAGATGTTATCGACGCTTGTTCGCGTGTTGATCAAGAAGAACATCAAGTAATGGGAGTAATGCTTGCCCATCGCCGAGTACGCCAACAACCGCGCAAGACACTCCACAACCGGCAAGTCCCCCTTCGAGGTCGTCTACGACTTCCACCCATTGTCCCCATTGGACATTCTTCCTCTACCTCGACAAGAGAGCATCAACATGGATGCAAGTGCACAAGCAAGTTATCTCAAGAAGATGCATGAAGATACAAGGGAAACAATCGAGCGCCAAGTACATCGCCTCGTCACCAAGCTCAACGTCCACAAGACACAAAGGGTGTTCCAACCGGGATATCCCGTATGGCTTCATCTTTGCAAGGACCGCTTCCCCAACGAGCGCTATTCCAAACTACTACCTCACGCCGATGGGCCCTTCAAGGTGCTAGCACGCTACAACAACAATGCATACAAGATCAACATCCAACACGACAAGTACAATGTGAGCGATACCTTCAACGTCAAGGATCTCTCTCCTTTCCATGGTGATGAAGATTTTGATCCGAGGTCAGATCTCTCCCAAAGGGGGGAGATGATGCAGAGCATCCCTCTAGCATCCCCATGGACATGCCACTTGGACCAATGACAAGAGCTCGTGCAAGGGCTATCGAAGATAAGGTGAACTCGCTCCTCTCCAAAATACCATTTTCACAACACGAGACATGGCTACTACCTAAGACGGAAACTCTATGCATGATCAGGTGCTTGGACGAAGGCCACGGTGCAGATACACCCATTGGACGAGGTGGCAAGGACGACAAGTTCAACGACCAAGAGGAGCTGCCCGAAGAGCTACAGGCTCCGGACGACCGGCCCGCACCGGACGTCCGACACACCGAGGCTCCGGACGAGCGATGACCACCGGACGACCGGCCTCCTCCGAACATCCGTAATCCAATGACAGAACAAATTCACGGACATCTGAGGAGTTTATTGGGAGATTCACCTTTCTCCATACAAAAGTTTTACAATTGCCCCTTGGCAATTTCATATTGAGCAAGCCGGAGAGTGGAGGTACCGGTCTTGGTCCTCACAATGCAATGCCATAATTCCTTGGCACATGTGATATGTATGTATGGTCTCCTTTGCTTGTCAGTCATACCTCTACTTATGCACATGGTTGCCGTGTCATTGAGACTCTTATCATATACCTCTCTTGGATTAAGATTCTTCGGATCAGAAGCTTGGTAGGCATACTCCAAGATCTCCAACATCTCATCATTTCCATATGGAAGTGATCTTGCATAGCAACTCTCCCCAAAGCAAAATCGGTAGTGTAATCAAGTAAAGGAGGTTTGCCTTGAGGGTTATACTTTGATTTCTCTATTTGAGGTCTTGCATAAAGCTAAGGAACACTGGAGTGTTCATTAATAGGAGGTTGTTGACCAAGTGAAGGAGTAGGCACAGCTGGCCTCGAGGCCGCACCACCAGAAAGTGGTGCAAGCATCGTGGTTAGTGTGGCTAGTCTTATTTGGACCAAGGCCTCAAGAGAAGCATCATGATCCTCCTTTTTCTTAGCAAGCGCCCGTTCCAGATCCTCAGAGGTGAAGGACTTGACTTCCGTGGAAGCCGCGCCCGTACTCTTTGGATCCGCAACAAGGGGAGTCCCATCGGTGTTCATCTCGCTTTAGGGAAGTTAAGCCACAAGAATAGAGCACGAGGCTCTGATAACAATTGAATGATTCGAGATGGACCTAGAGGGGGGGGTGGAATAGGCACAATTACAAATTTTAAGTGTAGCAGTTTTAGGCAATAATGCGGAATATGAAAGTGAGCCTAACAATTGCAAGTAAGATGCTAAGCAAGGTAAGCTAGAAACACAAGTATGTAAGTAAGCAAGCACAATAAGATATAAGTAAGGACTAAGAGACAAGTAACCACAAGTAGGAAGTTAGGGTTAGGAATAACCGCAACTTCGAGAGACGAGGATGTGTGCCGATGTTCACTTCCTTGGAGGGAAGCTACATCACCGTTTAGAGAGGTGGGTGTTACCACGAAGGACACCAATGCCACGAAGGCTCACCATATTCGCTCTTCGATATATCACCACGAAGGCGATTCCCAACCACTAGTGGTAGACCTTTAGGTGGCCTCCAAACCATCACAAACTTTCCGAGGGTAATCACAATGTTCGATTCCTCTCCGAATGACTACTACCACCAAGGAGTCGCCAACCTCCAAGAGTAACAAGAACGATGGGGAAAAGCTCAAGACTTGCTCAAATCACAAATTCCTTTGGTGCAAAGAAGGGGAAGGAGTGGATCTATCACTTGGGTGGTCAACTTCTCTCAAATGCTTTCAAATCCCTTGGGGATCTAAGATTTGGTGTGTGAGAGTGAGTGAGAGAGAGAGAGAGAGAGAGTGTGTGAAATGTGTTCTTGGGTAAGCTCAAATTGAATGGTCAACGCTATCCTCAGAGAGGAGAAGACTACATATAGTAGTAGTGTAAAACTGACCGTCGAGACACTAAATATACTGCCGTTGTTGGACGTCCGGACAATACCAGACGTCCGGTGGCACAGGTTGGACCGGGCGTCCGCATAGGAAGCCGGTCGTCTGGACGCTGGGAATCCACGAGGCGTCGAAGTACTAGTAGACACACAGCTGTGCCACCGGACACCCGCTTAGGCCGCCGGTCATCCGGACGCTGGAAATCCACCTAGCCTCGAAGTAGTACTAGACACACAGCCACTGGACGTCCGGAATGAGCCGGTCGTCCGATGGGGACAGTAAATCTGCTATTTTCTTTTTGTGAAGATGCATCGGACATCCGGAGTGTGCTAGACGTCCGGTAGCGTCCGGTAGGCTGTGAGGGGTCGGACGTCCGGAATTTACCGGTCGTCCGGAATTTACCGGTCGTCCGGTGAGGACGGAAATCCGCTATTTTCTTTCTATGAAGATGCACTGGACATCCAGAGAGTGCCAGACGTCCAGTAGGCTGTGAGGGTTCAGACGTCCGTAGAATTCCAGACGTCCGGTGATAACAGAGCACACTAGCTCAAGTTCACAACAGATTTTTGTGCACAGAATAGTGGAATTACCAGATATGAAACAAAGTTATTGTGAGATGATACTTTGTGAGTTATGAGAAAGTCTTTCACAAAACCCGATGATCCCCTCTTAATAGTGCGGGATCCCTATACTCAAGAACAAACCAAAAAGGGCCAAAGCTATTGTCTTGTATCTCTGCTCTTGAGAGATATATATTTGTCCGTAGTCATGATCCACACTCGACCCTTGAGACATAATCCTGAGATATTCTAGATAAACATGATTAATCCCCTATATGCATGTTATCATCAACATCAAAATAAGATTAAGGGCATGATTGCACTTTCACCATGGCAACAATAGAAAGGGTTAGAAGATTGGTAACTGATACGTCTCCAATTTATCTATAATTTTTTATTGTTCCATGCTATTATTTGTGAAGTCTTGGATGTTTAATGGGCTTTATCATACACTTTTATATCATTTTTGGGACTAACCTACTAACCCAAAGGCCCAGTCCAGATTGCTGTTTTTTGCCTGTTTCAGGGTTTTGCAGAAAAAGAATATCAACCGGAGTGCAAACGGAATGAAACCTTCGCGAGAGATATTTTTGGAGAAAATCACGCACAGGGAACTTGAGAACCACGTCAGGGGAGCATCAAGGCGCCCACGAGGGTGGAGGGCGCGCCCCCCTACCTCGCGGGCCCCTCGAGCGTCCCCCGGTGTCCTCCTTCCTCCTACATAAGTCTATGTACCCCGAAACCTTCGACAACAGAGAGATAACCCTAATTCCACCACAGTAACCTTCTGTTCCTGTGAGATCCCATCTTGGATCCGGAGCTCCACTGGAGGGGGATCCATCACGGAGTTCTTCTTCATCATCATCATCGCCCTCACCATGAGTTGTGAGTAGTTTACCACAGACCTTCGGGTCCATAGTTAGTATCTAGATGGCTTCTTCTCTCTCTCTGGATCTCAATACAAAGTTCTCCTCGGTCTTCGAGGAGATCTATTGGATGTAATCTCTTTTTGCGGTGTATTTGTCGAGATCCGATGAATTGTGAGTTTATGATCAAGATTATCTATGAGAAATATTTGGTTCTTCTCTGAATTTTTTATGTGTGCTCATAATATGCTTGCAAGTCTCTATGAATTATTGGTTTGGTTTGGCCTACTAGATCTATAGTTCTTGCAATGGGAGAAGTGCTTGGCTTTGGGTTCAATCTTGTGGTGTCCTTTCCAAGTAACAGTAGGGGTAGCAAGGCACGTATTGTATTTTTGCCATCGAGGATAAAAAGATGGGGTTTATATCATATTGCTTGAGTTTATCCCTCTACATCATGTCATCTTGCTTAAGGCATTACTCTGTTCGTATGAACTCAATATACTAGATGCATGCTGGATAGTGGTCGATGTGTGGAGTAATAGTAGTAGATGCAGAATAGTTTTGGTCTACTTGTCTCGGACGTGATGCCTATATACAATGATCATGCCTAGATAGTCTCATAATTATTCGCTTTTCTATCAATTGCTCGACAGTAATTTGTTTACCCGCCGTAGAATATTGCTACCATGAGAGAAGCCACTAGAGAACACTATGGCCCCCGGGTCTATTCTCAACATATCAATCTACATCTACTTTACTTTTATCGCTTTTATTTGATGTTCTTATAAATCAAAAATACCAAAAATATAAACTATCATCTCTATCAGATCTCACTTTCTTAAGTGACCGTAAAGGGATTGACAACCCCTTATCGCGTTGCCTGCGAAGTTCTTATTTGTTTGTGCAAGTGCGAGGGACTCGCGCGTGGTCTCCTACTGGATTGATACCTTAGTTCTCATAAACTGAGGGAAATACTTACGCTACTGTGCTACATCTCCCTTTCCTTTTCGAGGGAATACAACGCAAGCTCGAGAAGTAGCAAGAAGAATTTCTGGCGCTGTTGCCGGGGAAGCTTACGCAAAAGTCATATACCAAGTACATATCACAAACCCTTATCCTTCGCATTACATTTATTTGTCTCTCGTTTTCCTCTCCCCCACTTCACCCTTGCCGTTTTATTTGCCCTTCTTCCGCCGTGTATTTATCATTCGCTTGCTTCTTGTTTGCTTGTGTGTGTTGGATTGCTTGCTTGTCACTATGGCTCAGAACAATACCAAATTGTGTGACTTCTCCAATACCAACAACAATGATTTTATAAGCACTCCAATTGCTCCTATTACCGATGCTGAATCTTGTCAGATCAATGCTGCTTTGTTGAATCTTGTCATGAAGGATCAATTCTCCGGCCTTCCTAGTGAAGATGCCGCTACCCATCTAAACAACTTTTTGATTTCTGTGATATGCAAAAGAAAAGGGATACGGATAACGATATTGTTAAATTGAAGTTATTTCCGTTTTCACTTAGAGATCGTGCTAAAACTTGGTTTTCCTCTTTGCATAGAAATAGTATTGATTCGTGGAATAAGTGCAAAGATGCTTTTATCTCTAAGTATTTCCCTCCTGCTAAGATCATCTCTCTTAGAAACGATATTATGAATTTTAAGCAACTAGATCAAGAGCATGTTGCACAAGCTTGGGAGAGAATGAAATTAATGATATGTAATTGCCCTACACATGGTTTGAATCTATGGATGATTATTCAGAACTTTTATGTTGGCTTGAATTTTGCTTCTAGAAATCTTTTAGATTCGGCCGCAGGAGGCACTTTCATGGAAACCACCTTAGGAGAAGCTATCAAACTCCTAGATAATATTATGGTTAATTATTCTCAGTGGCACACCAAAAGATATACCAGTAAAAAAGTGCATGCTATCGAAGTAATTAGTGTTTTGAGTGGAAAGATGGATGAACTTATGAAATTGTTTGCCGCTAAGAGTGCTTCTTCTGATCCTAATGATACGCCTTTGTCTACTTTGATTGAGAATAACAATGAATCTTTGGATGTGAATTTTGTTGGTAGGAATAATTTGGGCAATAATGCTTATAGAGGTAATTTTAATCCTAGGCCTTTTCCTAATAATTCCTCTAATAATTATGGTAATTCCTACAACAACTCTTATGGAAAGATGCCTTCTGAATTTGAAACTAGTGTTAAGGAGTTTATGATCTCGCAAAAGAATTTCAATGCTATGCTTGAAGAGAAATTGTTTAAGGTTGATGAATTGGCTAGAAGTGTGGATAGAATTACTCTTGATGTTGATTATTTGAAACTTAGATCTATCCCACCTAAGCATGATATCAATGAGTCTCTCAAAGCCATGATAATTTCCATTGATGAAAGCAAAGAAAGAACCACTAGGATGCGTGCTAAAAGAGAAGATTACATTAAAGCGTGTTCTTCTAGTTATCATGAAAATAAAGATGAAGATTTGAAAGTTATTGATGTGTCTCCTATTAGATCCTTGTTTTATAGTATAAATTTTGATGAAGATAGGATTGGAGATGATTCTGCTTTGAAGTGTCCCAGTGATTCGGAGTTTTTAGATCTTGATGCTAAAATTGCTAAAAGTGGGAGTGAAGAGAATAAAACTTTGCATAGTGATGAACCCACTACTTTGGATTTCAAGGGATTCAATTATGATAATTGCTCTTTGACTGATTGTATTTCCTTGTTGCAATCCGTGCTTTATTCTCCGCATGCTTATAGTCAAAATAAAGCTTTCACCAAACACATAGTTGATGGTTTGATGCAATCTTATGAAGAAAAACTTGAGTTGGAAGTTTCTATCCCTAGAAAGTTTTATTATGAATGGGAACCTACTATCAAAATAAAAATAAAAGATCATGAATGCTATGCTTTGTGTGATTTGGGTGCAAGTGCCTCCACTATCCCAAAAACTTTGTGTGATTTGCTAGATTTCCATGAGCTTGATGATTGTTCTTTAAATTTGCATCTTGCGGATTCCACTATTAAGAAACCTATGGGAAGGATTAATGATGTTCTTATTGTTTCCAATAGGAATTATGTGCCCATAGATTTCATTGTTCTTGATATAGATTGCAATCTTCATGTCCTATTATTCTTGGTAGACCTTTCCTTACAACGATTGGTGCAATTATTGATATGAAGGAAGGAAATATTAGATTCCGATTTCCGTTAAGGAAAGTCATGGAACACTTTCCTAGAAAGAAAATCAAATTACCATATGAATCTATCATGAGAGCCACTTATGGATTGCCTTCCAAAGATGGCAATACCTAGATTTATCTTGTATCATGCCTAGCTAAGGGCGTAAAACGATAGTGCTTGTTGGGAGGCAACCCAATTTTATATTTTTTTTGTTTTTGTTGCTGTTAGCGAATAAATATTGCATCTAGCCTCTCATTAGATGTGGTTTCATGTTTTTTTTAGTGTTTGTGCCAAGTAGAACCTTTGGGAAGACTTGTGTGAAGTTTATGTGATCTTGCTGTGAAAAACAGAATCGTTAGCGCTCGCTAGAGTGGTCGTCAGATTTTACTGGAGCGTGCTATTTAGTTGATTCTTTTTGCAGATGATTACTAGACAAACTCTTGAAATTTTCCAATTCAGTTTGAATTTTTTGGTGTTCCGAAATCAGGCGAAACCTGCAGATTACTACAGACTGTTCTGTTTTTGACAGATTCTGTTTTTCATGTGTTGTTTGCTTATTTCAATGCATCTATGAGTAATATTTCGAGGTATGAACCATAGAGAAGTTGGAATACAGTAGATTTAACACCAATATAAACAAAGAATGAATTCATTGAAGTACCTTTGAGTAGTTGTTTGCTTTCTTTTACTAACGGAGCTCACAACAATTCTTGTCTAAGTTTTGTGTTGTGAAGTTTTCAAGTTTTGAGTATTGCTTTGATGGACTATGGAACAAATAGTAGAAAAGGCCTAAGCTTGGGGATGCCCATTGTGACGCCCGAAGACCGACGTCCCAGAAGATCCTAGAAGATTCCCGAAGATTCCAGATGTTCCGGGTTCTTCCATGTGTTTCAGTTGTGCTTGCTTTATTTATTTTGCATTGCATCATGTCATCATGCCATCATGTCATTAATCTTGCATCTCAACTTAAATAAATTGTGTGGACCTTCGGTCCATTTAAATCGAGGGAAGGTGACTTCTCTTTATAACATATAAAGCCTCTCAATATTATTAGGGAGCTATATTAAAATATTCCATTGCTTCGGAATAACCCAACACACTTGCATATTTTTCCCATGCCTCTTAATTCAAGTTTCACCGTCAAAACATTCCTTATATTCTTTTCCGTTGTATCGAGGTTCCTCCAAAAATCTTCAAACAATTTTATTTATATTCCTCACATTTTTGTGAGTCCAGGGAATTTAACCCTATGCCCTAAGCCTTTTCCTAACTCCTATTTTCTTTCTTTTCCTCTTGTGGTTTGCTGTTTTATTTGGAAAACAGCTTGGTAATAATCAGCAAGAGCAGCCCAAAAACTCCCTCCAGCCTCTTGGGCCTCCTCCATCCTCCAGGCCCATTAGCCAGCAGCCCACCGGCCTCCCTCCGCTCTCCCCGAACCCTAGCTAGCGCTCAGCCCTCTCGCTCCCTCGTTTTTCCCTTCGTGCGCCGCCAGCCACCCATCTCCATCGCTCGCTCACTCCCATCGTTCCCCTAGTTCTCTCTTGCCCCGATCCCATCTCCCCACGAGCGCCTGCGGGCCTCTTTTCCTCGTGCGCTCGTCGCCTGGCTCTCCCCGCATCGCCCGAGCGCCCTTCCCCTCGAGCAGCCACCGCTGCTCCTCCATGCGCAGCTCCCTCATCCACCGCGCCTCTGCCGCTCTGCCTGGGCCTCGCCGGCCAGAGCGCCCCGCCTCGCCAGGTGCTGTGTGCCCCAGGCCTCTTCCTCCATCTCCTCGAGCCGCACCAGGGCCGCCAGCGCAGGCAACGTCCTCGCTCTCTCCTCGCCAGGTCGCGGCCCTGACGCCGTCCGACCTCTCCCTCCGTGCTCCTCTGTCGCACCCTCCTCTCTGGTGCCCCGCGAGCCACTGCATCGCCAGGCCAGGAGCCAGGCCGCAGTCGCCATGCCGCCTCCCTCCGGTCCTCAAGCGCCCTTCGATGTCCCAGCAAGGCCCCGTGCCTCGTCCCTCTGGCCTCCCGCCGGCAAGGCGCCGCCGCCGCGGCAAGGCTCCCTCGCCTCCTCGTCTTGCAGCACCCCTGCCGCGCCGTTCCTCCTCGACCAGGATCCGCCGTCGCCCCTTCGGAAGCCTCTCCTCCTCAGTGGCCTTGTCACCCGCCCTGCTGGTCGCTCCTCCTCTCTGCCGCCCGAGCTGTGCGGGAGACGGACACCCCGCAACTATCTCCTTTTGTTGCATTGTTGTTTATTCCAGGGCCTCGAAGGACAAGTACCCCGACTTCACTGATTCGCCAAGTACCCCTACGGCTCGTCAAGATCGGCAAGTCCAAAGACCTTGGTTCCGTCAAGTTCCTCTTCAAGATGTACGACGACCTCGAGTTTGACTACCCGATGCGTCGAGTTCGACTACACGATGACAAGTACCCCTTCGGAGAAGTGAACAACTATGAACGAGAACGCCTTCGTGAACAAGTACCACTACCGACGCCCGGAGCCATCGGAACCCCCAAGTACCACGACGACCGACTCGACAAGTACACCTACCGATGAACGAGAACAACTACTTCCCTCTACGGCATGTACCACTATCGTCGCCCGGAAACGATGGATGCGCCAAGTACATCTACAAACTCGACGCCCGAACGTCTACCGTCGCCCCGTGTACCACTACTTCCCTCTACGGAACGACTACTCGTTGGCGAGCTCGTGAACGGCTACTTCCTCTTCGAACGTGAACGACTTCTTCCTCTACGACCCGTGTACCACTACGTCCCTCTACGACCTCGAACCGCCCCATGAACGTTGGTTCCGAAGGTATACCCCGAGACGATGACCCGTGAATGCTTGTGTTGTATGAAATGTTTCCCGTGTGTGCTCCGTGCCCGTTTCGTCAGTTTGTCTTGTTCCTCGGTTGCCTCGTCGCCGACCCGTGGAAACCCGGCAACGGGATCACCCCACCTTCATCTTGTTTCACTCGCTCTCCGTTACCTTTTGCACCGGTCTCTCAACGAGTTACCGGAACCTATATGTTGCCGTTACATCATTTTCGAATCGTTGTCGTGGCACCCTTTCCTTCCACCACGGTGACAATTGCTTCATATCTTCTTCATGTCAACCTTTTAATATAATTGCATAAACTTGATCATGTCATCCGCATCATATTAACAACATTATAATGTGTGAATTGTTGTTTGCTTATAATTACTAAATATGCTCATGGGGATTTTTCCGGAATTGTTGTTGTTATTTTCCGGCCTCATTTAAAATGCCTAAATAGTGTAGTTTTATTATGCTTCACTTCTTGCCATGTTAACAAACATTTAACCTTGTCTTGTAAATAAATGAGAGTCAATTAAATAATTAAACATGGTGTTTCGTCAATATGCAACTCGTTGCATATTGAGCTCCACTTAACTTGTAGTACTTGTTTGTGCACTTTGCCATGCCATGCTTATTTAAACCGGACATGGATCATATATGGATGTGCATCGTATGCCATGTGTGTTTACCGTGTTGTTTGCTTCTTTCCGGTTGCTTCTCTTGTTAGCTTCGGTTTCGTTCCGGAGTTGTGAGGATTCGCTCGACTGTTGCTCCGTCTGCTTCATGGATCCGTTCTTCTTCCTTGTGGAATCCCAGGCAAGATGATCATACCCTTGGATACCTTTACTACCATTGCCATGCTTAGTTGTCTCGATGCTATCGTTACATGTCGCGCTACCCATCTTTTTTGTCAGCCCTCTCCTTGTTGCCATGAAACCTCTAACTTTGAAACCTTCCTAGCAAAACCACTGTTTGGCTATGTTACCCGCTTGCTCAACCCCTCTTATAGCGTTGTTAGTTGCAGGTGAAGATGAAGTTCGTTCCAGGAGGGAACTTGTTGTTGGATATATCACAATATCTATTATTATTATTAACACACCTATATACTGGGCATGGGTGGAAGGCTTGGCCTTTTGCTCGGTGTTTTGTTCCACTCATGCCACCTTAGGCGCCGATAAACCGGCATTATGTTTCTTGATTTTGCGTTCCTTACACGATGGGTGGATGGAGACCCCTTGACAGTTCGACTTTGAATAAAACTCCTCCAGCAAGGCCCAACATTGGTTTTAATTTGCCTCATAATAACAACTTAATTAATTAATTAAATTGCATAGGGAGTTAGCGCTACCCGAGGATTCTTTCTACATAGCAGGGGGGGGGGCAGTGCTGATGGTGTTGGTCCCAAACGGGGAGTATGCGGGGCCACCACGGGGAAACTCGAGGATTGGCTCCCATATAATGGCCCATCCGGTCGTGTCCTGAGACGAGATACGCGCGGCTACTATCAGGGTGTCGACACACCGGGAGGTCTTGCTGGACTTGTTTTACCATTGTCGAAATGACTTGTGCTACCGGGATGCCGAGCCTGATCGGATTTCCCTAAGATAAGGGGTGATGATATTATATTTATCACTTCAGCTAATCGTGAGAGCTTGTGATGGGCTAAGTTGGAACACCCCTGCAGGGTTATGATCTTTCGAAAGCCGTGCCCGCGGTTATGTGGCAGATTTGAATTTGTTAATGTCCGGTTGTAGAAAACTTGACAGATGATCCAAAGTAAAACACACAACTGTGTGAGTAACCGTGACTGTCTCTTTTCACTTTGAGAAGAGAACACGGTGGGGTTATGTTTGAATCGTATGTAGTTCAGGATCTTTAGCGATCACTACTTTTGCGACCGTTTGCGTAGATGCTCATCTTATTCTGGTACTCGTAAGTTAGCCACCATATTTTGCTTAGCCGCTGCTGCAACCTCACCACTTTACCTCTTCCTACCCATAAAGCTTTGCTAGTCTTGTTACCCATGGTTATGGGATTGCTGAGTCCTCGTGGCTCACAGATACTACAACACCAGATACAGGTTCAGTCGAGAATGATGCATGAGCTGGTTCAAGTACTTCACTGGGAGCTCGATGAAGAGTTTGGCCGTATGTTTGTGACGTTTCGACGATCAGTAGTGGTTTCTACTAGGATTCGATCTTGACCTGTGGCTTTATGTTGTTTTGGTATCTTTCTTTTGATCTTCGCCCGTAGTCGGGTTGTGATGTTTTGAATGATGTTTTGCTTATGTATTGTATTGTGTGAAGTGGCGAGTGTAAGCTAACTATCTCCTTTTGCAGTTTCATCGCTCTTTTACATGAGTTGTGCAAAGATACCAAACTTGAGATCATTCTAGGATGGGCTTATACCTTTAAGTCGTGCCTCGACACGTAGGAGGTATAGTCCCATCCTGGGCATTACAAGTTGGTATCAGAGCCTTCTCCGACCTAGAAGCCCCCACTGATTGATCGAATCGTTGACGGTTGAGTCTAGGCACACACTTGAAATGTTTTGAGTCCTATATTTATATCGGAGAGTATGATTTCTTTTGCTCCTCATCTCTTTTCATTCTGGTGAGGACTCCTGACGATTACTCTTGTCTCTTCTACTCTCAAAAATCGCACCAAATTTTTTTAGGATCACGCGAGTATTGTTTGGATTGTTTCGATGTCTTTGTGGCGAGAACATTGTTCTCGATGCCTCCTGTCATTAGGGGTTGTGGCAGTGTCCCGGGGAGTTGAGCTCCGAGGTGTTGTCGTCACAAATCCGTCGCGGCAGTACTAGAATACTTAAGACGGCCGACATCGAAAACTCTCCTATGCGGTTAGTGGCAAGATAACCCCGACATCACCCAGTACTGGGGAGGTAGTTCGGGAGTATTGTCATAGCTTGTATAGTGGATGCGTTTCGAAGGTCCGAGGTAAACGGTTTCCGAGAACAACTGGTTATGTGTTAGGATGGATACAGCTGGATGTAGGTTTAGAGTTGATTGCGCGGTGCTTCCCCTGTATCCCCAACACCTGATTGCATAACTGGAAACTTTCGGAAATTAATAGGTGGGTTCATCTAGTAGTTCTAGGCATTCTTCCAACGGATGCACGATATTAAGTTTGGGGTTCTACATTGAGTGAAGTGGTTTTATGGACTTGTTCTGATCGGGAGTTGCATCTTAAAGGGTCCTTGGCTATGCTGATCCGGGGATTGCAAAACCCTTTTGTAACACGTTCCATGAGCTTTCAGCACGAAGATGTCGGACGAAGCTTCTATCTTGTATTTGTTCTATCTGTTCCTTGTTCCTTTTTTATTTACCTTTTGTTCTCCAAGTGGCTTCTCGACAAGCTGATGTACCTACGGAATTCATTCGTTCAATTCTCTGTTCGAACGATATTGTGAAGATCATGTTGCATATCTATCCTTTGTTGTTGTTTTGATTCTGGTATTCGAGTTGCTTCGATGATAAATGTTGATTCCATACCTTTCCTAATCGGTGTTCTCATATTTCTATGGGAGTGCTAGTCCTTCTTAACCATCGAGATATTCATGTTAATCCTTTTCAACCGGTGTGCCTTCTTTTCAAGTTATTCCATACAGACGTCGTTGAGAAATCTGACGATTTGTCTGTTTCATTCATCCCAAGTTGTCTTGTTTTCCCCACCCTCCCACCCTTCTTCTTCTCAGAGCAATAAATTCTCAGATGTGATATCAATTTTATTCATGCGATGTTTTCATTCTTTTCCTTCAATGTTCTTATCCGGTGATTTATCGTGAAGATGCTCAAGAGCTTCAAGTCATCATTCTTTTGTTCTCAAATTCTGCCAGTGGATGTAATTCAAGATTTCAGTGTTGATCTTATCCTTTTCCTCATTTCACAATGCTTTCTTATTCCGGTGCTCCAATTAATCATTCTCCTCTTGCTCTTTTCATCCGGAGTGCCGAAGATTCATAATTCCATTCTTAATCCGTTCAAATTATTTTTGAGGATTGTCATCTTATCCAAGCCATTTAATTCAACCGGGGCAATATCTCTCAAGCAATCTTTTCCCAACGGTGATTTCTTTAGTGGGCCCTAACCCACAGGTCTTTTCCCAGGATCTTACCGGACTCTTCTATTTTTTCTGGAGTTATACTCAAATTCTTTTCAAAGTGTGACGTAAGTATGAATCCCATCAGTCACAGTCCTTCTCCAAGATCGCTTTCAAATTCTTTTTCATCATTGGTTCAACCTTTTAGTTCTTCATTCCGGAGTGCTCAACAATTCTTCATGCCATTTCTCGTCGTCATTCTCACTTTTGAAGACCGGAGAAGAGTTTCTCTTAATCATTGGCATCCTCTTGAAGATTCGTGGTTCTAGCTTCATGCCATCCTCATTATTATTCCGATTGTGAGGAATTCTTTTTATACCCATCCGAAGCTTTTCATGAATTCTTTTCTTTGTGATCCTCCGAAGGCCATCATTTCAGAATATTTCTTCGTTCTCAGTTTTCAACTTCGTCCTCCAACTATTCTTCATTGATGTCTCTTCGTTCGTCTCAATATTCTTACAGTGGTTCGTTCAAGTTTACTCTTCCTTGTTATCGTTTTAATTCATTTGTTATTTTCACAATCCTACCGGTGGTTCGTTGAAGATTTACCCAAGCTTGTGCTAGATCTCTCTTTAATCCTTTCCAACGACAATAAGTAGTATGCCAAATCCTTTGGTTGTCATCAATTTAATTGGTAAAGGAGATGCATGACATAATTCTTATTCCTATTCCTTCAAGGTGATTTAATTCTTTTGTCTGGAGTTTGTTCATCATATCATATTCTCGGTTCTAAGCTGTTCAACTTGTCTTCCGGAGCTCCAAGTTATTTCAATTATATCATTCCAAAGCTCCATCTAATTCATTGCAGGCCTTGAATCTTATTCTTTTCATCTTTCATTTCTCATGCTTTCATTACCGGAGTTTTCATGGTGGTTCATCATGCTTTAATTCATCCTCGAAGTTTTCATCAAGATTCTTGTTGGAGCTCAAGCATTCTTCATCATGCTTTCCAATTGCAATTCTTTCTCCCTTATCTTTTGAGATGGTGTTATGTCATTCTTGACAATTCCTTCATGTTTCATGATTCACGAGTTATCAGGAATGAGATATTTAAAACCATCATTTTCTTTGATTAGGAGATCTTTCCAACCATTCAATTTATTTGTTGGAGTCATCTTGGTTTATATTTCACCTAAAAGCTTTCCCTAAAGATTGTAGCTAATTATGGTGCTTATAAATGATCCAAGTTCTTCATTTATCCTTCCGGTGAAATAAGTTTTTCATCTCCTTGTTGATCTCAATCCAATCAATTGTTTCCGTTAGTGGCTGGTTGTCACCTCTTAATTTCAAGATGTTTTCCATAAGCCCACATCAAGCTTATTCGTTTTCGTTGTTGATTTTTTTTAAAAAAAATCAACTCCGTTCAACCCTTCTTCGTAAGGATGTTTTTCATATTCATTGTCGGAGAAGTTGTCATTTTTCTTCTCCGTTCTTTTCTTTCATTGATTATATGCTATTCCTTCATTCCGGAGGCATTGTGATGTTGCTCTTTTGACCATCATCTCGTTTTTATCAAGATCATATTCTCCCTTGCTTGTCATTTTAACCGGAGTGTTGTATTCTTCATTCTAGTTCTCTCATCTTATCAAGTTTTGCCTATTCTTTTACCGGAGTGATGTCTGAATCTTTCTTACCCCTTGTGCCATTCTTTCAATGTTCCGGAGCTTGTGTGTTGTTGTTTTCATCAAGATCATCCAACTTGGCAAGTTCTTGTTCAATTCCTTCCATTTTCAGACGGAGTGCTGTCCAAATTATTTCGTTCTTATTCCTTCTCAATCTTGGTTAACCGGAGTGGTTTTGAAATTCTTTCGTCATCCGTGAGCTCTTGTTTCATATCTTTCAACCTACAAGGTTCTCTTAATGTTCCTTGTTCCTCTTTTCTAACGGAGTGCTTTCATCTTCGTTCATCTTTGTGCTTTTGTTCTTTCAACTTGTTTAACCTCTCAAGGTTCTTTGGTTTCACTCGTGTGTCAAAGAAGCAACTTTGTTTTACCTCTTCCTCTTCCGTTTTACCCGGTGATATCTCTAGGATCTCGGGTCGAGATCCTCTGTTAGTGTGGGAGAGTTGTGACGCCCGAAGACCGACGTCCCAGAAGATCCCAAAAGATTCCCGAAGATTCCAGATGTTCCGGGTTCTTCCATGTGTTTTAGTTGTGCTTGCTTTATTTATTTTGCATTGCATCATGTCATCATGCCATCATGTCATTAATCTTGCATCTCAACTTAAATAAATTGTGTGGACCTTCGGTCCATTTAAATCGAGGGAAGGTGACTTCTCTTTATAACATATAAAGCCTCTCAATATTATTAGGGAGCTATATTAAAATATTCCATTGCTTCGGAATAACCCAACACACTTGCATATTTTTCCCATGCCTCTTAATTCAAGTTTCACCGTCAAAACCTTCCTTATATTCTTTTCCGTTGTATCGAGGTTCCTCCAAAAATCTTCAAACAATTTTATTTATATTCCTCACATTTTTGTGAGTCCAGGGAATTTAACCCTATGCCCTAAGCCTTTTCCTAACTCCTATTTTCTTTCTATTCCTCTTGTGGTTTGCTGTTTTATTTGGAAAACAGCTTGGTAATAATCAGCAAGAGCAGCCCAAAAACTCCCTCCAGCCTCTTGGGCCTCCTCCATCCTCCAGGCCCATTAGCCAGCAGCCCACCGGCCTCCCTCCGCTCTCCCCGAACCCTAGCTAGCGCTCAACCCTCTCGCTCCCTCGTTTTTCCCTTCGTGCGCCGCCAGCCACCCATCTCCATTGCTCGCTCACTCCCATCGTTTCCCTCGTTCCCTCTTGCCCCGATCCCATCTCCCCTCGAGTGCCTGCGGGCCTCTTTTCCTCGTGCGCCCGTCGCCTGGCTCTCCCTGCATCGCCCGAGCGCCCTTCCCCTCGAGCAGCCACCGCTGCTCCTCCCTGCGCAGCTCCCTCGTCCACCGCGCCTCTGCCGCTCTGCCTGGGCCTCGCCGGCCAGAGCGCCCCGCCTCGCCAGGTGCTGTGTGCCCCGGGCCTCTTCCTCCATCTCCTCGAGCCGCACCAGGGCCGCCAGCGTAGGCAACGCCCTCGCTCTCTCCTCGCCAGGTCGCGGCCCCGACGCCGTCCGACCTCTCCCTCCGTGCTCCTCCGCCGCGCCCTCCTCTCTGGTGCCCCGCGAGCCACCGCATCGCCAGGCCAGGAGCCAGGCCGCAGTCGCCATGCCGCCTCCCTCCGGCCCTCAAGCGCCCTTCGATGTCCCAGCAAGGCCCCGTGCCTCGTCCCTCCGGCCTCCCGCCGGCAAGGCGCCGCCGCCGCGGCCAGGCTCCCTCGCCTCCTCGTCTTGCAGCACCCCTGCCGCATCGTTCCTCCTCGACCAGGATCCGCCATCGCCCCTTCGGAAGCCTCTCCTCCTCGGTGGCCTCGTCACCCGCCCTGCTGGTCGCTCCTCCTCTCTGCCGCCCGAGCTGTGCGGGAGACGGACACCCCGCAACTATCTCCTTTTGTTGCGTTGTTGTTTATTCCAGGGCCTCGAAGGACAAGTACCCCGACTTCATGGATTCGCCAAGTACCCCTACGGCTCGTCAAGATCGGCAAGTCCAAAGACCTTGGTTCCGTCAAGTTCCTCTTCAAGATGTACGACGACCTCGAGTTCGACTACCCGATGCGTCGAGTTCAACTACACGATGACAAGTACCCCTTCGGAGAAGTGAACAACTACGAACGAGAAGGCCTTCGTGAACAAGTACCACTACCGACGCCCGGAGCCATCGGAACCCCCAAGTACCACGACGACCGACTCGACAAGTACACCTACCGATGAACGAGAACAACTACTTCCCTCTACGGCATGTACCACTACCGTCGCCCGGAAACGATGGATGCGCCAAGTACATCTACGAACTCGACGCCCGAACGTCTACCGTCGCCCCGTGTACCACTACTTCCCTCTACGAAACGACTACTCGTTAGCGACCTCGTGAACGGCTACTTCCTCTTCGAACGTGAACGACTTCTTCCTCTACGACCCATGTACCACTACGTCCCTCTACGACCTCGAACCGCCCCGTGAACGTTGGTTCCGAAGGTATACCCCGAGACGATGACCCGTGAATGCTTGTGTTGTATGAAATGTTTCCCGTGTGTGCTCCGTGCCCGTTTCTTCAGTTTGTCTTGTTCCTCGGTTGCCTCGTCGCCGACCCGTGGAAACCCAGCAACGGGATCACCCCACCTTCATCTTGTTTCACTCGCTCTACGTTACCTTTTGCACCGGTCTCTCAACGAGTTACCGGAACTGATATGTTGCCGTTACATCATTTTCGGATCGTTGCCGTGGCACCCTTTCCTTCCACCACGGTGACAATTGCTTCATATCTTCTTCATGTCAACCTTTTAATATAATTGCATAAACTTGATCATGTCATCCGCATCATATTAACAACATTATAATGTGTGAATTGTTGTTTGCCTATAATTACTAAATATGCTCATGGGGATTTTTCCGGAATTGTTGTTGTTATTTTCCGGCCTCAATTAAAATGCCTAAATAGTGTAGTTTTATTATGCTTCACCTCTTGCCATGTTAACAAACATTTAACCTTGTCTTGTAAATAAACGAGAGTCAATTAAATAATTAAACGTGGTGTTTCGTCAATATGCAACTCGTTGCATATTGAGCTCCACTTAACTTGTAGTACTTGTTTGTGCACTTTGCCATGCCATGCTTATTTAAACCGGACATGCATCATATTTGGATGTGCATCATATGCCATGTTTATGCCATGTGTGTTTACCGTGTTGTTTGCTTCTTTCCGGTTGCTTCTCTTGTTAGCTTCGGTTTCGTTCCAGAGTTGTGAGGATTCGCTCGACTGTTGCTCCGTCTGCTTCATGGATCCGTTATTCTTCCTTGTGGAATCCCAGGCAAGATGATCATACCCTTGGATACATTTACTACCATTGCCATGCTTAGTTGTCTCGATGCTATCGTTACATGTTGCGCTACCCATCTTTTTTGTCAGCCCTCTCCTTGTTGCCATGAAACCTCTAACTTTGAAACCTTCCTAGCAAAACCACTGTTTGGCTATGTTACCCGCTTGCTCAACCCCTCTTATAGCGTTGTTAGTTGCAGGTGAAGATGAAGTTCGTTCCATGAGGGAACTTGTTGTTGGATATATCACAATATCTATTATTATTATTAACACACCTATATACTGGGCATGGGTGGAAGGCTTGGCCTTTTGCTCGGTGTTTTGTTCCACTCATGCCACCTTAGGCGCCGATAAACCGGCATTATGTTTCTTGATTTTGCGTTCCTTACACGATGGGTGGATGGGGACCCCTTGACAGTTCGACTTTGAATAAAACTCCTCCAGCAAGGCCCAACATTGGTTTTAATTTGCCTCATAATAACAACTTAATTAATTAATTAAATTGCATAGGGAGTTAGCGCTACCCGAGGATTCTTTCTACATAGCAGGGGGGGGCCAGTGCTGATGGTGTTGGTCCCAAACGGGGAGTATGCGGGGCCACCACGGGGAAACTCGAGGATTGGCTCCCATATAATGGCCCATCCGGTGGTGTCCTGAGACGAGATACGCGCGGCTACTATCAGGGTGTCGACACACCGGGAGGTCTTGCTGGACTTGTTTTACCATTGTCGAAATGACTTGTGCTACCAGGATGCCGAGCCTGATCGGATTTCCCTAAGATAAGGGGTGATGATATTATATTTATCACTTCAGCTAATCGTGAGAGCTTGTGATGGGCTAAGTTGGAACACCCCTGCAGGGTTATGATCTTTCGAAAGCCGTGCCCGCGGTTATGTGGCAGATTTGAATTTGTTAATGTCCGGTTGTAGAAAACTTGACAGATGATCCAAAGTAAAACACACAACTGTGTGAGTAACTGTGACTGTCTCTTTTCACTTTGAGAAGAGAACACGGTGGGGTTATGTTTGAATCGTATGTAGTTCAGGATCTTTAGCGATCACTACTTTTGCGACCGTTTGCGTAGATGCTCATCTTATTCTGGTACTCGTAAGTTAGCCACCATATTTTGCTTAGCCGCTGCTACAACCTCACCACTTTACCTCTTCCTACCCATAAAGCTTTGCTAGTCTTGTTACCCATGGTTATGGGATTGCTGAGTCCTCGTGGCTCACAGATACTACAACAACAGATGCAGGTTCAGTCGAGAATGATGCAGGAGCTGGTTCAAGTACTTCACTGGGAGCTCGATGAAGAGTTTGGCCGTATGTTTGTGACGTTTCGACGATCAGTAGTGGTTTCTACTAGGATTCGATCTTGACCTGTGGATTTATGTTGTTTTGGTATCTTTCTTTTGATCTTCGCCCGTAGTCGGGTTGTGATGTTTTGCTTATGTATTGTATTGTGTGAAGTGGCGAGTGTAAGCCAACTATCTCCTTTTGCAATTTCATCCCTCTTTTACATGAGTTGTGTAAAGATACCAAACTTGAGATCATTCTAGGATGGGCTTATACCTTTAAGTCGTGCCTCGACACGTAGGAGGTATAGTCCCATCCTGGGCATTACACCCATGGCACCCCAAGTAAAATTCAAGGATAATCAAAAGCCTAAGCTTGGGGATGCCCCGGGAAGGAATCCCCTCTTTCGTCTTCATCCATCGGTAACTATACTTGGAGCTATGATTTTATTCACCACATGATATGTGTTTTGCTTGGAGCGTCTTGTATAATTTGAGTCTTTGCTTGTTAGTTTGCCACAATAATCCTTGCTGGACACACCTATTAGAGAGAGTTAAATATGGCCTAGGAATTGTTAGAACACTCTATGTGCTTCACTTATATCTGTTGAGTTGAATAGTTTTTGCTCTAGTGCTTCACTTATATCTTTTAGAGCACAGTGGTGGTTATATTTTGTAGAAATTGTTGAACTCTCATGCTTCACTTATATCTATTTGAGAGTCTATTAAACAGCATGGTAATGTATTTAGGCTAAGAAACTAGTCTTCACATGATAGACATCCAATGTCAATGTAGGAAAAAATTTCACACTAAGTGCATTGAATATGATGAGATGTTGGATGCTTGATAATTGTTTTGAGATATGAGGAGAGTGATATTAGAGTCATGGTAGTGGAGTTATTATGAAATTAAGAAATACGTGTGTTAATGTTAGTGATTCCCGTATCATGCACGTATGGTGAACCGCTATGTGACGAAGTTAGAGCATGAGGTATTTGTAGAGTGCCAACCTTTGTGTGGAGGTCGGGGGCGCGCGATGGTTAACTCGTACCAACCTCCCCCCTAGGAGCATGCGTTGATTTCTTTGTTTGATGACTCGTAGATTTTTGCAATAAGTATATGAGTTCTTATGAGTAATGTTGAGTCCATGGATTATACGCACTCTCACCCTTCCACCATTGCTAGCCTCTCTTGTACCGAGCAACTTTCGCCGCTGGCATAAACCCACTATATATCCTTCCTCAAAACAACCACCATATTATTCCTCAAAACAGCCACCATACCTACCTATCATGGCATTTCCATAGCCATTCTGAGATATATTGCCATGCAAGTTTCCACTGTTCCGTTCATATGACACGCATCATATTGTCATATTGCCATGCATGATCATGTAGTTGACATCGTATTTGTCGCAAAGCCACCATGCATAATTGTTCATACATGTCACTTTTGATTCATTGCACATCCCGGTACACCGTCGGAGGCATTCATGTAGAGTCATACTTGTTGTAGTATCGAGTTGTAATTTCGAGTTGTAATAAAAGTGTAATGATCATCATTATTAGAGCATTGTCCCATGTGAGGAAAGGCCAATAAAAAAAGAGATGGCCCAAAAAAATAGAGAGGGGCTAATAAAAAAGGGGGAGAAAGCCCCTCCAAAAAAAATGAGAAAAGAGAGAAGGGACAATTGCTACTATCTTTTTCCACACTTGTGCTTCAAAGTAGCACCGTGTTCTTCATTGTAGAGAGTCTCATGTTTAGTCACTTTCATATACTAGTGGGAATTTTCATTATAGAACTTGGCTTGTATATTCCAACGATGGGCTTCCTCAAATGCCCTAGGTCTTCGTGAGCAAGCAAGTTGGATGCACACCCACTAGCTTGTTTTGTTGAGCTTTCATACATACTTAGCTCTAGTGCATCCGTTGCATGGCAATCCCTACTCACTCACATTGATATCTATTGATGGGCATCTCCATAGCCCGTTGATACGCCTAGTCGATGTGAGACTATCTCCCTCCTTTCTGTCTTCTCCACAACCACCTCTATTCCACCCATAGTGCTATGTCCATGGCTCATGCTCATGTATTGCGTGAAAGTTGAAAGGTTTGAAAAGATAGAGTATGAAAACAAGTGCTTGGCTAAAATCAGGGTTGTGCATGATATGAATATTTTGTGTGATGAAGAGGGAGCATAGCCAGACTATATGACTTTGAAGGGATAACTTTCTTTAGGCATATTATTTTGAGAAGACATGATTGCTTTGTTAGAATGCTTGAAGTATTGTTATTTTCTTATGTCAATATAGACTTTTATCTTGAATCTTTCAGATCTGAACATTCAGGCCATAATTAAGAGAATTACATTGAGAAACTATATTGGTTAGCATTCCACATCAAAAATTCTTTCTTTATCATTTACCTACTCGAGGACGAGCAGGAATTAAGCTTGGGGATGCTTGATACGTCTCCAACGTATCTATAATTTTTTATTGTTCCGTGCTATTATTTATGAAGTCTTGGACGTTTAATGGGCTATATCATACACTTTTATATCATTTTTTGGACTAACCTACTAACCCAAAGGCCCAGTCCAGATTGCTGTTTTTTTCCTGTTTCAGGGTTTTGCAGAAAAAGAAAATATCAAACGGAGTCCAAACGGAATGAAACCTTCGTGAGAGATATTTTTGGAGAAAATCACGTACAGGGAACTTGAGAACAACGTCAGGGGAGCATCTAGGCGCCCATGAGGGTGGGGGGCGCGCCCCCTGCCCAGGGCATGCCCCCCTACCTCGTGGGCCCCTCGAGCGTCCCCCGGTGTCCTCCTTCCTCCTATATAATTCTACGTACCCCAATACCTTCGACGATAGAGAGAAAACCCTAATTCCACCGTCGTAACCTTCTGTTCCCGTGAGATCCCATCTTGGAGCCTATTCCGGAGCTCCACCGGAGGGGGATCCATCATGGAGTTCTTCATCATCATCATCACCGCCCTCACCATGAGTTGTGAGTAGTTTACCCCAGACATTCAGGTCCATAGCTAGTTCTCCTCGGTCTTCGAGGAGATCTATTCGATGTAATCTCTTTTTGCAGTGTGTTTGTCGAGATCCGATGAATTGTGAGTTTATGATCAAGATTATCTATGAGAAATATTTGGTTCTTCTCTGAACTTTTTATGTGTGCTCATAATATCCTTGCAAGTCTCTTCGAATTATTGGTTTGGCTTGGCCTACTAGATCTATAGTTCTTGCAATGGGAGAAGTGCTTGGCTTTGGGTTCAATCTTGCGGCGTCCTTTCCCAATGACAGTAGGGGCAGCAAGGCACGTATTGTATTGTTGCCATCGAGGATAAAAAGATGGGGTTTATATCATATTGCTTGATTTTATCCCTCTACATCATGTCATCTTGCTTAATGCGTTACTCTGTTCGTATGAACTCAATACACTAGATGCATGCTGGATAGCGGTCGATGTGTGGAGTAATAGTAGTAGATGCAGAATCGTTTCGGTCTACTTGTCTCAGATGTGATGCCTATATACAATGATCATGCCTGGATAGTCTCATAATTATTCGCTTTTCTATCAATTGCTCAACAGTAATTTCTTTACCCGCCGTAGAATATCGCTATCATGAGAGAAGCCACTAGAGAACACTATGGCCCCCAGGTCTATTCTCAACATATCAATCTACATCTAATTTTCTTTTATCGCTTTTATTTGCTGTTCTTATAAACCAAAAATATAAACTATCATCTCTATCAGATCTCACTTTTGTAAGTGACCGTAAAAGGGATTGACAACCCCTTATCGCGTTGGCTGCGAAGTTCTTATTTGTTTGTGCAGGTGCGAGGGACTCGCGCGTGGTCTCCTACTGGATTGATACCTTGGTTCTCAAAAACTGAGGGAAATACTTACACTACTTTGCTGCATCTCCCTTTCCTCTTCGAGGGAATACAACGCTAGCTCGAGAAGTAGCAGTAACTCACACCCCCATACGCGCGTAGTCGTTGTTGCCCTGAGGCAACCCTTGCCAAGCAAGTGTACTATGCTCCACCACCTCATTTCCACCATCAATCCACCAAATTAGGAGTAGGGCCTTTTGCCACCATGGCGGCCCGAACCTGGGCAAAACTGCCCGTGTGATCTCTGTCGTACTGCCCCACGCGTGTGTGCTCTTTGTGCAACGCGACGTCCCCCTGCCGAACCAGCAAGGGGCCTCGTGGTCCCATAGGTGGTCGTGGATTTCCCGCGACATCTTTGGCGCGCCAGGTAGGGGGGTCGCTTGCCTGAATCTGAAGGCGTGTGCAGCGTGTCATCTTCATTGCCACCTTCATCTTCAAGGACGCCATTGATCATGGCGCCCAAGAAGAAACCCGCTTCTTCAGCGGAGCCGTCCACCTCGAAGGCTCCGCCGCCCACAGCCTCTAACGCTACGGGAGGTGCGGAGGCACGCGAGGATGCGCACGCTACTGGGGATGTGGTCGGAGCAGGCGGCACCGTCACCACTTCCCCCGCGGCCGACGAGGGAGCAGGAGGCACTGGAGGAGAGCAGGATCAACAACGCCCCGACAGCCATGCTCCCCAAGGCCTGGGCTAAGGGGTTACTCCATTTGTGTCCCTTTTGCCCGCCGACGAGCACAGCCGTAGCAACGGCGCTCGGGCCAGGGCGAATTTCCGCCCTCGGACCGTTCTAACCACATGTGTGGTAGTAGCGCGTGCGCCTCCCCCGGGACGGGTCGACCAAGCCGCTGCGCTCGACTGAGCCGCTGGCCCTCGTGCGCCCTCGCCGCACCACCCTGCCATCCAGGTGGTCGCACCACAACAGCGGGGGCGCAATGCTGCCGCCGCAGGCACCGTCAGGAGCCAAGCGACTGTGCGATTGACTTCATCAGCACCTATGCCAAGTACAACTTCGGAAGCCATGGTGCGGGTTCAGTTGCTACTGAGATTTCCGCCAGCGGTCGAGCAGATGGAAGAATGGTGTGACACCATCCAAAGTCTGCTCAGTTTCGCCAAAGTTGGGAACTCACGGCTAGCTGACCCACCGCGGCCTCCCCATGCGACAGCAACAGCTCGCGCTGATGGCCGTACGGAGGGAACCGTCCCCACGCACGGCAGCCAGCGCGAGCTCAATAGAATCAAGACCCAGACGATGTCTCGATGGCCTCTTCTGACCCTCGAGCGCGTCCAGGCCAACGTCGAGCCCCGGAGGATAGGCGGAGAGGAGACACGCGCTTTGTTGTCGACCAACACCGGAACGACCTCCGCCAGGCCAATGGGTGCAACGGCCCCGACATCGACGAGCCCGCACTCGTTATTGCCGGGTGCCTAGTTTTCGAGGTTGGCTGCCCTGCCTATACTCGTGTCATGAGGCATGTCCGTTGGCCGTCCATTCGCATGTTCAAGCCAGAGATACCAGAGAAGTACGACAGGAGGCTGAACCCGACAGAGCTCCTGAGCATCTACACCATCACTGTTCAGGCTCCCAGGGGGAGAGACGAGATGGTGTTCGCCAACTACTTCCCTTTGGCCCTCAAGTCCAATGTGAGGTCTTGGCTGATGCACGTGCCAGAGAACTCCATCATATCATGGGTAGCCACGAATTCATTGGCACCTTCACGGGTAGCAACTAAGAACCCGGCAAGCCCAGCAACTTGCAACTTCTCCAACGGAAGGAATGATAAACCCTCCGTAAGTATTTATAAAGATTCAGCAAAGTTCATAGAAATATCCCAAATATCCATCCGACATTTGTGATAGCCACCTGCTAGTCCAATGTGCGCAACCACCGGATTCGTTCTAAGATGAACATGCGGTTTCTCAAAACTGTGAAGGAGCTCTACACGCTGGTGGTTAAGTGTGCTCAGATGGAGGAGGGAAGGAAGTTGCACGGAGAGGAAGATTGCATCAAAGTTGATTCTGATAGAGGCAAAGGTGTCCCGTCTTTGATGAGATGGTGGCTTTCGTTTTGTAGGAAATCGACTTTGATGATCCGACTACGAATGTGCGAGGACGTCATGCCTTAGCAATCGCTAAGCCAACTCCGAGAGGTTATTTACCATGCCGGAGCACGATCAACCTGACCACAAAGGTCTGTTTCCTGCAAGCAAACAAAGAACAAGCAACAAAATAAGATTGCAATCTGGATATTGCGAATTTAAGAGGAAAGTTTTATTGATCAAGTGGGGTTCTGTGACATCTTTGTCTGGTCGTTGAACACAAACGAAGTACGTGAAGTTGCAGCTATGGCGAACTTTAATCTAAAGAAAACCCAAAGTCTAAATGATGCCCTAAGGGCTGTATATATGGAGAGAGAGAGAGGGGGGGAATTTTGTGGCCCCTTGGAGAAGGGGTCCGAAACCAACCATAACTCTGTTTTCCCCACACATACGGACTCTAAAAACAGCCTATACTTTAGTATTTGAAATTACATGGGCCTAGCCCAATAATAAGGTGATGCGGCACCTATAATAGTCTTTGGACGAAATTTATGAAGTGGCATCTTGTATATTTCATCCAAGGCTTCATGCTCTCATTATGGTGGCTTCAAAGTCTTGAAATCATCACTTGTAACTCCGTTCTTATTCCCCTAGCGCATGCCATCATCTCCATGCTTGATCTTGCTCCAATGTTCATCCTTCTTGTCCCAGCTAGGCCCTTCATCTATTATATAATTAAGACAGAAGACAAATAGGCTACTACGTTCATCCACATGTATTAAATTATGTCAACCATTAGTTTTTGGAGATTAAAGGCCCAGATTTAAAGATGTGAACGTTACATACAAATATTGTATATATGTCTTTTTGGAACATAGGAAGTTGTCACGTACGTGTTTTTTCAATTCACGGACATTAATTATGATGGAAAGATGCAAAGCATAATTAGGTATAGGACAAGGAGACGTGGAAGAGAGATACACGTACACGCTAGAAATAAATCCATCAGAAAAAAAAGAGAAAAAAACACGGCTAGGTCATTCCGCTGATACGTGCAATATGAGTCCAACATGGACATATCTAAATGCCAAGGTCATATAGACTAAAATATTTGATCCGTTGACTGAATTTTCTTACGGCTAAGATTTAAGGAATCGTGCATCTAAAATTTACCTTTTGGTTATGTATGTACATAAAGACTTGGTCTTCCTTTTGATGCGTACGTGGGCAGGAGACCGAATCCTTATGCAAAAGAAACGAGAGCCATTCGCTATGCATAAAAAAAGGAGACCGAGTCCTCCATGTTTATGTTCGTAGGAATTCACGATGCAAAAATCATTAGCCGCACTTGATAGTCCTTCGTGTCCAAATCTGAATCAAACTTAGGAGGAAAATGCATGTGCCAGATTTAATGGTCCTACCAAACGGGAGAGCATGCTGATACCTGATAGTATGTGTTGGATTCCTAGAGTTTTTTTCAGCGAGGGAATTTCTATAGTATTACAACCGATGACATCAGTAATTATGTTAATAATAAAAAATGCAATTTCTTTGCTGCTAAGCTAAATCAGGAAATAGGTGCGTACACTATATATAATTAAAATATAAAATATATATGTACCATAAATATCCAAATATATAATATATAAAAAATTAATTTTTCTTATTTGCATGCATATTTTTAGAAAATTGTACGACATTAGTGCATACTAATTAATGTCCAGTTTCAGTGTACAAATTTCGAAAATTTAAAAAATATTTGCATGTACGAACAACATGTTCAGTTCAATAAGACATGTAAGAAAAACTTAATAGATCATCTTAGTGTTAGTGTGTTACATGTCTGACCAACACATCTAATGGGAAGAAAAACAATGTTGTTACTATAACAATAGATATGGAAGCGACATGCCATGTCAAGTACATATTAGGTTGCTTCAGTTGTGCCAGAAATACCGTAGAAAAATTGTTCTACCTTCAGTGCTTCAAAAAAGAGTTGCTTCAGTTTCCCAGAAATTATAACTCACAATAATTGAGAGAAGCAGTAAGAGAGGTCAAGCTATGATGATACTGGTAGAGCGATTAGTTTCACAAAGAGATAATGAGTGAGGGATATTGTTCGAACGAAAATTTCATGAGACAAATCTTCTCAGGTATTTACTACCCAATTTTCTTACGTCGGAGAGACATACATCAATGCAAGACATGGCAAGAAAGAGAGAGAGAGAGGGGGGGGCATTCACATCTCGAGATATTGCATGACCAATGAGTGTAATGACTTAGATTTAATAAATGGCTTAGATTTAATAAATGGCTAATGAACATAAATAATGAGAGTAAGATCAGCTACCAATGAAGTGTTTGGAGGCCTGCCATGTACAAATTCATAGATGCCTTCAAGGTAATACAACCACAGACAAGATGGGCACACAAAGGGATATGTAGGATCGGATAGGAGTACAAGGTACAAATGTTTGTATTTAATTACAAGCAAATTATTTGTTGTAAGTTGGACACAATTTATACGTGCAAAATGTAGATAAGTGCAACTGTAATGAAAGACTAAAGAGCATGGCTTATTCAATATGATAGAAGTTCATTGTAAATCTAGCCGCGCAAATGCGCGGGTCACACTACTAGTTTCTAAACAAGACAAATGTATCCAATTTAGGCAGCATCATATTCTCATGAACATTAGAATCAGCACCAAGAAATGAAAGTACCTGGTAATTCAATTGGCGTGCGCGAGCTCTAGTAATTGGTCCAGTATGTATAATAGCAAGGGCAGTGGGTGTAGCAATGGCGTTGATGTCCTCATCATCCTCCCCTTCTTGAAATGAAGTCGTCCTCGACGGAAGCTCATCATCCTCACCCAAATAAGGCTTCAAATCTGCGATGTTAAAAGTGAGACTAACCCCAAAATCTGCAGGTAGCTCAAGTTTATATGCATTATCATTTATTTTCTCTAACACCTTAAAAGGACCATCAACACATGGCATTAGCTTTGACTTGCGTAAATTAGGAAACCTATCCTTACGCAAATGTAACCAAACAAGATCTCTAGGTGCAAAGACAACAAGTTTTCTACCCTTATCTCAAGCCAGTTTATATTTAGCATTCATGCATGCGCTCAATATTTTCCTTAGTTAACACATGCATTTTTACGATCAATTCAGCATGTTGTTTAGCATCAAAATTAACCTTCTCCAAAGATGGAAGAGGCAACAAATCAATAGGTGGCCGAGGTAAGAAACCATACACAATTTCAAAAGGGCACATCTTAGTAGTAGAATGCAGTGAACGATTATAAGAAAATTCAATATGAGGCAAGCATTCTTCCCACATTTTCCTGTTATTCTTCAAAACAGCCATAAGCATAGTAGACAAAGTTCTATTAACTATGATATAGGCAAAGGTGTCCCGTCTTTCGATGAGATGGTGATTATCGTTTTCGAAGGAGTAGACTTTGACGATCCGACTACGAACGTGCGAAGACGTCGTGCCTTAGCAATCACTAAACCAACCCCGAGAAGTTATTGACCACGCCGGAGCACGATAGACCTAACCACGAGGGTCTATTTCCTGCAAGCAAAGAAAGAACAAGCAAGAAACTGAGATTGCAATCTGGATATTGCGAATATAAGAGGAAAGCTTTATTGATCACGGTGGGGTTCTGTGACGCCTTTGTCTGTTCGTTGAACAGAAACAAAGTACGTGAAGTTGCAGCTATGGCGAACTTTAATCTAAACAAAACCCAAAGTCTAAATGATGCCCTAAGGGCTGTATATATGGAGAAAGAGAGGAGGAATTTCATGGTCCCTTGGAGAAGAGGTCCAAAACCAACCATAACTCTGTTTTCCCCACACATACAGACTCTAAAAACAGGCTATACTTTATTATTTCGAAATTACATGGGCTTGACCCAATAATAAGGTGACGCAGCACCTATAATAGCCTCTGGACGAAATTTATGAAGTGGCATCTTGTATATTTCGCCCAAGGCTTCACACACTTATTATGGTGGCTTCAAAGTCTTGAAATCATCACTTGTAACTCCGGTCTTGTTCCCCTTGCGCATGCCATCATCTCCATGCTTGATCTTGCTTCAATGATCATCCTTCTTGTCTAAGCTAGACCCTTCATTTGTAAGTAAGACAAATGTATCCAATTTAGGCAGCATCATATTCTCATGAACATTAGAATCATTACCAAGAAACGAAAGTACCTGATAATTTAATTGGCATGCACGGGCTCTAGTAATTGGTCCTGTATATGTATCAGTAGGGGTTGTTGGTGTAACTTTGTTAGTGATGTCCGCATCATCCTACCCTTCTTGAATTGAAGTCGTCCTCGACGGAAGCTCATCTTCCTCACCCAAGCAAGGCTTCAAATCTGCAATGTTAAAAGTGGGACTAACCCCAAAATCTGCAGGCAAATCAAGTTTACATGCATTATCATTTATTTTCTATAACACCATAGAAGGACCATCAGCACGTGGCATTAGCTTTGACTTGCGCAAATTAGGAAACCTATCCTTATGCAAATGTAACCAAACAAGATCTCCAGGTGCAAAGAAAACACGTTTTCTACCCTTATCTCCAACAAGTTTATATTTACCGTTCATGCACTCAATATTTTCCTTAGTTAACTCATGCATTTTTAAGATCAATTCAGCACGTTGTTTAGCATCAAAATTAATCTTCTCCGAAGATGGAAGAGGCAACAAATCAATAGGTGCACCAGGTAAGAAACCATACACAATTTCAAAAGGGCACATCTTAGTAGTAAAATGCAGCGAACGATTATAAGCAAATTCGATATGAGGCAAGCATTCTTCCCACATTTTCTAGTTATTCTTCAAAACAACCCTAAGCATAGTAGATAAAGTTCTATTGTCTACCTCGGTTTGTCCATCAGTTTGGGGGTGACATGTAGTACTAAAAAGCAGTTTAGTCCCCAACTTAGCCCATAAACATCTCCAAAAGTGGCTAAGAAATTTAGTATCACGATCTGAAACAATACTATTCGGCACACCATGCAAGCTAATAATTTCACGAAAGAACAAATCAGCAACATTAGCAGTGTCATCGCTTTTATGACATGGTATAAAGTGTGCCATTTTCGAGAACCTATCCACGACAAAAAATGTGCTATCCGTCTCCTTCTTTGTTCGAGGTAAACCCAAAACAAAGTCCATAGATATATCTTCCCAAGGAATACTAGGGACATGCAAAGGCATATATAAACCATGAGGATTGAGTCGTGACTTAGCTTTTTGACATGTAGTGCAACGAGCAACTAAACACTCAACATCCCGTCTCATCTTTGGCCAAAAGAAATGTGTAGCAAGTACGTCCTCCGTATTCTTCACACCAAAGTGTCCCATTAATCCTCCTCCATGCGCCTCCTGCAACAATAAAAGACGAACAGAGCTAGCTGGAATGCATAGCTTGATTGCACGAAACACAAATCCATTATTAACGACAAACTTGTTCCATGTTCTCCCTTCTTTACAATATGCAATACATCTTTAAATTCAGCATCATGCACATATTGATCTTTGATGGTCTCCAAACCAAATATTTTAAAGTCAAGTTGTGAAAGCATAGTATAATGACGAGACAATGCATCAGCAATAACATTTTCTTTTCCCTTCTTGTGTTTAATAACATAAGGGAAAATCTATATGAATTCAACCCATTTAGCATGTCTACAGTTCAATTTTGCTTGACTTTTGATGTGCTTCAAAGATTCATGATTAGAATGTATAACAAATTCTTTGGGCCATAAATAATGTTGCCATGTTTCCAAAGTCCGAACAAGAGCATACAATTCCTTATCATAAGTAGAATCATTCAGACTAGGCCCACTCAATTTCTTAAAAAAGTATGCAATAGGTTTACCATCTTGAAATAACACACCTCCTAACCCAATTCCACTAGCATCACATTCAAGCTCAATAGTCTTATTAAAATCAGGAAGTTGGAGTAAAGGAGCATGTGTCAACTTATCTTTCAATACCGTGAATGCTTCTTCCTGTGCAGTACCCCAAACAAAAGGCACATCCTTCTTTGTAAGCTCATTGAGAGGTGCATCAATGGTGCTGAAATCTCTCACAAAACGCCTATAGAATCCAGCGAGGCCAAGGAAACTTGTCACGTGTGTGACCGTTTTGAGCTGTGGCCAACTCTCAATAGCTTCAATCTTGTCTTTATCGACCTCAACTCCCTGTGGAGTAACAACATAGCCAAGAAAAGATACTCGGTCGGTGCAAAAGGTGCACTTCCCAAGGTTACCAAACAAACGTGCATCACGTAGAGCAATAAAAACAACACGTAAATGTTCCAAATGTTCCTCCAAAGATCTGCTTTAAATCAGTATATCATCAAAGTAAACTACCACAAACTGTCCAATGAAAGCACGTAAAACTTCATTCATTAATCTCATGAAAGCACTAGGTGCATTAGTTAACCCAAAAGGCATGACTAACCACTCATATAATCCAAACTTATTTTTAAATGTTGTTTTCCATTCATCTCCCAATTTCATACTAATTTGATGGTATCCGCTACACAAATCAACTTTAGAGAATATTGTGGAGCCACTCAATTCATCAAGCATATCATCTAGCCTAGGAATAGGATGACGATAATGAATAGTAATATTATTAATGCCTCAACAATCAACACACATACGCGATGTAGCATCCTTTTTTGGCATTAGAATAATAGGAACAACACAAGGACTAAGGGATTCACGTATATAACCTTTGTCGAGTAGCTCCTGTACTTGACACATATCTCCTTCGTCTTCTCTGGATTGGTACGGTATGGTGCGCGGTTGGGTAGCGATGCACCGGGAATTAAGTCAATCTGATGCTCAATCCCTCGAATAGGTGGTAATCCCAATGACACGTCTTGTGGAAATACGTGTGCGAACTCCTGAAAAATGTTAGTGAGAGTAGGAGGCAAAAAGGAAGGCACGTTCTCGAAGGAAAATAATGCCTCTTTGCACACAAAAGCATAGCAAACACATTTTCTGAAATCTAGATCATCAATATCAGATTTGGTGGCAAGTAAACATCCACTTTTTAGTTTAATTTCAGATGCAACATGAGATGATGGTGTGTTATTAGGCTTCATTTGTTGCTCAAATTCTTTTGCCACAATCTGATTTTCACTCTTATGTTGCTCCTGTTTTGCTTTATTAGCACTATTAATTTCATCTTCAAAATGGAATCATGAGACATAGGAAGCAAAGTAATACGTTTATCCTTATGAACAAGAGTATACTGATTGTTTCTACCATGGTGTACATAATTTTTATCAAATTTCCGTGGTCTACCAAGTAATAAGGAACATGCTTGCATGGGTACCACTCACAATTAACATAATCAGCATATGTAGAGATACTAAAATGCACACAAACAGTACGTGTTACCTTAACCTTGTCGCTGTTGTTGAAACATTGGAGTAAGGATGTGGATGTGGTCTTGTGGTGAGAGATAGCTTCTCCACCATCTCCATGCTAGCCAAGTTGTTGCAGCTCCCTCCATCTATGATGACGCGAACAGAACGTTCCTTCACAACTCCCTTTGTATGGAACAAATTATGCCTCTGATTTTGCTCCGCTTGTGTGACCTGCACACTCAAAACACGTTGAACAACTAACCATTCATACCTGTCAGCGTCTTCAGGAGCCATGTATTGCGTCTCATATTCAGAATCATCTCCACCGTGTTTTTCACGTGTAATAAGAGCCAAAGTCTCCTCGTCATAGTCACTAGCGGACTCATAACCACCATCCCAGTAGCAATCATCACACGCTGAGATTTGCATTCCCTCGCATAGTGACCACGACCAGGGCAACAATGACATATAACATCATGTGTTGGTCCTGTGGGTGATGTAGGATCGAAAGTATGTCTAGAGGGGGGTGATTAGACTACTTTACCAAATAAAAACTTAGCTTTTTCCCAATTTTTTGTTTTGACAGTTTTTAGCAAGATAGCACAAGTCAAGCAATCTTCCTACACATGCCATCTTAGAGTTGTAGTAGCGGAAAGTAAATCATTGCATATGAAGGAAAAGGGAGGGGTTTGGAGAGTGCAAACGCAAGTGGAGACACAGATGTTTTTGGAGTGCTTCCGATAGGTGGTGCTATCGTACATCCACGTTGATGGAAACTTCAACCCACGAAGAGTAATGGTTGCGCGAGTCCATGGAGGACTCCACCTACGAAGGGTCCATGAAGAAGCAACCTTGTCTATCCCACCATGGACATCACCCATGAAGGACTTGCCTTATTAGGGTATATCTTCATGAACTAGGCGATCTCCTTGCCCTTACAAACTCCTTGGTTCAACCTCACAATCTCATCGGAGGCTCCCAAGTGACACCTAACCAATCTAGGAGACACCACTCTCCAAAGGGTAATAGATGGTGTGTTGATGATGAACTCCTTGCTCTTCAAATGATCGCTCTCTCTCACACAGATTTGGATATGGTGGAAAGATGATTTGAGTGGAAAGCAACTTGGGGAAGTCTAGAGATTAAGATTCCTATGGTAGGATTGGAATATCTTGGCCTCAACACATGAGTAGGTGGTTCTCTCTCAGAAAATGAGTAATGGAAGTGTAGGTTTCTTCTGATGGCTCTCTCCATGAATGAAGAGTGGGTGGAGGGTTATATATAGAATCCACACAAAATATAACCGTTACACACAATTTACCAAATTCGGTGGGACCGAATCATGAAACTCGATCGAACCGATTTAGTTCAAAATGTGAACGTTAGGCTTTTCGGCGGGACCGATATGATCAACTCGGTGGGACCGATTTCATTAGGGTTAGGGCACAACGTAATCTCAGTGAGACCGATCACATAAACTCGGTGAGACCGATTTCTGTAACAGACACATAGAGAGTTGGTCAGGCAAACTCGGCAGGACCGATTCACTCATTTCGGTGAGACCGAAATGTTACGAAAAGGAAATAGAGAGTTTGCATTGCAAAATCGGTTGGACCGATCGCTCACTTTGGTTAGACGGACACATTATGAAGGGAAATAGAGAGTTTGCAATCCCATCTCGGTGAGACCGAGATCCATATTGGTGAGACCAAATTAATTAGGGTTTCTGGATATGGCTATGTCAAATGAACTCAGTGTTGCCGGGTAGATCAAATCGGTGGGGCCTAGTTTGACTTTTGGTTTGGGACATATGTGGATATGAGAAAGTGGTTGATGCCTGTTGGAGAATATCACTAAGCATTTTGAGCAAGCAAGCCATTAAGCAACACATCATTCCCTTTTAATAGTATTGGCTTTTCCTATGGACTCAATGTGATCTTGGATGACTGAAATGAAAAAGGTAGAGTCTTGAGCTTGAGCCAATATGTGTCCTTAGCATTTTGAGGAGTCCACATTCCTAGTCCATGCCATGCCAACCATTGAACTTTCTGGAATGATTATCATGAAAGAGCATTAGTTCAATGAGCATGTTGTTAGGAATTACCAAAACCAAGCAGGGATAGTTGCACTTTCAATCTCCCCCTTGTTGGTAATTGGTACAACATATAGATCAAAGCTTCATCAAATGATAATAAGATTGAAATACATCGTCGCTTTGAGAAGTATGTGATAAGCAAGAGCTCCCCCTAAATTTCTGCATTATTTAAAATTTTCTTTTGAATGCAAATGCACAATCGATTAGGATCATGTGTTACTCTTCCATGTCACATACATCTTGGTGGAGCGCTCAAAATGATAGAAAGTAAAATATGCACTCATCACCAAGGCAAAGTGAATTGTCATATATGAGAGATAAATAATAGCATCATTCAAGCAAGCATTAAGGTATGATATGATGAAAAACATGATCATACAAGTATCTCACACACATAACCATAGAGTATTAATCAAGCACGCAAATAAGTTTCAACCAGAAAACCAAAGAAGGCAAATGAAGCAAAGCTCTCTCTCGAAGCCTATGATCTATACACTTTCTCCCCCTTTGGCAACAAGTTACCAAAAAGCTGGAAAATGCATAGTGCTATGCGTCTCTCTAGGCTTGATCTTCGGGAGGAGGCGTTGAGAGGACCCGAAGGATGAATGCATCTGTGCAAGTTGTTGGGGCTGGTGGAGTGGCGATTGGAGGTGGCACTGATGATGTGGTTGCAGGTGCTAATGTAGTAGCTCTAGTGTGAGCCATGGGCACTGCAGAAGATCTCTTTCCTCTTGGCACTCTCTGAAAGACATCTATGGTAGGTTGTCCTTTCCTCTCATCAGCTTCTTCCTGGAGCTTCTCAACTGCTGTCTGCATTTCTGTCACCTTCAAGTCTAGATCATAGAGTTTTGTCTCAATGATCATCTCCAGGCTCGCTTGTTTCTAAATCAAGTTGGCCAAACCTTTCTCAATCCTCAAGGTTGCTTGAATCAGATATGTCATTTCATCTTGTTTAGATTTGAGGGACACTTGAGATGCCTCTTCAGCACTTGGCATATTTGCTGCTTTCTAGGCTCTTGCTTTCTCCCTCTTCTCTTGAGCCTCTACAAATGTGGGATTTTCTGCATCCATGGCAACTGTGTTGTCCTCAAAGTCAGGCAACAAGGGAAGATGTTCCTTGTCCAATAAGAATGTGCATGTGCCCATCTTGGAGTTGATGATCATCTAGATGTTTTGAGCATACCCACATGATCTCTTCTCGTCTGCAGCTGTCCTCTTGATTGTCTCAATAATCAAACTCATCACTTTAAACTTCTGAGGCACATCAAACAACTGCAGCAAGTTGATGGAATGGCTCTGATCATCTTGTGATCTCCAGATTTGGGCAACAAGGTGTGCCTCAAGATGGTCTTAATTGTGTTCAAACCAAATAGCAGATAATGAACAGAGCCAAACTTATGGGTTTCCAAGGCTTTGTCAGGAATCTCCTTGTACATGTTTGACATTGAGTTGTGGTCTTTCTTCTTCTTGGCATAGACATCCAAGTCATCCTCATGCTCTTCAGGGGCATTTATCAAGTTGGCCCACTCAGCAATTGTTGATTGGTACCTAGTACCCTCAGACATCCAAACAATTCTTCCATCAGGATAGAAATGAGCTGTAGAAGAAAATTGCATAATGAGCTCAGCATTCCACTTGGTCAACTCTTGACCCACAAACTTGTCTACTCCACATAGGCTAAAGCTCTCATGAACACCTGGAAAATGATATGCATTGTCATCAATGTAATCCCAATCTACCCACTTCATATCACAAACAATGAGCTTTTTATCAAGAAAGACAGTCTCATAGAAATCCTGCCGCTCTTTGGTGTGAACCTGTAATCCACAACAATCCTTCTCCTCACAGTATATGGATCAGATTATCTCCAACTTCTAAGACCTGGATCCTTCCCTAGTTTCATGTCTTCGTCAACAATATGAATATCATCATGATCATGAATCTTGGGCTTTAATTTTTTGAGCACATGGACTTCAGCATCTTCTTCTCCAATCTCAGGCACTGGGCCTTGTTCTTTTCAGCATCTGGTATGTTTCTTGTGCTCCTCTTTGGTGCAATCTTGGGGGCTGGAGCAGTAGCTTTGGGGGCTTTCTTGGGCTTAGAAGGGGTAGCCCTAGACTTGATGGCACCCCTCATCAACTTCTGAGTCTTTGTAGCTGGTGCAACAAGCTCGTCAGCTTCATCTTCAGAATCATCATCATCACCATCTTCTCTCATAGATGGCTTGCCAACCATTCGGGCTGTGGTCTTCCTAGCCCTCTTCTTAGTTCCTGCTGGCTCATCATCTCTGGTTTCAAGAGTGAACACCATTGTTTCTTGAGTTGATGCTCTGGCCTTTGACATTGGAGCTCTCTTCTTGTTCAAGCCAGGCTTTGTTGAAGCAACTGTGCCATACTCCTTCTTAGTCACTTTCTTCTTTGAAGTGGCCTCATCAGCCACAAAATCCTCATCCTCACTGTCAGAAGTTTTCTTCTTCCTTGACTTGGTAGCAGCCTATGGAAGGTTACTTGGAGTGCTCCTGCTACTCTCATAGTAGCTGCTATTTGAGGGACTAGAGCCCTCACTCAAATGTGCCTGTTCCTCTGGCCTGTTCTGGCTTTCACATTGATCAGACATAGTTGACACCGTAAACTAAAAGCCGACCCTGTGAATAGATGTAGATGAGATAGAGTGGATGAGCATCACAAAGTGCAGAGGTTTTGTAAAACAAATGAGTCAAACTCTTAGTTCTGGGTTTCTACTGAAAGCATTTTGGAGCTATCGATTTGATAATCTCGGTGACACCGAAGCAACTTTGGAGTCTAAACTCGTGCAATCGGTCAGACCGAGACACAGTTCGGTGACTCCAAAATTGCTAGGGTTTTACTGAGAGTTGAACTCGATCACACCGATTTGTAGGTTTCGGTCAGACCAAACCTTACATGTGCAATGGCCTAAGCGAAATCGATGGATCCGATTTCTACAACTCGGTCGGTCCGAGATGAGTTCGACGAAAACCTAACCCTAAAACTTTGAATCAAAAACTAATCTAAAAGGAGTTTTCGCTAGATAGGATGATCCCATACGTGGTAAGAATAATGGCATTGACTTTGTGCTAAGAATTGGAGGTAAAGATTGCACAAAGAGACGAGATCTTACCCTAACTTGGAAGTGAGCTCGCTATGGCGGCAACGGTGGGGTTTAATTCCGTTGACGGCGGCGGAGACCAGCGGTGGGAGGTCGCTGGCAGCTAGAGGACGATCCGGAGACCCTAGACGGCAGAGCAGGACACGCGCGGGCGAAGAGGTTTTGGACAGATTTTCAAAATTTGACCCATCGGTATATATATCCTAACCCTGTTGGTGTGACCGAGTGGAACAACTCGGTGGCACCAAGATGCAGAATCGCAAGTGGTTACTGCAACTCGGTGTGACTGAAAAGTTCTAATTGGTTGCACCGAGATTGAAAACCTAGTTCAACTCAGCGAACTCGGTTAGACCAAAAAGGATGAATCGGTCAGACCGAAGTGCACAGAGAGGTTTTGGAAGTTTATGTCTATGACAAATCGGGGACTCCGGGTCCTCCTCACACAGAGTGTTTGAATCTGACTTGATCAAACTTTGTGATGTAGCATGAATAGAGTTTGAGACAAGAAAGCATAGATAGCTTGAGGAGGTTCTTAGGCATTCTTTTCCATCCATTTGGCAAAAGAAGAAAGCCAAACAATCAAAGCAACAAATGGATGTCCTCGAATGAGAAAAATATGCACTCAACATGCTCACACAATAAGTTAGCAAATGAAACATGTGGCAAAGCATGCACAACCATTCTAGCATCTATCAAGCAATTGGCAATGATGATGTCATCTATATGTGAGTATATTGACTTAGGAGTCAAATGAGAACATTTGATCATAGGTCATACTCATCATTTAAGCACAAGTGGGGTTGCCACTTTTACATAAAGCATTGTTGTGTTCACACCATTAGAGTTACTTTAGCTCAATCTTTAGAGTAAAGCTCCCCCTAGATGTGATGTCCCCCTAAGAGGGATAAACTAACCTTGGGTTTGGTCGATGATGACTTCATGTAGGTGTTCAAGATGTAGATGATCTATGTTGATGTAGATCATTTTGAAGCAATCCATTGGAGTAAGTTGCACTTTCAATACCTACACGGGTTAGTCCCACAAGGAACAAACAGAGATATCCATTGACATAGAGTGAATTGTGCACAAGATGATGTCCATGAAAGCATTAGGTTACCTTGTCCCTTGACTTACCAACAAGAGGGTTTGTGACTCCTTGAACTAGTGCAAGATGTGAAAGTTGATTGCACTTGTCCTTGCCAATATGAATAAGAGTGAAGTATGTTGGCGGAGACACCCTCAAGAACTCTCTAGTTCTTCTTCTTCGGGATCCACACCATCTTGATGGGAATCCTTGGAGTTGTACATGTACTTGATGACGTAGAACTTGAGGTAGTCTTGGGAACCCACTTGACCAAGGACTTAGGAGCTTCTTCAAATGCATCAATCTCTTCTTGAAGCTTGTCCTTGCCCTTTAGCTCGAGATCTTGTGGTGGAAGATCATCTTGGGCTTGTGTCCCCTTGAAGGAAGTAGGATCATACTTATCTTGTTGAGGAACAAACTTTGTCTTGGGGTATTGATCTTCTTCCCACTCAACTCCACTGGCATTGAACTTTCGTTCAAAACCAACACCTTGATTCTTCCGGTGCCTTCCTTGCTTGCATACAATTTCCTCGAATTGCTTACTCCCGACAAGGCTCTTATAAACACCTTTCTCTATAATTCCCCTGATGCGGGGTCAACCCGATTCTAGGCCGATCTTTCACGAAAAGGAGGGATCCCGCGAGGAACACGATGAACACGAAGAACACAAATGGGAATCACGAGGGAAAACACTCAAGAACAAGTCCAATCACACATCCACTAGACAATCAAACACACAAGATCACAAGGTACATGAACAACAAAGGGAAAGATACAAGGTGGAGTTCATCTCCAAGAGGAGGTCTTGAATCCGTGAAGGATCTTCCCGTTTAGTGGTCTTGAATCCGTCGTGGATCTTCTCCGTAGAGGGGCCGCAGTCTCTCCTAGGAGTAGAACCACTAAGATGAGCAAATCTCTAGTCTAAAATGAGCTATCACATTTGCTAACCCTAAAATGGTGGAGGTGGAGGAGTATATATAGTCTAGGTCATGAAGGGGTAAGTGAGGGGAGAAACGGGTACATGGGCACCGTCCCGGATACATGCACGCAGGCAAGGCCGGATGTCCGGCTGGGGGCCAGATGCCCGGCCTCTCATGAGACGTCGGATGTCCGGGGCGGTCGACCGGATGTCCGGGCTAGCGGGGCCAAGACTCGGGTGCGGTTCTGTTGCTAGCGCCGGATTTCTGGGGTGAAGGCCGGATGTCCGGCAGCTGCTGAGGCGCCGGATGTCCGGGCGGGCGCCGGATGTCCGGCAGCTGTAACTTCAGTCGCTCCGTCTTCTTTCGTCCTCGCTTCCTTGCTTCCTTGCTTCCCTCGCTGATGGCGTAGGTGTTCCTTGGCGCTTGCACTCCTCCTCGTCGTCCGTGAAGCTCCGGCGATACCTATGCATGCACACGAGTGGAGTGTCCAGTAGTATACCATCCTCGAAGGGGTCAAGTGAACACGTGTAAAGGAGATGATTCACCTTTATGTATGAGAAGTAGAGGTCGCACGTGTCACTTGCAAAACAGACACTTGGCATGGTGATGTCCTTAGGATGCTCCGCATCATCCCCTCCCCCTTGGAAAAGATCAGACCTCAGATCAAAAGCCAAATCACCATGGGAAAGAGATGGCGTCGCCATGTCGATGCGGTCGATAACCAAGCACTCATCATCTTGAAGCTCGAAATGGGCACTCTCCAATGTCGCACCATCTATTGATTCCTTCAAAAGGAGCAAGGACAACAAACATTTGGAAAAACAAATGTGGTTAGCATTAGTGCAAAACGAAGCATTCAAAATGTGATTCACCCAACAAGTGTTATCATCAAGCATAGCATGTGGTGTGACAAAAGATTGTGAGATGACATGCAAGCATATGAATTGAGCACAATCAAGGTCATCATGGAAACAAGCATGTAAATGTGAGGTAAAGATGCACATATGTGTGACAAGAGAGTAAGCATCTACCTCAAAGTTGTAGCAAGCATGCATAAAGCGCTCAATGAAAGGTCTATGGTAGGCATAGGAATCATTCACAACACCCACTAAAATGAAGTGTCTAAACACATGAGTTAAGTGCAAGACAATCCAAGCATAACGTGCATAGGGTGTAGTGAAAGTCGTGTGGCACTCAACACAATAGAAAGAGCAATTGTTCGACATGTGTGAAGCAAATAAGTCAAGCATGTGACAAGCAAAGGGACATGGCATATGTGAAGGGATGACATTGGTGCAACTAAACATGTGATATGAGCAAGTAGGCAACAAGTTGGATGCAACACACAAGGCATATATATCATGAAGCATGGCAATGTGACAATGACAAGTTGAAGCGAGATCTCTAACATGTGTGCAATCAAGGGGTCCAAGATGACAAATAAGTCTCATGGTGCAAGCAACACATGTAGTGTGATCCACAATATCCATGCTCATGGTTTTGGGTGTCTCGAAAGAGAAGTATATCAACTTGAAAGCATGTCCTTGTGCGTCCTGCACAATGTCGAAGCACAAGCAAGTGCGATGTAGAAGCGTCGGGAACAAAGGAGGTTCGCTCTCAAGAGCTCGAATGGTCAACTCACGTGAAGTGGAAGTTGACACGATGTCCAAGTATCCTACACATGCACACAACAAAACAAAGAACGTATGCGCATGGTAGATAAACACATCATCCATCATGATGGTTCTCTTCTCTTGCACATAACCATTAGAAGCAAAAGTGCATGAATAAGATGATGCAACAATGGCTATATTCATGTCACTAGGCATATGGTGCGAAGAGGTAAGACAAGCATGCTTCGCAAGAAATATGTCAAAATCTCCAAATAAATGCGAGAATGCTACGGGGGCAATCTCATTGGCAAGACTAAAATCATGGTTGCGCTCAATGCATGGACAATCATATAGCATGAGAGAGGCAACGTGTGGAGACATGTGACAACAAGCAATATCAATAATGTGCAAAGCATGGCAATGGTTGACATCAACTGCATGAAAGGAGCAAGTATGAATCATCGGTGATGCAACATAAGCAATCATATCAATCATGTCGTGCAAACTAGTGGAGCGAAGATGCAACACACTAGATGAGTTCATAGCAATCATGTCATGTGCGCCAATAGTAGGCATAAGGAATGCACACGACATATCACAAGCACGAGCACATATCAAGATCAAAGCATCATAATAGGCATGGAGTGCAAATGAATCATGGCAATAACAAGTGATATCTCCACCAAGCTTGGTAATACACATACAAGTATCAGAATCAATCATCATGTGCAATGCAAAGCATGGGTCACAAATGCATGGCAAAGGCAAAGGAAATGTCATATCATGCAATGTGAACACGGCAATATGGGCAAATGATACATAACGAACAATAAGCCATAACCATGTGAGTGCCATGTAGAAGGAATGCGCGAAGTGTTTGCGCAAAAGGAGCGGTGGGAAAAACAATCCACGATATCCCAAGTCATCGTTGCTCTCTAGAGCTCTTTTCGTCAACTCGTGCGTATGTGAAGTTGACGAGTATGCATGGGTACCTACACAAAAGAGACACAAGCCAAAGAAAGTGTGTGCATGGTAAATGTACACATCATCCATCATGATGTGTATGTGCATGTGTGAGTTAGCACAAGATAAGCATCGCTCAAAGAAATTTGATGCATGGTATAAGAACATGTCATCCATCATGAATGAATAGTTATTGTGTATAGCATGATGTGGATGCAAATTGAGCATACAAGGATGGGGATCATGCAATGGATGGGATGGATCAAAATCTTCTAAACTATATGAGGAAACTATGGGTGTCTCCTCACGAGTAATATCTAAAGCACAATATGGAGAGAATGGACAACATCCAAAACAATGCATATCCGAAGCTAGGTGGTCATGGCATGGCATATGAGATAAATGATGCAAAGGTAGCATATGAATATAATCAAAAGAAAAACAAATGCCAATAACCATGGGCGTGTCATCTATGCCATAAGTGCAAATTGGGTTTATTTTAAAGGCATATGCATAGTTACTATGAAGAGATTGCAAATATGACATGTGGTTGATCTCATTCATAGCATATGACAAGTCAAGCAGATTATCAAACATGATGTGACCTAGAGAATTATCACATGAAATCCTATGCAACATGGCATCACAACTAATAGACTCCACATGGCAATCATCAAACTCATCATAAATGGGTAAATCATCGCATGGGGAAATCATACTAGCACGAAGCATGGCAATAGGTGGATCAACATCATGCAAGCAGTCAATGTCGACATAGTCCACTAGTGGGACGAGAGCATCACCTTCACCTTTCTTACCTTTCTCATTCCACTCGTGTGGTGTAGGTGAGGTGGGAAAGACAAAATGGTGGTCATCATCTTCATCTTGATGGAACCATGTGGGGGGTGCATAATATTCCACCATGGCCATCATCTTGTCCATAGGAAGGACGAAGTCGTCGAGGATCGGCGCGTCATCAAATGTGGGACCTAGCACCAAATAAGAAGATACAATAGAGGTAGAGGTCAAGTCGTTAGCGTAGGAAGTGGCCTCACATGCCGTATCAACCATCTCACTCTCTCTATGTGGTCGCTCACTCACTCCCACAAGGTAGGTGCACTCAATGTCGCATATGGTGGAGTCACTCATCGCACTCAAGTGGTGGGGGTTTTGGCTCTCCTCACATGGGAATTGGGGCAGCTCATCATATATGGGGCTAGTGGTGAACTCACTCTCACTCTCAATATGGTGGCACAAGTCACTCAAGTCATCATACGTCGCCGTGGTCGAAGGGAAAATCCCTGCTCAACCATCTCGTCATCGTCACCGTGGATGAAGGTCGAAGATGGCACATCATCACTCTCGCCTCCAAAGATGGAAGCATCATCCTTGCTCGTCACCATGTCGTTCGCCTCCAAAGCTTGGTCCTCGAATGGAGCCGTAGTCGTAGTCGTCGCTGCGCCGTCTTGAAAAAGAGTCAAAGTAGACTCGGCATCATCAATGCCACAAAGAGGGATGGCGATGAAGTCGAACTTGGGAACGTCGTCTTGGAGCTCGTCGGGCTTGGACATCATGGTGGTACTAGCCTCATGCTCGCCGTGTTGGAGCTTGGTCTTTGAGAAGTGTGCTTGCGCTGGAGAAGCCTTGGCCTTCATGAGTTCTTGTTCCGCCTTGAGAGCACCAATGTAGTTGTCGTCGAGGGACTTGTAGTTCTCGAGGAAGATAGTCTTGTAGATGTCATTGTGCAATCCCATCATGAAGTGGAGCTTCATCGAAATGGGTTCGTCCACGCCGGCTCGTCGCAAGGCAATCTTCATGTCCTTGAAGTACTCGTCGATGGACTTGGATCCTTGTATGGTGTTCTCCAATTGGCGTAGCAGATGTTCCGTGTAGGTGGGAGGCACGAACTCTCGCCGCAAAGCTCTCTTCGTCTTGGGCCAATTCACGTTGAAGCTCGTCGAAGGTGTGTGAAGCCACCATGTTGACGCGTTGTCGTGGAAGTTTCTTGTGGCGCACTTCACTTGACCTTCATAGGGAACTTGATGTAGCTTGAGGTAGTCGTCCATCTTGCGCTCCCACTCGAGATACTCCTCGGGGTCTTGAGTCCCATAGAAGGGAATCTCGTGGTCGTTGTCGAGGTTGTAGTAGCTCGTGGAAGTCGCGGACTTGAGCTTGGGAAGCTTCTCTTGAGCATAATCTTGAGGCGCTTGTGGGCAAAGATACCGCATATCCAAAGGCGAAGATGCCTTGAAGTCGCTTGGCAAAGATGCCAAGGTACATGGTGAAGTCGTTGAGCGATTGTTGGAGTTGAGCTCTTGACCTTCACGTTCTTGTCATTGATGGTGTCGATGTCGATGAGATCTTGCCGGAGATGGTAGCTCAGAAGGATGTGCACTTGAGCGTCTTCTTGAAGATGAGGGAGACCTCTTGCGGTTCTTTATGAGGGCTTTGAGCTCCTTCATTTGAGCATCCATGTTGGCGCACAAGTTGTTTGTCATGGCATTGAACTTGTCGTTGTTGTTGTACACCGAAGTAGATGAAATACTTTTCCTATCCATCACAAGACTCGAGCAAAGGTTAGTAGGAGATGAGATAAACAATACCAAGTTACCTTTTCCCAATGTTGAGGATGTATCCCGTTTCACTCAATATGAAATGAAAGAATAGTGGAATTGGTACCGGACTTGTTCACTCACACCTATCAAGTAAAGCTTATCGAGTGGCTTGGTTAGGATAAGTGGCACAAAAATGTGATGCAAAATGTTAGCAAGAGTCAATAAAGTTGAAAGAGATTCACAAATTCGCAGGTGAAACAAGTAGACCTATAGCAATATGTGGCACACGGAAACACACACACACGGATAGATAAATGGGGTCGTGCAACCAAGGAATGAGCACAAAATGTGGAATCCACGGAAAACGCTCGTGTTGCACAACTCAAGAGCGACGCTAGCACGATTGCTCAATAGACGGATATGACACATGTGCACAACCTATAAGATGCAAAATGTATGAACTTTCTATCCCAAGTATGCTATGTGTATGATGTTCTAGTGCTTTTAGCACAAGATGATCAAGTATGATATGATATGATGCGATGCTATGGCTCTTGCTTACAAGCTTCTTTGTCTTTCTCTTTTTGTTTAAAAGCTTATTCTTCTTTTCTTTCTATATGGCCACAATGCGAAATGCACAAACCAAGATAGCAATTTTGTATATGCGGGAACAATCTTGTGACACAAGGGATGATACGATGATACCAAGATGATATGGTATGTATGCAATGGAAGGGCGGATCGATGATCACTAATGTGCACAAGTAACGTTGCCGGCAATACTCAAAGGCTAGTCTCGATAGGCAAGTGACGCAAAATGGGCTAGGGGTTAACAATGCAATTGCAAGGGGAATATACAATGATGTCGTCGAGGTTACCATCCGAGTCGATGATGAGAGGCGGTGTTCTTGATGTAGACCCGTTCCTAATTAGCCGAAACACCTTAGGAAACGGAAAAACCACAACTCAAAATCTCAAGGACAAATGTCAAATGGTGGTAGAGGACAAGTGATGGCTTCTCGCCCCTCGTTGGTTACCCCAAGTGGAAGGTTTGAGATGTAGTGTAGCGGAAGTTTTCCCTTGGCAAAGATACCAAGGATCGATTTCCCTGAGACTCCCAGTTTCAACAAGAAGGTGTCAACTGCTAACGGCGCCAGATATTTAGCAATCAACGTGGACCTGCACACAGATACAAATAACTTTGCTCCCAACGAGTACAGAGAGGTTGTCAATCTCTCCGGCCTTGTAGTTTAAAAAGGATCAAACGCAAGTGATAATAGTGATAGTTAATGATGCAATAGTAAGTAAAAAGCGTAAAGTAAATAGTGGATGTGATCAATGATGGTAATATGGACCGGGGTCCCATGATGTTCACTAGTGATGTCTCTCTCCCAAAAGACGATAAAACAGCTATGTGAGGTAAACGAATTACAGCTGGGCAATTGACAGAATTATGTGCGCAAACCAATGCTAACTATGTTACAAGAAAGGTAGAGGTTCAAAGCATGGGCGGTACGCCAAGGCAAGTAGACCGAAATCCATCTGCATCTACTACTAATCATCCACCTTGAGATATCTATCCAGAACATCTCGCTGGTATTAAGTTGCGAGTCCCACCCATAGTGTAAAATCAAAGCAACAGACAACTGCATTAAAAGAACTTTGCGTAAAGTAAACAATCCTTGCACCCGCGGGCACAAGCACCGTTGTTTTCCCCCTTGTGGCACCAACACATCCCCTAGACTCATGTTTCTGTCACTCAAGCTAGTCATCGAGGGGCATGAACCCACAATCAAGCATAACGTTCCCTCTTGGAGTCACTACCTACTACTTGGCCAAAGCAATAAATAACAACGGGGAACATGCAAGAATTACTTACGAACATAAATATAAAAGAGGTAGATCAAATATATTACTCAAACACAATCTGAACATAATCTCACAATCCATCGGATCCCAGCAAACTCATCATAGCAACAGCATAAGGATTACATATGTGCCTCGATCATGCAGGGCAGCTCACGAGGACTAATTAGTGAAGCACAAGAACGGGAGGAGAACATCACATAGCTACTGGTCATGGACCCATGGTCCAAGGGAGACTACTCACAACTCATCCGGGAGGCGTCCATGGTGGTGGAGAAGCTCCCGGTGGTGATCCTCCCCTCCGACAGGGTGCCGGGAAGAGTTCTCCTGGTGCTCCCGATCTTGGAAGCTGTGGCGGCGGCGGAACAGAGATGAGATCACGAAAAAGGGTTCCCGTCTCGAGGGTTTCGGGACGCGATATAAATATATGCCAAAGGGGGGCATCAGCGGAGGCTCGGGGGGCCCAGGCGCCCCCCCCCCCCCC
>LR738712.1:322562897-322661065 GCA_902687465.1 Secale cereale
CCCCCCGGCGCGGCCAGGGGGGCCGCGCCACCAGGGCGCCTGGAGCCCTGGTGGCCCCCCTCCGACTGTACTTTGGCTGCTGGGAAGCTTCTGGAACGCTGGTTTTTTATATAATTTTTCCGGGATTTTTCTGGCAGTTCTCGTAATGGGAAAACCTGAAATACAAAAACAGCAGAAAACAGAAACTGGCACTGGGGTGCACTAAGTTAATAGGTTAGTACAAATATGATCAAAAGTGTATGGAAGTGTATAAATATCATAGCAATATCACCCAAAAGAGGCATGGAGCAAGCAGAAATTATAGATACGTTTTGGACGTATCAACATCCCCAAGCTTAATTCCTGCTCGTCCTCGAGTAGGTAAATGATAACAAGAATAATTTGTGTGGTGACATGCTATTAACCATATAGGACTTTTCATAGTCATATGACAAAAGCTTACTGAGACAATGAATCTGTAGTAATTAAGTTGCCTCATGAGAAAATCACGAAGAACTGAAAGTTTTACAATATGATATTGAAACATCAAATAGATTTGTAATGAGCATGGTGTGCAAATATGATAAAGTGATATCTCGCTTGCCCCCTTTAGTGAAGCAAAACATAAATGCAGGGGAACCTCCAAGGTTTAAGTGATGACTAGATACAATGATTTCAAAATAAACGATATCACAATCATGCTAAAGACAATGCTACTTTGGGACAATGCACATTACACTCAGAATGACAATCATGCTCTCAGTAGTTGGTGCTTTAAAAGAAGGTGGAGACTCTCGAACCGTGGCTTTTGTTGGCAAGGTTGAAAACCCGTAGTCGGAAACAAAGACAAAACATGTACCAGATCTCTTGGTTTTAAAACAGAGGTAATAATAATTTTCTTCTTAGATCATGCATGTTTCGTCAACGAATGCTAGCAGATAACTCAATTACTTTTTGAGATGGACAAGTTTCGAGGAACGACTCCCGAATGAGGACGATCACATCCTCTTAATCTCCTTTGTTTATCACTGCCAAAGTTTTCTGATTTCTCATGAACAAAGCGTGAAGGAGGGTTTGTTTGTTATATTAATTTTGAGACAGGCGCACTCAATGCCAGTTCCTTCTCGTGTTATGGGTTTGCACATTATACATGCAATCCCGGGGTGAAGCTTGTCCAACTTAAAAAGATCATGAATTAACTACTACTTCCTCATGGACTTAAAACAGAGGCACAAAATAGGAATGCATTTTTTTTTCTTTGAATAATTTCGAGATGGTACCTGAAAGTCTCCGTTAGGAATGGCAGGTAAATACCATGTAGGAAGGTATGGTGGACTCATATGGCATAACTGGTTTAAAAGAATTTAGATGCACAAGCAGTCAGTCCGCTTAGTACAGGTGGAGGTTAGCAAAAGACTGGGAGCGACCAACTAACAGAGCAATGACGGTCATAATCATGCAGAGCGACAAAGCAACATTGAATCAGGCATGGTAGTTATATCGCTACTCAGAAATAAAAGATCATCAAGGATTGACAGACTTTCTTTACAGTCTTAAATATGCGTGAGCATACGCCAAGTCAATCAAAATAAATTCTTGAAGGAAGATATTACTAAACCATACCACATCATAGGCAAACAAATCATGTTGGTACTCCAATAACACATTGGAAACCCCCTAGCTATTTGAGACTAACTATAAGAAAACATGAACTATTGAGCACCATTATGCACGTAGCATCTTTATCATAGACATACCAACCAATACAACGGAAGCAAACTCTCTTAGTAAGATGATCATGATAAATAAAGAGAATTCAAGCAACCAACTAAACAAAAGCTCTTTAAAAAGATAAGCATGAAAACTAAAAGCTAAGCATGATAGTAGCTATTGAAAGACAAAGAACACACACAGCAAAGATAGACATGAAAATTCTATGTTGTGTTCTAGGTAGAAGTGGAGCGTGTTTCTCTCCCACATAAAGAAAGCTGAGTTCCGACTCGTTATGAAAATCTAAAGAAAACTAGAAAGGAAAACTAAAAGCAAGACGCTCCAAGCATAGCACATAACACATGAAGTGATAAAAATATAGTGGAACGAAAGACGAACTGATAATGTTGATGGAGAAGGGGATGCACGGGGGCATCCCCAAGCTTAGACGCTTGAGTCTCCTTGAATAATTCTTGGGGGTGCATGGGGGCATCCCCAAGCTTGAGCGTTTGACACTCCTGAATCTTTTTATCATCTTCCCTCGCACACTTGAAAACTCCCTTCATACATAACTCATCATAATATGATTAGCGAGGTTAGTACCCATAATAAAATAATTGTTCCTTGCTGGAAATAAGGATATTCTTGAAGATCTACTGTTTCTCAAGATTGCCAAAAGGTTTTTGCAAAGAAAAAGCAAGCTCTAGGTTTGCAAAATGAAGGAAAGGCAAAACAGGACAGAATCTGTGAAAAACAAAACAGCAGGTAGTAAATGATTTTTTCCGGGGCACTTCTGCAACTCTAATCAAAAAACTCAAAACAGACGCACGAAAGATAATTATATAGAGCATGCTGTCGAAAAAATTCAGACCAAAAAGATGATCTGGTGATTTTATACGAATTTTTCTATCCAAGGACAGAATATGTTTTCTGGACAGCACGTCACAACTTTTGAACTTTCTTGCAATCAGAGGCTACACTTGGCACAAAGTTGAAAAGCAAAGATACAATGATGATGCTACTGTAGTAACAACATCAAGACACAACAAAAGCAAAATTTTATTCATGTGGGCTGCCTCCCAAAAGCGCTTTCTTTTATGCCTTTAAGCTAGGCATAATGCAAAGAGGAATCAATGACCATCATAATAATCGGAGCTATAAATTGCTTCAAATGGTTCCTCAACAAGTTCACTCTTGTTCCTTCTAGGAAAGGGGTACACACCTTTTGCCTTCCCGCGTAAGCGGATTTGTCCCTTACCTATATCGATGAAGCCTTTAACTGCTCGGAGGAAGTCCCTTCCAAGCACTATATTTCCTTGGTTTGCCTCCATGATGAAGAAATCAACCATTGTAATCCCTTTAAGGAATTTAACTGGCACGTCTTTTATTCTTCCCTGGATTTCAGAAATATCTCCATTAGTGTGTTCATGATAAGATGGTAATCTATCCATGTTAAGTTTTAAAGAATCTTGAACAATTTTTGGCATAGTAGAAACCATAGATCCAATATCACAATAAGCAAGGAAGTCTTGATTAGAGATGCTAATTCTAACAAAAGGCTCCCAATCATTGTCTATTTCCAAAATGTCTTTCTTATTGGGTTTGGGTTTCTCTACCTTCATCAGGTCTAGAGCATCCATTCTTTTCTCAATAGTAGCAAGTCTATCTATGACAGTATCAAAGTTATGATCATAAACAAAGTAACTAGATAGACCATGTATAATTTCAAGAGCTCTAGCTTCATCACACTCTAGGAAATCTCCCTCAGCTATAATATCATGAGAGTGTTTACACCATTTAAAACGACCATGGTAAAAATTTCTAAGCACAATTTTTATAGGTATCCAAGGCATAATTCTCCTATGTGCATCAGAAATTCTGTCCCATGCCTTCTTCATATTTTCTCCATCCCTTTGATGGAAATCTAGAACTTCTGATTCCCTCAAAGCACCAAATCCTAACAAGCTTGACTAAACAGAAAGGGCTACTAACAGAAAAGCAAATAATTTTTTGTGATTTTTGGTAGAAGACACTAAAGCAAAAACTGCAAGGTAAACTAACAAGAATAAAAGCAAAGGTAAAAGATAGCGTGCAACTCCCCTATCCTGAAGAGTGGAGTCCCCGGCAACGGCGCTAGGAAACTTTGCTTGATGGCTTCTCGCCCCTCGTTGGTTACCCCAAGTGGAAGGTTTGAGATGCAGTGTAGCGGAAGTTTTCCCTTGGCAAAGATACCAAGGATCGATTTCCCTGAGACTCCCAGTTTCAACAAGAAGGTGTCAACTGCTAACGGCGCCAGATATTTAGCAATCAACGTGGACCTGCACACAGATACAAATAACTTTGCTCCCAACGAGTACAGAGAGGTTGTCAATCTCTCCGGCCTTGTAGTTTACAAAGGATCAAACACAAGTGATAATAGTGATAGGTAATGATGCAATAGTAAGTAAAAAGCGTAAAGTAAATAGTGGATGTGATCAATGATGGTAATATGGACCGGGGTCTCATGATGTTCACTAGTGATGTCTCTCTCCCAAAAGACGATAAAACAGCTATGTGAGGTAAACGAATTATAGCTGGGCAATTGATAGAATTATGTGCGCAAACCAATGCTAACTATGTTACAAGAAAGGTAGAGGTTCAAAGCATGGGCGGTACGCCAAGGCAAGTAGACCGAAATCCATCGGCATCTACTACTAATCATCCACCTTGAGATATCTATCCAGAACATCTCGCTGGTATTAAGTTGCGATTCCCACCCATAGTGTAAACTCAAAGCAACAGACAACTGCATTAAAAGAACTTTGCGTAAAGTAAACAATCCTTGCACCCGCGGGCACAAGCACCGTTGTTTTCCCCCTTGTGGCAACAGCACATCCCCTAGACTCATGTTTCTGTCACTCAAGCTAGTCATCGAGGGGCATGAACCCACAATCAAGCATAACGTTCCCTCTTGGAGTCACTACCTACTACTTAGCCAAAGCAATAAATAACAACGGGGAACATGCAAGAATTACTTACGAACATAAATATAAAAGAGGTAGATCAAATATATTACTCAAACACAATCTGAACATACTCTCACAATCCATCGGATCCCAGCAAACTCATCATAGCAACAGCATAAGGATTACATATGTGCCTCGATCATGTAGGGCAGCTCACGAGGACTAATTAGTGAAGCACAAGAACGGGAGGAGAACATCACATAGCTACTGGTCATGGACCCATGGTCCAAGGGAGACTACTCACAACTCATCCGGGAGGCGTCCATGTTGGTGGAGAAGCTCCCGGTGGTGATCCTCCCCTCCGGCAGGGTGCCGGGAAGAGTTCTCCTGGTGCTCCCGATCTTGGAAGCGGCGGTGGCGACGGAACAGAGATGAGATCGCGAAAAAGGGTTCCCGTCTCGAGGGTTTCGGGACGCGATATAAATATATGCCAAAGGGGGGCATCAGCGGAGGCTCGGGGGGCCCAGGCGCCCCCCGGCGCAGCCAGGGAGGGCCGCGCCACCAGGGTGCTTGGAGCCCTGGTGGCCCCCCTCCGGCTATACTTTGGCTACTGGGAAGCTTCTGGAACGCTGATTTTTTATATAATTTTTCCGGGATTTTTCTGGCAGTTCTCGTAATGGGAAAACCTGAAATACAAAAACAGCAGAAAACAGAAACTGGCACCGGGGTGCACTAAGTTAATAGGTTAGTCCAAATATGATCAAAAGTGTATGGAAGTGTATAAATATCATAGCAATATCACCAAAAAGAGGCATGGAGCAAGCAGAAATTATAGATATGTTTTGGACGTATCAACAAGCGGTGGTGGTTGCGGAATTTTTGGTGGAAACCCGGTCAAAATGGGTTATGGTGGTGGAAGTGTATGATGGGCTATACACGGTGACGGAGTTGAAGTCACGGTCCCTAAGTAGCTGAAACACCTTACGAGACACAAGCCACAACTCAAACAAGCTCGAACAAAATTGGGTTAAGTTGGGTTGGCTATGTATAGTGGACAAGGTTATGCAGGAATGGTGGTGGTGGTTGATGAAGAAGCAATGGTCCCTAAGTAGACTAAACACCTTAGGAGACTCAAATCACTACTCAAGCAACCACAAATACTATGGTGGACAAAATGGGTTAGGTTGTGGAAGGCTATGGTGGCTATGCGGATGATATGGTGGAAGCCCTAGGCAAAGATGCCAAAATCCACAAAATATGATGGAGTCAAATTATTATGGTGATACTTTTTTGTTATGGGGGATGTCAAGAGCTTCAAAACGAGCTCAAGAACGTCGAAATCGGAGTTCGGATGAATTAGATATGGACAAAACAGTGAAACACGGGTGGCTGAATTCCCAGGGGCCGGACATCCGGGGCGGGTCCGGATTTCCGGGACCTGATGTCCAGAAACTTGCGCGATTTTGCCCTCCAGGAGCCGGATGTCCGGCCCAATGGTCCGGATGTCCAACCTATGGCCCGGATGTCCGGCCCGATGATTCCAGATCGGGATTGGGACTTCCAAACTCGTTTGGGGGCGGAATTTGATGATTTTGAGGGCAAAATTTGACGGATTTTGTGGAGAAAAGATGGAGACACTTGGGGAAATGCTAGATCCACTTGAAACCAAGCAAATCCACGGATCAAAATCAACAAAACTTCATCAAACCAACACATCACAAAAAAATTTGGGGCTATTTTTGGTGGGGAATTTTCGAATTTGGGGAAGAACACAACAAAACAAGGCTAGAAAACGGTGTGGAGGCTCCAAATTCGTGAGATACCGTGGCTCATGATACCATATGATGCGGGGTCAACCCAATTCTAGGCCGATCTTTTACGAAAAGGAGGGATCCCGCGAGGAACACGATGAATACGAAGAACACAAAGGGGAATCACGAGGGAAAACACTCAAGAACGAGTCCAATCACACATCCACTAGACAATCAAACACACAAGATCACAAGGTACATGAACAACAAAGGGAAAGATACAAGGTAGAGTTCATCTCCAAGAGGAGGTCTTGAATCCGCGAAGGATCTTCCCATTTAGGGGTCTTGAATCCGTCGTGGATCTTCTCCGTAGAGGGGCCGCAGTCTCTCCTAGGAGTAGAACCACTAAGATGAGCAAAGCTCTAGTCTAAAATGAGCTATCACATTTTCTAACCCTAAAATGGTGGAGGTGGAGGAGTATATATAGTCTAGGTCATGAAGGGGTAAGTGAGGGGCAAAACGGGTACATGGGCACCGGCCCGGATACATGCACGCAGGCAAGGTCGGATGTCCGGCTGGGGGCCGGATGTCTGGGCTCTCATGAGATGTCGGATGTCCGGGGCGGTCGGCCGGATGTCCGGGCTAGCGGGGCCAAGACTCGGGTGCGGTTCTGTTGCTGGCGCCGGATTTCTGGGGTGAAGGCCGGATGTCCGGCGGCTGCTGAGGCGCCGGATGTCCGGGCTGGCGCCGGATGTCCGGCAGCTGTAACTTCAGTCGCTCCATCTTCTTTCGTCTTTGCTTCCATGCTTCCCTCGCTGATGGCGTAGGTGTTCCTTGGCTCTTGCACTCCTCCTCGTCGTCCGTGAAGCTCCGACGATACCTATGCATGCACACGAGTGGAGTGCCAAGTAGTATACCTTCCTCGAAGGGGTCAAGTGAACACGTGTAAAGGAGATGATTCACCTTTATGTATGAGAAGTAGAGGTCGCACATGTCACTTGCAAAATGGACTCTTGACATGGTGATGTCCTTAGGATGCTCCGCATCATCCCTTCAATAAGCTATTTTCTTGCTCAAGAGTAACTTGGCTAAGAGAATCAACAGTGGAATCAAGAGAACTACTAGAAGCAACAACATTTATTTTATCATGATTATTGTTACTACTAGAGGAAGAATCTTTCTTGTTCTTGTTGCTAGATTTTACTTGTGGCATGTAATTAGACAAGAGTAAACGCTTGGCAATGTAAGAAGAACTTTTCTTACGAAGATCATCATTGATTTCTTTTAAGAACTCATGCTCTTGCTCTAGATTGAGATTTTCAAAGCGGAGCTTCTCATGAGTCCTCAAAAGTTCTCGATGATCCTGTAAGGTAGTTTCATGAGCTAACTTGAGAGTGTTTAGTTCCTTGGTTAGACACTAAATCTTCTCCCTATCATTGTCATTCGTTTTATCTTGATTAGCATGATTAATAGCAATTTCATCATAGGTTTCATCACTCTTGCTACCAACAAGTAAATCATCATCTCCTAGCAATTCATCTTCATCACTATTGAAATCAAGATACTCGGGGTGTGATACCTTAGGGCCTTTAGCCATGAAGCATCGTCCAATTCCTTCATTTGGTGAGTCAAATATGTCGTAGGAGTTGGATGACACAAGAGCAATTCCGGCAACACCTTCATTTTGAGTATCTTCTGAGTTGGAGTGATAGCTTCTCTCAGAGTAGTTATCGGAGTCGGGACTGGATACCCATTCACCAACATGAGCTTGATGTCTTAGTCTTGTATAGCTCCTTGATGATTTGTCCTTCCTTTCCGAATCTTTGCTTCTCCGAGAAGGTCTTCGTTCATAACGATCATCTCTACTCCTTCTCTCTCTTGGTGGTGATTCTTCTCTTCTACTTCTCCTTTTAGGTGAGTCTTCTCTTATTTTGTGGGGAGCCGTACACTCATTGGAGTAGTGTCCAGGTCTTGCACAGTTGTAGCAATTGCGTTCACGACTAGAATATCTTTTGTCATCGTAGGACCTTGACTTGGAACTTCTTTCCTTGCTTCTACTCTTGTAGAACTTCTTGAAGTTCTTCACCATTAAGCTAAATTCCTCATTGAAGACTTGTTTCTCACTTGATGATGTTGGAGCATCACATGAAGCTCTGTAGGCACCACTAGACTTGTTGTGAAGCTCTACTCTATGCTTGAGTGACATCTCATGAGCAAAAATTCTTCCAATGACTTCCGTTGGTTTGAGATCTTTGTAATTGGGCATCATTTGGATCAATGTGCACACGGTGTCATATTTTCCATCCAAGGCTATAAGGATTTTCTTGATGATGAATTTATCGGTCATTTCTTCGCTTCCTAAGCCTGCAATCTCATTTGTGATGAGAGCAAGCCTAGAGTACATTTCAGCGACACCTTCACCATCCTTCATCTTGAACTTGTCAAGATGACTTTTAAGCACATCCAACTTGGATTCCTTGACGGAGTCGGTACCTTCGTGCATATCAATCAAAGTATCCCATATTTCCTTTGCATTTTCAAGACGGCTGATTTTGATGAATTCTTCACGGCACTATCCGTTGAAATGTATATCGCAAGCTTGAGCATTGTATTGCGACATCTTCAGTTCTTCAGCGGAGGCTTCACGGTTTGGTTCCTTCCCATCGAAGAATTCACCTTGCAAACCAATACACACAATAGCCCAAACGACGAGGTTATGTCCAAGAATATGCATTTTCATCTTATGCTTCCAACTAGCAAAACTAGTACCATCAAAGTAAGGACCACTACGGTGGTAACTTCCCTCACTAGATAGCATACTCTCCTAGGTTGCGAAACCAAGGCTATGATCACCAAAGCTATGGAAATCAAGGAAAATGGAGACCAAAGCTCTGGTACCACTTGTTGGATCGAAAGTATGTCTAGAGGGGGGTGATTAGACTACTTGACAAAATAAAAGCCTAGCCTTTTCCCAATTTTATGTTTTGATAGTTTTTAGCAATTTAGCACAGCTAAAGCAATCTTCCTACACATGCAATTCTAGAGTTGTAGCAGCAGAAAGTAAATCATTGCATATGAAGGTAAAGGGAGGGGTTTGGAGAGTGCAAACGCAAGTGGAGACACAGATGTTTTCGGCATGGTTCCGATAGGTGGTGCTATCGTACATCCACGTTGATGGAGACTTCAACCCACGAAGGGTAACGACTGCGTGAGTCCACGAAGGGCTCCACCCACGAAGGGTCCACGAAGAAGAAACCTTGTCTATCCCACCATGGCCATCGCCCATGAAGGACTTGCCTCACTAGGGTAGATCTTCACAAAGTAGGCGATCTCCTTGCCCTTACAAACTCCTTGGTTCAACTCCACAATCTCGTCGGAGGCTCCCAAGTGACACCTAACCAATCTAGGAGACACCACTCTCCTAAAGGTAATAGATGGTGTGTTGATTATGAACTCCTTGCTCTTGTGCTTCAAATGATAGTCTACACAACATTTAACTCTCTCTCATAGATTTGGATATGGTGGTAAGATGATTTGAGTGGAAAGCAACTTGGGGACGGCTAGAGATCAATATTCATATGGTAGGATTGGAATATCATGGCCTCAACACATGAGTAGGTGGTTCTCTCTCAAAAAATGAGTAATGGAAGTGTAGGTATGTTCTGATGGCTCTCTCCATGAATGAAGAGTGGGTGGAGGGGTATATATAGCCTCCACATAAAATCTAGATGTTACACACAATTCACCAAACTCGGTGGGACCGAGTCATGAAACTCGGTCGGACCGATTTAGTTCAAAATGTGAACGTTAGGCTTTTCGGTGGGACCGATACGATCAACTGGGTGGGACCGATTTCACTAAGGATAGGGCATAACGTAATCTCGGTGAGACCGATCACATAAACTCGGTGTGACCAATTTTTGTAATAGGCACACAGAGAGTTGGTCAGGCTAACTCGATGGGACCGATTCGGTCATTTCCGTGAGACCGAAATGTTACGAAGAGGAAACAGAGAGTTTGCAATCCCATCTTGGTGAGACCGAGATTCCTATCGGTGAGACCGAATTGATTAGGGGTTCTGGCTTTGCCTATATCAAATGAACTCGGTGGCGCCATATAGATCAAATCGGTGGGGCTGAGTTTGACTTTTGGTTTGGGACATATGTGGATATGAGAAAGTGGTTGAGGGCTTTCGGAGCATATCACTAAGCATTTTGTGCAAGCAAGCCATTAAGCAACACCTCATCCCCTTTTAATATTATTGGATTTTCATATGGACTCAATGTGATCTTGGATCACTAAAATGAAAAAGGTAGAGTTTTGAGGTTGAGCCAATATGTGTCCTTAGCATTTTGAGTGGTCCACATTCCTAGTCCATGCCATGCCAACCATTGAACTTTCTGAAATGATTATCGTGAAAGAGCATTAGTTCAATGAGCTATATGTTGTTAGGAATTACCAAAACCACCCAGGGATAGTTGCACTGTAACATCCTAAAATTCTAAATTTTGGAATGTTATAATAAATAGATAGCTTTGATTGCTTGTTTGATGTGCTGAGTGAAATTGAGTGGAATTTGAAACTTTTGAAAGTTAAATGAGAGGGAATAAAATGACGTTCCCAAAACTTTCACTTTGCTTTTTGATCTCTGAGGGAATTAAAATTCTTTTCAAATACAAAACCCTTGAGTGAAGATGATATGACTTCTTCCACTTAATTAAATGAAAGGGTATTTGAAAATATTTGAATTTCATTGGGAACTATTTCCAATTCTGAAACTTTATGCAACTCAATGATTTTCACGAGAGAAGATAAAATGACTTCTTCAAATTATATGAAATATGAGTTGGGAGTTTCAAAGAAACTCAAATTTAAAATCCATTTGAAATTATTTTTCAATTGGGTTATTTGAGTTTTATGCAAATTATTTTTCTCCAAAATTAAAATACATGGAAAATAGGGTAACATGATTCCCTACAGCAGAAAATTGGAGAGAAATAAATTTGAATTCATTTTGGTATTTTAAAATGATTTTTATTGGTTTTTAATTGCATCAGTAGTACCTTTTGATTTATTAGAATTTGTGGGCATTTTATTTGACAGTAGAAAAATGTCCATCTTGTAGGAAATCTTTTTCTGAAAATTTTGATATATAATATGCCTATATTATATATTGAAATTATTTTCCTTTTCTTTTATTTTGTTGTCTGAAAATTTTGTTTAAAAAAAATGTATCCTCCGCCGTACTGGGCCGGCCCAGCTCCCGCCAGGCCAAGGCCCAGCTCCAGGCCGTTGCCCGTCGTCCTCAGGATGGACTCCCGACGACACCACCGCCGCCATGGACGCCGTGCTCGACCCGGCCTCTCCCTAGCCCCTCCCCCAAGCAAAGCCCGACCCCCTCCCTCCTATAAATCCCGCTGCTCCTCGCCTCCCCTCCTCTCACGCATCGCCGCCGCCACCCCGCACTTCGCCGCCGCCGCTGCGTTGCAACCGCCGCCGCCGCGCACTTCTGCCCTTCCGCCGCCGCTGCTCCTCGCCACCCCACGCGTCGCGTCCCGCAGCAGCGCCGCCGCCCGCAAGCCGCCGCCTCCTCGCCTGCTGTTTCGCTGCCCGCAAGCCACCGCAGCCCCGCGCCGGAACTCGCCGCCGTAAACGGAGCTCCAAGATCCGCCGCTCCGAGTCCGACCCGACCGCCCGAACCGCCGAAACCCGATCCAACCGCTGGTTTTTCCCAGAAAACCGCTAGGTAAAACCCCGGTTCTCTTTTCTTCGGTTTTCTATTTAGATCAGTTTTAATTTTTTTTAGGTTTAGCTAATCAGTGAACGTTCATTAGTTAGGCTTAAAAAGTGAGCGTTCGCTCGGTAGTCTTTTTCTTTTTCCTTTTCTTTTAGTTTTGGCCAGGGACCTGTCTGTAATTATTTCTTTTACATATTCGCCCCAAAACTTCAAAAGGCCTTAACTTTTTGCTCGTTGGTCCAAATCCAACGAAACTAACGCCCACGTCTTCGTTACGATCCCCTCTTTCCATTGAAACAACTTTATCATGTTTTTGAAAGTTTTTAAATTTGAATTGCACTAAATTTGAATTTGAACTTCGTTTGATCATATCTTGAGTTTTATAACTCCGTTTGAGTTGATTCTTTTTGCAAATCGAAGCTCTTGACCTAACCTTTCCGATAAGGCCAAATTCACATAATTTTGGTACTGTTAGAAATTGGGTTTTGTTTCAAGAGTCATTCGTTTGTTTTCGAAGTTTTCCGAAGTGCTTTCTTCGTTCTTTCTGGTTTGCTGAGTGTTTGCTTATGTGTGGTTACTATTGCTTGCTTACGATAGATTGACCGGAGTGTGACGAGTAGAGCTATCAAGAGTTTTGAGTGCTAATCATCTTCATCAACATTGCAGGCAAGTTCACATTTTGATCATATCCTTTTCATACCCAGTTTTATGCATTAGTTTCAACCCTCAAACATTGCATGAGTAGGATTGATAACATGTGGGTATCGGGAAGTAGTTGATGAGGTAGGAACCTATTGCCCTGCATTCAAACCCTTGGGAGTTACTATTATGTTATGCTTATATTGCCATGCTATGCTCGTAGACGTGGATTGGGTTTGAGAGTATTCATGACAGATGTGAGATTGTTAATTAATGGTATACTTAAGGTGGCAACTGTAACACACATCTGGGTGGATTGAGGCACCTGGGTATTCCAGTGATTGCCTGTTTTTCTTTATGGACCGCCACCCAGGCTCAAAGGGATCATGAGATTATTCATACTAGAAACTTCCGTGTGCAGCCACAAGCTATTATGGGCTCTAGCATAGTTGACTAAGTCGTGCGAACTCTTACAGTGGTGGACTAGTAGATTTAGGGGATGTAGGTTGGTACGGTCCACCCGATCGTAAGGTGCTAGCGCTTCTGAAAGACTATGTCTCGGTCATCTGTTTCTCAAACAACATGAAGTGCGAGAATCCCAACGGAGGAGATCGGGTCTTGTGGGGAAAAGTGCGCAAACCTCTGCAGAGTGTACAAACTAATCATGATTAGCCGTGTCCCCGGTTATGGACATTTTGAGTATCTAGTACTTGGATTATCATGTTGATCTCATCACTCTTAATTATTAATTTGATTTGGGTTTTAATGATGATGATTAATTGGGATTGAGAGGATGTCTATCTTCTCAATGTTTAACAACCACCATGATAGTTAAAATAAAAATTTATTCCTTTGTGGTATGGAAAAATTGGCTTTACGCAAAAACTTTAACCTTACAGCCTCCACCAGCCAAATATGCATGTTCTTGTAGGCTTTGTTCATCATTATCATTACAGTGTGAATTTGCCAGTACATTCAATGTACTGACCCTTTGTGGCTGCAACGTCTCATGTTGCAGGATTATCTTACGACGAGTAAGTGATACGTTAGGGTTATGATTTCAACACTCAAGTTTGCCGTTGGTCTTGATGGGAATCCACAACCTTGTTACTTCCGCTATTTGGATTGAGGTAATAGTATTTACGTTACTTTATACATGTGATTTACCTCTATTATAAATCCTCGAGTACTGTGTGTGTCAGCATACCGATCCAGGGATGACACTTAAGCACAGAGACTTGATCCATTCGGGTCGGGTCGCTACAAGATGGTATCAGAGCATATGTTGACTGTAGGACGTGACCCTAGAAACTGGCAAGACCATAGGAAAGGATTTCTCTAAAACTATCCTTTTCAAAAGATTCTTATCTGTAACATCCCAAATTTTCAATTTGGAATGTTATACATAGATCACATTTGTATTGCATGTTTTTGCATTTTTGGTTCGTGGTGTTCCTCGAAATTCTAAGCAACTCAAGGACCAACGGAGAAAGTTGGGGATTTTACCGTTTTCGTATTTGAGTTCGCTCGAATACCGGTACGAGGACAGTGTGATTCTAATTATTTTTCTCTCCTAAAAATATTTCTAAATACAAAATATGAGCGGAGATAATATGACTTCTCCAAAATAACAGAAATATTGGAGGAAAAATATTAAAATCACTTTTGGTATTTTTCTGGATTTATTTTCGGATTTATTTGCATAGGAAAAATACGTGTTTTTCAAAATTGCATTTAGGTCCGGGAAAAATGTTCACTTTGTCCTAAATATTATTAGAGGACGGTGAAAATTTATTTCGGGAATTTTGGAGTCCGTTTGGTATTTCTTTCGTTAGTTTTTTCTGCGCTGGGACACTTTTAGAAAAAAAGGAACCGACTTAGACTCGTGAAGGATCATGACTCTGGGCTTTAAATAGCGCCAGAGCCGGCCCGTTTCGCCCAGCCCAGCGCCCCGTCGCCCAAGCCCTAGCCGCCCCGTCGCCCGTGCGCTGCCGCCGCCGCCGCCGCCTCCTGCCGCGCCGCCGCCGCCGTCGTGCGCCGCCGCACGCCGCCCCGCCGCCCAACGCCGCGCTGCCGCCCGCCAGCCGCCGCACCGCCGCCCGCCTGCCGGAGTACCCGCCGCCCGCCGCCGGAGTCGCCGGAGTTCGTCGAGGTAGTTTTTTTTAGAAAACCGATCGGTTTAGAAGTAAACCCGTAGATTCGTTTTTTTAGATTAGATCGGTTCGGTTTTTTTTCGGTTTAGTTATTTAGCGGACGTTCGTCCGTACGTTTGTTTTAACGAACGGTTTTTGTTAGTTAACCACAGACAGCGAACGTTCGTTCGTTAGCCTGTTCGTCGTTTTCTTTTTCGGGGTATTTATCCGCGATTTTTCCGGTCGCGATTTCTGCCCTGATCTTGTTTTTCGTTTTTTTTTGCTCGAGAGTCGGAATCAGGTGATTCAAAATCCCAGATCTTCGTCTCGAAGCCCTCTTTACGTTAGATCAACTTGAACAAAGTTTTGGCTACTGTAAAATTTGACTTTAGGCCAACTAGTAATTCGGAGCTCGTTTCTTTTGCAGTTTGAGTTTCGTTGCTTCTTTCGAGTTGATTCTTTTTGCAAACCGGAGTTCTTAAGTTGAACTTTCTGGTTAGATCTCTTATTTGAGTTTTACCCGTGCATTAGTTAAGTACTTATTGTATGCTTGTTTGTTTGATTGCGATAGAGTACCCGGAGTGCGCCGCTTGCTACTTTGAGTCTCTAGGTTTTGCGGATCATCAGCAAGGCAAGTAACACTTTGATCATGCTTTCCAATTACCCAGTTTTCATTGCATTAGTCAAACCATCACACATTGCATGAGTATGATCAATTAACTTGTGGGATTGGGAAGTAGTTTGAGGTAGTACCTATTACCGGCATTACTTTCAAACCTTTGGGAGTTACTTCTACGTTTGCTGCTAGGACATGCTATGCTCGTAGACGTGGATTGGGTGAGTGAAATCCATGACAGATGTGAGATTGTTTAATTAATGGTTCAACTTAAGGTGGCAACATTAATACACATCTGGGTGGATTGAGGCATCTGGGTATTCCAGGATTGCCTGTTTTTCTTTTGGACCGCCACCCAGGCTCAAAGGGATCATGAGATTATTCATACTAGAAACTTCCGTGTGCAACCACAATGCTATTATGGGCTCTAGCATAGTATGAGTAAGTCGTGCGAACTCTTACAGTGGTGGACTAGCAGATGTAGGGGATGTAGGTTGGTACGGTCCGCCTGATCGTAAGGTGCTAGCGCTTCTGAAAGACTATGTCTCGGTCATCCGTTTCTCAAACACCATGCAGTGCGAGAAACTAAACGGAGGCGATCGAGTCTTGTGGAAAAAGTGCACAAACCTCTGCAGAGTGTACAAAATGATCATGATTAGCCGTGTCCCCGGTTACGGACGTCTTGAGTATCTAGTACCTGGATTTTCATGTGCATCTCAACATGTTACTCTAATTTAATTTTGTTGGGTTTAATGATGAACTTTAATTGGGGTTGAGAGGATGTTTATCTTCTCAACGATGTTTCAACTACCATGATAGTTAATTAAAATGCATTCCTTTGAAGTAGGGAAAAATTGGCTTTACGCAAAAACTTAACCATAGAGCTTTCCACCAGCCATATTGCATATGGTATAGCTTTACTTTCATTGCATTCTCTTGTGTTACCTTGCCAGCATATTCCATGTGCTGACCCATTTTTCGGGCTGCAACGTTTCATGTTGCAGACTTTTCAGACGACGAGTAAGATGCCCTTTTAGGTCATGGTTCTATACTCAGTGATGCCGCTGGAGTTGATGGACTCACTTATCTTCCAAGCCTTCCGCTGTTATCGTGTTAGATGGCCTTCAGCCATATTATTTGTAATAATTCATCGTTGGACTATCGATGTAATAAGTGTGTGATTGCCACTCTGTTATAAATCCTTCAAGTACCGTGCGTGTCAGCATTACTGATCCAGGGATGACACTGATGCACGGAGATCAGACTGTTTGAGGTCTGGTCGCTACATTATCTCTCTTCTTTTCTTAGCTTTGTCAAATCTTCTCTCTTACCTTAAATAGTTAGACAAAACCCTTTCCCCATTTGGATCACTTCGGAGTAAAGAGGATTTCACCATACCTTGGAAGTGTTGAAGCTACAACAATGGATACTCTGAAAGTTTGAAGAGTTGACAACTTTGAGGAGATGTTGACCTTTAGTTGACCAAACCCCTATTATGTACTTACGTTAGCTGCGACAATTGTGAGCCGTCATTTGTTTGATGTTTTCCGACGGCCACAAACTAAAACCGTCTTTTCAAAACTATTGTTTGTATTGAGTGTATCTCTCTCCATCTCCCAATTCTCATCCCAAAACCCTTGAACCCAATAGAGGATGATAGAAGATAGACTTGAAGTCTCTGGACCAATGACCCAGCCGGAGGCAGAGTTATGGATACAAAACATGGAGGATCACTTCAGGAAGAATTTGGTAGCAAGGAAGTATGAGGTTCAATATGCTCTCCGGTACTTTACAAAAAGTGCTGCAACATGGTGGAAGATGCATCAAGACATACAAGGATGTAATAGAGCAGCAAATTGGGAAGAATTCAAGAAGACCCTGTTAAGATCCCGTCTCATCCGCAAGCGTGTTGACAACCCGAAGAAGAAACATTGTGCCTACAAGATTTGTGGAGAAATAGGACACACCCAGGAGGAGAATAAGGATGAATGCCCTAATTGTGAAGGAAGTCACCTAGCTGAAGAATGCCCAACTAGGCAGATTACTTGTTTCTTGTGTGAAGGGACTACCCACTACCCTGCTCAGTGCCACATTTTCCCCATGGTGCAACGAACAATCCAGCAGAAGAAAGAAGCAATGAAAGAAGTCCCCGAGGAAACCTTAAGGGAATCTGCGATAGAGGAAGATATTGACGACCCTGATGGAGAATGACTAGACAGATATTACTCCCGTACTTGCTATTCATGTGGAGAAGAAGGACATTTTTCACAACATTGCACAAAGGAAAGCCATGAGTATCTGGGAGACTTCCCGACAGAAGAAGTGGAGTTTAATGCACAAAAGATAGAAGAATTGATTGGAACAAGGAAGTCGAGGAAGAGAAAGAACATGTGTCCCAAGAACAACCCAATTTCTGTGGAAAAGGACCTGAGTCACATCACTTGTTACCGGTGCAAGGATTTAGGTCATTATGCTAGCAACTGCCCAACCAGGAAGCGAAGAAACCAGTGAATCGAGATATTCACCATGAAGCCTTTAGATCTGTCTTATGACATTAGTTTACACTACAAGGAAGTAGAGCATTTCGCCAAGAGAAGGTCTAGACCGGAGGAAGATTGATCTGAGTAGTTGAGATCTTCATATTGGAATGAAGCATGTAGATTAATATGGAATACACCTTTATTACAATGTTGAGTTGAGTATGGAAATAACATTGTAATAGTTCGTGAAGCAATGGAAGTTGAGATGTTTGGAATCTCATTGCTATGAGTTGTTGGATGATTGTGAGTGCCTCTCTTGTGATCTCACCCAGACTAAAACCTAGAACCCATGGAGAAGTTGACCCCAAATCTTTCTTGGACAAACAACCACAAGGAAATACCTAAATTGTCCTGAGAACCCCTTCTGTCTTATGCCTACAGATGACAACCCTATACGAGTCTTTTCTCAAGGGCCCGGAAATGATCATGACCATGACTAGCGACCATGATTACCCAAAGATCCCGAAGGACATGATGAAGCATATTCACCTAGAAAGAGATGCAGTTTACAAGGGTTATCCCTTCATGGAGAATGGAGTTGAACTTTGGTACGTGGAGGTCCACCTCCATCGTGTGACAGGAGTTTGCCCAAAGACTATGGGTTAATACTTTTTCATCTCCCGAGTACCACGACCAACATTCTTCGACTCTGTTCGTGAAGCTGCTATGGAGGACATACGTCAGATTGGAGAAATACTGGAAGCAAGACTTCGTTATACCCAAGAATGCCTGAGTAAGATGCATGCAAAGATGGTGGAGATGAAGCACACAGCCAATAGTATGGAGCAAAAGATTAATGAATTCAAGAATCACGTTACACAATTCCGGTGGGACTGAAGCGTCCTTAGCTAGGACAAAGGAATAAACATGGGAGGAATGTTTGACCATACCCCACTATGTGGATGGCAACATTTGTAGTGAAGCACCTTTGTAATTGGAGTGATGAATAATGGTTCAGGATATAATAAGAGAGTTGATATGATGAGAATATGGATTAAGGATGAACCAGTGCATTTTGTTCAGGACGATACTTTTCTGAGTGAACCCTGGACCAATGGAAAGGCAAGTGTGGCTCCAAGGAGTAGAGTTTGCACAAATAAGTTGGAGTTTATTTATGATGCTTACCCCAAGGTTATGAGGGAGATAAGTACAATTGGATTTAAAGATGGTGTAATGCTGGAGTATGGAGCAATAGTGACTCCAAGTATGAGTTAAGGATATACAAGTCGGAAGTGAACCCCTAAGCCGAGGAGCTAAGGAGGCTACGTAATTATATGGGAACCACGAGACTTGTTAGAAGTAATATGTTTCTGCTATAGTAAAACAGTGCACTTTGCTAGTGATTGTCTCAAGGAGAAGGAGACTTGTGCTAAGTAGTTGAGTTGAAGCCTGCAATGGAAATGCAGTAGATCGTAGTAAGTTGAGAATCAATACAGTTGGCATCCGGGTATTGATTTGGATTCTATGAATTGTTACTACATAAGTGAAGGGTGAAGACATGATGCATGGAAGGAGATTTTGAAGAAACTAGTGCTATTCATTTTAAGTGTGGTAGAATCCAACACCGTTACCCGAATACAAGGGCTAGTGACGACAGACTTTGGAATGGATTGCCCAAGGATGAGTGTGAGTAATTACGCTCAATTTGGTACCCAGAGAAAAGTGATACCAAAAAAAATTGGACGGATTTAAGAGAGCCAATGAAGTTAGATGTTGGAAGTATGATCATTTGCAACCCGAGGATGAGACCAAGTGTTGCTAGTGATGAGATGAGCCATAACCCACAAGCCCTAGGACCTGTCAAGAAAGCAAGCACATTCTTGCTGAAGGAAAACCCCTGGTAGAAGTGACGACCTTATCAACAGATGATTTTATAGGTGGTTACGTTAAACCCGAGGGTTGTGAAGAAATGCTAGATGTTTTGTTTGGCTTGCAGAATCAATGGATTTATCTGAACTTAGTTCGTTGACAAGAAAAAAATTCTGCAATGCTTGTGAGGATGGCCGAGTGTTAGAATACGAGATTCACTAAACCATATACAAGGTAATGATTTGGGTGCGGGATGGATTGATCACCATACCGACTTACTCTTCTTATTCGCCTCTGTTATACGTGATGGTAAATCTGAGTGACTTACCTATAGTAGAGAGACGACGATGTCAAAAACCTTGTTTAAACCTTAGAAAGGTATAGAAATTTTTCCCTTGTACACGACATGTTGTTGCCAACCGTAGGATATACGGTGAGGATGAAGCCCAGACCCATTTTCTGCAGGGACCCAGTTATTTGTTTAATGACCACCATGAGATATCGATAATTGCTTAGTATTGGCGGCAGACTTGTTAGTTAAGAAGAACCAGTCCCGAAAGATCCTTACCTAGATGAAAGGATACAAGGATTGAGGACAAAGATTTTGCCACTACCAAAAGAGCCAGAGAAGGAAATACCCTGAAGATTTGAGAAGACCGACGCCGTCAACCCAAAGGATGGAGTACCTGAGTTTTGATGGAACCGTATCCATGTTACTAAGTGTGGTAGCACACTAGGCCACACCAATCAATGGATTTGTTAGGAGACCCCCAAACCCTAACCTATTTCTTGCTAGCCTCTCCGAATCTCGAGGACGAGATTCATTTTAAGTGTGGTAGGTTTGTAACATCCCAAAAATCTAAATTTTGGAATGTTATAATAAATAGATAGCTTTGACTGCTTGTTTGATGTGCTGAGTGAAATTGAGTGGAATTTGAAACTTTTGAAAGTTAAATGAGAGGGAATAAAATGACTTTCCCAAAACTTTCACTTTGCTTTTTGATCTCCGAGGGAATTCAAATTCTTTTCAAATACAAAACCCTTGAGTGAAGATGATATGACTTCTTCCATTTAATTAAATGAAAGGGTATTTGAAAATATTTGAATTTCATTGGGAACTATTTCCAATTCCGAAACTTTATGCAACTCAATGATTTTCACGAGAGAAGATAAAATGACTTCTTCAAATTATATGAAATATGAGTTGGGAGTTTCAAAGAAACTCAAATTTAAAATCCATTTGAAATTATTTTTCAATTGGGTTATTTGAGTTTTATTCAGATTATTTTTCTCCAAAAATAAAAATACATGGAAAATAGGGTAAAATGATTCCCTACAGCAGAAAATTGGAGAGAAATAAATTTGAATTCATTTTGGTATTTTAAAATGATTTTTATTGGTTTTTAATTGCATCAGTAGTACCTTTTGATTTATTAGAATTTGTGGGCATTTTATTTGACAGTAGAAAAATGTCCATCTTGTAAGAAATATTTTTCTGAAAATTTTGATATATAATATGCCTATATTATATATTGAAATTATTTTCCTTTTCTTTTATTTTGTTGTCTGAAAATTTTGTTTAAAAAAAATGTATCCTCCGCCGTACTGGGCCGGCCCAGCTCCCACCAGGCCAAGGCCCAGCTCCACGCAGTCGCCCGTCGTCCTCAGGACGGACTCCCGACGACGCCACCGCCGCCATGGACGCCGTGCTCGACCCGGCCTCTCCCTAGCCCCTCCCCCAAGCAAAGCCCGACCCCCTCCCTCCTATAAATCCCGCTGCTACTGACCTCCCCTCCTCTCACGCATCGCCGCCGTCGCCGAAGCTCCAAGCTCCGCCGCTCCATGTCCGACCCGACCGCCCGAACCGCCGAAACCCGATCCAACCGCTGGTTTTTCCCAGAAAACCGCTAGGTAAAACCCTAGTTCTCTTTTCTTCGGTTTTCTATTTAGATCGGTTTTATTTTTTTTAGGTTTAGCTAATCAGTGAATGTTCATTAGTTAGGCTTAAAAAGTGAGCGTTCGCTTGGTAGTCTTTTTCTTTTTCCTTTTCTTTTAGTTTTGGCCAGCGTCTGTAATTATTTCATTTACAGATTAGCCCCTAAACTTCAAACGGCCTTAACTTTTTGCTCGTTGGTCCAAATCCAACGAAACCAACGCCCACGTCTTCGTTACGATCCCCTCTTTCCAGTAAAACAACTTAATCATGTTTTTGAAAGTTTTAAAATTTGAATTCTACTAAATTTAAATTTGAACATTGTTTGATCATAACTTGAGTTTTATAACTCCGTTTGAGTTGATTCTTTTTGCAAATCGAAGCTCTTGACCTAACCTTTCCGATAAGGCCAAATTCACATAATTTTGGTACTGTTAGAAATTGGGTTTTGTTTCAAGAGTCATTCGTTTGTTTTCGAAGTTTTCCGAAGTGCTTTCTTCGTTCTTTCTGGTTTGCTGAGTGTTTGCTTATGTGTGGTTACTATTGCTTGCTTACGATAGATTGACCAGAGTGTGACGAGTAGAGCTATCAAGAGTTTTGAGTGCTATTCATATTCATCAACATTGCAGGCAAGTTCACATTTTGATCATATCCTTTTCATACCCAGTTTTATGCATTAGTTTCAACCCTCAAACATTGCATGAGTAGGATTGATAACATGTGGGTATCGGGAAGTAGTTGATGAGGTAGGAACCTATTGCCCAGCATTCAAACCCTTGGGAGTTACTATTATGTTATGCTTATATTTCCATGCTATGCTCGTAGACGTGGATTGGGTTTGATAGTATTCATGACAGATGTGAGATTGTAAATTAATGGTATACTTAAGGTGGCAACTTTAACAAACATCTGGGTGGATTGAGGCACCTGGGTATTCCAGCGATTGCCTGTTTTTCTTTATGGACCGCCACCCAGGCTCAAAGGGATCATGAGATTATTCATACTAGAAACTTCCGTGTGCAGCCACAAGCTATTATGGGCTTTAGCATAGTTGACTAAGTCACGCGAACTCTTACAGTGGTGGACTAGCAGATGTAGGGGATGTAGGTTGGTACGGTCCACCCGATCGTAAGGTGCTAGCGCTTCTGAAAGACTATGTCTCGGTCATCCATTTCTCAAACAACATGAAGTGCGAGAATCCCAACGGAGGAGATCGGGTCTTGTGGGGAAAAGTGCGCAAACCTCTGCAGAGTGTACAAACTAATCATGATTAGCCGTGTCCCCGGTTATGCACGTTTTGAGTATCTAGTACTTGGATTATCATGTTGATCTCATCACTCTTAATTATTAATTTGATTTGGGTTTTAGTGATGATGATTAATTGGGATTGAGAGGATGTCTATCTTCTCAATGTTTAACAACCACCATGATAGTTAAAATAAAAATTTATTCCTTTGTTGTAGGGAAAAATTGGCTTTACGCAAAAACTTTTACCTTACAGCCTCCACCAGCCAAATATTCATGTAGTTGTAGGCTTTGTTCATCATTATCATTACAGTGTGAATTTGCCAGTACATTCAATGTACCGACCCTTTGTGGCTGCAACGTCTCATGTTGCAGGATTATCTTACGATGAGTAAGTGATACGTTAGGGTTACGATTTCTACACTCAACTTTGCCGTTGGTGTTGATGGGATTCCACAACCTTGTTACTTCCGCTATTTGGATTGAGGTAATAGTATTTACGTTACTTTATACATGTGATTTACCTCTGTTATAAATCCTCGAGTACTGTGTGTGTCAGCATACCGATCCAGGGATGACACTTAAGCACAGAGACTTGATCCATTCGGGTCGGGTGGCTACATGCACTTTCAGATGCCATGGATGACGAAGAGCTCTGCGCAGGACCGGAAGGTGTACTCCTGGCTGATGGTGGTGGTGCCTATTTGCCTTTATCACGGTTAGAAGTGACGGATGAAGTAGGCGGTGGTGCAGTTGGACGAGTGGAAGTATATGATGCACGGGGTGTCCATGACCTGTAGAAAAATTAGTTCGCGCCAAGGCCTATCGATCCTACACTTGACGTTCAACTTTGCAAGCAAGATGGAATAAACGAGTGATATTATTATAGTCCTTATACTCTAGAATAGTCTGAATCTCTCTATTTAAACCACCATAAAACATGCAAACCCAGCCTCATTATCCTCATTAATACCACATCTAAGCAAGCTAGTTTGTAATTCCTGATAATATTCCTCAACAGAATTTTCTCCTTGTCTTAAAAGCTGCAATTTCTAATGTAATTGATGTTGATAATATGGTGGAACCCAACGATGACACATAGCAGTTTTCAAAGCAACCCAAGTAGTTGGAATATTATTCGTATATAATCTACGATATTCAGACCACCACACACAAGCAAAACTAGTGAAAGCATAAAGAGCAGCAGCAACACGTCTCTTCTTGGGATATTCTAAGCATGTAAAACGTTGTTCAGTTTCTAACTCCCAAGTAAGATATATATCAGGAACATATCTACCCTCAAATGGTGGAATATTCAATTTTAGTTTACGGAGATGGTCATGATCGCGTACCTGAGGGTGTGGTGCAGCCCTACCATTGCGATTATTTGCATGTGGACGATCTGGTGGTGGTGGTTGCACGTAGTTCAGATTTGGATCAACCTCATCTCATAATCTCCCACATAATCGTCCTCCTCCTCAGCAGTAGCAGGAGCCACAGAAGTATCAACAACAGCACCAACAGTTTGGCCAGGCTCAAGAGGGACACGGCTCGCTCGACAGAGGGCAGTTTCGCGATGTGGAGGTAGTTTTTGTTGTTGTTGTTGCAGAGGTGCAGCAGGTGCAGCCGGTGGTGGTTGTAGAAGACGTGCAAGCACTTCAGCGAATTTGGCATCGAGCTTTGTTTCGAACGTCTTCTCAAGGCCAGCTATCTTATCCATGGCCTCTTCGAAATTGTTCAGCACATCTTGCACCTGTTCAATCATCATTTGCTGAAATTTATCATGTAATCCCTTGTTTGTTATGTTCTCCCAGTCAGTCTCGTCGGCTTGTGATCTTGCCATGGTTAGCAACAATAGAAACACACGGAATATGCTCCTACAGACTACTAGAAAGTGCTAGAGGTGGGGTGTCACAAATCCATGAAGCAAATCCCAAATTCTTACCAGTTCTTACCAAGCAGCAGGTGGTGATCGGCGACCATTGTAGTCAAAACACCTCAAAGTTTGTACAGAGCGATTGTCAGGTGGTGTCAAACGCACGATGTATATGTATGTGGAGATGGGAAGGCTTATGATATGGTAAAAAGAATGTCAGCAATAATCAATTCAGAGATGCAAATGTGAAAAACGCTCAACGACGATATTGTGCTGGTCCTAGGCTAGACCGTGCTAGAGACGCAAGTGTTGGATTTCAGGTTCCGCAAACCCTTGAGAGGTTCAAACTCTGTGGTGCGCACGAAGAACACTCTCTCCCCAGCGCGCTCACCCTACGATTCCATGGCCTAGCTCGACGAACTCAAAGAACAAGGGACACAGAGGATTATACTGGTTCGGGCCACCCTGTGGTGCATTACCCTACTCCAGTGTGTGTGGTGGATTGCCTTGAATGGCTGAGGATGAACTAGTACAAGGGATGAACAGCCTCCGGAGGAGAGGTGTTCTTGGGCTCGGATGAGCTTGTGGTATGGTCAGGGTGGAATGAATCCGATCCCTTCTAAGGTTGGATCAGCTCAAGATAAGATGCCCTCTATGGTAGTGGCTAGGTCCTATTTATAGTGGCCTTGGTCCTCTTCCCAAATATCGGCGGGAGATCCCACAATGGCCAAATTCGAAGGGGAACAACTAGTACAAGTTATCCTGACAAAAGTAGTCTTCGCCTGCCGAAGGCTCTGGTGGTGACGCTGCGCTAGGCTCCACGATGACCTCCATTCTGCAGCCCTGACGGTCCTTGGTCTTGTTGCACTGATATGGAAACCTTTGCCTAATCCCTCGGGACTCTGCGCCTGTGCTTGGCCTCTTAGTGCCAAAGAGGAAACTGGTACACTGCACCCGCTGGCGCCCACCTAGCCTTGGTCGTCATGGCTCACGTTGCGAGGGTCTTGAGTTGTGGTTGCTGGAGTTGGGTCGTACCAGGTCGCTGACGGAGCCACGTCATGGGCCGTAGACATGCAAGTCTGGGTACCCTCGTTCCTAGGACGCCGACAGTAGCCCCCGGGACCAAGGCACGCACGTACTTGGCACCGAGGCGAAGCCAAGGGGGCAAGGGCAAAGTACCGCGGGCCCCAAATGCCCGCGGCCTGGGTCGACGCATGGCGACTTGATTGGACGTGGGCGTCTCCGCTTCCCCACATTGCCTTGAAACACGCCCGACTTGACGAGACCCTTCTGCATGCATAGAAGAAACATCATTACGTGAGATCGTGGAGGCCGATGGTTGGCCTCCTCCAGGCTATATATGGGGAGGGGGTGAAGCTCCCGTTGCCCATCTCCTCCTTCTTGTCGCCCTCCTCCTCTTCTTCTTCCTCCTTGCCGAGCCAGCCTACCATGACGCCCATGGCACCGATAAGGAGATTCTCTGCTGCTGAGAAAGGAAAGACTCCCCGCAAGGAATCAAAGCAAACCCGGTGGGGGCGTGTAAAGAACCTGTACTGCTTTTGCTCTGATGCCTGTTGTTCTCACTATGAAACTGTATTTGCAAGTCTTGCTCCGGTAGTGTCCCTCATTTTTATCCTTTCAGTAGCTTTGTGCTCTAGGCCGGTAGGTCCCAGTCCCAAGGCAAAGCCTCAGCCGTCGCTGGTATGCCAGGTCACGATGCCGTTGTCAAGGCCAGGAGGTGAGCGGCCCAGGGTCCGGTAAGAGCTCCTGAGGCGCGATGCTCAAGAGGTCCCCATTGGCGTGCAAGCAGCTTCCGGAGGCTAAAAAGGAAGGCAACATTGCCAGAGCATGACTATGGAAACCAAACTTGTCGAGTGGTGGCGGCATGCCAGTTGGATGCATGACGTATCTTGACGGGCCTGAGGTGATTCTCCATGCGGTGCGCCTGGCTCGCTCCGGATGCAGCATGACTGAGATTTCACGATTTCCTTCCCGCTTGCCTTAGAGTTCTGCGTCGGCAGAGCCCGACCCTGCGCATACCTCAGCCGCTGCTGGTCGTCCGGATCGCCAGGACGAGACCAGGGAGTGAGGGGCTACGTGGCTAGTTAGGCCCCTGAGACGCGATGCTCAGGGGTCCCCCTTGACGTACGAACAGCCCTAGGGAAGGAAATGCTGGACTTGGCCTTGGTGTTCTGAGTCGGCAGGGCCCGACCCCGCGCATACCTCAGCCGCTACTAGCTTGTCCGGATCACCAGGACGAGAGCAAGGAGTGATGGGCAACGTGTCCAGTTAGGCCCCTGAGATGCGATGCTCAGGGGACCCCCTTGACGTACGAATAGACCTTAGCTCTCTGAGCCGGCCTCCCCTTCTCCCGCTCTTCTAGGTTCTCTGTGTCCTCGGGTCCCGACCCTCAAGCGGGGCTCGGCTGCCGTTGGTATGCCAGGTCGCGATGCCGTGGTCAAGGCCAGGGGTGAGGGCTGGAGAGACAGTAGGAGCCCCTGAGACGCGATGCTCAAAAGCCCCCCTTTAACGCGCAAGCGAATTACGTGAGAAGGAGAAACCGACAGGGTCGCCTCTGGTCGAGCTCCTGATATTCCTGTGGGTTAGTCTGACGAAACAACACAACTTAAAATCGCGCCTACCCTTGGGCCACTGATCTTTCCGCAAAAATACAAAGGCACCGAGGACCGGGTGAGGTGACGTACGCGAGGTGGGCCACGAGTCAGAGCTCGATCTCTCGGATTTTGTCAGTGTTGCAGGTACAGACCCGAGCACAAGCGTCGTGCCAATGTGTCTAGCCCCCGTTGCGGGATGAGCAGAAGTCCGTTCGGCAGCGAGGGATGCTAAAAGAGGTGGCGAGGGAGCAGGTGATGATCATAACGTAATAAGGAAATGAGCTAAATGCGGTACATGCCGTAGGGACGGACCCGTGTGGCCTGGGGATGATGCGGCCCGAGGGGCGCCGCCACAGAGTAAGCTAAAGATGCAAAAATGATACACGTTGCAGGGTCAAGCCCATGCAAATTCGGGATGATACAGCCCGAGGGGTGCCCCCAACTGAACAAACTGAAACAAAGTCACCGATCATTGATCAACCCGATCTAGGCCGATCTTTCACGAAATGGAGAGGATCCCATGAAGAACACAATGAACAGGGAGAGAAACACGAGGGAAGAACACTCAAGAACAAGTCCAATCACACATCCACTAGACAATCAAACACACAAGGGCACACGGTACATGAACAACAAAGGGAAATATACAAGGTAGAGTTCGTCTCCAAGAGGAGGTCTTGAATCCATGAAGGATCTTCCGTGAGGGGTCTTGAATCCAAGGTGGATCTTCTCCGTAGAGGGGCCGCGGTCTCTCTCGTGGAGTAGATCCATAATGGATGAGCAAAGCTCTATCTCAAATATGAGCAAAACCAATGCTAACCCTAAAATGGTGGAGGTGGAGGAGTATATATAGTCTATGGCCATGAAGGGGTAAGTGAGGGGCGAAACGGGTACATGGGCCTCGGCACAGATACATGCACGCAGGCAAGGCCGGATGTCTGACGCTTCACGGGCCATCGGATGTCCGGGGGGAATGGCCAGATGTCCGGGCTAGCGGGGCCAAGCCTCGGGTGCGGTTCTGTTGTTGGCGCCGGATTTCTCGGCTGATGGACGGATGTCCAGCGGCTGCTGAGGCGCCGGATGTCTGGCAGCTGTAACTTCAGCCGCTCCGTATTCTTCCGTCTTCGCTTCCATGCTTCCCTTGCTGATGGCGTAGGTGTTTCTTAGCGCTTGCACTCCTCCTCGTCATCCGTGAAACTCTGACAATACCTATGCATGCACACGAGTGGAGTGTCAAGTAGTATACCATCCTCGAAGGGGTCAAGTGAGAGCATGTAAAGGAGATGATTCACCTTTATGTATGTGAAGTAGATGTCGCACGTGTCACTTGCTAAACGGACTCTTGACATGGTGATGTCCTTAGGATGCTCCGCATCTTCCCCTCCCCCTTGGAAAAGATCCAACCTCGGATCAAGAACCAAATCACCATGGGAAAGAGATGGCTGCGCCGCGTAGTATTGGAGGATCACCAAGTACTCATCCTCTTGAAACTCGAAATGGGCATTCTCCAATGCCGCACCGTCTAGTGATTCCTTCAAAAGGAGCAAGGACAATAAACACTTGGAAAAACAAATGTGGTTAGCACTAGTGCAAAACCAAGCATTCAAGAGGTGATTCACCCAACAAGTGTCGTCATCAAGCATAGGGTATGGTGTGACAAAGGATTGTGACAAGTCAAGTAAGCACATCAACTGAGCACAATCAAGGTCATCATGGAAACAAGCATGTAAATGTGAGGTAGAGATGCACATGTTTGTGACAAGAGAAGAAGGATCTACCTCATGGTCATAGCTAGCATGCATAAAGCGCTCAATGTAAGGTCTATGGTAGGCATATGAATCATTCACAACACCAAGTAAAATGAAGTGTCTAAACACATGGGTCAAGTGCAAGACAATCGAAGCATAATATGCATAGGGTGTAGCGAAAATCGAGTGGCACTCAACACAATAGAAAGATCAATTGTTCAGCATGTGTGAGGCAATCATGTCAAGCATGTAGCAAGCAATGGGACATGGCATATGTGAAGATATGACATTGTTGCAACCTAGCATATGATAGGGACAAGTAATGCACAAGTCGGATGCAACACACAAGGCATATATAACACGAGGCATGGCAATGTGGTGATCATGAATGAAAGCAATATCACTAACATGTGCGCACTCAAGTGGTCCAAGATGACAAATAAGTCTCATGGTGCAAGCAACACAACTAGTGTGATCCACAATATGCATGTGCATGGTTTTTGGTTTCTCGAATGAGAAGGATATCACCTTGAAAGCATGTCCTTGTGCATCCTTCACAATGCCGAAACCCAAGCAAGTTCAATGTAGAAGCGTCGTGGTAGAAGGTGGTTCTCTCTCAAGAGCTCGAATGGCCAACTCACGTGAAGTGGAAGTCGACACAAAGTCCAAGTATCCTACACATGCACAAAACAAAAGGAAGAATGTATGCGCATGGTAGATAAACACATCATCCATCATGATGGTTCTCTTCTCTTGCACTTAACCATTAGAAGCACAAGTGCATGAATAATAGGATGCAACAATGGTTATTTTCATGGCACTAGGCATATGATGCAAAGAGGTAAGACAAGCATGCTTCACAAGTAATATGTCAAAATCTCCAAATATATGTGATAATGCTACGGGGGCAATCTCTTTTGCAAGACGAAATGCATTGTTGCACTCAATACATGGCAAATCATTTAGCATGCGAGAGGCAACATATGGAGACATATGGCAACATGGACTAGCAATCATGTGCAAAGCATGGAAATAGGTGCCATCAACCACATGAAATGAGCAAGTACGAATCATCGGTGATGCAATACACGAAGCAAGCAAATCTATCATGTCATGCATGCTAGTGGCGCAAATATGCAACACACTAGAGGAACTCATGGCAATCATGTCATGTGAGCAAATGGTGGATATAGGCAATGCACATGACATATCCCAAGTATGAAAGTGAATCATGGCCAAAGTATCATCGTAAGCATTGGGCACAAAGCAATCATGGCAATAGCAAGCAATATCTCCACCAAGCTTGCAAATACACATATAAGGACTAGAATCATGGATCATGTGTAATGCAAAGCATGGGTCACAAATACATGTTAAAGGCATAGGAATGAGCATATCATGCAAAGTGAACATGGCAAGGTGGGCATAAGAGATATAATGGACAATAACTCATAACCATGTGAGTGCCATGTAGAAGGAATGCGCGGAGTGTTTGCGCAAAAGGAGCGGTAGGAAAGACAATCCATGATATCCCAAGTCATCGTTGCTCTCTAGAGCTCTTTTCATCAACTCGTGGGTTTGTGAAGTTGACGAGTATGCATGGGTACCTACACAAAAGAGACACAAGCCAAAGAAAGTGTGTGTGTGGTAAATGTACACATCATCCATCATGATGAGTATGTGCACATGTGAGTTAGCACAAGATAAGCATAGCTCAAAGAAATTTGATGTATGGTATAAGAACATGTCATCCATCATGAATGAATAGTTATTATGTATAGCATGATGTGGATGCAAATTGAGCATACAAGTATGGGGAGCATGCAATTGATGGGATGGATCAAAATCTCCTAAAATGTATGAGGAAACTATGGGGGTCTCCTCATGAGCAATATCGGAAGCATAATGTGGAGAAATGGAACAACATCCAAAAGAATGCATGTCCGAAGCTAGGTAATCATGGCATGGCATATGATGGATATGATGCAAAGGAAGCATGTCGATATCATCATAAGAAAAACAAATGCCAATAACCATGGGCTTGTCATCTATGCCATAAGTGCAAATTGGGTTCATTTTAATGGCATATGCATAGTCACTACGATGAGCTTGCAAATAGGACATATTAGTGATCTCATGCATAGCATATGACAAATCAAGCGGATTATCAAACATGATGTGACCAAGAGAATTATCACAAGAAATCCTATGCAACATGGCATCACAACTAATAGACTCCACATGGAAATCATCATAGTCATCATAAATGGGTAAATCATTGCATGGGGAAATCCTACTAGAATGAATCATGGCAATAGGTGGATCAACATCACGCAAGCAATCAATGTCAACATAGTCCACTAGTGGCACGAGAGCATCACCTTCACCTTTGTTACCTTTTTCATTCCACTCATGTAGTGTAGGTGAGGTGGGAAAGACCAAATGGTGGTCATCATCTTCATCTTGATGGAACCATGTGGGGGGTGCATCATATTCCACCATGGCCATCGTCTTGTCCAAAGGAAGGACGAAGTCGTCGAGGATCGGTGCGTCATCATAAATGGGACCTAGCACCGAATGAGAAGACACAATAGAGGTAGAGGTCAAGTCGTTAGTGTTGAAAGTGGCCTCACATGACCTATCAACTATTTGAATCTCTCTATGTGGTAGCTCACTCACTCCCTCAAGGTAGGTGCACTCAATGTCACATATGGTGGAGTCACTCATCTCACTCAAGTGGTGGGGGTTGTGGCTCTCCTCACATGTGAATTGTGGCAGCTCATCATATATGGGGCTAGTGGTGAACTAGCTCTCACTCTCAATATGGTGGCACAAGTCACTCTAGTCATCATACGTTGTCGTGGTCGAAGGGAAAATCCCATGCTCAACCATTTCATCATCATCGCCGTGGATGAAGGCCGAAGATGGTGCATCATCACTCTCGCCTCCAAAGATGGAAGCATCATCCTTGCTCGACACCATGTCGTTCCCTCCAAAGCTTGGTCCTCGAATGGCTCCGTAGTTGTAGTCGTCGCCGCACCCTCTTGAAAAAGACACGAAGTGGACTCGGCATCATTAATGCCACAAAGAGGTATGGCGGTGAACTCAAACTTGGGAGCGTCATCTTGGAGCTCCATTGGCTTGGACAACATGGTGGTACTACCCTCATGCTCGCCGTCTTTGAGCTTGGTCTTCGAGAAGTGTTCTTGCGGTGGAGAAGCCTTGGCCTTTGATGTAGGGTGGAACCCTACGTGGCCGATCTTTCACGAAAAGGAGGGATACCGAGGAAGAACACGAGGGGCACGAGGAAAAACACAAGGGGGACAAAGAGAAAACGCTCAAATCAACAAGTTTAGGTCACACAAATGCTAGATCCGGGTACACAAAGTGCGATACACGATACACGATCAACTAAGGACGATACAAGTGGCGGTAGTCATCTCCGTGAGGAGGTCTTGATGTTCTTCTCCGTGAAGGAGGTCTTGAATCCGGGTGGATCTTCTCTGAAGGGGCTGTGGTCTCGTAGGAGAGGAACCACTAAGGTTTTTGGATGAGCTAACACAAAGCTAAACCTAGAAGGTATGGGTGGAGTGACACATATAGGCTAGGAGGGGCGAAGGGGTACATGGGCCTCGGCCCAGAGTCATGCACGCAAACACTGTCCGAATGATCCGGATGTTGGTCCAGATGATCCGGGCTTCGGGTGTCCGGATGATCTGGGGCGGCGTCCGGATGATCCGGACGTGTCGTCTCTGCAGCGGAGGGTCCGGATGTCTGGGTCCTGGTCTGGACGTCTGGGTGTGGCCGGATGATCCGGGCTGGGGTCCGGATGATCCGGCTTCAGTGAGGAGCTCTCGGGTGTCCGCGGACACATTACCCGGATCGTCCGGGTGGGTGTTCGGATCGTCTGGGCTCTGCCCGGATCATCCGGGCCTTTGTCCGGATCGTTCGGCCAGTCTGAGGCTTGGCCGTTTTCTTCTCCGTCTTCCTTCTTCGATTCCTCTTGTTCCTTGGCTTCTCCATGGTTGCTCCCGAGGTACCTCAGTATGCATAGAGTTTCGGATGAGGGTAGCAACCATATCTCATGTGAATTAAAATGGCGTTGCGAGATGAGTGAAGTCACCTCGGTCTCGAGAGCTCGAACGTGTCATGGGTCCACTTGGCACTTGGTGAGACGATGGTAGGTCCATGGGGATGACCTTGGGATGCTCCGCATCATCTCCCCTCCCTTAGGAAAGATCCAAACTAGGATCGAAATCTTCATCACCATGGAAAGTAGAGAGATCCTTGACGTTGAAGACATCGCTCACGTTGTACTTGTCGCGTGGAATGTCGATCTTGTAGGCATTATTGTTGTAGCGTGCTAGCACCTTGAAGGGTCCGTCTTGGACTTGCGCTCATTGGGGAAACGATCCTTACGAATATGTAGCCATACGAGATCTCCCAGTTGGAACACCATAGGTTTCTTGTTGGCATTGAGCTTGGACGCTAGTCGATGTACTTGCCGCTTGATCGTTGCACTTGTATCTTCATGCACCTTCTTCAGATAGCTTGCTCGAGCACTTGCGTCCAAGTTGATGTGTTCTTGTAGAGGTAGAGGTAGGATGTCCAATGGGGACAACGGGTTGAAGCCGTAGACGAGCTCGAAAGGGGACTTGCCGGTAGTCGAATGTCATGCGCAGTTGTAGGCGTACTCGGCGATGGGCAAGCATTGCTCCCATTCCTTGATGTTCTTCTTGATCAACACGCGAAGAAGCGTCGAAAGTGTGTGGTTCGTCACCTCCGTTTGGCCGTCGGTTTGTGGATGATATGCCGAAGAGAAGAGGAGCTTGATGCCGAGTTTGGCGCATAGAGTCTTCCAAAAGTATCTCAAGAACTTGACATCCCGGTCTGACTCGATCGTCTTGGGCACTCCATGTAGACAGGTGATTTCCCTACTAAAGAGATTCACCACATGTGAAGCATCGTCAATCCTGTTACAAGGAATGAAATGAGCCATTTTAGAGAATCTATCCACGACAGCAAACATAGAATCTTTTCAATTTTGAGTCCTAGGCAATCCAAGTATAAAGTCCATGCTTATGTCTTCCCATGGATGGTATGGAATAGGAAGTGGCATGTAAAGACCATGAGATTGAGCTTTTGACTTAGCTTTGCGACATGTAGAGCATCAGTTGGTGAGGCGTGAGATGTCACAGAGCATCTTGGGCCAAAACTAGTTCTTGGAGACCGTAGCAAATGTCTTGTCACGACCAAAGTGTCCCATGAGTCCTCCTCCATGAGATTCCTTCAAAAGGAGCAAACGAAGCGAAGACTCGGGAATGCAAAGTTTGTTGGCTCTCATAAGATATCCATCCTTGATGTAGTAATGTTCCCAAGAAGTGTGAGTCAAACACTTAGCATAAGGATTTGCAAAGAAAGGATCATGCTCATATAATTCTTTAATGTGCTCAAAGCCAATAACATTTAACTCAAGTTTTGTGACAAGCATGCATTTGCGGGAAAGCGCATCCGCCACAACATTTTCTTTGCCTTTGATGTACTTGATGACGCAGGGAAAAGACTCGATGAACTCACTCCACTTAGCATGACGCTTGTTCAACTTAGTTTGACCCTTGAGATACTTGAGTGTCTCATGGTCCATATGAAGAATGAATTCATGAGGTCTAAGGTAATGTTCCTAAACACGCAAAACTCTCACCAAGGCATATAACTCTTTATCATAGATGGGGTAGTTAAGTTGCGCTCCGGATAGCTTCTCGCTAAAGTACGCAATTGGCGCTTTTCTTGCATGAGCACGCCACCTATGCCGGTACCACTAGCGTCACAATGAATCTCAAAAGGTTTATCAAAGTTTGGTAGGGCAAGAAGTGGTGCGTGGGTGAGCAAGTCTTTGATCTTAATGAACGTGGTGTCTTGCGAAGGACCCCAAACAAAGGGTGCTTTCTTCTTCCTCAAGGCGTGTAGAGGCATAGCAATTGTGCTAAAGTCCTTCACAAAATGTCGATAGAAACCGGCTAAACCAAGAAAGCTACACACTTGTTGGAGGTTCGTTGGTTGAGGCCAAGTTTTAATTGCTTCAATTTTAGTTTCATTAATGTGAACACCTTGTGAAGAAACGACAAATCCTAAGAAAACGACCTTGTCAACACCAAAAGTGCATTTTCCATGTTAGCATATAAGCGCTCTTTCCGAAGGGTTTGCAAAACCATACGGATGTGTGTCACATGGTCCTCAAGCGACTTGCTAAAAACGAGGATGTCATCAAAGTAAACCACTACAAAGACGCCTATGTAGGGCCAGAGAACAAAATGCATGAGACGCATAAATGAACCGAGCGCTTTCGTTAAACCCATTGGCCTGAAAAGCCACTCATATAACCCAAACTTGGTTTTGAAAGCCGTTTTCCACTCATCACCCTCTTGATTGCAAATTTGGTAGTAACCACTTTTACGATCAATTTTCGAAAAGATGGTGGCACCACATAATTCATCAAGCATGTCGTCTAAGCGTGGGATAGGATGACGGTATCTAACGGTTATAGCATTTATCGGGTGACAATCGGAGCACATGCGAAAACTTCCATCTTTCTTAGGCACGAGAATAACCGGAATGGCACAAGGGCTCAAGCGTTCACGTACATGACCTTTGTCGATGAGTTGTTGGACTTGCCATTGTATCTCCTTGGCCTCGGGGTTGATGCGGTAAGGAGCCTTGTTTGGAAGTGGCGCGCCGGGTATGAGGTCAATGCGGTGTTCGATTCCGCGAAGTGGAGGTAGACCCGAAGGTAGCTCATCGGGAAAGACGTTAGAGAATTCCTGCAACAATTGAGACAACACTAAAGGTGGAGGTGGTGAAGTGTTAGTAGGTTTGGCTTCCCCTTTGCATAAAAGCACAAGGTGAAAGACACTCAAGGGGTTCTCACACACTTCTCTCATCTCACTTTTGGTGGCGAATAGCACTAGTTGTTTCTTGTCAATCATCGTGGAGTCGCTCATGTTTGGCTTGTGGCTCTCACTCTCCTTTTGGTGGCTCACTCTCTCACCACTCTCTCCATGATGGTTGGTAGGTATGTGTTTGTCGGCGGCTACTTGACTTGGTGACATTGGGCGTAGCACAAACTCTTTACCCTTCATCTTGAAGCTATAATGGTTGGTCCGTCTATTGTGTGTGACTTCACGATTGTATTGCCATGGCCATCCAAGGAGAAGGTGGCACACGGACATAGGGACCACATCACACTCAAGTGTGTCCTCGTAGGCGCCTATCTTGAAGGAAACTTGCATGGTAGGCTCGACTCTAAGAGTTCCGGTGTCGTTAAGCCATTGGACCTTGTAGGGATGAGGGTGCTTCGACTTCACCAATTGTAGTTTGTCGCATAACTCTTCGCTTGACAAGTTATGACAACTTCCTCCATCGATGATAACCTTGACGGAGCGTCCATTGATGCCGGCCTTGGTATGAAAGATGTGGCATCTTTGATCATCATCTTGTTGATGTTGGAGTGTCAAGACCTTGGAGACCACTAGATTGGGACTCGAATAATTATCGCAAAACACTTGATTGTCTTCATCTTCATTCACTTGTCGATGCATAGCTACATGTTCAAGGGCTTCCATCTCATCGTCGCTCATTGAGTCATAAGAACCGTCATCATTGATGATCATGGTACGAACGGTCTTGCACTCAAATGACTTGTGGCCTCGCCCTTGTCACTTGAAAATTTTGATTGAACTCGTCTTGGAGTTGTCCTCGGTTGGAGTTGTAGATGATGAAGCTCTTGGCTTGAAGTTGTTTGTAGAAGGTGGACGACTTGATGTAGTCGCATTCTTGTAGCTTGACTTGTCACCGAAGTTTGTAGATGGCTTGGTAGAGGTAGGAGGACCCGAAGTCGTTGAAGCTTGGTTGTAGGAGCCGAAGTTCTTGGGGTTGAACTTGGAGTACTTGTTGTCCTCTTGAACTTGCCGCTTCGCTTTGGTGGCTTGATGTACTAGCTCGAGGAGATTGGTGTATGGTTGAAAGTCCGCAATCTTCTTGATAGGATAGTTGAGTCCATTCAAGAATCTCGCCATCGTTTGTTCTTCATCTTCCGTGATGTTTGCTCGTATCATGGCAATCTGCATCTCCTTGTAGTACTCTTCAACGGACTTGGTACCTTGCTTGAGGAGTTGTAGCTTCTTGAACAAGTCACGGTTCTAGTGTGTTGGCACGAAGCGTGCTCTCATGACTTCCTTCATTTGAGCCCAAGTAGTGATAGGAGGTTCGCCTTTTGCTTCTCTTCTCTCAATGATTTGCTCCCACCAAATGAGAACATAGTCTTGGAACTCAAGGGACGCATTGCAATTTTCTTTTCTTCATCAAAGTTGTGGAGGCGAAAGATTTTGTCAACCTTCAATGCCCATGAGAGATAGTCTTCGGGATCAATGCTTCCGGAAAACTTTTGCATGGTGAACTTAAGCTTGCCATAGTGATGCTCTTCATTGTTTGCTTGCCTATTGGGAGGACGTTCTTGATTTGGACGGTTGTCAATCTCATGTTGCTCTTGGCGGAGTAGATGTTCATTGTCATGGTATACTTGCCGAGCTTGTGGTTATTGTTGAGGTTATTTCTCTTGTCGCGCTTGAGGGGGAACTTCTTCTTGCATCCGTGCTTGGTGGTGCCTCTCTTGCATCTCATCGCGAAGGAGATCCTCTTCTTGATGAGTGTGTCCATTGCGAGTTGCCACATTATGATGTGAATCACGTAATGCTCATTGCGCCTCAAGAGCTTGAGCTTCTCGGCATTGTTGTGCTTGACTATGAGCCGCGACATCCTGTTCTTCTTGGTGTTGACATGCTCGCTGTTGTTGTTGTTGGCATAGTCTTTGCCATTCTTGTGCTTGCTCAAGTGTAGCTTAGTTTTGACGATGTCGACTTTCTTGCTCGTCAAGTAGGTCTAGGGACCTCTTGTCATGAAGTGGATTCCAGTTGTCATGTCGAGCTTGACGTGCGGCTTGACGAAGAGTGTTCGATGTAGGGGTACTTGAGCCGTCCGTGGAGTCGGTGTGGCAACTTGAGAGGCTTCGTCTTTGAGAAGATGTGGAAAAATAGCGTCGGTTGACTATCAAAGTCCGTAGCACATCGAATTGAGTAGCCATGTTGGTGTTGATGATGTAGAATTGCTCTCTCGTTCTTGCTTCAAATTGTCGCGCGTCGGCGACACCTTGCTCAATGTGCTCTCGCATAGCTTCACTTTCTTGATGTAGAGCTCGTTGGACACCGAAGAGATGTAGTTTGGTGACGTAGTTGTTCGATTCTTGGGGATCATCGAAGAGCGGGTTCGTAGATGTACTTGGCCTATCCATCGTCACAAGCAAGTATGTGAGTGGGAGAAAAGAGAAGATAATACCAAATGTACCTTGACCGAAGTTGTGAATGGATCAATGATCACTCAGTAATGTAACCCGGAAATAGCACTATTGGTACCAAGTCTTGTCGATTCTCACACCTACACAAGTAAAGCTTTTAAAGGAGGTTGGTTAGGATGGTGGCAAAATTCAATGCAAAAAGTGAGTAAGATTCAATAATGTTCAAAATGATTCACAATTGGCTCATGCAACAAGTAGATCACAAGCAATAAGTAGCACACGGAACACACGCACGGATAGATAAATGTGGTTGTGCAACCAAAAGTGAGCGAAAATGTGGAATCCACGGAAAATGCTCGTGTTGCACAACGCTAGAGAGACGCTAACCGATTGCTTAATAGGCGGATACACACTTGTGCACGACCTATAAGAGCAATGTAACGACTTCCTATCACAAGTATGCTATGAGTGTATGATGTGCTGATGCTTTAGCACAAGATGATGTATTGCTATCTCATATGATCTCGTTTGATGCAAGGCATTTGATGCTATTGTGCTTTTGCTTATAAGCTTTGGATGGCTCTTTTTCTTAAAAGCTGGTGAGCTCTTTCTTTGGCCACTTATGCATGCTTCTCGGATCAAGATAGCTATTATGTATGCGGAACACTCTTGTGTCACATGGAGATATGATGATGTCGTATGCAATGTCTATGACTATCACTAATGTGCACAAGTGTCGTGGCCCAGCAATACTCAAATGGCTAGTCTCGGTGGGAAAGCTACGCAAAATGGTCGATGAGGGTTTATCAATGCAATTGCAAGGTAGTAAATGAAGTGTCGTCGATGTTACCGTCCTTGTCGAGGTTGAGAGGTGGTCTTGTCGATGTCGGTCCGCTCCGAGATAGCCGAAACACAAACGGAAACGGAGAAAACCACAACTCAAATAATCCAAGACACAAAGCGGTAAGGCCGTAGTGATTTTGGTGAGACAATGGTGGTGATGGAGGGTTATATGTCGAGGGTGTAGCGGAAGGGGTATCGAGGGTAGTTGCAGTGGCGGAAACGGTGTCGAGAAAATCTGCAGAATGCAGTTTCGTCAGCGAAGGCCGGACGATCCGGATGTCTGGCCGGATGATCCGGGTGGAAATCCGGATGATTCGGGTGGGTCAATCCGGTCAGGATGAGCTCGGGGAAATGGTGAAATTCGGTGGAAAAGGAATTTTGCTTGGATTTTAGGGCGGATTTGAGGGTGGGTGAGGTGGGGGGAAAGGTGAAACCACTTGTTACACAGCTCAACCACGGATCACAATCAACAAAATCTCACCAAAACACACAAATCACAAAAAAAAATGGTAGGGCTATTTTTGTGGGGATTTTCGAAATTGGACGAAAAACAACAAAAACAAGCTAGAAAACAAGGTGTGGGGCTCCAAATTCGTGATCAACTTAGGCTCATGATACCATAGATGATGTAGGGTGGAACCCTACGTGGCTAATCTTTCACGAAAAGGAGGGAGCCCGAGGAAGAACACGAGGGGCATGAGGAAAAACACAAGGGGGACAAGGAGAAAACACTCTAATCAACAAGTTTAGGTCACACAAATGCTAGATACGGGTACATAAAGTGCGATACACGATACACGATCAACTAAGGACGATACAAGTGGTGGTAGTCATCTTCATGAGGAGGTCTTGAAGTTCTTCTCCGTGAAGGAGGTCTTGAATCCGGGTGGATCTTCTCCGAAGAGGCCGTGGTCTCATAGGAGAGGAACCACTAAGGTTTTTGGATGAGCTAACACAAAGCTAACACTAGAAGGTATGGGTGGAGTGACATATATAGGCTAGGAGGGGCGAAGGGGTACATGGGCCTCAGCCTAGAGTCATGCACGCAGGCACTGTCCGAATGATCCGGATGTTGGTCCGGATGATCCGGGCTTCGGGTGTCCGGATGATCCGGGGCGGCGTCCGGATGATCCGGACGTGTCGTCTCTGCAGCGGAGGGTCCGGATGTCCGGGTCCTGGTCCGGACGTCCGGGTGTGGCCGAATGATCCGGGCTGGGGTCCGGATGATCCGGCTTCAGTGAGGAGCTCTCGGGTGTCCGCGGACACATTACCCGGATCGTCTGGGCAGGGGTCCGGATCGTCTGGGCTCTGCCCGGATCATCTGGGCCTTCATCCGGATCGTCCGACCAATCTGAGGCTTGGCCGTCTTATTCTCCGTCTTTCTTCTTCGATTCCTCTTGTTCCTTGGTTTCTCCATTGTTGCTCCCGAGGTACCTGAGTATACATAGAGTTTCGGATGAGGGTAGCAGCCATATGTCATGTGAATCGAAATGACGTTGCAAGAGGAGTGAAGTCACCTCGGTCTCGAGAGCTCGTGCTCGAGCGCGTGTCATGGGTCCACTTGGCACTTGGTGAGACGGTGGTAGGTCCATGGAGATGACCTTGGGATGCTCCGCATCATCTTTCATGAGTTCTTGTTCCGCCTTGAGAGCACCAATGTAGTTGTCGTCGAGGGACTTGTAGTTCTCGAGGAAGATAGTCTTGTAGATGTCGTTGTGCAATCCCATCATGAAGTGGAGCTTCATCGAAATGGGGTCGTCCACACCGGCTCGTCGCAAGGCCATCTTCATCTCCTTGAAGTACTTGTCGATGGACTTGCATCCTTGTATAGTGTTCTCCAATTGGCGTAGAAGTTATTCCATGTAGGTAGGAGACACAAACTCTCACCGCATAACTTTCTTCGTCTTGGGCCTATTCACGTTGAAGCTCGTTGAAGGTGTGTGAAGCCACCATGTTGACGCGTTGTCGTGGAGGTGTCTTGTGGCGCACTTCACTTGATCTTCGTATGGAACTTGATTTACCTTGAGGTAGTCATCCATCTTGCGCTCCCACTTGAGATACTCCTCGGGGCCTTGAGTCCCATAGAAAGGAATCTTGTGGTCGGTGTCGAAGTTGTAGTAGCTCGTGGAAGTCGCGGACTTGAGCTTGGGTAGATTCTCTTGAGCATAAGCTTGGGGTGCTTGTTGGCGAAGATGTCGTATGTCCAAAGGTGAAGATGCCTTGAAGTCGCTTGGCGAAGATGTCAAGGTACATGGTGAAGTCGTTGAGCGGTTGTTGGAGTTGAGCTCTTGACCTTCATGTTCTTGTCGTTGATGGTGTCGATGCCGATGAGATCTTGCCGGAGATGGTAGCTCGGAAGGATGTGCACTTGAGTGTCTTCTCGGAGATGAGGGAGACCTCTTGTAGTTCTTGATAAGGGGTTTGAGCTCCTTCATTTGAGCATCCATGTTGGCGCACAAGTGGTTCGTCATGGCAGCGAACTTGTCATTGTTGTTGTAGACCGAAGTAGATGAAATGCTTTGCCTATCCATCACAAGACTCGAGCAAAGGTGAGTAGGAGATGAGATAAACAATACCATGTTACCTTTTCCCAACGTTGAGGATGTATCCCGTTTCACTCAATGTGAAATGAAAGAATAGTGGAATTGGTACCGGACTTGTTCACTCACACCTATCAAGTAAAGCTTATCGCGTGGCTTGGTTAGGACAAGTGGCACAAAAATTTGATGCAAAATGTTAGCAAGAGTCAATAAAGTTGAAAGAGATTCATAAATTCACAAGTGAAACAAGTAGACCAATAGCAATATTGGAGGCACATGGAAACACACACACAGATAGATAGATGGGGTCGTGCAACCAAGGAATGAGCACAAAATGTGGAGTCCACGGAAAACGCTCATGTTGCACAACTCAAGAGAGACGCTAGCACGATTGCTCTATAGGCGGATATGACACTTGTGCACAACCTATGAGATGCCAAATGTATCAACTTTCTATCCCAAGTATGCTATGTATGTATGATGTTCCGGTGATGATCCAAGACGATCGGATATGACAATCTTATGTGCAATGTGGTATGATGCTATGGCTCTTGCTTACAAGCTTCTTTGTCTTTCTCTTTTTTGCTTAAAAGCTTATTCTTTTTTTTGTATGGCCACAATGCGAAATGCACAAACCAAGATAACAATTGTGTATATGCGGGAACAATCTTGTGACACAAGAGATGATATGATGATACCAAGATGATATGGTATGTATGCAATGGAAGTGTCTCTCGATGATCACTAATGTGCACAAGTAACGTTACCGGCAATACTCAAAGGCTAGTCTCGATAGGCAAGTGACGCAAAATGGGCTAGGGGTTAAGAATGCAATTGCAAGGGGAATATACAAAGATGTCGTCAAAGTTACCGTCCGATGATAATGATGAGAGGCGGTGCTCTTGATGTAGACCCGTTCCTAATTAGCCGAAACACCTTAGGAAATGGAAAAACCACAACTCAAAATCTCAAGGACAAAATGTCAAATGGTGGTAGCCCACAAGCGGTGGTTGTTGCAGAATTGTTGGTGGAAAACCGGTCAAAATGGGTTATTGTGGTGGAAATGTATGATGGGATATACACGGTGTTGGAGTTGAAGTCACGGTCGCTAAGTAGCCGAAACACCTTAGGAGACACAAGCCACAACTCAAACAAGCCCAACAAAATTGGGTTAGGTTGGGTTGGCGGAAATGTATAGTGGACTAGGTTATGCGAGAGTGGTGGTGGTGGTTGATGAAGAAGCAATTGTCCCTAAGTAGCCTAAACACCTTAGGAGACTCAAATCACTACTTAAGCAACCACAATTGATATGGGGATAAAAAGGTTTAGGTTGCGGAAGTCGGTGATGTTATAGCGGATGATGTAGTGGAAGCCCTAGGCAAAGATGCCAAAATTCCAAAACTATGATGGATTCAAATGACTATGGTGGTATTTTTGTGTTATGGAGGATGTCAAGAGCTTCAAAACAAGCTCAAGAACGTCGAAATCGGATTTCGGATGAATTAGTTATCGACAAAACGGTGAAACGAGGAAGGCTAAAATTCCAATGGCCGGCCATCCGGGGTCGGGTCCGGATATCTGGGACCTGATGTCCAGAAACTCGCGTGATTTTGCCCTCTAGCAGCCAGATGTTAGGCCGGGGACCCGGATGTCCGGCCTGATGGCCCGGATGTCCGGTCCGACGATTCCAGATCGAGATTGGGACTTCCAAACTCGTTTGGGGACATAATTTGATGATTTCGGAGGCAAAATTGGCGAGATTTTGTGGATGAAAAGTGAAGAAACTTGGGGAAATGCTAGATCCACTTGAAACCAAGCAAATCCACGGATCAAAATCAACAAAACATCATCAAACCAACATATCACAATTTTTTGGGGGGCTATTTTTGGTGGGGAATTTTCGAATTTGGGGAAGAACACAACAAAACAAGGCTAGAAAACGGCAGGGAGCCTCCAAATTCGTGATGAACCAAGGCTCATGATACCATATGATGCGGGGTCAACCCGATCTAGGCCGATCTTTAACGAAATGGAGAGGATCCCACGAAGAACACGATGAACACGGAGAGAAACACGAAGGAAGAACACTCAAGAACAAGTCCAATCACACATCCACTAGACAATCAAACACACAAGGTCACAAGGTGCATGAACAACAAAGGGAAAGCTACAAGGTAGGGTTCATCTCCAAGAGGAGGTCTTGAATCCGCGAAGGATCTTCCCGTGAGGGGTCTTGAATCCAAGGTGGATCTTCTCCGTAGAGGGGCTGCGATCTCACATGATGGACGAGATGCCCCAATTTTCATGTGAGGAGAGACACCACCACATGAGTGATATGAGTGAGTCCACCATATTGGACATTGAGAGCATTTCCTTAGAGAGGATGAGAGTGACCACTACTAGCCCCATACATGAGAGCATGCCACATATCCTATGTGAGGTTGCGAGCCATTTGAGTGACTCCACAATCCATACGAGTGAGAGCATCCAAGAGGGAGTCAGTGAGCCACAACACTTAGTGAGTGAGCTAATTGATAGGGCATGTGAGGCCTCTATGTTTTCTAACGACTTACCCTCTAATCCGAGGTGTTTTCTTTGGTGCTAGGTCTCCTACATGAGAACATGCCTACCCTCGATGTGTCCATCCCTCCAATGGTCAAACCGATGGCCATGGTGGCAGAAGATGCACCACCCACATGGTTCCATCAAGAGGAATATGAGAACAACTGGATCTTGAACACCTCACCTACACCACATGAGTGGAACTTCAAAGGTAACATAGGTGACAGTGCTTCTCTTGTCCCACTAGTGGACTATCTTGAGAATGTTTGCTTGTATGATGTTGGCACACATATTCCCATGTTTCATGCTAGTGCGACTTCATCATGTCATGACTTACCTACTTATGATGAACATGATGATGAGCATGTTGAGTTGCCTAGTCGTGATGCTATGCTACATAGGATTTCTTGTGAAAATTCTTTTGGTCACATCATGTTTGATAATCCTTTGAACTTGTCATATGCTATGAGTGAGATATCCCATATTGCATCATATCAATCTCAACATAGTAACTATGTATGCCCCATTAAAGTCAATCTTATTTGCACTTATGGCATAGATGACAAGCCCATGGTCATTGGCTTTTGTTTTTCATGCGATGATATTGCCATGCTCCCTTTACATGATTTGCGCAATTCATCTATTATGCCATGCCATGAACACATTGTTCCAAATATGCATTGTTTTGGATGTTGTCAATATTCTCCATGTGATATTTCCACTAAGGTTCATGAGGAGACCCCCATAGTTTCTTCATACTTACTAGGAGATCTTGATGCATTCTGTACCTTGCATGATTACCATGATTGTGTGCACCATACGCTTTACATGAATAACAATGCTCTACCTACTTGTCATGATGCATTAGACCATTTGAGTCTCCATTCTGCCATACATAACAACAAACCTCTCATGATGGATGACATGTTTCTATATCATGCATCTCATTTATTTGAGCATTGGATATTATGTGCTAACAAACACATGCATGTGTGCATCATGATGGATGATGTGTACATATACCACATACACACAATTTACTCTTTGTCTTTGATTTGTGTAGGTACTCACCAATACTTGTCAACCACACAATCCCATGAGTTCACAAAACGAGCTCTTGAGAGCAATGATGATTTGGGATTCCTTGGAATCTCCTTATCACCATTCTCTTCGCCCAACCACTACGCGCATCTATTCTACTTGGCTCTCACACGGCTATGGGCTATTTACCACTTGTCATATTATGCCCATTCTATCGTGTTCACTTTGCATGTTATACCTCTTGCTAGTACTTTGCCATGTAATTGTGACCCTCGCTTGCATCTTCCCATGCTTCACCATTATGCTACTTCTATATGTATTTGCATGCTTGGTGGAGATACTTATAGCTATTTCCATGATTTCTTTGTGCCCCGTGGTAGTGATGCTTGCTGTGTTGGGAGAGTCATGAGGTTCCATTGCTATTTACATATCACCTCTTGCCAATACATTGATCCTATTTCCCTCATATCTTGCTTTCATGCTTGTGATATGCCATGTGCATTATTCATGCCTACTATTTGCACACATGACATGCTTGCCATGATTACCTCTAGTACGTTGCATCATCGCACTACTAGCTTGCTTGACTTGATCACTATGATTACTTGCTTTGGCACATCACCCATGTTCCTTTTTTACTCAATTTCTTGGGTTGATGACATATATGTTCATGTCATTCACATGATTCACATTGATCATTGTCATTTGACTCCAACAATTGCATCTCTCATCACTTGTATTGAGTGCAACAATGCTATGTTTGTTCAACTTTGAGACTTGGACACCATACTTGTGATGCATGCTTTCTTATTTGAGCCTAATGCCTTTGGTTGTTATCCCATCAAATGCTTACATGCCATGCCACATTACCTTGTCCTTTCGTATGATGAGCATGACGGCTACACTTGTTGGGTATCTTACCACATGAATGATAGGTTTTGCATTCACGCTAACCTCATTTGTTTTTCCAAGTGTTTGCCATGTTCTTTCATATTGAAGGATTCACAAGGCGGTGCCGTCATGCGACAAATTGGTCATGCGAAGGCATACACGATGTGCAACACCAACATTTACAAGAAATTCCTAAAGGTGAATTCCTTCTTTGTGAGCCATCCCCACTTATGCATATTGGATGGGCCATACTTTCATTGTTGTTTCCTTCTTGTTGTCTACATCACACATCAACGGGATGGAGGACCGACATTGAAGATTGACCCTTTGGATGAACCTTCGGAACTCCACTCAAGCCACAAAATTGAGCATTGGTATATTTGTTGATTGTGTGCCCACATGCCATGCTCCATGGACATATCATACCCATGAAAAATTTGCATCTTATGCATGGATTGACTCACATTATGATTGCCTTGTTGCATTTTGTATTCCCATGTCATCCATGATATATGAGCTTGTGCATTTCCTTAGCAAATTTGTTGTGATCTTTCTTGGCGGCATATTCGTACATAATGATCACATTGCCAAACATCAATTGTATGATCACATAGTCATATTGAGGATCCATTGCCATGTTCATGCTCTTGATAAACCATCACACTATGACATCATTCTGCACAATGGTAGAAATTGTAGCTTCGTGCACCATGCCAATTACTCTACCTTTGTGTGCACAACAAATGAATTTTCTCACATAAATGCTTTACTTTTCATTCTACATCTTTTGGATAAGCATCTTGTGTCTTGCCATCCCCAACCTTGTCACACGGACTCATTCTTACATGATGGACACTTTGTGTGCGCTAACCATTCTATTTCCGAGTGTTGTTTGTGTTCGCTTTTGTTGCATGTATACCACTCCGGCGACATCTTGGACTACTTGGATTGCGCCATGTCTTCAAATCCGTCCAACTACAAGTCCGTCCACGACAATCGAGTCCATGTTGATGAGCTTTTTTATCCGAGGTCGGATCTTTCCCAAGGGGGGGAGATGATGTGGAGCATCCCACGATCATCCCCATGTTCACTTCAACGAGACCTCAAGTACAAACCATTGGACATAAGGTTTACTCGCTCCTCTCCAAACCTTCACTTTCCACATGTGAGACATGCTACTACCTCAAATATATGTGCTATGCATGACCAGGAACCAAGAGGGAGACCATGGAACAACTAGGAGCATTGGACAAGACGGCGACCAAACGGAGAAGATGCCAGAAGTCTACAGCCACCGGACGACTGGTCTGGACCGGACGTCTGGCGCCTGGGAGCTCCACCAGCCAGATCCACTCCAGCCGAGGCAACCTACAACGCCCGGACGACCGCCAGACGTCGGACGCCCGCCAATCACCAGGCACCGGACGACCGGCCTCCACCGGACATCCAACACCACCTATCTAGAGACAAATCATCAGACGTCCGACAAGTACCAGACGACCGGACCCTCGCGAGCCATCGGACGTCCGGTACCTATCGGGCATCCGATGCCTACCTGTACGCATAGTGTTGGGCCAAGACCCATGTATCCCCCACTTACTCCTTCGTGGCCCTAGACTATATATACTCCTCCACCTCCTCCTAGTTAGGGTTAGCTTGGTGTTAGCTCATCTGAGACCTAGATCATTGCTCATCCATAGTGGTTCTACTCCATGAGAGAGACCACGGCCTCTAGGGAGAAGATCCCCACCGGATTCAAGACCCCTAACGGGAAGATCCCTCGCGGATTCAAGACCTTCTCACAGAGATTAACTAGCTACCGTGTATCTTTCTTTTGTTGGATTTGGACTTTGTATCTTGTTGTGTTGAGGATCTAGCACATGTGTGATTGCTTCTTATTGATTTGAGTGTTTTCTCTCGTTTTCCCTCATGATTTCCCCTCGTGTTCATCCTCGGGGATCCCCCCAATCGTGAAAGATCGGCCTAGAACGGTTTAGCCCCCCATCACATGCATCGCTATCATAGCCGGAGGGTTCATGCCCGGTGTTTGGAGGAAGGTGACATTGTCCTTATGCGCGTTTAGTTCACCAAGGGTACACACAAGTTATCACTGAAGTGGGAAGGCCCTTACCAGGTAGTACGAGTCACCAGACCTGGCGTAGTCTGTCTGGAGACCGGAGATGGCATTCAAATGCAAAATTCATGGAATATTGAGCATCTCCGTAAGCTCTACCCGTAAGGCGCGGCTGTTGGGCCCTGCCCGGCAGCCACCCATTTATACATGCCTTGCCTCACCTGCATGTAACCCCTTGTACAAAGTCGGGGCGATGACCCCGCGCAAGAGAAAAATAAAGAAGCGCTGCAGGGGGCCCCCAACCAAGACTGCATGCATGCATGAGCACTCCAATATCACTGCATTAACATTTAATGAGCATTTGCATATGCATATAGATATGATTGCATCCTGCATTCATTCTCATCTACATGAAGCTACAGGTTCCTGCCGTGAACTTGGCTTGGGCAAGGAGTTGAGAATATTGTCCGGCACTGCGATCCCCAACAAGCCAAACAGATAAGTTCTACCTCATGTCCGTTAGTATTCCATAAGCTATAACTTGTGCATAAGAAAACCTCGCCACTCTTTTGAGAGTTAGGCGCTCCCATCCCTGACTCGAACGTCGCTTTGAACATGATGGTTGTAGTGGCCTTCGATAGAAAGAAGTTGGCAGGGGCTGGCCCCTTTGTCTGTACCCCGACAGATGTGATTCTCCGGCAGGCAAAAAGGGTGCCGGCAGGATAGCTTGCCGGGAAACTCGTTTATTTACATTAAAGAGGTATCTCACCTCTGCATGGACATAAGAATGCACGGGTTCCCGGCAAGATTCATCTTTTCCATTAACATGCTGATACAAGTACAAGCATTATAGAACACAAACATGGACTCGAGGGTTACATTATTTGTATTAAAGTTTGGCAAATGCCTACAGATTTAAGATTGAAAAAAGGTAAGTGCTCCTTAAACTCCTCTCCATGTCCCTCTTATCCTAGGTAGCGTGGTGGGATGAGAAGAGGGTGGGCGACGCGCCAGCACAACGCCACCCGATCCCTGTCAGGATCTGACAAGTGCAGCCTGACAAGATTGGGAGTGGCGAGGCTGCGAAGGAGGAAGATGTGCGGAGCACGTCGACGGCCCCTTGGTCACCACCTCCAGCACTAGGTGGGGAGCTCCAGCACATGCATCGACAGAGGAAGGTGTCGGAGCCTAGCCGGGAGACTGCCGAGGGAGGCGAAAGCACCAGGGGGCTGGCGTTTTCTCAGAAGTTGGAAGAAACGGTGATGATGGCACCGGGAAAAGGGGGGAGAGCCAAGCAAACGGGTAGCAGGTCGCTAGTACGACACGAACGCGTCGATGCAGTTGTGCTCCTACTGGACAGCCTGCCTCCCGTCTTCTCCTTCTCCCCTGGCTTTGTCTTCATTAACACCATTCCTGGGGAAGGCCAAGACTCCCGCCCGACACCTTAACCGGGGAGACGGCGAGCGGACAAGATGGCCAGGGGGCTCCAGGCGTGACGCTCCCCACCTTAGCGGGAAGTAGGGCGCGCCTCTCATTGACATCAGTCCCAAGGCTTCTGGGAGGGGCAGTGCTGGGATTACCAATGATCCCCAGCCCCGCCTCCCTGTCGAGCTTCGAAGGAACCAAGAGATTTGCCACAGCAAGGACCAGGTTTACTCCTGTCGGTGCAACAAACCCTGGGTCTGTTGCCCTAACTGTGCACATGCACGGGTGCAAGATTGAGGTACAAACCCGAGTTAGAGTACAGGAAACCAAGAGGTTCAAGAGACCAAAAAGCATATAAGAGAAACCAAGGCCAAGCAAGAGAAGCAAAGTATCGCCAGGAGAAGGGTCTCCCTTACCGGGCAGGCGAGCCCGGCAAGGGGCGAGGCCATCCCTAGAGGAAGACAATCAAGGCATCTCGGCAGGTCCTGCCAGGACTCGCGGAGGATAAATCACCTCACTGACCGCTCTTCCACGACTCACGTCGTCGATCAGTGCGGTGTCAAGCCGCAAAGTGATTAAGTGGCAGCCATTAGCCACAGGGCAGCCTCTCCCTACAAGGAGAACCCGCAGATGCCACTCATCCTGCGACGTGTCGAGTACACAAGTGCGGAGCTGGCAAGATAAGCCCGGCAAGACTTTCCGGGCAACCAGTGACATGGCACTAAGCAGCGCATTTAATGTGTGTTGACAGCCCGCAGAGTTAGTATGATAGCACTATTGTTGTCATATCAACGCATAATGACTATTTTGCCACTGTGGTGACCCCTTAATCTATAAAAGGAGGCCCATGGCAACCATAGATGAGGTTAGATGATTGGATAGCCCACAAACCCACACACGTGTAGTCGCTGCTGCTCTGAGGTAACCCTTGCCGGGCACCTCATTTTCCACCATCAATCCACCAAAGCAGGAGTAGGGTCTTACGCCACAATGGAAGCCCGAACCTGGGTAAAAATGCCCGCGCGATCTCTGTCGTGCTATCCCATGTTCGTCTGCTCTCTGTGCAACGCGGCGTCCCCCCGCCGAACCAGCAAGGGACCTCCTGGTCCCATAGGTGGCCTTGGTTTTCCCCGACATCTTTGGCGCGCCAGGTAGGGGGATCGCTTGCGCGAACCTGAAGACATGTGTAGCACGTCATCTTCATCACCATCTTCATCTTAAACAGCGCCATCAACCATGGCGCCCAAGAAGAAACTAGCTTCTTCGGCGCGTCCATCTACCTCAAAGGCTCCGCAGCTTGTGGCTCTAATGCTGCAGGGGGTGCGGAGGCCCACGAGGACACAGACATTGCGGGAGATGTGGTTGGAGCAGGCGGCCCCATCACCACTTCCCCCATGGCCGACGTGGGAGCAAGAGCCGCCAGAGGAGAGCAGCATCAGCAACACCTTGACGACCATGCTCCCCAAGGCCTGGGTGAAGGGGTTACTTCGTCTGCGCCCCTCCTGCCCACCGACGAGCATTGCCGCAGGAATGACACTCATACTATGGCGAATCGCCGTCCTCCGGTCGTTCCCACCACAGGTGCGGTTGTAGCACGCGCGCCTCCCCTGGGACGGGTCCACCAAGCTTCCGCACTCGGCGGAGCTGCTGGCCCCCGTGCGCCTTCACCACATTACCCTACCATCCAGGTGGTCACCCCACAGAAGCAGGGGCGTAGTGCATTTGCCGCTGGCACCGTCAGGAGCCGGGCGATGATACGTTCGACTTCTTCAGCACCCATGCCAAGCACGGCCTCGGAGGCCATGGCACGAGTTCAGTTGCTGCTGAGGTTTCCACAGCGGTCGAGCGGATGGATGAATGGCGTGCCACCATCCAAATCCTGCTCGGTTTCGCTGAAGCTAGGGGCTCACGGCGAGCTCACATGTCGCAACCTCCCCAGGCAACAACAATGGCTTGTGTTGTCGGCCGTACCGAGGGAGCTGTCCGCATGGTGCAGTGCCCACCACGGTAGCCAGCACAAGCGCGGTAGAATCAAGACCACGACGCCGTCTCGATGGCCTCTTCAGGTCCTCGATCGCGTCCAGGCCAGTGTCGAGCCCCTGAAGGATAGGCGGGGAGGAGACGCGTGCGTCGTTGTCGAGCAACGTCGCGGCAACCTCCGCCTGACCGATGGGTACGACGGCCCCGACGTCGACGAGCCCATGCTCGGTATTGGAGGGTGCTTACCTTTCGAGGTTGGCTGCCATGCCTTTACTCGTGAGCTGCGGCAAGTCCGTTGGCACATTCAAGACAGAAATACCTGAGAAGTACGACGGGAGGCTGAACCCAGCAGAGTTCCTGAGCATCTACACCATCGCTATTTAGGCTGTCGGGGGAAGAGATGAGAAGGTGTTCGCCAACTAATTTCCTTTGGCCCTCAAGTTCAATGTGAGATCTTGGCTGATGCACCTGCCGGAGAACTCCATTTCATCATGGGCTGACCTATGCCACGAATTCATCGGCGCCTTCACCGGTGGCCACCAAGATCCCGGCAGGCCTAGCGACCTGCAGCTTCTCCAACAGAAGGAAGAAGAAACTCTCCATAAGTATTTACAAAGATTTAGCAAAGTTCATAGAAATATCCCAAATATCCATCCGGCAGCTGTGATAGCCGCCTTCCAGTCCAATGTGCGCAATCGCCGGATTCATTCTAAGATGAATGTGCGGTTGCCCAATACTGTGAAGGATCTCTACACCCTGGTGGATAAGTGTGCTCGGATGGAGGAGGGAAGAAAGCTGCCTAGAGAGGAGGATTGCATCAATGTTGATTCAGAGGATGATGATGAATCAACCAGTCAGAAGAATAGCATGAAGCACAATAAGAAGCGGAGATATGAGGTAGTGATGATTGTTGAAGGATCGGGTACACCTAGTACCGGCAAGAAGGCCAAGGCTGAGGTCCTTGGCAAGGAGGCTGCCGTGTGCACTGACTGCTGGGAAGCCGCAGCTGCCGAGAAAGCCGGGAGAGGTGATGGCCCATATTGCAAGATTCATCAGACCAAGGGCCACGACCTTCAAGAGTGTCATCAGGTTGAATAGCTTGTCAAGAGACAGAGAGAAAAATATGAGAAACATGATAAGAAAAGGGTCAGAATGTTGCTGGCGGTAAGGGCCGAGGCGGTGAAGTAAATCTCCCCGGCAAACCCTTTTGGAACCAAGGAAAGCCCGCCAGAGGTAGAGAAAAGGGAGTTTGCAATGGTGAGAATGATGGAGGGGATGAAGAGGAAACCAATGAGCAAGAGTTTCAGAAGGCCACTGATGCCCTATGCATTGATGTAGGTGCATCACTGCATGCCTCTCATAGTCAACTCAAGTGGTGGGCACGAGAAGTCAATGCCATGGAGCAAGCACCAGAAACCCGGAAGCCTCTCAAATGGTCTCGTACGGCCATCATCTTTGATGAGAAGGATCATCCAAGCCGTACCAATGCGGTAGGATGCTTGCCGTTGTTGGTCTCCTCAACAATCCGCAACCTCAAGGTCACAAAGATGTTGGTGGATGGCGGAGCCGGGTTGAATTTGATTTCCCCAGCAGTTATTAGCAAGCTTCAGATAGCAGAGGAAGAACTAGAAGTTGCCAGCATGTTTCAAGGAGTTAATCCCGGCAAGAGTCATCCTAAGGGAAAGATCACGTTGCCAGTAACGTTTGGGGGAGAGTTGAACTACTAGACTGAGAGGATTGTGTTTGATATGGTTGATCTCCCCCTGCCATACAATGGGATTCTTGGACGCCCGGCACTGGCTAAATTCATGGCGGCATCACACTATGCCTACAACACCTTGAAGATGCCTAGGCCACTGGGAGTTATCACTATCACATTAGATGAGAAGGATGCAATCATTTGTGTGGACAAAATATACCGGGACGCAGTTGCGGTAGAGGCAGCGGCAGTAGCAGTTCCCGCCAAGGAGAGTAAAGAAAAGAAGAAATATTGTAAGTCCTCTGGTATGGAATCCGGGAAGCGTGCCCCACCGAGTGCACGACACCCGTTGATAACGTGCCGGAGAGTTCCTAGAGCAAGAGATCCAGGGTTGCTGCACCCCAAGTTAAGAAGGTCCCGGTAGGACTGGCTGGCGTTCATGGTACCTTTACTATCAGTGCCATCCTTAATGACAAATAGGAAAGCGCGCTCGTTCAATTCCTGCTGGCGAATATCGATGTGTTTGCCTGGCAACCATATGATACCCCCGGTGCTCCCAGGGAGGTAATCGAGCACCACCTTGATGTCTGCGCACATGCCCGACCCGTCAAGCAAAAAGTTCGAAAGCAGGCCTTGGAGAGGCAGCGGTTCATCACAGAAGAGATCAAGAAACTTGAGGCAGCTGGTTTGGTCAGAGGAGTGTTACATCCAACATGGTTGCCAAACCCAGTGGTGGTCCGAAAAGCAAACGGGGCGTGGAGGCTTTGCATAGATTTTACAAATCTCAACAAGGCTAGCCCGAAGGACCCATTTCCCTTGTCGCACATTGATCAGATTGTGGATGCCACTTCAGGTTGTGATTTGGTCTCCTTTCTGGATGCATACTCTGGGTACCACCAGATCTTTATGTCCAAGGAAGATGAAGAGAAGACGTCGTTAATCACTCCATGTGGGACGTAGTGCTTTGTCTGCATGCCATTCGGATTAAAGAGTGTCGGGTCCACTTTTGCAAGGGCAGTTTAGATTCGTTTTGAGCCACAGCTGCACAAAAATATAGAGGCCTATATGGATGATATTGTGGTCAAGACCAAGGATAGGGCCGCCCTTATTCGGGATTTGGAAGAAACATTTGCTAACCTACGCAAAATAATTTGAAGCTGAACCCGGAGAAGTGTGTATTTGGTACTTTGTATCCCACCGTGGGATCGAGGCCAACCCCGACAAGATCAAGACTATCAAGCAGATCCAAGCGCCAATGACAGTTAAGGATGTGAGGCGTCTAACAGGATGTGTTGCTGTGCTAAGAAGATTCGAGCACGCCCTAACATTCTTCAAGATTTTGAAAAAGGCAGGGCCTGTGAAGTGGACCACAAAAGCAGATGCAGCTTTGCAAGAGTTGAAGGCATATTTGTCCTCTGTGCCTACCTTGGTTGCTCCCAAGCCCCAGGAGCCATTATTGCTATACTTAGCGGCAACCAACCAAGTGGTCAATGCAGCCTTGGTGGCACAGCAAGAAGTAGATGTGGCAGAAAGCGAACAGAGGCCGGCAGGGCCAGGAACAGATCAGGATAGCAGTGAGCACGGCAGCGAGAACAACCCCAAGGACACGGCAAGGAAGAAAGTGGTGCAGCACCTAGTGTACTTCGTCGGCTCTCTATTACAAGGGGCTAGACCGAGGTACTCTGGCATGCAAAACTTGATCTTTGGTCTCATCATGGCCTCAAGGAAACTACGCCACTACTTCCAAGCCCATGAGATTACGGTTGTCACTCGCTCCCCGTTGCAAAGGATACTCCAAAACCCTGAGGCTACCGGCAGAATAGTGGAGTGGGCTTTGAAGTTATCCAGCTTTGGTTTGAATGAGAGCACATCAACTATCTAGAGCAGGGCATTAGCAGAGTTTATTGCAGAATGGACGCCAACCCCTGATGAGGAGATAACGGAGACAGCTATCCCCGACAAGGAATCACCCCAGGAATGGATTATGTATTTTGATGGTGCTTTTTCCCTACAAGGTGCAGGAGCTGGCATGCTTCTCATCACCCCCTCCAGGGCGCACTTGACGTACGTCGTCCAAATGCATTTTTCCCGGGAGGAAGCAACCAACAATACAACTGAGTATGAAGGGCTCCTTGCCAGGTTGAGGATTGCAGTGGAATTGGGAATTAAGAGTAGGGTCATTCGAGGAGATTCATAGCTTGTGGTGAGACAAGTCAACAAGGATTATCAAAGTCCATCGATGGAGGCATATGTCGAGGAAGTGAGGAGAATGGAGGAGCACTTTGACGGATTGCAAACAGGGCACATACCCCATGCGGAAAATAGCATAGCTGATCATCTGTCAAAGCATGTTGCGCAGAAGCTTCTTATGGAACCAGGGACTTTTGTTCTCCATCTCACACAACCCTCTGTATCCCCAGCAACAAAGCCCGGAAGAGGAGAAAGTTGGACACCGGTAAGCCTCTCCCGGTAGAGCCATACGCTGCCGGCAGAGAGCCTGCCAGAAACAACTCCTCACAGCCTGCCGGACCACCCCCTCCAGCCGGGTCCATGAACCCCGCGAACGAGGCTTGTGCTCCCGCAACCGAGGAGCTGCCGCTAGTCCTCGTTGCCGAGCCCCAGGCTCCAACTTGGGCAAGGCACATTGTCCACTTCCTCCAAACCGAAGAGCTTCCCGGCAACCAAGATGAAGCTGAGAAAGTAGCCCGGAGGGCCAGTATGTACCAGTTTGTCGATGACACTCTATACAGAAGGAGGCCCGACAACATGAAATTCAAATGCATCTGCCGGGAAGTAGGAAAGGAACTGATGGCTGAAATACACAAAGGCATGTGCGGCTCCCATATTGGATCAAGGGAATTAGTTGGGAAAGCATTCCAGCAAGGATTCTATTGGCCCACAGCCCTCCAAGATGCGGTTCAGCTCATCACGAAATGTGTAGCCTGCCAGTTCCATTCCAAGAAAACCCACCTGCCTGCCCAAGCGCTTCAGACATTTCCTCTCTCATGGCCGTTTTCGGTCTGGGGGCTCGGTATCCTCGGCCCTTTCCCCCAAGTTGCCGGGGGCTTTGAATTCCTGTTCGTTGCCATCGAAAAGTTTGCAAAGTGGCCAGAAGTAGCTGGCGTGAGAAAGGTGACTCCTTAGTCAGCTATCAAGTTCTTGAAAGATTTGGTGTGTCGTTTTGGAATTCCGGCAAGGATCATTACCGACAACGGCACCCAGTTTACGAGTCGCGCCTTCATGCAATATGTTCATGCCCTCAGATGTGAGATCTCATTTGCCTCTGTGGCACACCCCCGGAGCAATGGACAAGCTGAGAGGGCGAACGCTGAAGTGTTGCAAGGACCCAAGACAAGAACCTTTGATATGCTGTAGAAGCACGACAGGCGGTGGATCGAGGAGCTACCGGTAGTTCTCTGGTCCCTCAGAATGAGACCAAACCGAGCTACCGGGCAGACTCCATTCTCCTTCGTCAAGAGGGCAGAAGCAGTTATCGCCACGGAACACATTTGTAGGTCTCCTTGAGTGCTTGCCTACGATGTAGCGCAAGTTGAGCACCGATGTGACGACGCTGTGTTACTCGAGGAGAACCGTCTCTAGGCTGCTACGCGTGCTGCACGCTAATAGCAAGCCATGCGTCGCTATCATAGCCGCAGGGTTCATGCCTGGTGTTTTCGAAAGGTGACCTTGTCCTTAGGCGCATTCAGTCCGCCAAGGGTACACACAAGTTATCACCGAAGTGGGACGGCCCTTAACTGGTAGTACGAGTCACCAGACCTGGCGTAGTCCGTCTGGAGACCAGAGATGCCATTAAATTGCAAAACTCATGGAATATTGACCATCTCTGTAAAATCTACCCGTAAGGCGTGGCTGTCGGGCCCGTGGTTGTTCAACCTCCATCTCACGCGCAATGGGAGTTGGGAGATGAATGTGGCCACAAGGGGCCTATATAGCCTAATGACGAACTCCTGAGGTTGGTCTCCTACGCGACCCTCCATCGGGGGAAGAGCTGCTGGTGGGGGCGCGACCAAGGCGCCGCCTCGTCGTCCTCCTCTACAAGCACCATGGAGATCTCGACCTCGCCCCTCCCACCTCCTCTCGCGGAAGGTTCTGCCGTCGCGGGATCCGGAGGAGGGGGGATGCGCTGTCGAGACGAAGCCCTCGTCGCCGCCATCGAGGCACCACCATGCCCTCGCCCTCTTACCATAGCTAGAAGGAAATAGCTATGGAAGAGGAGAAAAAGGAGTGTGTGTAGAGGAGCGCCACCCCTTCCCTTTTTATAAGGGGACAAGGAAGGGGGTTGGCTCATCACACAGGAAGTGCCCGCCCCTCACCTCCAATGCGGCATCCCTGCACCCTCTACAGCTCTGAGAATCAGGGCCGTCCTCCTGCGCCAACCATCAGCACCCGATTTTCGGTCGTGGCACTCCTTCCCGTGCCCGTCGCATCCACCACCTATGACGCCTAATGCATTCGGAACACGTGGCAGGAGGGTGCGGGATGGGGGGCAAGTGAGATGGCAGTTTTCACCTCGTGATCGTGGGGCAAGGAGAATCCGCGGGCCACGATCGAAGTTTTTCCATAACGTTGCGCACAAGCATGGCGAAACTGGAAACTGGCCCGGGTTCAAGACTCATGAATAAGCATAAATAAGACTTCAAGACCCGGGGCACGTTCGGGTACATGCCCAGGGGCTTCTGTCGGTGCAACAAACCTTTGGTCTGTTGCCCTGACTGTGCACAGGAACCGGAGCAAGATTGAGGCACAAACCCAAGTCAGAGTACAAGAAACCAAGTGGTTGAAGAGATGATGTAGGGTGGAACCCTAGATGGCCGATCTTTCATGAAATGGAGGGGATCCCACGAAGAACACAAAGAACACGAGGGGGTACACGAGGGGAAACATGAGAGAATCACTCAAACCAACAAGAACAAGTCACACATATGCTAGATCCTCGAAACACGAAGAGATACAAGATCCATGATCAACAAGGGACGATACAAAGGGTAACCGGTTCTTCTCCGTGAGGAGGTCTTAACGTATCCCACGGGATCTTCTCCGTGAGGAGGTCTTGAATCCGTGTGGATCTCCTCCGTGGAGGGGCCACAGTCACTCACAAGGAGATGAACCACTAATGGATGAGCAAAGCTCTGTCTCAAAAGAGCAAAACCTAAGCTAACCCTAACTAGGAGGAGGTGGAGGAGTATATATAGTCTAGAGTCACGAAGGGGTAATTGGCAGAGGGATACATGGGCCTCTGACCCGATAACTGTGCGCATACAGCATGTAGCGGATGTCCGACGGCTACCGGATGTCCGGTGGCTCGCGAGGGTCCGGACGTCTAGAAGTCGTTGGACTTCCGCTATTTTCCTTCTGTCGTCGAAGTCACGGACGTCCAGTAGCCTCCGGTCGTCCGGTCGCCTCGGAGTCGCCGGTCGTCTGGTAGAGGCCGGACGTCCGGAGCATGTAGCTTTTCCAGCAGCTTGTCCATTTGATCCTCAAACTTGTCCTCGCCATCTTTTCCAATGCTCCTAGATGTTCCATGGCCTCCCTCTTGGTTCCTGGTCATGCATAGCGCATATATTTGAGGTAGTAGCCATGTCTCACATGTAGAAAGTGGAGGTTCAGAGAGGATCGAGTTAACCTTGTGTCCAATGGTGTGTACTTGAGGTCTCGTCGCAGTGAACATGGGGATGATCGTGGGATGCTCCGCATCATCTCCCCCCCCCCTGGGAAAGATCCAACCTCGGATCAAAAAGCTCATCACCATGGAAACGGTTGTCGTGGACGGACTTGTAGTTGGACAGAGTTGAGGACATGGTGCAATCCAAGTAGTCCAAAGTGTCGCCAGAGTGGTATACATGCAAGAAGAGCAAACACAAACGACACTCGGAAACACACATGTTAGCGCACGCAAAGTGTCCATCATTTAAGAATGAGTCCATGTGACAAGGTTGGGCATGGCAAGACACAAGATGCTTATCCAAAAGATATAGAATGAAAAGTAAAGCATTCATGTGAGAAAATTCATTTGTTGTGCACTCAAAGGTAGAGTAATTGGAATGGTGCACAAAGCTACAATTTCTACCATTGTGCAAAATGATTTCATAGTGTGATGGTTTATCAAGAGAATGAACATGTCAATGGGTGCTCAATATGACTATGCGATCATGCAATTGATGTTGGGCAATATGATCATGATGTATGAATATGCCGTCAAGAAAGATCATAACAAATTTGCTAAGGAAATGCACAAGCTCATATGTCATGGATGACATGGGAATACACGATGCAACAAGGCAATCATAATGTGAGTCAATCCATGCATAAGATGCAAATTTGTCATGGGTAAGATAAGCCCAGGGAGCATGGCATGTGAGCACACAATCAACAAATATGAAGGTTTTGGTGCAATGTGTCAAAGGGGTGTCGATATACCAATGCTCATTGTCATGGAATGAGTGGAGTTCCGAAGGGTCATCCAATAAGTCCGAGCGCTTCTCAACTTGAAGGTCCATAGGGTGCATCTCCAATGTCGGTCCTCCATCCAATAGATGTATCATGTAGACAACAAGAAGGAAACAACAATGAAAGCATGGCCCATCCAATATGTGTAAGTGAGGATGGCTCAAAAGGAAGGATTTCACCTTTATGAGGATGTCGAAAATGTTGGTGTTGCGCATCATGTAGGCCTTTGCATGACCAATATGTCTAGTGATGATACAACCTTGTGAATCCTTCAAAATGAAAGAACATGACAAACACTTGGAAAAACAAATGAGGTTAGCGTGAATGCAAAACCTAGCATTCGTGAGGGAAAATACCCAACAAGTGCTTGGATCATTCTTATCATAAGAAAGGACAAGGTAATGTGGCATGGCATGAAAGCATATGATGCAATAACAACCAAAGGAATTAGGCTCAAACAAACAATCATGCATCACAAGTATGGTCTCCAAGTCTCCAAGATGAACAAACATAGCATTGTTGCACTCAATACAAGTGATGAGAGATCCAACTAGTGGAGACAAATGACAATGATCAATGTGAATCATGTGAATGGCATGAACGTATATGTCATCAACCCAGGAAAGCAAGTAAGAGTGGAACATGGGTGATGCAACATAGCAAGCAATCATATTGATCAAGTCAAACAAGCTAGTAGTGCGAAGATGCAACGTACTAGAGGTAATCATGGCAAGCATGTCATGTGTGCAAATTGTAGGCATGAATAGTGCACATGGCATAACACAAGCATGAAAGCAAGATATGAGCAAAATAGGATCAATGTATTGGCGAGAGGCCATATGTAAATAGCAATAGGGCATCATGACTCTCCCAACACAAGAATCAATAATAGCATGGGGCACAAAGAAATATTGGCAATAGCTACAAGTATGTCCACCAAGCATGCAAATACACATATAAGTAGCATAATGTTTAATCATGTGTAAAGGCAAGCAAGGGTCACAATTGCATGGCAAAGTCAAAGCAAGAGGTATAGCATGCAAAGTGAACATGATAAAATGGCCATAAGATGTCAAATGGTAAATAGCCCATAGTCGTGTGTGAGCCAAGTAAAAGAGATGCGCGTAGTGGTCGCGCGAAGAGAACGGTGGTAGGGACAATCCACGGGATCCAAATCATCATTGCTCTCAAGAGCTCGTTTTGTCAACTCATGGGATTGTGAGGTTGATAAATGTTCATGAGTACCTACACAAAACGAAGACAAAGGAAAATTTGTGTGTGCGTGGTATATGTACACATCATCCATCATGATGCGCACGTGCATGTGTTGGTTAGCACAAAATAGCCAATGCTCGAATAAATGGGATGCATGATATACAAACATGTCATCCATCATGAGAGGTTTGTTGTTATGTATGGCATAATGGAGACTCACATGGTGTAATGCATCATGACAAGTAGGTAGAGCATTGTTATTCATGTAATGCATATGGTGCACACAATCATGGTAATCATGCAAGTTATGGAATGCATCAAGATCTCCTAGTATGTATGAGGAAACTATGGGGGCCTCCTCATGAACCTTAGTGGAAATATCACATGGAGAATATTGACAACATAAAAAACAATGCATATTTGGAACAATGTGTTCATGGCATGGCATAGTAGATGAATTGCGCAAATCATGTAAAGGGAGCATGGCAATAGCATCGCATGAAAAACAAAAGCCAATGACCATCATCTTGTCATCTATGCCACAAGTGCAAATAGGATTTACTTTAATGGGGCATACATAGTTACTATGTTGAGATTGAAATGATGCAATATGGGAGATCTCACTCATAGCATATGACAATTTTAGAGGGTTGTCGAACATGATGTAAAAAAAGAATTTTCACATGATATCCTATGGAGCATAGTATCACAACTAGGCAACTCAACATGCTCATCATCGTATTCATCATAAATAGGTAAGTCAAGACATGAGGAAGTCGCACTAGCATGAAGCATGTCAATAGGTGTGTCAACATCATGCAAGCCTCATTGGTAAGATAGTCCACTAGTGGGACGAAAGAAGCACCATCACCTATGTTACCTTCAGAGCGTCTCTCATGCTTTGTAGGCGAGGTGTTCAAGATCCAATCGTGCTCATCTTCATCATGATGGAACCATGTGGGTGGTGCATCTTCTTCCACCATGGCCATCGGGTTGTCCATTGGATGGACGGACTCATCGAGGGTCGGCATGTCCTCTTGTAGGAGACCTAGCACCAAAGAAAACACACTCGGAGTAGAGGTTAAGTCATTAGAAATCATAGTGGCCGCACATGCCGCAACTACCTCACTCACTAAGTGTTGTGGCTCACACACTCCCTCGTGGATGCTCTTGCTCGTATGGTTGGTGGAGTCACTCAAATGGCTCTCAACCTCACATAGGAGAAGTGGCATACTCTCATGTGTGGGGCTAGTGGTGGGCACACTCATCCTCTCAAGGGAAATGCTCTCAAGGTCACATATGGTGGAGTCACTCGTATCACTCATGTGGTGGTGGCTCTCCTCACATGTGAATCGGGGCATCTCGTCATATGTGGATGTCGAAGAGGTTTCGGTGCAATAGTCTCCATGGTCAACTTCCTCATCCCTAATGCCTCCAAAGATGAATGCCGTGGGATGTGGCAAATCATCACGCTCCTCCGAGGTCAAAGAGAAGGTCTCATGCTTGCTCGCGTAGCTTGACTCGGAGTAGTAGTCCAATATGGGCGCCATCTTCATGGTGTCGAAGAGGTTCATGCTTGTCGCCTTGGTTGAAGGGGATGGCCCATGCTCAACCATCTTGTCTCCGTCGCTGTAGATGATCGCCTTGATGATGAAGACGTCGATGTAGGCGAACTCATGGGAAGTAGGCGAAGATGCCTTATGTCCAAAGGCGAAGATGCCTTGATAGCAATTGGCGAAGATGCTGAAGTGATGATTGTAGCCGTAGCTCCGTCTTGGGTGTGCTTGTCTCGCGGTCTTCTTATGTGATCTTAAAGCTTGGGCTTGGCGTGAAGTAGAGCGTCTTCGGGCTTGTATGTTTGCGCTTGGTGAGCATCTTCATGAGGATGATGTCATTGTCGTTCTTGAGCTCGTGGACGATTTGCGCTTGCGTTGTGTTTGCGCTCCAAAGACTTCTGACTTGAACGTCTCTGTCGAGAAGATGACGAAGGGGAAGAAGACTTGTAATCGACCACCAAGTGTTTGAGCTCCACCATTTCTTTGTTGAAGGAGTCGCACATGTCGTCAAAGGAAGCCATTCTCCTTGTCTCGGAGTGTCGTAGTTCGATGGCGATGTTGCCCAAGCGCTCTTGCATTGCTCGTTGTAGTCCGATGGTTTTCGTGTGGATGGCTTTGTTCGCGCCATCGATGTCGAAGACCAGAGATGAAATGTCTTGCCTATCCATCACAAGACGCAAGTATGAGTGGGAGAAAGAGAAGAACTATACCAAATGTACCTTGACCAATGTGAAGATGGATCAATGATCACTCAAATGTGGAGCAAGGAAATAGCACAATTGGTACCAATTCTTGTCGGTTTCTCACACCTACACAAGTAAAGATTATGGTGGAGCTTGGTGAGGATAGTGGCACAAAAATTTGATGCAAAATGTTAGAAAGAGTCCATAAAGTTGAAAGAGATTCACAAATTTGCAAGTGAAACAAGTAGACCAATAGCAATATGGGTGGCACACGGAAACACACACACGGATAGATAAATGTGGTTGTGCAACCAAGGGTCGAGCGGAAAATGTGGAATCCACGGAAAATGCTCTTGTCGCACAACACTAGAGAGACGCTAGCTGATTGCTCAATAGGCGGATACGAACTTGTGCACTACCTATATGAGACAAAATGTAGCGACTTCCTATCACAAGTAGGCTATGTATGTATGATGTTTCGGTGCTTTTAGCAGAAGATGATCAAGTATGATATGATATTTTGTGATGCTATGGCTCTTGCTTACAAGCTCCTTTGTGGCTCTTTTGCTTAAAAGCTTATTTTATTTTATTTTTTTGATATGGCCACGATGCGAAATGCACAAACCAAGATAGCAATTGTGTATATGCGGGAACAATCTTGTGATACAAGGGATTCATATGATGATACCAATATGATATGGTATGTATGCAATGGAAGGCGGATCGATGATCACTAATGTGGACAAGTAACGTTGTCGGCAATACTCAAAGGCTAGTCTCGATAGGCAAGTGACGCAAAATGGGCTAGGGGTTAACAATGTAATTGCAAGGGAATATACAATGATGTCGTCGAAGTTACCGTCCGTGCTGATGATGAGAGGTGGTGCTCTTGATGTAGATCCGTTCCTAATTATCCGAAACACCTTAGGAAACGGAAAAACCACAACTCAAAATCTCAAGGACAAATGTCAAATGGTGGTAGCAGAAAAGCGGTGGTGGTTGCGGAAGTGGAATGACGGCCTATACACGGTATCGGAGTTGAAGGCACGGTCCCTAAGTAGCCGAAACACCTTAGGAGGCACGAGCCACAACTCAAACAAGCTCACACAAAATTGGGTTAAGTTTCGTTGGCTATGTATAGTGGAGGAAGCTATGCGGAAGTGGTGGTGGCAGTTGATGAAGAAGCGATTGTCCCTAAGTAGCCTAAACACCTTAGGAGACTCAAATCACTACTCAAGCAACCAAAAATGCTATGGGGAGCAAAATGGTTAGGTTACAAAAGGCTAAGGTGGCTATGCGGATGATATGGTGGATGTCAAGAGCTTCAAAACGAGTTAAAGAACATCAAAATCGGGGTTCGGATGAATTAGTTCTGACCAAAACAAAAATCAGCCGAAGTGGGAATCTACAGGTACCGGACGTCTGGAAATGGACGGATGTCCAGTGGCCAGACGTCCGGTCAAGCTTGGAAATCCGGTAATTTCTTCTGTATAGGTGGTTCCGGTCGTCCGGTGAGTTGCGGACGTCCGGTGCTTCGGGAGGGTCCGGACGTCCGGTAAAACGCCAATCGTCCGGTGGGTCGGGGTCAACGCGGGATTTGGGTTCCGGGACGCGATTTTGGGCGGAATTTGATGATTTTGGGGTCAAAATTGATGAGATTTTGTGGATGCAAAGGGGGGAAACTTGGAGAAATCCTAGATCCACTTGAAACCAAACAAATCCATGGATCAAAATCAACAAAACATCATCAAACCAACAGATCACAAAAAAATTGGGGCTATTTTTGGTGGGGATTTTTGAATTTTTGGACGAAATCACACAATACAAGGGTAAAAAATGGTGGAGGGGGCTCCAAATTCATGAGAAACCTTGCTCTTGATACCATATGATGTAGGTGGAACCCTAGATGGCCGATCTTTCAGGAAATGGAGGGGATCCCACGAAGAACACGAAGAACACGAGGGGGGACACGAGGGGAAACACGAGAGAATCACTCAAACCAAGAAGAACAAGTCACACATATGCTAGATCCTCGAAACACAAAGAGATACAAGATCCATGATCAACAAGGGACGATACAAAGGGTAACCGGTTCTTCTCCGTGAGTAGGTCTTGAGGTATCCCGCGGGATCTTCTCTATGAGGAGGTCTTGAATCCATGTGGGTCTTCTCCGTGGAGGGGACGCAGTCACTCACAAGGAGATGAACCACTAGTGGATGAGCAAAGCTCTGTCTCAAATAAGCTAAACTAAGCTAACCCTAACTAGGAGGAGGTGGAGGAGTATATAGTCTAGAGCCACGAAGGGGTAAGTGGGAGAGGGATACATGGGCCTCTGGCCCGATAACTATGCGAAGACAGCATGTAGTGGACGTCTGACGGCTACCGAACGTCTGGTGGCTCGCGAGGGTCCGGACGTCTGGATGTCGTCTGACTGCCGCTATTTTCCTTCTGTCGTCGAAGTCACGGATGTCCGGTAGCCTCCAGTCGTCCGGTTGCCTGGGAGTCGCCGGTCGTCCGGTAGAGGCCGGACGTCCGGAGCCTCTAGCTTTTCCAACAGCTTCTCCGTTTGATCCTCAAACTTGTCCTCGCCATCTTGTCCAAAGCTCCTAGCTGTTCCATGGCCTCCCTCTTTGTTCCCGGTCATGCATAGCACATATATTTGAGGTAGTAGCCATGTCTCGCATGTAGAAAGTGGAGGTTCAGAGAGGAGCGAGTTAACCATGTGTCCAATGATGTGTACTTGAGGTCTCGTCGAAGTGAACATGGGGATGATCGTGGGATGCTCCGCATCAGGAGACCAACAAGCAGATCAGAAAAACCAAGGCCCAGCCAGAGAAGCCAGGTATCACCAGGAGAAGGGCCTCCCTTATCGTGCAGGCCAGCCCGGCAAGTGGTGAGGCCATCCCCACAGAAAGACAATCAAGATATCCCGGCAGGGCCTTCCTGGACTCGCGGAGGCCAAATCACCTCACCGACCGCTCTTCCATGACTCACGTCATCGAATAGTGCAGTGTCAAGCCGCAAAGTGATTATGTGGCAGCCATTAGCCACATGGCAGCCTCTCCCTACGAGGAGAACCCGCAGATGACACCCGTCCAGCGACGTGTCAAGCACACAAGCGCGGAGCTGGCAAGATAAGCCCTGCAAGCCTTGCCGGGCAACCAGTGATATGACACTAAGAGGCGCATTTAATGCGCGCTGACAGCCTGCAGAGTTACGTATGATAGCCATGTTGTTGTCATATCAGTGCATAATGATTGCTTTACCACTGTGGTGACCCCCTTAATCTATAAACGGAGGCCCATGGCAAACATAGACGAGGTTAGAGGATTGGATAGCCCACACACCCACACACGCGTAGTCGCTGCTGCTCTGAGGCAACCCTTGCCGGCAAGTATACTATGCCCCACCACCTTGTTTTCCACCATCAATCCACCAAAGCAGGAGTAGGGTCTTATGCCACAATGGCGGCCCGAACCTGGGTAAAAATGCCCGCTTGATCTCTGTTGTGTTGTCCCACGTTCGTCTGCTCTTTGTGCAACGCGACGTCCCCCCGCGGAACCAGCAAGGGACCTCCTGGTCCCATAGTTGGCCGTGGTTTTCCACGACAACTCCCCGAGCGCAAGCACCAGCGTGTGGCGACATTAGCCCCAGCCAAGAGCCCGGGGTCTGGCCCCAGGCTCTTCTCTTCGACATAGCCAGCGGAAGCAGAAGACAGAAGAGGAGGAAGGCGAGGATGGGTGACTTCGTCCTCCTCCACCCCTACTTTTATAAGGAGGCTAAGGAGGGGAGCCACTCCCCTAACAGGCGACCACCGTCCTCCCCCGCCAATTCAAGACGACCGGGCCCTTGCCTTGATGCTCTCCCACGCAAAGCGCCTCCGTTACCTACCCCACGCAATGCATGCAGCATACGTGGCTAAGGATTCGAGGAGCTAACCCAAGTTAGAGTACAAGAAACCAAGAGATTCACGGAACTAACAAGCAGATCAGAGGAACCAAGAACAAGCTAGAGAAACAAGATATCACCGAGAGAAAGGCCTCCCTTGCCGGGCAGGCGAGCCCGGCAAGGGGCGAGGCCACCCCCAAAAGAAGACAACCAAGGCGTCCCGACAGAGCATGCCGGGGACTCACAAAGGCTAAACCACCTCACCAACCACTCCTCCATGACTCACGTTGTAGATCAGTGTGGTGTCAAGTCGACGAGTGATTAAGTGGCAGCCATTCTCCACATGGTAGCCTCTAACTACAGGAAAAACCCACAGATGACACCCGTCCTGCAACGTGTCAAGCAAGCAGGCGCGGAGCTGGCAAGATAGCCCGGCAAGCATTGTCGGGCAACCAGTGATGTGATATTAAGCGGTGCATTTAATACGCCCTGTCAAACGCAGAGTTAGGTATGATAGCAGTGTTGCATAATGACTACTTTGCCATTGTGGCAACCGTAGAGAGGGTTAGAAGATTGGGTAACTCACACCCCATACGCGCGTAGTCGCTGTCGCCCTGAGGCAACCCTTGCCGGGCAAGTGTACTATGCTCCACCACCTCATTTCCACCATCAATCCACCAAAGCATGAGTAGGGCCTTTCGCCACCATGGTGGCCCGAACCTGGGTAAAACTACCTGTGTGATGTCTGTCGTGCTACCCCACGCTCGCCTGCTCTTTGTGCAACACGACATCCCCTGCCGAACCAGCAAGGGGCCTCCTGGTCCCATAGGTGGTCGTGGATTTCTCGCGACACTGTGTAGGATTAACGCCACCCAAGGACGTTTTATTAGTTTTGTAGGTGAAGACCTCTTTAAGAGGAGTGAGAAACACCGAGTGTTAGAATACGCGATTCATCAGTCTACATATGAAGTAATTATTTGAGTACGGGATGGATTGGCCCCTATACCGGAGACTCTTATTTTATTCTTCCGTATGTTTGATTGGTAAATCGAAAAGACTTGAAACCCTAGTGGAGTGTTGATACGACAACCCTAAAACAATAGAATGGTAAGATGTATTTCCCTTATAGAGAGGCAACCACACCTAACATAGACTAGTGGCTGGGGTGCCACCATGTGGCGCCGCTTTTGGCATGCATGTGCGGTGCCAGGTAGGTGGCCACACCTTTTTTGACATTGTGGGTAGGGAGATGTACATAGAAATGTTGGCGTACTCATCTGATGAACATAATTTTTATTATAGTTCAAGCCGAGCAATGTAGTAGCAGTTAGAAGACCAACAAAAATCCATTACTGGCAATGTATATTCATAAAATAAATCAGAAACATTATTACACAGAAGCAACAGTCTTGCAGATTGACTATCCACAAAATGAAATAATATGACGATGATGATGAATGATAACCACTAGACACAACTGCAGAGACCCAACAAGAAGGCAAGACTTCTCGACTAAAATTATGAATCATAAAAGAGAATCATTGCAAGCCTATGATCTAAACCACAACCGAGGAGTGCTTTGCACCTACATATGCAAATTAGCACACATGCACGCATAGAAATGGCATGCACCATAATGCATGAGAACTTGTGAAACTAAACAATCACATATAATGTAAACAGATCGGCACATCATATGCTGGAGAGTGGGCACTCGGCAATGTATGTACCACATGAAAGCATTCATTAGCTCAAGCAATTTCTTGAGGCTCTAATTGCTTGAATGTGATTAAAATAAACCTTTGAAAGTGATCTTGGTAATCTGAAAAGATGAAAGTTATAGGACAAGTTCATCAATATTTGAGATAGATTAAAGTAGATTAATTCACAACAAGTGTTTCAGGTTAATCATATTGCATCATACTATACTGAATATGTGCTAACAAAGCCCCTTAAAATAGCATACCTCCAAGATCAATACAATATGTGTGTTGCATCCATCTCTCTTCTCACAAGATGGTTGAAACTTTGAATGTCATACCTTCATCATTAGTCATGAACACAACACTCACTCGCTGAAAAATTCAAAATGTACATTGTCCAATTTCTTGATTCAGTGCAGAAAGTTGCAAGCATTCGGCAAAAGAAGCATCAATTTTTTTCCTTAATTATTAGGTATATGTATTAAGAGGCTATACATCAGAAATAAATCACCTGCTTTGGCACGCATATGAAATCCTTAAGGTTTAAAAAACAACAATGCATGTCAAAATCCAATGGTGTGTTCCAACTAAACGCCCTGAAAACAATTTGTTCTTGCAATCCTCATATTACAACAACACATCGCCCTAAAGATATTCGAGGTAACATATGGCAGTGAGGGAACTAAACATTACCTTTATCTTATCATCTAATAAAAAGAAAAACCATCTAGTTTACCATTGTGTAAATAAAAATTGTATCATCCTAACATAACAAACAAATTGACAGGTTGACCAGGTGAACCCTCAGCCTAGCTTATTTAGTCTCCTAATCATGGGAATGCTATAGCTGATTTGTCTCCAAGGAAGAAACGAATAAACTTCAGCCTAGCTCGATATGCAATCTCCTAGGATACATATGAAGTGGAACCAAGGGTGTTGATCATTAGAGGCTACATTAAGAAACATAAGTGAGTAAATGGTACTTATTAGTACAATCTTCACTAATTGTCAGGCCAAAATTAAGGTCCTGGTAGTATAATGGCAATGAATTTCTAAAGGAAAAAAATCACAAATGCAGAGACCAAAAACTGGTATGACCTGAATCTTTGATTACAGATGTAGTCTACATGTGACAACGCACCACCAATATATTTCTAACTACACTTGAAATCAATGTGTCCATGTGTCATCTTATTTTTTTGTGTGCCCATTACAGTAGGTCTGAATCCAAGCGACAACAAACCTGCAAAGAGTGGCATCCAATAACTAGATCTCATCCACTGATAATCCAGTGCACATCACATCATGGATATCAATCAAAAAATATGAAACCATTTTTTTTGTTATTGATGCAGGAAACATGGGCTCTCTGCAACTTTTACCTGGATCAGTGTACACGATATAATGGCCAGCATATAGCAATATGCCACCCCATATATGAAAACTAAGAGGCATTTACCCAGGAGAAGATGCTAAGTCTCTGTGTAAGCTAGAAGTTTTTCCAGTCTAGTTTACAAGTTACATGCCTATTAAGCTATTACTACTATACATACAACAGATCTTCTCTTGTTTTCCCATCTATATATGGGGTTGGGGGTTAGGTGCAAAGATGCTACCTGAACTCGATCTTGATGTGGGGGCCACGGATGTGGCCAGCGAAGCGCCTCCCCTTCCTCCTCCTCTGCCGGCCATGGAAGAACACATCTTCCTCATGTGGCCTCCATGGCGGCGACGGCGGCAACTCAATCCCACGAGATGCCCGCACATGGGCACCAGCGCTCAAGAGGAATGGATATTACATCCATGGCAGCAGCATCCTCCCATTGATCCTCGTCGCCGGCGTCCGCACGGATGCGTTGACATAAGTGGCACAGATCTAGCGGCTACGGAGAGAGAGAGAGAGAAAGAGAGAGAGAGAGAGAGAGAGAGAGAGAGAGAGCACGGGAGATGGGTCATGGGTGGGTGTGGGAGAAGAGGAGAAAGGAGGTTGCGTGTGTGGGGAGGAAAACGGGCGGGCATATCTGGGAAAGAGCAGGCAACTCGATGGGGGAATTTTCTTTCTAAAGAAGGAAGTGTAGCGTGTCTGATCCGCTGCCTTTTCTTTTTCTTTTTCTTTTGCGTTTTTCTCTCCACGCATAGTAGAAGATGACGTGGACCATAGGAGTAGACGCCCCGCGTACGTTAATGTGTTTAATTGGACAGTGAGAAAGAAACACGACGATCTTCAAAGGGTTCCATCAGAAGGTATCGACCACCATGAGAGTCTCGATAGATACTTCTGGAATTTGTGGATTTTTAGCAAGACATTTCTTTTGAAAATCTCAGTTCCTACACATGAGTTTGATGAACAATCATCGGGGAATGAAGAAGTGGTGGAATCCTCACAAGTTTGTTTTTAAGGGTGGTAGTTTGTAACATCCCAAATTTTTCCAAATTTTGGGATATTTATTATTACAGAGTGAATTGCAATGATTTTCAGGTGAAATTAAAGCTTCTGTGTCCTTGTTTAAACATTTTCAGACCATGTTAAAGAATTGGATAACAATATTTGTCCAATAAAAAAAACTATGGTTGGGAAAGTTTATTCAAGAATTCCGAAGGACATTGAATTCTTTCAAAATATTTTGAAACCACATTCAAATATATGAGTGAGAATAAAATGACTTTCTCACATGTGGTGGATGGATATTTCTTTTGAAGTTCTTTGAATTTATGAGTTTTAGTGAAATCGGATCTTATATGGAGTTTTAACGTCATTTAAATATTTTCAAATTATTCAAAAAAATTAATGAGAGGAGATAATGTGACTTCTCCAAAAATATATTTGGAAATATTTAATACATCACAATTATCCTATTGTGAATTTGCAAAACTCAAAATTGATATTTTTTGAGTAATTTAATTATGTCCATAAAGAATGAATTGTAGTTTGTGCACACAAATAATTTTATTAAAATCTGAAACTATATTTTGCAAGCATAAAATTATAATTATGTGGGTGCGAATTTTTTTCCTTCTATTTAAGGCTATTCTGCGTAACGTAAGTTTTCTTAAAAAAAACTAAACCTATTCCTACTGGGCTGAGCCCATCATAAAAACCAAAAAAAACCAGCATGCCGACGAAGGCCAGGCGTTCCTCCATACGGTGGTCTTCCACCTCTGGATGACGCAACACACACAGTGCGCCCGCACAACCCACACCCCATCTCACCCCGGCCCCTCCCCTCCTCATCCTCGCCCCAAACTCCTCTGAATGGATCCCTCTCCCGTCTGTAATCCCTCTCCCCCATTACCTTCACCCTAATGCGCCCTAATGGCCATTAGAGCACTTGAAACTACCGCCATGAAACACATTAATACCAATGACGCCCTGCTCGCCTCTGACCTCCCCTAACCTTATAAAAAGCACCCCCCGCAAGCCCCTCTCATCCCTCGTCCAAAGCACTCTCTTTTCGAGACCTATCTACCTCCCCATGCTGTGGAATTTCTCGCTGGAATCTGATTCCGTCGCCACTTCCGTCAAAGCTTGCCACGACCCCGATGAGTCCCTTGTGACCATTTTCCTTCTCTCGATGTTGCACCTCTATGTGGACCTCCTTGACCTCTTACCTCCTTCAAATTCGCAGCCGGAACGCTCTGTCCACAAGTACGCCACCAATCGAAGTTTGGCACAACTCTGGCAGCTCCTCACGGCCACAACAGGAATAGGCCGAGTACCTCTCCATGTCCATCGCGACCGCCTCCTCGGCCTCTACGCCGTTCGACTGCTCGTTGCCGCCGGAGACCATCATATCCAACTCCGACAAACGTCCGGTGAGACATCTCTCTGTTTCTAATAAAAAATGAACATGTATTAGCGACTAAGAAACTGGCACGTGGTAGCCTATTTTCATTCCCATAATTCATTTTCAGAAAAATACCCAAACATCGAAAATTCCTATCTCCCAAACCGTATGTCCGATTTCAACAAATAAGATATCCACGGATTTGTTGTAACCTATAGTTTATTATAAAAATATATAATTTAATTTTTGAGAAAACTAAAATTTAATTTTGATTTAAACACAAATTTGAATAATTTTGTTAAATCTTTTGTTCTGAAATCATATTAAAATGTTTTATATATGAAAGTTGGACCTTAGGACCTAACCTTTCTGTTAGAACTTATTCATAAATTTCCGGCAATGTTTAGTTGATGTTTTAACATCAACATTCTTGTTTGACCTTCTTTGATGATCGTTTAATAACTTCGTTAAATTAAAATGTGACTATAGGTTTAATCTCTTAGATTGATCCCTCGGGAACCTCTCTGGTCATTTGATATCACCACAAAGATTTGGAGTTACAAGACCAACAAAAAATCTTTATCTTCAAGCATATGCCATAACCATTTCTGTTTAACCAAGACAAATATTCTGAGCAAACCCATTATGAAATTGTCGTAAAATCTTCCCTCACAACCCACATTTTTTCAAACCATGATCTTCACTTTGTACCAATTTGATCCAACCCTAGGATATGACTGCCTCAAGTCTCGTTCAAGACCAAACTAGATCCTATCTCAAATCATAGCCATGCCATGATAACTATCCTAAGAATATATTGTATTGTTGATTCGAATATTTTATTTGGATCTTCATTTGGATTTTGTTGTGTGTTGAATTATTTTTCTTGTATCATTTGATATATCGTATGGTGAAGGAGAGACGATTAAGAGTAGAATATTTCACCTTCAAGAGATACAGGCAAGTTGCAAATTGATCATGCTTCAACCTATATTTTCATACTATGCATATTTCTTTAAATTTTAATACTATGCATGTTTTACAAAATTTTTGCAAAGTATTATTACTAGCTAGAGCCTTAGGTTCAAGACTTACTACCATGCTTGGCCGCGCTTGCATATATGGGAGGGTTGAAGATCAAACAAGTTTTACACAAATAAACATGCCCTCTTTTGGGGCAATGTTTTGTGAAATTTTTTGAAAAACAAAAAATATATATTGTTTTATTTCTACTCTCTAGGCGGAACAGTATGAAGGGAGCGTCTACAAATGAATGCGCCCATCCGGGTCTTGCAGTGATTGCGCCCGACTGGGGACTTGCACACATGTTTTTGGTGGGGACCGAGATCTTCCAAGTATAGTTTGATGTAGCTTCCAATACAGCAACATGCTATTATGGCTCTGGCTTAGCTTTTCCTTATCTGGAAACCCTTAATTCAGGTAAGGTCATCGAAGAGGAGTCTTAATAGCCAAGGGAGCGGGCCGTGCTAGAACTAAGTAAACGGGGCCATTTGGAAAAGCTTCGTCATAATCTTCTCCCGGTCACACACCCAAGTGGAGTCATGACACAAAGGGTTCATTGTGTCATGTGGGGAACGTGTACGACCTCTACATAGGGTTAAACCTAATCGATGAGCCGTGCCCCCGGTTATGGGAAAATTTGAGCAATTGGAGACTTAGACTGAAGAAGAATATCCCCTCCCTTTTCTTACTGCACTTTGCCTTCAGCATTTTGTCGGGGCAGACGGCAAAGTCAAATTTTGTCGACAATTGTTGACGGCAAACATACTTTGCCATCTGCGTTTTGGTTTTACCGACGTCAAAGAGCTTATTTTGCCGTCAGTTTAGGAAACTGAAGACAGCAAAGACTTTTCCGTCTGCATTTTTCTATACAGACGGCAAAGTGAGCTCTTTGCCGTCTGTAACAAAAAGGCAGACGGCAAAGAGAAAACTCAACAGATGGATCGAGTCCACGGATCGATGAGTTGGCAAGATCTGCTCCACACACACACCATGCGATCTCCCATGCCCACCACCCCATGCACGGCCCACTCGCGCACACACAAGCACGCCACCACCCTACCCACGACTTACGCACCCCCACTCGCTGACCCAACCCACCCATGACACACACCCCACGGCTACCACCACGTCCGGCGCGGGTAGGGGCCAGCTAGGCCGAGCCAGGCGGGCGGCCACACCCCACGGCTCGGACGGCACCAGCCAGGCGCGGCCTACAGTCGCGAGCAAGGCTGGGCCAGGCGGGCGGCCACACTCCACGGCACGAGCATGGTGTGACCGATTGTCGAGAGCAGGGTAGGCCGGGCGGGGCTGGGCGAGCAGGCCGGCGCAGGCAAGCAAGGCGGGCGATGACCAGCTAAGGCGAGAAAGGCGGGCGGCAGCGGGTGCATGTGAGCAAGGCGAGTAGCGACCGGCTCATGCGAGCAAGGCTGCGGTGATGGGCGAGCGCTGCAAGTCACGGTGACCAAGGCAGGGATGGGCGGGAGGTGAGGGCGGCAAGGCACGGTGACCAAGGCAAGGCCGAGCGGTGGCATGGCAAGCGCGGCTAAGCGGGAGTGGCGCCCGCGACAAGTGCCTACCGGCGACATGGCGAGTAGTGTCGGGGCGGGCGGCGGCGGGCAAGCACAAGAGGACTTGATTGCCTTTTGCTTTTATCTTTTAGGGTTCTTTTTGTTAATTTGTAGGAACGTTCTATAACTTTAGTGCTTTTGGGGTCTTGTTTGCATTTTGTACTCCACTAACATTGAATGAAAGGCGGCAATAGGCACGGTCGGACTAGGTGCTGCATTTTGTACTCCCAGCTCAAAAAGATGGAAAAAGATAGACAGTGCACTCGCATGTGTTGACTGCAATGCTGATGTTTTTTTAAATGTACTACTTTCTTTGTCGTATGTGATCTGCAAGGCTCACGGCAAAGAGTGAGTATATCTGACGGCAAACATGTCGATTTTGCCATTTGTGGGCTCGTGGGTAGACGGCAAAGAGGGAAATTAGTTGACGGCAAAATCTTTGTCGTCTGCTCAATGAAAAGCTGATAGCAAAGTATTCTTTGTCGACTTATCTTTGTCGTCTATTTTGTGACGGCAAAATCTTTGATGTCTAGATTTAGGTTTTTGCTGTCTGTGATCCACATACGGCAAATTATCTGTTTCTCGTAGTGCCTGCATATATATTCTATTAAACTTTCTTTTGCAACTTGTGAGTACATTCCACGTACTCATTTGCACCTGTCATGTGCAGATCTCGGCAGATTAAGAGACGATAGGGTTATGGTCTACACTCAACGAGCCCAGTGGCGTTGATGGAGCCCTAACTTAGCGACTACGTATTATTTCGCTATATTATGTGCCAGTATTGAGCTGTATCAATGGTATGTATTTACTTAATTCTAGATCTATCATTTTAGTAAAATGATGCATGTTTTGCTGATATTCATTCTGGACCTATCATTGTAGTATTATTACTAGCTAGAGCCTTAGGTTCAAGACTTACTACCATGCTTGGCCGCGCTTGCATAAATGGGTGGGTTGAAGATCAAACAAGTTTTAAACTGATAAACTTGCACTCTTTTGGGGCAACGCTTTGTGATAACTTTTGAAAAACAAAAATTATATATTGTTTTACTTCTAATCTCTCGGCGGAACGGTATGAAGGGAGCGTCTACAAATGATTGTGCCCATTGGGGTCTTGCAGTGATTGTGCCCAACTGGGGACATGCACACATGTTTTCGGTGGGGACCGCCGTCAAGGGGATCTAGATCTTCCAAGTACAGTTTGATGTAGCTTACAGTACAACCACATGCTATTATTGCTCTGGCTTATCTTTTCGTTATCGGGAAACCCTTTATTCATGTACGGTCATCGAAGAGGTGTCTTAATAGCCAAGGGAGCGGGCCGTGGTAGAACTAAATAAAGGGTGCCATTTGGAAAAGCTTCGTCAGAATCTCCTCCCGGTCACACACCCAAGTGGTGTCACGACACAAAGGGTTGATTGTGTCATGTGGGGAACGTGTACGAAATCTGCAGAGGGTTAAACCTAATCGATTAGTTGTGCCCCTAGTTACGGGAAAATTTGAGCAATTGAAGACTTGGACTGAAGAAGAATCTCCCCTCTCTTTTCTAAATATCTGTTTTAAGGGTTAGGTTGAGGATTGAGCACAGTGATTGTGCTTCACTTCAACCATATATATGTTTTACTAAAATCGGAGAATTAACTTTGGTGCGTATATCCAAAGTCTCACTCCTATCTTTTATACAAAAAGTTTTTTATATTTTCAAAAGAAGTTTATAAAATTGTAGTATAGGAGGAAAATTTGCTTTATGCAAGGGAAACCTCCACCAATACTTATCATGCATATATATTCTATTAAACTTTCTTTTGCGACTTGCGAGTACATTCCACGTACTCATCTGTACCTGTCATGTGCAGATCTCGGCAGATAAAGTGACGATAGGGTTATGGTCTACACTCAACGAGACCAGTGGCCTTAATGGAGCCCTAACTTAGCGACTACGTATTATTCCGCTGTATTATGTGCCAGTATTGAGTTGTATCAATGGTATGTATTTACTGAATATTGGATCTATCCTTGTAGTAAAATGATGTATGTTTTACTGATATTCATTCTTGGTAATGTGTGTGCTAGCTACGATCCAGGGATCACACAGTAAGCATAGAGACTTGGATTTTGTCAAATCCGGGTCGTGACACTCTCATAGGAAATGCACTCAATGTCACATATGGTGGAGTCACTCATGTCACTCATGTGGTGGTGGCTCGTCTCACATGGAAATTGGGGCATCTCATGATATGTCGGTGTCGGAGACATGTAGGTGCAAATGTCTCCATGCTCAACTCTTATCGCCGCCGTGGTTGAAGGGATAGTCCCATGCTCAACCTATTCATCCATAACGCCTCCAAAGATGAGTGCCGTAGGGTGTGGCAAATCATCACTCTCCTCCAAGATCAAAGACAAGGTCTCATGTGCGCTCGCCTAGCTTGGCTCGGAGTAGTAGTCATATTTGGGTGTCGTCTTCATGTTGTTGAAGAGGTTCATGCTCATCGTCGTAGTCGAAGGGGATGGCCCTTGCTCGACCATCTTGTCACCGTCTTATTATAGAAGGCTCATGTGATGTGCGGGGATTTCGAAGATGGAAGTGTCGCCCTCGCTCGTAGGTGGTCTCCTTGTTGTTGACGATGTCGATGTAGGCGAACTCATGGGAAGTAGGTGAAGATGTCGTATGTCCTGAGGCGAAGATGCCTTGATAACACTTTGCGAAGATGCTGAAGTGGTGGTTGTAGCCGTAACTCCTTCTTGGGGTTGCTCGTCTCACGGTCTTCTCTTTTGCTCATGAAGCTTGGCCTTGGCGTGAAGTAGAGCTTGTGCGGACTTGTAGGTATAAGCGTGTCGAGCATCTTCATGGTGATGGTGTCGTTGGCATGCTTGAGCTCATAGAAGATGTCATTCATCGTCGTGGTGCACATGATGCTTGGAGGTGACTTGCCCTTCATGACGATGTTGATAGTCGCCATGGCGGTGTGGACGTTGACGACTTGCGCTTGCATCATTTATTCGCTCCGAAGACTTGTGACTTGAGCATCGCCGCCATGAAGATGACGAGGGGAAGGAGTCTTGTAGTCGACCACCATGTGTCGATGGAGTCGCACACATCATCAATGTAAGCCCTTCTCCTTGCCTCGGTGTGTCGTATGTCGATGGCGATGTTGTCAATGCGCTCTTGCATTGCTCGTTGTAGTCCGACGGTTTGAGTGTGGATGTAGTTGTTTGCGTCGTCGAAGACTGGAGATGAAATGCTTTGCCTATCCATCACAAGACTCGAGTAGTGGTGAGTGGCAGAAAGAGAAGAACTAGATCAATGTGCCTTACCCGATGTTGAGAATGGATCAATGGTCACTCAATAATGTATCACGGAAATAGCACAAATAGTACCGATTCTCATCAATTCTCACACCTAGACAATAAGGCTTATGGGGTAGCTTGGTGAGAATAGTGGCACAAATATTGGATCCAAAATGTTAGCAAGAGTCAATAGTGTTGAAATAGATTCACAAATTTGCAAATGTAACAAGTAGGCCAATAGCAAAGAATGGCACACGGGAACGCACACACGGATAGATAAATGTGGTTGTGCAACCAAGGATTGAGCAGAAAATGTGGAATCCACGGAAAATTCTCTTGTTGCACAATACTAGAGAGACGCTAGCCGATTGCTCAATAGGCGGATACAAACTTGTGGACTACCTATATGTGTCAGCGTTCTGGGAACCAGGGTACCCAGACTTGCCTGTCTGTGGCCCACCGCGTGGCTCCACCAAAGGCCTGGTATGGCTCATCTTCAGCGTTGACAAGGCAAGACCCTCACGAGGCGGGCGACGTCAAGACCTCTGAAGGAAGTGGCCTCCTTAGGCAACCTCTTGAGGAGCAGAGTTTCCTATGCAAACGTCCACCTTGCGAGGATTGAGTGACGCAAGCCATGACGACCCAGCCCAGGTGGGCGCTAGCGGGCATAGAAGGGCAGGTTTCCAATTTGGTGCAGAATCCGGAGGAATCAGCCAAAGGTTTCCATTTCGGTGCAATAAGACCAAGACCGTCAGGACGACAGGACGGATGTCATCGCCGAGCCCACCAAGGCGTGACGACCAGAAGCTTTGTAGGCGAAGACCACCTTTCGTTAGGATAAGATGTACTTCTTGACCCCTTTCAAATTGGTCGTTGTGGAATCCCTTCCCGCCTTCATTTTCGGGGAAGTGGATCAAGGCCACTATATATACAGCCTACCGCTAACCTAGTGGGGGATCGGACCAGAGAAAGATAGGAAGTAGCCACTCACCCAAGAACCGACCTCCTGAGGTTGTTCTTCCCCATTGTACTAGCCCGTGAAGCTAATCCACCACTAAGCAGGAGTAGGGTCTTACACCGCAAGGTGGCCCGGACATGGGTAAACTAGCGCGTCCCTTGTCTTTCTTGTTCATCGAGCTAGGCTGTGAGATCGACGACTGAGCAGAGGAGAGAGGTTGAGTTCTTCACACACGCCCCAGAGTTCGAACCTTCTTGGGTCTGCAGACCCCTGAATTCACCATTTGGTGCGCCAGGTAGGGGCATGTCGAAGCCGCTCTACCTCGTTGGTTGTTGCCACTACTCCGCCGGTCCCATGGCCGACGCTCGCCGAGTTCCTGCTGAGCGCCAGGTGGCCCCCGCCGACCGCGTCGCTCAGACAGCACCTCCCAGCGACGGCAACCCTTGCTGCTCCCCATTGCCCGCGGCAAACGCCCCCACTGGCCCCGCGGCACACAAGCAGCAGGACTCGTTGCTGCCACCCTCTGTGCGGCGCGGCGGACGCACTGCCACTCCATCGCTAACTCCAGCCGCTGTGTGATAGCCTGGCTTATTAGGGATGATAGACTACTCATATCAATAAGGAATTCCTTCTTTTCCGGGAACCCATTTGGAAAGAAATCCAAAGTTAAGCGTGCTCAGCTTGGAGTAGTTTCAGGATAGGTGACTGACCGGGAAGTTGCTCCCGGGTGCGCACGAGTGAGGACAAAGTGCGTAGAAAAGACTAGTATTGATATGTGAGGCCAGTCTAGATCCCGCAAGGAGTAACAAACACCGGCGGTTGTGTCCGGGGCATTACAATTTGGTATCAGAGCCAACCCTCGCGGTTACACGGATGTTTGCGGATAGGTGCGCAGTCATGTTGTGCATGACGTTTGTGACCCGTCGTCGCACATGGCATGGCACATGTGCCGGACTGAAAGCAGAGACGTATGTGCCAAGAGGGAACATTCCTGTGGCCCGACGAGGACGTCGGTTCCTCTGAGTGGGAGTGTATGTGATAGCCTGGCATATTAGGGATGATAGACTACTTATATCAATAAGGAATTCCTTCTTTTCTGGGAGCCCATTTGGGAAGAACTCCAAAGTTAAGCGTGCTCAGCTTGGAGTAGTTTCAGGATGGGTGACTGACCGTAAAGTTGCTCCCGGGTGCGCACGAGTGAGAACAAAGTGCACAGAAAAGACTAGTATTGATATGTGTGGCCATTTTAGATCCTTCCAGGAGTAACGACCACCGGCGGGTGTGTCCGAGGTGTTACACACTGTTTCATCCTCCGCGGGCCGGCGAGCTCACAGGCCGCGTTGCTCATGGCACGCGAGCTCCTGTGCTACTGCCCGGCCGACGACCTCTATGAGGATTGGCAGAACCACATCGCCGAGCTCGTCAGCGCCGCTAGAGAAGCCCTTGCACCTTCCCATTCGCTGCCTCCCCTGCCACCTCAAGCGAGCGACGTAGCCCACGGCGCGCCTCCTTCTCCTCTCCAGCATGGTGTTGTCCTCGAGCCAAGGCGTGAGGCCCCCCAGCGCGACCCACTGCGCTGGGCGCCCATACGCGATGAAGAAAGCTGCCAAGTGGTGCAGCGCCCCCAAGGAGAAGCTTCTGCGCTCCCAGCGCCGCCCCATCAAGGTCGTGCGCCACCCGAGGCGGTGGCACGCGAGTACCCAGACCAGGCTCCCCTTCCGCGGCGAGCTCCTGTGAGTGCGGTAGGCTGTTGAGCGTTCACTTCAGAGCTGCGTTGCATCGTATGGCCCGACAAGTTCAAGCCAGACCCGCCTCCACGCTACAACGGCACCCCTGACCCTACTGTGTTCCTTCAACTCTACGAGCTGAGCATCGAGCAGCGAGTGATGACGAGAAGGTCATGGTGAATTGGTTCCTCATGGTTATCAAGGACGGCACACGTTTGTTGCTCCTGAACCTCCCCGCTAGGTTAATCTCCTCCCAGGACGAGCTGTGTGAGCGCTTCATCTGCAGCTTCCAGGGAACTCGTGACCTCACCCCTGCGGTAGGTGACCTACGGCGCATCAAGCAGCAACCAGGGGAGACCCTGCGCAAATACATCCAGCATTTCACCAATGTTCGCATCAAGATTCCCAATGTGTCAAACGAGACCATCATCTCAGTGTTCATTGATGGCGTTCGGGACGTCAGGATGAAGGAAGAGCTCGCCATCCATGAGGACATGTGCTCATCTGTGGAGATGTTCAATATGGCGACCAAGTGCGCGAGGGCAGAAGAGGGTCGCCTCTCGCTCGTCGAGCTTCCAGAGGCTGACCCTGAAGACAAGAATGCCAAGGCCAATGACGTGAAGCCAAAGGGCCCAGCTGTGCTCGTGGCCGAGCCAGAGATGAAGCGCGGCTGCGACCACCCCGAGTCCTCCAAGGGCAGCCGCCCGTTCTGCGTCTTCCAGAACATCCACAGTCACAACACCAATGACTGCCAAGAGCTCAGGGCCATCTGAGACGGGCGCCTTGGCTGTTGTCCTGAGCGCAACGACCGCGCCTACAGCCATGGCGGAGGACGCTAGGACAGCCGTGACCAGCCTCGTGACGGCCCCTGGAGGGATCAGCCTCGTGAGGATCGCCCTTAGGGAAATGCCGAGATTCCTCCTCTTCCACCGCGACCAAGGAACGACGACCACCACCAGGATGATGGGGCTGGGGGCTTCCAAGAGCCTCGTGTCATTTCATGCATCTTGGCCGGTGCCCAAGCCCCTGCCTCTCATCACTTCTTCAAGTAGTTCACTCATGAGGTGAACGCGGCCCTCCCCAAGCTTGAGGTGTTGCGTTCACTAAAATAGTCTAAGTACGCTATCACCTTCAACTTTGTTGACCAGCTCAAGGGCGCGGCCACCGTCGGGGCACTCCCGATGCTCTGCTCTCCCAACATCAGCAACGTCTTTGTCACCAAGACCTTGATCGATGGTGGTGCGGGGCTCAACGTCCTCTCCATCGAGACGTTTGACTCACTCCAGGTGCCGTATGACCAGCTCCAGCCAACCAAGCCTTTATCAGGAGTGATCGATGGCTCCACAGTCCACATCGGGCAGATCTGTCTCCCTATCACCTTTGGCCAGTACGACAACTACCACACCGAGCACATCGACTTCGATGTTGCCTACATTCGTCTCTCGTACAATGCCATCCTTTGGTACCCAGCCCTGGCCAAGTTCATGGCGGTGACTCACCACAACTACAATGTCCTCAAGATGGCGGGGAGTGGCAGCATCATCACACTCTCCTGGGATGAGAAGGATGGAGTGTGCTCCCTTGAGTGCACCTACCAAGCTGCGGCGGTCGAGAGCCTAGATGGCGAGGACGCCACCCCCCCCCCCCTGAGGTTATCCCCAAGAAGAAGAAGAAGAAGCTGGTACTCTGCCTAGGATCTCAGGAGGGTGGGACGTAAGATGATCGTGCCTCAGGACCTACACCCAACACTAGGGCACCTTCATCCCTCGCATAGGAAGGCGCGCCTGGTGCCCCTCTCAGGTTGGGCTCGGGGGCTCTCCTCTAGAGGGCCTCCGACCTGGCCACCGTCACAAGGGAGGCGTTTGGCACCACGTGGAGGCATGCTTCGACGCACGCTTCCACAAACAGGTCGTGAGGCGGGAGGCGTCGGGCGCTCAAGAGTTCATCACCCAGGCCATCAAAGAACTTCAGGAGGCGTGGGCCATGTGTGTCAAGCGCCGCACCAAACAACCAAATGCAGTTGCTACCCCCGACGTGGGTGGCGAGCTGCGCGTCTGGGTCAACATACCGGGGCTCAATAGAGCCGCATCCCAGGAGCTCTTCTCTCCGTCCTGCATCGGCCGGTGCGAGGGCCCCCTCACAGCCACGTTCGCATGCATTTCGGCCTGCCGAACGCGACTACCTTGTTCCAGTGGCACATGCGGCGTATCCTGGCAGCTCACAAGGCCAGGCACCAGGAGATCTTAACGGAGGAGGCGTCCATCCTTTGCGAGCCTCCTGGACCTCAGGAGCCCCGCGAGATCCAGGTGCCAAGCGGCTCGGTAGGGGCAATACCTGTGGCGCACATCTTCAACTGCCCCAACTCTTCTTCAGCAACATTGCCAGGTGACTTTTTGTTTCTTCAATTGAGGGCGCCCTTCGGGATGCATTATCCTCAAGCTGCATGGGTCCATCCCTTCAGCATGTACCATTTTGCCCATATATCAGAACTGGTCTTACCCTTTCATGACTCACTCTATATTATCACCTGCCTATCCGGTGCCTCACCAACATGAATACCGTGCGCCCTCGCAAGCCCTCCCGCGACCGCCTCAAGATTAAGGACTGGCACGGCCTCTGTTCTCGGGTTCATCCCTACAGCGTTGCTAAACCCAAGTGGCTGAGCTCTGTCTCGCGAGCTTGCCCCATGTACGTCACCTCCCATGTCTCTTGGTGCCTTGTTCTCGCATGAGCTAATGGTGGTTGGATGAGTCAGGGCGCGCGGCCGGTGCCTTGCCATCGCGGGAGCCTCGCGCCGGTTGTGTTTCCTTGGAATCGTCGCATGAGAAGTGTGGGCACTGCATCTGTGCTCGGGTCCGTCCCTACACCTCAATAAACCCAACGGCTGAGCTCTGTCTGGCGGGGCGGCCCCGTTCACGTCACCTCCTGGATTCGTTGGTGCTTGGCCTTCTCATGCGCTATCCTCCGGAGATTCACTCGGCGTAGGCTACCTAACCATCTTGCAGGACTCCGGCAAATGTTCCGAATTCAAAATCCAGGCGCAACCCACCTTGAGGTAGGACCTCGTGAGTTCCGCACTAGCTCCCGGGTGCCCATATACACCTCTTGTAACTGGGTTGTACACGCTCAGAGTGATCCCCCAGAGGGACCTCCCACCCATGCATCCAGTGGAAGCCCCATGCTCCGCACTAGCAGACAACACGGTCGAGGAGCGGCTATGCCTACAACAAGTGGAAGCCCTATGCTCCATGCTGGGGATAAACAACTAAAGGTGCCCCCGGGATGCACCAACCTCGGGATGGCCTCTCGGCTGACCAATCAACCTCTCTCTGTGATGAGCGCGTGGGGGCTAGACACGGGGGCTGCGCTCAGGACTAACCTGGTGCATGCCACCTCACCAGATCCTTGCACCTGGTCCTTGCGCGCCCCTCCCGGGCAAAGGTTGACAGGAAAAAGGTATGGGGCTCATGACGGCAATTCGTACGTCAAGGGTGACACCTGAGCATCGTGACTCAGGGGCCTCACTGGCCCTGTAGCCCCTCACCCCTTGGTCCTGTCCTGGTGATCCGGACGCCACAACGGCAGATGAGGTATGCGTGGGGTTGGGCCTTGCCGACGCAAAGCATAAACACCCTCGTGACGATCTAACTCCTAGAGCATCAAGCCTGTTCGCACGTCAAGGGGGACCCTGAGCATCGCGACTCAGGGGGCTCACTGGTCACGTAGCCCCTCACCCCTTGAGATCATCCTGGTGATTCGGATGCGCCAACACCGGCTAAGGTATGCGCGGCACCGGGCCCTGCCAACGCAAAATGCCATGGCCAATAGAAAGGAAATCGAGCATGAAAGGAAGCTAATTATTACAAATCATAATGTCTCACAATTTTTAAAGAAAAAGTTCTCACACTTCCATGAGGCACGGTAAATGTCGCAGGATCAATCTAGGAAGAGGCGTCCCCTCAGACGTTGGTATCGCCAGCTGCAGGGGGCTCGTCGTCGACAAAACCGCCACCCTCGCCATCGGCTCCGGCCACCACGGTCACGGGGTCGACGCGGATAAACTTCTCCAACAGGGCCTCCACCAACTTCTTCACGGCAGCAGCAGCAACAGCAACATCGCGGGACTCAGGGGCCACCGGCTCGATCAGAGTGCCGAAGTCGATGCTGGGGTTCAGAAGATGAAGGTGGGTGAAGACGTGCATCGTGGTTGAGGTCAAGAGCGTGCGACACTCTCCTTCCACCATGGTGTCTACTCCGGGGCCGATACCTTTGAGCAGCGCGACAAGCTTGGGGAGCAGCCTGGCGAGGCCTTCCTCCGAGGTTGCCAACGGCTGCTCGTACCATGCTCTGTAAAGAGACTACTGCGCTGTGCGGGACATCAACTCGAAGAAGGTGAAGGCGCCGCGCCCCACGGCAAGGTTCTTCTCCCTAGCCTGTAGCTCAACCGTCTCCTCAGAGACAAGCTTGGCATGGGACGGATACGCCCTGTCCACCTCCTCCTTCAGCTTATCCAGGCGGTTCCACTCGGCGGCCTGCTCCTGGTACACCTGCTCCAGCTCGGCGTTGCGGTCGGCAAGCGCGGCATACCGGGCCTTGAGCTCGTCCTCCTATTTCTGAAGCTAGCGGGTGTGGGTGACCTGCTCTTCACACAAGGCCTTCAGCTCTGCCTCCGCCATGCCGCATCGCTACTTAGCGGATATGGCCACAGCTAGCGCCGCGTCGCGAGCCATCGTGGCCTTGCTGGCCACACTCCTGCCCTCCGCAGCAGCAACCTCGGCCTGGCCCCAGGCCGTCCTAAGGGATGCGTTGGCCTAGAGCCACCCCGAGATCACCCCCAGGCACCCCGTCACCACGCAATTGCCGGCACCCTGAAGATTGGCCCGGAGTTGGGCCAGCGCGGTGTAGGCCTCGTCTAGAGCTCCGGACCAGGCCGGGGCTCCATGGCCCGCCGACGCCTCAGCTTCGGGAGAGGGAAGTACCGGCGTCTGGACTGGCTCCGCCGCAGCAGTAAGGGCGGAAGGGGGCTCTAGGGTCGCCGAACCACCCACGGATACCGGGGCAACGGACGACCTCGGGGGCTCCAGGGCCTCCGAACCTCCCATGGATATCGAGGCAACGGACAACCTTGGGGGCTGCTGGGCCACAGAAGCGGCATCCTCCTAAGGCTCCGGCACTGATCTCTGAGGGGCCTGCTCCATCACTAGAGGGGCCGTGGCGGCCCCCTCCGCCCGTGTCGAGGTTGCCATGGCATTTTGCGCCACGAGCTGGAGCCTGGTCACCAGGAGAGGAGTGTCACGGGCACGTCACCAGGGATGGAAATCAAATGCAAGGTATGACACTTATTCATCAGCAGCAATGTACGCTCTTTTCCTGGACAGGAATGCAGTGCCCCCGGCCCTTCTTGGGCACGGGCTTCGTCGCGCCCTGAAGAACGGTCGGGAGCACGATGACTGTCTCCAAAACAATGGCGACAGGTGATGAGGTGTAGGAGTCGCCACCGTGAAGCGGCGCCGCCTCACCCTTCTTTGGAGTCGCCCGGTAAAGCTTTCGCGGAGGGGTACCCCCAGACCTCGTGACGACCCCGGTGGGGTGCGGGGATCCCTCGCCCAAGTACTCGGCGGCATCGTCATCATCATAAAGATCATGGAGGAGCTTGCTCTGTAATGGGGGAAAAGCCCCCTCAACATCGTCCATGGTCGCCTCCGAGTCCCCCTCCTCCTTCTCTTCAGGGTCCTCGCTGGAGGACACCTGCACCAGGAAGTTGGGGTGCCTCGGTGGTATGAGCCCCATATCGTTGAAGATGGGCATGGCGGTGGCTAATTCTATGACATCACCGCAATGGTACAACGGGGGGTAGGCCTTAGGGAGGCCGCCGTGGTCCTTCTCGAGCAAGGTTCGCACTGCCCTGCTCAGCTCCTCGTCCGTCAGGTCCTCCGGGCGTAGCCGGTGGTCGTCCCCCGCTCCCTTGAGATCCCACATGGGGCGCGAATGCGCTTGGAGCGGAGCAAGGTGCTACACTAGGAACACCTTGACGAGCATGCCCCCCGCCAGCTTATCGGACTCCGGATTCACCGTCATCCTCTTCAGGACTGGCGCTGCCCGGGGGTCGGTGAGCTTGTCATGAGCCCATGATACGTCTCCAGCGTATCTATAACTTTTGATTGTTCCATGCTATTATATTATCTATCTCGGATGTTATATATGCATTTATATGCTATTTTATATGATTTTTGGGACTAACTTGTTAACCCAGAGCACAGTGCTAGTTTCTGTTTTTTCCTTGTTTTCGAGTTTCGCAGAAAAGGAATATCAAACGGAGTCCAAACGGAACGAAACTTTTTGGAGATTTTTCTTGGACCAGAAGACATTACATGGACTTGGAGTACACGCTAGGGTATCCACGAGGCGGCCACATGGGTGGGGGGGCATCCCCAGAGGGGTAGGGCGCGCCCACTACCGTGTGGGCCCCTCGTGCCTCCCCCGACCGACATCTTCCGCCTATAAATACCAATATATTCCAGAAACATCAGAACATCCAACGAAACCACTTTTCAGCCGCCGGAACCTTCTGTTCTCGCGAGATCCCATATGGAAGCATGTTCCAGTACTCTGCCGGAAGGGGAATCAACCCCGGAGGGCTTCTACATCAAACCTATTGCTCTTCCGATGAAGTGTGAGTAGTTTACCACAAACATATGGGTCTATAGTTAGTAGCTAGATGACTTCTTCTCTCTCTTTAATCTTCAATACCATGTTCTCCTCGTTGTTCTTGGAGATCTATCCGATGTAATCTTCATTTGCGGTGTGTTTGTCAAGATCCGATGAAGGTTTATGATCAGATTATCTATGAATAATATTTGAGTTTCTTCTGAATTCTTTTATGCATGATCTTATATCTTAGTAATTTTCTTCGAACTATCGGTTTTGTTTGGCCAACTAGATTGATAATTCTTTCAATGGGAGAAGTGATTTGCTTTGGGGTCAATCTTGCGGTGCTCAATCCACGTATTGTATTGTTGCCATCGAGGATAAAAAGATGGGGTTTTCATCATATTGCTTGAGTTAATTCCTCTACATCATGTCATCTTGCTTAAGGCGTTACTCTGTTCTTATGAACTTAATACTCTAGATGCAAGCAGGATTCGGTCGATGTGTGGAGTAATAGTAGTAGATGCAGGCAGGAGTCGGTCTACTTGTCTCGGACGTGATGCCTATAATCATGATCATTGCCATAGATGTCGTTAAAATTATTCGTTTTTCTATCAATTGCTTGACAGTAATTCGATCGCCCACCGTAAACTTCCTATCATGAGAGAAGCCACTAGTGAAATCTATGGCCCCCGGGTCTCTTTTACATCTTATAAGTTTCAGATCTAGTAATTTGCAATCTTTTACTTTTTAATCTATAAACCCAAAACCCCAAAATATTTACTTTATTTGTTTATCTACCTCTATCGGTTCTCACTTTTTCAAATAACCTACAAGGGATTGACAACCCCTTTATAGCGTTGGGTGGAAGTTGTTGATTGTTTGTGCAGGTATTTGGCGACTTGTGTGTAATCTCCTACTAGATTGATACCTTGGTTCCCAACAAACTGGGGGAAATACTTACTTCACTCTGCTGCATCACCCTTTCATCTTTAAGGGAAACACCAACGTTACCTCGGGAAAGCTGCAAGGAAGGAGAAGAATTTTCGACGCCGTTGCCAGGGAGATCTACGCCAAGTCAATACCCACCAATTACCTTTCATTAAACTCTCATCTCTCACATTTACATTATTTTCCATTCGTCTCTCATTTCCTCTCCCCAACTTTTAAAACGATTTTCGAAAAAAAATGCCTTCGCCTTTTCTTCGTCGTTCTTTCGTCGTGTTCACTTGCTTTTTGTGTGATTGTGTGTTGGATTGCTTGCTTTGTCATGATGGCTCAAGAAAATACCAAATTATGTGTCTTTTCCAACACCAATAATAATGATTTTATTAGTACTCCGATTGCTCCCACTACTAATGCAGAATCTTGTGAAATCAATGCCGCTTTATTGAATCTAGTCATGAAAGATCAATTTTCTGGCCTTCCTAGTGAACATGTCACATCTCATCTGAATAATTTTGTTGAGTCGTGTGATATGCAAAAGAAAAGAGATGTAGTTAATGATCTTGTTAAATTAAATCTATTCCCGTTTTCACTACGAGATCAGGCAAAAACTTGGTTTTCATCTTTGCCTAAAAATAGTATTGATTCATGGGATAAGTGCAAAGATTTTTTTATTGCCAACTATTTTCCTCCCGCTAAGATCATCTCCCTTAGAAATGATATTATGAGTTTTAAACAACTTGACCATGAGCATGTTGCACAATCTTGGGAGAGGATGAAACTTATGATAAGAAATTGTCCTACACATGGTTTAAATTTATGGATGATCATATAAATGTTTTATGCAGGATTGAATTTTGCTTCTAGAAATCTTTTAGATTCGGCCGTGGGAGGCACTTTTATGGAAATCACTTTAGGATAAGCTACTAAACTCCTAGATAGTATAATGGTTAACTATTCTCAATGGCATACCGAAAGACCTTCCACTAGTAAAAAAAGTGCATGTAATTGAAGAGATTAATGTTTTGAGTGGAAAGATGGATGAACTTATGAAATTGTTTGCTAGCAAGGGTAATAATGTTGATCCTAATGATATGCCCTTATCCACTTTGATTGAAAATACTAATGAATCTATGGATGTTAATTTTGTTGTTAGGATCAATTTTGAGAATAACGCATATACATGAAATTTTAATCCTAGGCCTTTTCCTAGTAATTCCCCCAATAATTATAGAAATTCCTACAACAATTCTTATGGAAATTATAATAAGATGCCCTCTGATTTTGGGAATGGTGTTAAAAAATATGATTTCACAAAAGAGTTTTAATGCTATGATTGAAGAAAAATTGCTTAAGATTGATGATTTGGCTAGGAACATGGATACAATTTCTCTTGATGTTGATTCTTTGAAACTTAGATCTATTCCAACTAAGCATGATATCAATGAGGCTCTCAAAGCTATGAGAATTTCCATTGATGAGTGCAAAGAAAGAACCGCTAGGATGCATGCAAAAAAAAGGTAGTTTCTGAAAACGTTTTCTTCTCGTTCCCGTGAAAATAATGATGAAGACCTTAAAGTGATTGATGTGACTCCTATTGAATCTTTGTTTTCTAGAATAAATCTTGATAAATATGGGACTAGAGATGAGTATACTTTAGTTAAGAGCCGTCCCAATGATTCGGAGTTTTTAGATCTTGATGCTAAAACTGATAAAAAAGGATAGATGAAGTCAAAACCCTAAGTAGTTATGAACCTGCTAGATTGGATCTCAAGGAGTTTAATTATGATAATTGTTCTTTAATATATTGTATTTCCTTGTCACAAACCATGTTGAATTCTCCTCATGCTTATAATCAAAATAAAGCTTTCACTAAACATATTGTTGATTCTATGATGCAATATTTTGAAGAAAAACTTGAATTGGAAGTTTTTATCCCTAGAAAACTTTATGATGAGTGGGAGCCTACTATTAAGATTAAGATTAAAGAGTAGCAGTGCCATGCTTTGTGTGATTTGGGAGCTAGCATTTCTACGATCCCAAAAACTTTATGTGATGTGCTAGGTTTTCATGAAATTGATGAGTGTTCTTTAAATTTGCATCTTGCGGATTCCACTATTAAGAAACCTATGCGAAGAATTAATGATGTTCTTATTGTTGCAAATAGGAATTATGTGCCCATAGATTTCATTGTTCTTGATATAGATTGCAATCCTACATGTCCTATTATTCTTGGTAGACCTTTCCTTAGAACGATTGGTGTAATTATTGATATGAAAGAAGGAAACATTAGATTTCAATTTCCATTAAGGAAGGGCATGGAACACTTTCCAAGAAAAAAAAATTAAACTACCTTATGAATATATTATTAGGGCTACCTATGGATTGCATAACAAAAATGATAATACCTAGATCTATTTGCTTTTTATGCCTAGTTAAGGGCGTTAAACAATAGCGCTTGTTGGGAGGCAACCTAATTTTGTTTTTTTTTTTACTTTTTGGTTCTGTTTTTCATGTTTTACACATTATTACTTCTGTAGTAATTGTGTTTCGGTGTTTTAGTTAGTGTTTGAGCCAAGTAAGACCTTTGTGATGGCTTACGGGTATCATTGATTTGATTTTGCTGAAAAATAGAAACTTTTGCATGCAGTGCAAAAAAATTAATAATTCACTAGAATGTCGAAACCTTCTGAAATTTTTACACAAAATTGACATACAAATTCCCCACATCGTCCAATTTCGTTTGAATTGTCAGAGTTACAGAAGTATGCGAAGTTTACAGATTTCTATATACTTTTCTGTTTTTGACAGATTCTGTTTTTTATGTGTTGTTTGCTTATTTTGATGCATCTATGGCTAGTATCGGGGGGTATGAACCATGGAAAAGTTGGAATATTGTATATATTACACCAATATAAAATTAGAATAAGATCATAATAGTACCTTGAGTGGTTATTTGCTTTGTTTTACTAACGGAGCTCGCGAGATTTTCGGTTGAGTTTTGTGTTGTTAAGTTTTCAAGTTTTGGGTAAGGATTTGATGGACTATGGAATAAAGAGTGGCAAAAGCCTCAGCTTGGGGATGCCCAAGGCACCCCAAGGTATAATTCAAGGACAGCCAAGAGCCTAAGCTTGGGGATGTCCCGAGAAGGCATCCCCTCTTTCGTCTTCATCCATTGGTAACTTTACTTGAGACTATATTTTTATTCACTACATGATATGTGTTTTGCTTGGGGCGTCTTGTATGATATGAGTATTTGCTTTTTAGTTTGTCACAATCATCCTTGCTATACACACCTTTTGAGAGGGACACACTTCAATCGTAATTTATTAGAATACTCTATGTGCTTCACTTATACTTTTAAGCTAGGAAAGTTTGCTCTAGTGCTTCACTTGTATCTTTTTAGAGCATGGTGGTGGTTTCATTTTGTAGAAATTGTTGAACTCTCTTGCTTCACTTATATCATTTTGAGAGACCTTTAGAATAGCATGGTAATTTGCTTGGGTTATGAATTTAGTCCTAATATGATAGGCATCCAAGGAGATATAATAAAAATCTTCATATATAGAGCATTGAATACTATGTGAAGTTTGACTCCTTGTAATTGTTTTGAGATGTGAAGATGGTAATATTAGAGTCATGCTAGTGGTAGTTTGTGAGGTTAAATAAATAATTGTGTTAAAATTTGTGATTCTCGTAGCATGCATGTATGGTCTCCTAACTATGTAACCGAATTGGCGCACTTTGTATTTTGATTGTTTGTCTTTGCCTGAAGGTCGGGGGCGCGCAATGGTTAACTCCTACCAACCTCCCGCCTAGGAGCATGCGTCGTAGTACTTTGCTTCAAGGGCTAATAATTTTTTTCACAATAAGTATGTGAGTTCTTTATGACTAATGTTGAGTCCATGCATCATACGCACTCTCACCCTTCAGCCTTGCTAGCCACTCTAGTGCCGCGCCACTTTCGCCGGTGCATAAACCCTCCTTATACCTTCGTCAAAACAGCCACCATACCTACCAATTATGGCATTTCCATAGCCATTCCGATATATATTGCCATGTAACTCAACTGTTCCATTTATTATGACATGCTTCATCATTGTCATATTGCTTTGCATGATCCTGTAGTTGACATAGTATTTGTGGAAAAGCCACCGTTCATATTTTTCATACATGTCACTATTGGTCATTGCACATCCCGATACACAGCCGGAGGCATTCATACAAAGTCATATTTTTGTTCTAGCATCGAGTTGTAATATCGAGTTGTAAGTAAATAAAAGTGTGATGATCATCATTATTAGAACATTGTCCCATGTGACACTACTAGGAAAAGGGCTATAGATGGAATTGATACTAATGGCGCACCACACAAGCAGTGCGCCATTAGTATATACTAATGGCGCACCAACCTCAGATATGCCATTAGAGTTCAAACTACTAATGGCGCACCAGGGCCAGCGTGCGCCATTAGTATCAAAAAGTTTTTTTTGAACTAGTGCGCCTGTCCAAACATACTAATGGCGCATCGAGACGTAATGGCGCACCAGCAGTAAAGTGCGCCATTAATGTTCTTTTTTTATGATATTTTTATTCTTTTTTTTACAAAATTACTAATGGCGCACTGTCCCACAGTGCGCCATTACTAGTTTAAACTAGTAATGGCGCACTGTGCGACAGTGCGCCATTAGTATGTTTTTTTGCAAAACTAGTAATGGCGCACCCACTATAAATGCGCCATTAGTAACCTTGATTACTAATGGCGTATTTATAGTGGGTGCGCCATTAGTAAGTGGGCAGCAACAAGATATTTTGGACAGCCTCTCCTACCCACACTCACTTTCTCCCCCACTTCATTCTCTCCACCTCCTCCTCCTCTCGGGTCCCTCCTCTTTTTCACCTCATTTCCACCATAGATTCATTCAAATTAAGTGGTTAAATTACCTTGTTTTGATAGGTAAGTAAGGGGGGAAGCTATATTTATGTTGTTCTCCATACAACAATGTGCACATGCACTTTTTATGGCCTAGTTAGATCTATGTATGTTCGTGGTGTTGCATATGTTTGTTGTGTTGCATATGTGTTTGTGTTTGGAGGTGTACCGGTATTTGAAATGTGATAGTTGCCAATATTTTCTCGGAATGTTGATTCATTTCCGTTTCGGTGAGAATTTTGGCATTAAGCATTCTTTTTTGTCCTATTTTTAGGGAAAGTCATGGCAAATTTTTTCTTGGTTCTAAAATATCGTTTTGCTCTACCCCGCAGGCGACCATGGTGCGCACGATGACCGAAGGCATCGTGAATAGGTTTTTGAGGTCCGCGAAGGCCGAGATGCTTCAAAAGAACGAGACGGAGATAAGATGTCCGTGTCAAAGATGCAAGCTGAAGAGCCTTATTGCGGACCCGGATTCCGGGCAGGTGCGGGACCACCTGCTCTTGAGTGGTTTCATGGATGGCTATCGGTGGCAAGGTGATGAAGATGACTACGAAGTCGTCCATGGGGGCCGGGCAAGAAATGAGGAAGGGCAGCAAGACAACCACCGCGGCTCTGGCGGGCGAGAAAACGAAGAATCCCTAGGAGATGATCAGGACGGTGATGCTGTACACAGTCATCATGTAGAAGATGCAGGACATGATGATGAGGAAGATGCCGGAGCAGACGACGGGCATGATCATGAAGATGATGATGCCGGCGGAGCAGACGACGCTGGACCATCGATGGGCTGGGTGCAGGACCCTCATATTCAAGAGCTGCTTCTCAAGCAGACCGATAACGCAAGAGCTGCCGCCCGAGAGAAAGCCAAGATGGATCAACTTGAGTTAGACGCGGTTACTCCATTGTATGAAGGATGCAGGCCCGAGGATACCCGCCTGAAAGTAACGCTCATTGCTCTGGAGATGAAGGTAAAACACAAAATGACCGACGCATGCTTCGACGAGAACATGTCATTCTAGCACGAACGTCTTCCCAAGGGGAACAAGTGCCCCACCAGTTTGGAGGAGGCGAAGAAAATCGTGTGTCCTCAGGATTTACCGCACGTGAAATACCATGTGTGCATGAACAATTGCATCATTTATCGGGACGAGCACGCGGAGTCTACCATATGTCCGGTGTGCGGTGTCACTCGATACAAGAAGAGGAAGAAAGCTCCTCGAAAAGTGGTGTGGTACTTTCCGATCACTCCTCGTCTGCGGCGGTATTTCACGGACCCTAAGGTAGCAAAGCTCTTGCGTTGGCACGCGGATAGGGAGGAGAAGAAGCGAGAAGATGACGCAAATGATCCGAAGATAGATAAAAAAGACAAGATGCTGAGTCACCCTAAGGATGCGAGCCAGTGGCAAGCGTTGAACTTCGAAGACCTAGAATTTGGGAACGATCCAAGGAACATCGTGCTGGGCGCGAGCATCGATGGAGTCAATCCGTTTGGCAGCCAAAGAAGCACACATAGCACCTGGCCTGTGTTTGTGTGGATGTACAACCTTCCCCCTTGGTTGTACATGAAGAGGAAGTACATTCACATGAGTATGCTAATTGAAGGACCGAAACAACCAGGGAACGACATCAATCTGTATCTGGGGCTGCTGAAAGAGGAGCTAGACACGCTGTGGAAAACGCCAGCCAATACGTGGGACGCCGCAAAGGAAGAATATTTCCCTATGAGAGCCGCGCTGCTCACGACGGTGCACGACTATCTCGGTTACAGATATGTCGCGGGGCAGGTGGTCCACGGATTTTCTGGATGCGTCAGGTGCATGGATGACACAACGTATCGCCAGCTAGATAGAGATCCCGGGTCTTCGAAAACCGTGTTCATGGGACATCGAAGGTGTCTTCGCGACGATGACCTGTGGAGAAAACGCAAGGAACTGTTCGATGGTGAAACCGAACCCCGAGGACGCCCGCGTACGAGGAGCGGCGAGGAAATAGACGAGCTGTTGAAAAATTGGAAAGATTTCCCACTGCCGGGAAAGAAGCAAAAGGCGCCAGAGACGGGAAAGAAGTGAAAGGCGCCAGAGCCGCTGCTGAAGGTATGGAAAACGAGGTCTGTTTTCTGGGACTTGCCGTACTGGAAGATCCACCGTGTGCCTCACAGCCTTGATGTAATGCATATCACGAAGAACGTGTGCGAGAGTCTGCTTGGTACCCTACTCAACATGCCAGAGAGGACCAAAGATGGGCCGAAAGCAAGGGCAGACTTGAAATCAATGGGCATCAGGCAGGAGCTTCATGCTATATATGATGATCATGATGATGATGATGATGAGGCGAAGCAGGACACGGAAAGTCGTCGCAAAGGCAAAAAGGCCAAGAAGACCGGAAATGACTACCCTCCCGCGTGCTTCACTCTAAGTCAGGAGGAGATCGAGCAGTTTTTCACCTGCCTCGTAGGAGTACAACTTCCTTACGGTTACGCGGGGAAGATAAGCAGATACCTAGACCGGGCGAAGCTGAAGTTCAGCGGGATGAAGTCTCACGACTGTCACGTGCTGATGACGCAGATACTTCCAGTTGCAATCCGTGGTATCATGGACGCGCACGTCCGTGAAACCCTATTTGGCCTATGCAACTTTTTCGACGTCATCTCTCGGAAGTCTGTTGGTGTGAGGCAACTCAGAAGGCTACAGGAAGAGATCGTGGTGATACTATGCGAGCTTGAGATGTACTTCCCACCCGCATTCTTTGACGTTATGGTGCATCTGCTGGTCCATATCGTGGACGATATCATCCAACTCGGGCCGACGTTCCTGCACAGCTTGATGCCGTTCGAAAGGATGAATAGTGTCATCAAAGGATACGTTCGCAACATGTCACGTCCAGAGGGAAGCATAGCCAGGGGCTTTCTGACCGAAGAGTGCATCTCCTACTACACGAATTATCTAGGCATCGAGAACCCCGTTGGTCTGCTCGTCAACAAGCACCTCGGCAGGCTCGCTGGATGGGGTCACCGTGAGGGTCGCCGCGAAATGCATGTCGACTTCGAGGGTCGACTCGCCGACTTTGAAAGAGCAAACCTAGTCGCGCTACAACACATAGACGTGGTCGATCCTTGGGTGGTAGAGCACAAAACCTTTATTGAGAAGACGTACAATGACCGAGGCCAACAGAGGACGGACGGAGATATAATCAAAGAGCACAACTCATGTTTCACGCGTTGGTTCAAGCAGAAGCTTCTGTCGTACCCTTTACATGATGATTCTTCCGCTAAAGAACAACTCATATTCGCCTTGTCATAGGGCGCCGAGCACAACCTGATGACCTATGAGGCGTACGATATCAACGGCTACACATTCTACACCGAGGCCAAGGACATGAAGAGCGATGGTTATCAGAACTCCGGGGTAACGATGGAATCCTACACCGGTAATGACAAGGACAGATACTACGGAAGGATCGAGGAGATCTGGGAGCTGAGCTACGCTGGAGAGAAGGTCCCGATGTTCCGTGTCAGATGGGCCAAGAGCGTCCTAAAAGAAGACCGGTATTTCACCACCATGGTTATACCCGAAGCCAAATCCAAGACCGCGGGCGCAAATGTCACCGCGAAAAATGAGCCATGGGTACTGGCTTCCCAAGTTGACCAATGCTTCTTCATTACCGATCCGTCAAAGCCCAGTTGTGTTGTCGTGAGGAGAGGCAAAAGGAAGATCATCGGAATGGATGGAGTAGCCAATGAGCAAGACTTCGACAAGTACGGCGACCCGAGGATCGAACATGACGACGATGATGAAGTAGCAGCTTACACCACAAGAAGAAGCAGGACCACCCTACCTAAAGGACGTCTGTTCCACAGAATAACTCCATTTGCGAAAAAGAAGGGCAAGAAGATTGTGAACAGATAGCTAGCTAAGATCGATTGTATTTAAATCATACCCTTCATTTCTCGATTGTATTTCATGGGCACTTTTTGAACTATCATGAATATTTTTAAATTTCATGGACACTCGATCTCGACCCCCCCTCCATCTCGATCGCTATCCCACCTCGCCAGATCCGGTCCCCCTCGCCGCCGAGCACCCCCCGGTCCACCGGCCG